>JAAALK010000079.1:104141197-104699464 GCA_019279435.1 Zizania palustris | reverse complement strand
TTTTCCGCATAATTAAAATGTGATTACATTAAAGGCAATAACTGTAAATGTACTTTTCCGCACTTTGAGCCATTACCCTTCCTTGTTTATTACCTTGCATTATTATTTGCATTTGCGGTGGCTTGTTGAGTACTTTTTGTACTCATACCCGTTGGACCCCACAGAGGATACCTACTATGAAGACGGTCTGGAGTAGCGACCCAGTCGAGAAGAAAGATCCTGAAGAAGGAGTTCGTCATGCCGTTTTCCTAAAATATTTTATTTGTTGCTTTTACTAAAGACAATGATGTAATAATTATGGTCTGCGTGCCATGAATACTGTATGATGTACGTATGTCGCATGATGAACCTCTTGGATTATTGTTTTTCTTATGAAATTCAATAATGTCTCGATTTGATAAATCGGGGCGTGACATTGACTCCACTGCAGGTTCGGAGTTATTAAGCTTCCTCGACGCGTATTCAGGTTATCATCAAATATGGTTGAAGCGCGAAGATGAGATCAAGACGAGCTTTGTAACTCATTCGGGAGTCTTCTGCTATGTAAGAATGCCCTTCGGCTTAAGAAATGCCGGGGCTACTTTTTCAAGATTAGTTGCTAAGGCTCTAGGTCATCAACTAGGTCGCAATGTGGAGGCCTATATGGATGATATTGTAATAAAGAGTGCTTTAAAGCACCAACATAGCCTAGACTTAGCAGAAACATTCAATAGCCTTCGGGCATGTGGAATCCGCCTTAACCCCGAAAAATGTATATTCGGAGCTAAGGCTGGAAAGTTGTTAGGGTACTTAGTTTCAAGCAGGGGAATTGAAGCTAGCCCTACTCAAATAACTGCGCTGCAGAAAATGGCTCCTCCCGAGAATTTAAAGCAAGTGCAAAAGCTGACTGGACGTCTGGCCGCACTTAGCAGGTTTTTATCAAGGTCTGCGGAGAGGAGTTTGCCAATTTTTAAAGCTTTGAAAGGGTCCGAAGATTTTGCATGGACACCGGAGTGTCAGAGAAGCTTCGAAGACATTAAAATTATCTCAGCAATCTTGCTACACTTACGGTGCCTATTGCGGACGAAACCCTACTTCTGTATCTTGTAGCTACAGGCTCAGCTGTCAGCGCAGTCCTTGTCAGAGAAGCAGATATCAATGGGAAGTTGGTCCAAAATCCTGTCTATTTTGTATCCGAAGCATTGTCAGGAGCAAAGACAAGATACTCCGAACTTGAAAAGTTCGTTTATGCTCTGATAATGGCTTCGAGGAAGTTAAGGCATTATTTTTTGGCTCATAATGTAATTGTACCAACTTCATATCCTTTAGGAGATATGCTCCGAAGCAAAGATTCCACTGGAAGGATTGGAAAGTGGGCAGTAGAACTAGCACCCTTCGGCATATCTTTCCTGGCAAGGACAGCTATCAAATCTCAAGTCCTAGCAGACTTCGTAGCAGAGTGGACTCCACCTGCGAAGTTGACTCCGGAAAAATCAGATGACGGGGTTTGGATTATTTACTCCGACGGGGCTTTTCAAGCATCCGGAGCAGGCATTGGGGCAGTATTAATTTCACCATCAGGACAAAGAGCAATGTACTCCGCAAGACTCAACTTTAAGTCTACCAATAATATAGCAGAGTACGAAGGAATATTATTGGGACTTCGGAAAGCACGTGCTCTAGGGGCTACAAGAATAATTATAAAAACAGATTCTTAGATAGTAGCAGGGCACGTAGACAAAGTTTTCAAGTCCGACATCCACAGCTTGCAAAGTACTTGGAAGAAATTCGCAAGATCGAAGCACATTTCAAGGGTATTTCCATTCGGAGTATACCAAGAGCTGAAAACGTGCAAGCGGACATTTTAGCGAAGGCTGCTGCCGGAGCTGTGGATGTGCCTGACGAAGCTTTCTATGAGGAGCTCAATATACCTTCGGTGCCACAAGTTGCTTCTGCAGAGATTCTCTGCATTCCTAGTGCAGATTGGAAAGATTCAATCATAGAACTCTTGCAAGGAGGAACAAATTTGCCCGAAGAGCCCCAATTGTCAAGATTAAAGCTCAGAGCAAGAAACTATCAGTTAATCAACGGTATATTATACAAGGCCGGAGTATGTTCCCCCCTACTACGATGTATATCTCAAGCCGAAGGCCAAGAAATTCTTCGAGAAATACACGAAGGCCTTTGTGGAAGTCATTTAGCCCCTAGAGCTCTGGCAGGAAAAACACTTCGCCAGGGGCTTTATTGGCCCACAATAACAGCTGACGCGGAGAGCTTGGTTCGCACTTGTCAAGGATGCCAGTGGATGGGTCGACGGAGTCATCGCCCACCAACAGCTCTTCAAGTCATTGCTCCGGTATGGCCTATGGCCAGATGGGGTATGGATCTAATTGGTCCCTTTCCATTAGCAAAGGGAAATTTAAAGTTCGCAGTGGTAGCTATCGAATATTTTTCTAAGTGGGTCGAAGCAGAGCCCTTAACAGCTATCACTTCGAATAATGTACAGAAATTCTTCTGGAAAAACATTATTTGCCGGTTCGGAGTGCCTAGATATCTCACAGTTGATAATGGAACACAGTTCGATGCAGAACCCTTCAGGAAGTTTTGCGAAGACCTAGGCATTCAACTATGTTTTGCTGCAGTGAGACATCCTCAGTCGAATGGAGCCGTTGAGCGAGCTAATGGAAATATTTTATCAGGGTTAAATCGAAGAATAGTAGGGTTGTCAAAGGGACTGTGGACCGAAGAGCTTCCGAAGATTCTGTGGTCCATTCGGACTACGCAAACAAGGTCCACAGGTTTTACTCCGTTCAGACTACTATTCGGAGATGAAGCTATGACTCCAACGGAGCTCAAAGGGGGCTCATTTCGCAGCACCGAACCAGACGTCGAAGAAGAAAGACAAGCTTCGTTAGACTTGTCAGAAGAAACAAGACTTCGGGCTGTAGCTAATCTATCAAAGTATCATCAGCAGACGAAGACTTGGTATGACCCGAAGGTTAAGCTCAGCGAGTTAAGGCCGGGTCATCTTGTTCTACGAAGCATTATAGCACCAGAGAAGTTAGGCAATAAATGGGAAGGTCCATATCTAATCGTCCGCTTGGGACGCCCTGGTTCATTTAAATTAGCTAATTTAGAAGGTGAAGAGTTAGCACATACTTGGCATGCGGAGCACCTAAAGCGATACTTCGCATAAGGGCTCCTTGTAATTCGCTTGTAATCACCTCTAAATTAATAAAGCATACACCCTGTGGCTTGCCTTCCCCTTGACGCTCCTAGTTTCCCGAGCGGACGCGCTGGGACAGAAGTCGTTCGAGAGGGAAGTGTTATCAAGCAGGGCTGTATTTCCGGACTTCGTACCCATAAAGTCGAGGCCTCCGGTGTGGTGGCTGAAATCCATCCGGAGCCCAAGCTGATACCTTGTAGGCATCCGTAAAAGAGCCAATACCACATTCTACGGAGTCCAAGCTTCGGCTGGTAGACTTCCGTAAAAGAGCCGAAGGTGGCCAAAATCTGCGGAGTCCAAGCTGCAGCTTGTCAGACTTCCGTAAAAAGAGCCGAAGGTGGCCAAATTCTGCGAAGTCCAAGCTCCGGCTGGTAGACTTCTGCAAAAAAGAGCCCAAATGGCCAAATTCTGCGAAGTCCAAGCTCCGGCTGGTAGACTTCTGCAAAAATAGTCGAAGGTGGCTACAATTTCTACGAAATCCAAGCTCCGGCTGGTAGATTTCTGCAAAAAACAGCCGAAGGTGGCTAAAGCAAAACAGCATTTAAGCCATGAGCTTCGAATGTTTGTTCATATAAGTCCAAAGTGACAAATTTCTTAAGACACTAAAGTGTCCTCGAAGTTATCTTAATTAATTTCTTTCGTAAAGCAAACAAAGGTACCAAGTTACCATTCTTCTGACTACAAAGGTCAAAGACATTTCATAAGATTTCAAAAGATCTTTAAAAATGACAGAGGGGCTCCGAACCCCCAAAAAATTGTACTCCGAAGTTTTTTCTTTGCGCATAACCATCTTTGAATGCAGTTCGAAGTTGCTTATACCCAAAGAGGGGCTAGTAAATATGGAGACAATTTTAAATCGGCATTCATTATTGAAACAAATGTGTTTACAGATTACATTATGAAAAATTGGTATCTATACCAAGAAGGAATCGGAGACCTCTTCGGTCCCGAGAGCTAGGGGTGGAACGACTAGTTCCAACATCGGAAGTTCTAAGAACTTTGCGTTTAACTCTCTTCCTCCCCTTCGAAGCTCTGAAATCCTTCTGTTCTTGTTGAAGCTCGGCCCAAGTTCGAAGCCGCTCGGGGCTTCTCTCCCAGCTTCTAAGATCTTCAGATCTTTTATTTTGGGTTTCACCTTCGTCTTCGGACCAATTAGTGTCTTCAGAAGACGAGGTGTTTGCGTCAATCTCTTTATCTTCCTCTTTAATATAAGACAATACGTCTTTGATTACTTCGGGTACAATAACGCCGGAGTCATCTCGAGGGATAAGGAATCGAGGACGCTTATAACTCTTTAGAAGTTCGAAGGTGTTCCACAGTGAGCGAAGTTCGCTGTTAAGCTCTAACACTTCGATATCTTCCATAAGAGGCAAAGCCTAAAAATATGACAAACAAGATTTTCATTGATAAATATTTACAAGCACAAAGCTTTACACGGTTAAAAATCCTAAAACATTCCTAAACCTGTGGGTTTGAAGGAGGTTGGCTGCTCGAAGCTTGGCTCCGAACATGCTTCTGGCGTTGGCCTTCATCAATCCAAGCTTTAATCGCAGACCGACCTTCGGCTCTCCACGAAGTTTGGAAGGCCCGCCAAGCAGCAGCTACACCTTTGGAAGGTTTGAGAAGTCGGTCGTCGTCGAAGGTGATTGGACCTCTTCCTGCGTCCGGAGTTATTGATCGGCCCAAATCCTCGTAATAGCGAAGTAGACCAACAGCAGACACATGTCCGGAGAGTTCTCCGTATCTAATGCCCGCCGTCTTCATCTGCTTCGCCACCCCTTGGATCCTTTTCAACCGGCGCAGAAGGCTGATGTTATCATCAGAAGGGAGAATTCCAGTAGTACCGAAGTACTCCAGGACTTCTAACAACTGATTCATAACCTCCGCAGCCACCTTCTCAGACTTCAACTTATCTTCGTTCAGCGCATCCTTCGCCGAAGTAACTTCGTCCAAAACCCCAGAAAGCCTAGCATTCTCAGTGGTCAAAGTGTTTTTCTGTGTCAACAATTGGCTAGCTTCCTCTTCAAGCCGGACAAGCCTAGACCCTGCAGTAGCATGCTCCGCCCGCAGTTTGTCAACCTCTGCTCGAAGCACAATCCTTTCCGCTTCGAGCTCTTTCTTTACAGCTTCCAAGCTTTGCCTGGCCCTTCGCTCTGTTAATATTATATTGTCCATTTGAGTCACTCGACTTTCGGAGATGTTAAAATTCCTTTGAAGAGTGCTATTTTCTTCCCGAAGCCGAGCGATTTCTTCGTCATTGCATAGACTTGCAGCTCGGGCCAAGACAGTTTGCTGCCAAAGTAAAAATCAAAGTAAATATTCATTTGAAGATAAATTCTATAATAATTTGCAGTTGTTTCATACCTGATAAGCTGTACGTTCAATAATGGCATTAAGCTCCGTCCTGTCAGCCTTGCGCAGGATGGCCACTAATTCGGTCTCCCCTATCTCACGACTAGCTCGATCCAAAGGTTCGAGCAAAGTCCGAAGACCAGTTGTTTGCCCTAAGAAAGGAGCCAGCAAGGGGAGCATGCTTATTGCCTCTTGGTCATCTTCGTTCAATGAAGGACCGGAGCTTTGGCCTACGGTCTTCGGAGCCACTGGAGTTTGAGCCTCCCTGGAAGATTGGCTCTCGTCTGTTGAATCAGACGGAGTTGATTCGGAGCTTATAGCAGGCAGGGGCTCTATTTGTCTTTTGCCTCTTCCAGGCCCCTTTTGAGTAACTCTCGGGGCTGGCTCCGAAGTCGTCGAAGGTTCAGGAATTATTTCCTCCTGGCGGACTTCTTCCATAGGAGTGGGTTCTGCAAAGTAATCAAAAGTATTATACATAGTATAAAAATTCAAATAAATACAAAAGTTTTTCGAAATCTACCTTCGGCAGTCCGTGGAGGAGTCGTTGTCGGACTGATTGGTGGATCGAAAGCTAATTCTTCATCTGAATCAGCCGTTGAATCATGGACTACAGGAGCATCGTCCTGGGTAGTCCTCGCTGCTTCTTCGGGAATCGAAGCCATAGTGACTTCGACCCCACTTTCATTCACAGGAACTTCGTCCTGAGCTACATCTTCTTGAACTACCGAAGTCCTTGGTTGATCAACATTTTCTCCGGACTCCGGTATGTTCGTAGGTACTCCGGTTTGTGCGGCCTTTTGAGTTTCATTCTCTTCCAGTAGGCGCACAAGTAACCTTTCCACTTCTTCTTGGGAATCGGAAACGGAAGCTCTGGAGCTCGAAGGTATAGGATCTAAAGGTGCGAGGTTCTTCGGCTTCCGAGCCACCCTCTTCACCGGAGTTTTTTGCTGAACTTGAAGTTCCAGCTTCAGCTTTCCTTTTTTGAGGCCCTTTCTCCAAAGGCGCCCAATCCATCAGAGGGGGAGGAGTGAGTTTCAGCATTCCCCATACTCTGTTAAATCTTTCCCAACTCCCAACCAGCTTAATTCGCCACTCTTTTTCGGTCGGAGTTGGAGCACCCAAGATTTTTTCCGAAGCCCTTATAATCTGTTCTGAAGTAACAGGGGCTGAAAACTCTACAAAATAAATAATTCAAGTCAGTTTTTCTTCGAAGTAAATATGTTTAATGCATGTTGTTTTCGAAGTTACCTGTAGGACTTGAAGTCAAGTTAATTCTGCGAAGACCACCTTCGGAATCATCTTCGAAGATAATAGGCCAGTCAGCCATCAGTGGAGGAATTTGAAGACCGATGAATTCTTCGGCCAAATCTCGCATACTGAGCCTTCGGCTAACTTTTTCAAGCAAGTTCAGACGAGCTTCGAATTGACCTTCGTCAGGACGCACCAAAGCCTCCTTTCGGAATTGGATTTCTCTAAGGGGTCCGGCCAGAGGATTGCTTGCCCCGACTTCAGCATAGAACCATTTCAAAATCCAGTCGGTGTACCACCTAGCGTTGATGGCTTTAGCAGGAAAGCGAAGGGCGTACTCATCCCGAAGTCTAAAGCTGATACTGCCAAAAGACGTTACTACTTTTTCACCTCCGGGAGCTACGAAGGTTTTTGGCTGGCAGGTTGCTCTATGTAATGCAGCGAAGATTTCCGCCCTTCCTTCACATCCTTCGGCTCTTAAGGCCCATTCAAAAATAGCTAATCTAGCTACTGCGTTCGGAGATAATTGAGGAAGAGTTATATGGAACAGTTCGAGTACCTCTGCCAGAAAATCCACTGCAGGAAGACCCAAACCGGCTTCGAAAAAAGCTTCGAACACTACTACTTCTCCGGGTCTAGGCACTGGAATCACTTCTTTCCCTGGCTTTCGAATCATAACTCCCGCACCAATATTTCCTCCTACTGCCACTGCTAGGGACTCTCTTTTGCAGGTTGAAGGTCCTAATTCAAAGGATTGGTCCAAATATTTGGTCGATGGAGGGCACAGACCTTGATCATCGGCGATTTGGGGATTTTTTCCCTTTGCCGCCATAGAAGTTGTCGCCTGCATCGAAGGCGTCGCCGCCACTGTTGCCGCTGCCGCTGCCGCAGTTGCTTGTTGACGAACCAAGGTTGAAGGAGGTGCAGAGCCTTTAGTCTTTGCCATCGCAATCGCTGGATCGATCTGAGAGAGTGGAGACTAGGGCTCAAGAACTCGAGAACTAGGGCTCAAGAACTCAAAGGGCTCAAAAGGCTTTTGACTGAGAGGGAGCAGTGAAAAGGTAATCGAGTAAGTTCTGAAGTTCTTTATTTATAGTCTAAACTTTCCGTTTGTTACCGTTTAGGCTCTGCCCTTTCGCATTCCCGCCTGTTATTTTCCTCCGAAAATAACGCCTCGTATAACTCCGTTAGAAATAGAAACTAACGGCTATATTTTCTAAGTCTAAAAAGACTTTCGAACTTCCTGAGTTGGTTCTAAGATAGTTCGAAAAGTAATTACCTTATGACTAATTCGAAGTTCATATCTTCATGTATTTCGGAGATAAAATGAAAATCAATAACCCCTATGATTGGTTATCTTTTCTTTCCGTATACTGCTCTCCTAACGTTGCAGGTCGAACGGAGAAGCGTATTCGAGGGGCTACTGTTGGGGGAAAATATCTCATCTTCGGGGTTATTGCCGAAGCAGCATAAAGACAGCCAATCAATTCGAAGATTGTTCGAAGACCATCTTCGAAGATGCCCAGAACCTCGTTCGAAGTCCGAAGACTGGCATTGGTTCGAAGTATGTCTTCGAACCAAAGCTCTTCAGGATCTTTTCTGCCAGCTAAGATGGAAGACTTATCTTCTATCCTATTAGATTAGTCTTTTACCATTTTAGCCCTATTAAGGAAACCAAATAGTTTCCTTAATGTCGGTTGTAATAGAGGGGTAAATAGGTCTTTTCCTTAATGTTTAGGCCTATAAATACCCTCCATTTCACCCTGTAATGAGGACCGATTACAAGTGAATCAATACACACTTTCGAACTATTCTAAGTTATTATCCTTTCGGAGGCTTAGAACAGTTTGCTTCGCAAACACTTCGTTTGTTAGTTTCTTTTCTACAGAAACCTGTTAGCGTAATCTTTTACGCCAACACACAGTGATGAATGAACTCTAGCGGTTCGAAGAGGAAGAGGGCGGATGACGACGAGCCTGAAACTTCGAAGTCTACGGAATCCTCGAGGCTTCGCTCGGAGCACTCAGCAGATGAAGCCCCTAGCATGGCGGAGCATGCGTCTCCGGACCTCGCTACCGGAGGGGAGCCGATGGATGCTCCTGCTGCAACGGCCGAAGTGGTGGCATCGGAGGCTTCAGGGGTGGCCCCTTCAAGCGCAGAGCCTAGGGCCCAGCCAGCCCAGTGGAGGGACTGGGAGACACACATCGCTTCCGCGGTGTTCAAAGACATCTCTTCGGGTGAAGAGGAAGCCAACAGAGGTAGATGCTTTGATCACCCTTCTTCTTATACTTGTATGTGTATTGGCTTATATTTTTTCTCAAGTGTTGGTGATGACGCGAGGCCTGCAGTTGCATATGCAAAGGGGGCCTCCGATAGCAGCGGAGGTAGCGGAGATAGCAGCAGCTCGGGGTCTGAAGAGAGCTCTTCGTTTGAAGAAGACGAGGGGGGCACCCATGGCGGAGGGACCCCTCGAGAGCATTAGGAAGAAGAGGTCGATGTAGTAGACTGGAGGCCTGCTCCGGCAAGGCCTGTGTTCCCGACGACTTTGATCTGGCACCTGATTCCAAGGGGGCCTGCGACGGAGGCGGCCATCGACACCTTCTATGATGGTTGCGTGGCTACGGCGAAGGGGGACTTGGTGGCGCAGTTTAGTCGCACAAGCCAACTCGACCTCTTCACAAACGCAAACGAAGCCCTCCTTCAGTTGAGCGAAGCTTCGCACAGGATTCATTCAGTACATAGCTCTTTAGCAATACTGAAGATTTCTTGAATCTTGCCAGGCCTTCGCACTGACTACAGCGGCAGTGGCCTCCATGGGCCATCGGGAAACCTTTTTGGTGGAGGAAAGTGAAGCCCTTCGGTGCTAGGCTTCGGAGGCTGTCGAGAGGCAGAAGCAAGCCGAAGCGGCGGTAGAGGCGGCGAGGTCCGAGGCAGCCAAGGCAAAAGAAGCTCTGGCCTTGGAGACGGAAAGGCTTCAAGAAGCACTTCGGGCTTCGAAGGAGGTCGGGGCGAAGCTGGCGGCGGAGTACTCCGATATCTGCACCGCTAGCCAAGCTTTGGAGGGATTCGTTGTCTAAGGGTTGACAAGGCCACCTCGAGCCTGACCGATATCCTCGAGCACTTGGGGGCCGATTGTCGGGCTCCGGACTTCAATCCCCAATATCCTATCGGGGACCGGCTCGAGTTCCTCCAAATGGTTGCGGCGACGACGGGGGTGACGATGGAGTGCTTCGTGCTGACGGCTGGGCGCGTGGCTAGCCAAGGGGTGTTGCAGATGCTTCATGACACAGGGTGCAATCACCTTTGGATGTTGACTTCGAAGTGTTGGAGGATTCAGAAGAGCTTCACTAGCTTTGGGTAGTGCTCGAGGTAGCTAGGTCTAAAGGCCCCCCTCGGTTCAAACTTCCGAGGGGTCCTAGGGGCGAAGTTATTCCCCAAGTAGCCCAGGAGCTACTAGCCACTATGAAGACGGAGCCCCTTCGGAGTTCTTCGTCTTCGCCAGACTTAAGATTTTTTGAGGTAGGCTTAAGTGGCGAGGGGGTGTAGTCTTTGGGTACAGCTTTACAAGGTGACGAAGCCCTAGACTTTTCTGCCTTCGATGCGGCACCGCCTGCGCTTCGGACTTTGGCCGACCTGCAAGAAGAAAGGCGAGTTCTGCGGGCTTCGAAGCATGGACGGTTCGGCCGCGGGAGGTTAGGGTCCGACGGGCTTCATCCAGCCGAGGGGGCCCTGTCCGGAAAAAGAGCAAGCGAGGGACCTCGTGCACGCTTTTTCTTAGGCTTAGACATAGATTACTCGTAGTATTTTTGCTTTCGAGGTGTACTTGTAAACATACTTCATATTTATACTTGGCATTCAATGAATAGAATTTGTATTGTACTCATAAATGCACACTTCGTTTGCATTCTTCGCATGTATCGCGTGCTTCATTCGCACACTTCGCATACATACCTCGGTCCCCTCTTGCACGTGGCGGTTAGGGACTTGGGCGTTGCCAGTGCGTGCAATTATGAAATGCGGAGGGGTGCTGTAGGACCGAGAGTAGCAACCAGAGGGGGGTGAATGTGCGCCTCAAAAAAATTCTTTCGAATCAATGGTCTTCTCCCAATACCCAACGCACCTCAATAGACAAACAACAGAAACAAAACAAATCTAACTGGCAAAAATAATATCGCCTAAAAACGACTGGTGTCCTAATCGAAAAGACACCAAAAAAGTGTTTAAAGGCAGATTAAAACTCATTACAGATCAAAACAATGAAACAACAAACATCTCATACAACGACAGACACACATCAAATCATCATCGTTCACTAGTATTTAATCAATTAAAATAAATACAAATGATTTAAAAGAGCTCATAGATGATTCAACAAGCACTCGAGATATAAAGATTCATCAACGAAAATACATAGTGCAGTCTGAAAAATAAACTGATCGTAGCAATTTAATCTATCACAAAATGTTCAGGAATAAAACAATAAATGCACGCAAAATGAGGATAAGGAGTTTCTGTGCTTCGTGTGACACGCAGCTTCTCCTGCCTAGTGCCTGGTGTTGTCCCTTGCTCTGGTATGGCAAAGGCAGAAAAACCGTGAGCTTTCGCCGCCAGCTTCTCCAGAAAAATCTGGGAACTAGCTGGTGCTGCAAGCTGTGCAACACTACTGTAGCCATGGCCAAGAATCTTCCCGCAGCTTCCTTGAGTGTTCCTCTATCTTCTCACTGAATGCACTGCTGCCACCGCGCCAACTCAGCTTCACACATAGGACTTTGTTGCCTAGCGATTCACGATGCCAAAACGCGCTCAACGCTGCCTGCTTACGCCATCGCTTCCCAATGCATCATCCGAGCACAAATCCCCAAGCCAAAAATTCCAACACCGAGCACAAACATTCACTACGGCATGAGAAGCCACCGGCGGCGCAATAAAATGAGGAACAGAACTAGATGAAGAGGAAAGCCTATAAAGTGAACTCAGATTTTTTTCATTCAAAAGAGTTGAGAAACCATAGGGGGATTGGGGCCCTATTTATAGGCAGCCCAATAAATCAGGAAAAACCCAATATACCCTTAGGGTTTTTTACAGACACTGAAATAAACTGAAAATACTAAAATGCCCTTGCATTTTTTACAGACTCGACAAACACAGACTATGGGCCTAAAAGGAAAAATAGTAAAAAACTAACTAAAGGTAACTTATCCTAATGTGGAGCTTTCGTAGCAGCTACGGCTTCACTTTAGGACTGTCGGATCCCCGATGAATGGTCTGGATAGATGCGTCGGTTTTATGCCGAAACCGACAAAGCGTTCGTTGTCTTCACACCAGGTACCCAGATTGGGCCGGCCCGATTCCATGGCTCCCTCAGCCCGGCAATTGCTCGCGGCCCATTTACCTGGGTCAAACCCGGTCGACAGACTAGCAGATCACCTGCCGTTCCTGGCCCATGTACCCGGATTGGGCCGGTCCGACTCCACGGCCCCTCTGCCCAGCAGTCACTCGTCGCCCGTGTACCTGAGTCACACGTGGACCAAGACATGGCATGTCTCGTCTCCTCTTCACGTCTCTCTGTTGACTTCTGTTGATAATCACTCATCACTTCTAGAGCCATGAGGCCCATGATCTTCAACATGGCTCCTCAATCTCTCTCTTGATGAGTGCATTGTAAACACCCTCTTTAACAACGCTTCAAAACCTGCAAAACATGTGGAAACACAAAAATAAAAACACAAGAGGACAGAAATAAGGAAAAAAATAAAAGGTTTAACCTAATGACTAAAAGCCGAACAAAAGCCAAAAAACAGTCATTATGGTTAAACAAAAATAAAAACTCAAACGAGTGCAATCTCTGAATTATCAACAAGGATATCCGAAGAGTAAAGACAAAAGAGACTAAAACTCCCTCTAAAATAAATCCCAGAGAAAGCCAAAACTCCCCCTAAACTCTTCTAAAAGATCAAGTAACCCAAAATTTATCCCCCTTGTTGACAATTGGACTCATCAAGTGAGACTAAATGCACTCAAAAGAGACATAGACTCAAACTCCTCCTGGAATGCAGTTCCCGCTCAAAATATGCAATGAATGCAACTGGGGTGCAAGTGGAGTGTAAAAATCATGCTTCTCATATATGATTGACTATAATTACAATATCTTGAAAATATAGCACAAAATATTGTCTAAGACACATGGCATGATCAGTGCAATAGATGATATCCAAAAAAAGTCATTAGCACACATTTTTAGATTTTTGCAAATAAAAGCATCACCACATTTTCTACTCGACAAGCAAGGTAAAATGTGAGATGCAAAGGCTAGCTGATATCTACCAAGATAAGCATTGTCCATAAAAAAGAGCTTCAACAAACTTGTTATCTTTTTAATTTTCAGCCTTTTCTTTTCCTTTTTCATTTTTGCCAGGGGTTATTTGCATGTCAACCTTATGCTAACTGACCAAGTCAAGCCTAGGCCAGAACATGACCATGAGAAGCTTAAGACATTGGTCTTGGCATATAATACAATGTCCTAGTTCATACCAAAGTGCTATGGTAAGCAGTCCAGAACAATGCATTGCGACACAGCAAACCCACCTGGATCTTTTCAATTAAGCATGAAAGGCATGATTTTTTTCATTTTTCTGATTTTTATCATTTTATAGTATATTTTCCATGTTAAAGCATATAGACATCCAAGTTGCATATCTGCATCTAAGTAAGGAACTAGCTACCAGACATGTAAGAGATAGCAAAATCATTCAGCCTACACATGCTAGTTACCAGAAGCAATGGTGATCATTTTTCAAGTTTAAAGCATAAAAGCCATGAATATGACAGATATCAGATATATCATGTGAACTGAAACAAGCATGAACATCGATAAGTATTCAAAAGCATATACAAGAAAGAACGAGTAAAGCAGGTCAATCATATAACAGAAGCAAGCTCAAAGTATGATATATGAATATGCAGGATATGAACTCACATGAAAAGACTCAATAAAAGAGTAAAGAAGAAAGAAAAGACTCAAAAATATCCTAAAAAGGATACACAACTCCCAAATCCCCTAGCAAACGCTCAAACGTAGACTAATCTAGGGGTTTGGTGAGAATGTCAGCCAACTGATGATGGGTATCAACATGAATAAGGTCAATGACACCTTTCTCATATTGATCCCTCAGAAAGTGAAAGCGCACATCAATATGTTTGGTTTTTGAATGAAGACATGGGTTTTTCCCTACACTAATCGCACTGGTGCTATCACAAAACAAAGGTACTCTGGCAGGGAAAGACAACCCAAAATCTTTCAAAGTGGAAATCATTCAAACTAACTATGAGCAGCAGCTAGCAGTATCTACGTACTTAGCCTCTGTGGTAGAAAGCGCGACTCCAGATTGTTTTCGAGAAGACCAAGAAACAAGTGAAGAACCGAGAAACTGGCAAGTACCGAAAGTCGACTTACGATCCAGCCGACACCCACAAAATCAACGACGGAAAAGCCAGATAACTCAAGATATGATGATGCTGAATCGTAAAGACCAAGATCAGGCACATAGGTAAGGTACCTAAAAATGCGCTTGATAGCCTGCTGATGAGATGCACGTGGTGAAGACTGGAAGCGCGCACACAAACCCATGGCGAACTGAATGTCCGGTATCATTGCTATCAGGTACAGCAGCGATCCAATCATCCCTCGATACTCTCTCTCATTGACCTTGATGTCGCTCTCGTCCTTGTCTAGGCCCCCAGATGTGCCCATGGGGGTCATTTGAGGCTTCAACTCTCCACCGAAGTCGAACTTCTTTAGCATGTCTTGCGTGTACTTGCTCTGGTGGACTAAGATGTCGTCCTTGGTCTGCTTGATCTGGAGCCCTAAGAAGTACTTGATCTCACCCATGAGGCTCATCTCAAACTCACTATGCATCTGCTCAGAAAACTTGGACACAAGCTCATTAGTAGAACCACCAAAAATAATGTCGTCCACGTAAATCTGAGCAACTAAGAAATCAGTGCCAACTTGGAGCAAGAAAAGAGTTTTGTCCACAGAACCCATCACAAAGTCGTTCCCCAATAAAAACTATTTTAAACGATCATACTAAGCCCTAGGGGCTTGCATCAGACCATATAAAGCTTTTTGCAACTTAAAACATGTCGAGTAAACTTAGGGTTCTCAAAACCGGGGGGCTGCCTAACATAGAGTTCCTCCTCTATGTACCCATTCAGAAAAGCACCCTTGACATCCATTTGAAAAAGCTTAAAACCTTTAGAAGCAGCGAATGCCAAAAGTATGCGAATAGACTCAAGATGGGCAACAAGGGCGAAAGTCTCCTCAAAGTCAATACCCTCTTTCTGGAAAAAACCCTGGGCAACTAATCAAGCTTTGTTGCGCACCACAACCCCATCTTCACCTTGCTTGTTCTTAAACACCCTTTGCCCGGCAATCGCTCGCCGCCTGTAACACCCCAAGAAATAAAAACAAATAAAATAAAAGAAAATTATTATTTAAATCATTTCTGGATTTTTTTATTAAAGAAAATCCTAAAAGAGCCCTAATAAAGCCAAACAGGGAGAAATATTCAAAATATGGACTTGAAAATTTTATGAGATGAACTAGAGACCAAAATATAATTTTAGGAATTTTTTCAAATTTTTATCAACAGTGATTCAACCCTTAATCATATAAATGAATTACAGGAATTATTTTTAATCAGAAAAGATATTAAATCCTTAATGGGCCTCAACCTTCAAAGTAACTGAGCCCAGCCCAGTCCAAACCGCCAGCCACCGATAGGTGGGACCGACCTGTCGGCGCACTCCCCCACTTCTCTCTCTTCCGCCGCACCCCGCCTGGCCCCACATGGCAACCACACGCCTCCGCCTCCCTCTCCCTGACAGTCATGGCCCGCATGTCGGCCCTTCCTTTTCTGTTCTGCCCGCTGACAGGTGGGGGCCACCTGTTAGCTTCGTCTTCTCCATGGAAGGGGATCCCCCCTTCTTTCTTCCCGGCGATCCCCTTCTGTTCCCACCACCGGCCGCCTCGATTCGGCTGATCCAACCCCCGGATCACCTTCCCCGATCGCCACCGCCTCCATTCCATCCTTAGCCCACGCGGATTCATGAGTATGGCAGTAGATCCGAAGGTTTGGAAACCTCGCCGGAGATGGAAAGAAGCCCTTCGGGTTTCCTCCGTTTCCCTTGCCATCTAGCCGCCGGCGATCCCCTATATAAACCCCCTCTGGCCTCCGCACTCAGCCCACGCCCTCAGAGCCATCCTCGAGCAAAAACAGAGCGCCGCCGCCTTTTTTTCGGCCTTCGGCTCTGCTTCACCTCCGGCGAGCCCTCGCCGTCGATCCCGGCCTCCTCCGCCCTAGCCACCGCCACTAGAGTGACCGTCGACGACCGCCCATCCTCGGCCACCCCTCTATTGGCCGTGGAACCCACCGGATCATCGTCGCCGTCGAGCACCCAAACCCTCTCCGCCGTCTACACTCGCCGCCGGTCACCTCCGGACCTCCATCTTCGCCGTCGAAGGTACGGTCATGACCCCCTTACTCTCCGCATTCCATTTTTGGCCTTAGCTATGCCCATAGGCGCTCGCCGCCGCCACCACGACCAGAGCCCCGCCGTCGCCGGAGACGAAGGGTACGAGCCCCTCATGCACGTGCCGTGCCGGACGCCCTCTCGGCCGTCCGATCGCGATCGGAGGGCTAGGATTAAATCCCTCTGGGATTTAATCTGGGCCCTCGGATCTGGTCAAAGGGGTATCGAGGCCTCTCGGCCGTCGATCGCCACTTAAACCCCCGAAGTGATCTCGAGCGTCCACGCGTACCGTTTCGGTATGATTTAATCATGGCCGTCCGATTTCATTAAAACCTTCCCGCCTCGTGCCCGATCACCGGATCCAGATCCGACGGTCCTGGTTGACCCGGTCCACGCGCATAGTGCCGCGGTCCACCGTGGGCCTAGCTCACCGTGGACCAGAGCCCAATTTCCAGTTTAATTAAAATTCCAGAAATTGATTTAAACTTTAAAAATTCATAACTTGCTCATTTTAACTCCAAATTTCACCATTCAAATTTTGTTAAATTCAGTATATTATTCTCTACACTTTAATGCTATAAAAACAGTATGTTGCTTTAGCACAAAATAAACTTATGGATTAAATGAATAAAAACCCCTTAGGGATAAATTAATAATTCAGAAAATAAATTAGTAAAAACACTTAAAAATGTAATTTTTAATGATATTAAATATGACCTCAGTACAATAAAGCTCAATTCACATATTTAAACCACAAAACTTGTTTGCTTATGTTTTGTGATGATGTATTGAAATATGTTGTTTATTTTTCCGTATCGAGAAGACTACGAGTTCGTCGAGGAGCCGGAGTTCTACCCCGAGGTTCCTCCATCCCCATTTGCTGATCAAGGCAAGTCATCGACCACCTCCGTTGAAACAGTTGATCATATTTGAGCCCATGTTTTAATAAATTATCGCTATAACTCATAGGTTAATATTGCATTAGTCCAACATCAAGCCCTACACTTATATTTATTAGATCCCCGTCCTTGTGTGCAACCCAAGCCATGCTTATTGAGCCTTAACTCCTTGTCACCCTACTAGAAAATTATTAGCTAGTGCCCAAAGTACCGGCACACCTGCTATAGGATAAAAAGAATGAGTCGTAGATAGCTGGTTTCTGTTATATGAATTTCCCCGTTATTCTCATCTCTGGACTCTGTTGGAGTTGGCTAAGTTATAAGTATGGTGGGTTCCGGGTGCAAGCTCGGGTATTGGTATGTCGCACCCGGGGCACTATAAGGACCGGTCTGCGGGATCTGTTGCAAAGAACTTCTGTACCAACCACAAGTCTTATGGGTAAGTCCTAACTGGAAGTGTGGAACACTCCGGCTCTCGGCACCATAGTGGAGGGGGCAAGGGGCTAGCCCTCAAGGCGCCTTGTACCGACGATGGCTCAAGGAGGGGTATGGTGGAAACTCGACATGGCGAGACATGATACGAAACCCATAAGAGGGTGATGTTGAGTCGAGGAAGACCATATGGAAGGTTTGGCATGAGTTCCCGTGAAATGGGTCATCTCGTTACACTTCGGTGTAAGTGATGAGTGCGTGCCTTGTGGGTACAGTGGTACATCTCTGATCAGAGTAATTTAATCTTTTCGAAAAGCCGAGCCCACGGTCAAGGGCGGGTTGCGTGACTACTCGCAGTTAGTTTACAATTGTGTGAATGATTGAGTTTTCATGGCATGTAAGGACTGTTGTGCGAGGAGGTAAAACGTACTCCTCGAGTTAGAAGATGATGATGCATACACATGTTTACTTTTCAGTACTAATAAATTGATCACATTTAATGCTTTACAATTATGCTTCTTCCGCAAAACTAGCCACTATCTCCCATGTTATTACCTTGCATTATATTTGCATTCGGTGGCTTGCTGAGTACATCTGTACTCACCCCGTTGATTTACACCATCAGAGCCCGTCTACTACGAGGAGGATGAAGGTCTGGAGTAGCGACCCAGTCAAGGCGAGACTGGAAGGAGGCGTTCATCTAGGACCCTTATTTTATTAGTTTCTCTTCATCTTTATTCACTTTTGTATTAATGCGGTCTACGGACCATGAATGATTGCCCGTATTGTACGAGGTCGCGTGATGAACGTCTTGTTTTATTGATTTCCTATGGAATTTCAATAAAGTCCTGATTTATTAAATCGGGGTGTGACAAGATGGTATCAGAGCCGACTTGACTGTAGGAAGCCAAACAGACCTGACCTTAGGACTTATATCTACTATATTTTCTTACAAAAATTACTTATCCTCTCATCTTCCGAGATTTTCACAAAAACTTTCTCTCTTTTGTAGATGCCGGTCCATACCATGAGCGGGACTCTTCGTGACGAGGCCGGATTCATCCGCGAGCTTCGCGTGGTCGTCGACTTCTTGGGGTTTCCCCATGAGCCCACGTTCCACGGGATCTTTCCCGATGCGAGCGAGAGCTACTGCGAGGTCACGGTTGTTATCCGCCCCTCCTCCACGCAGCCACCCTTCTACACCCATGGAGTTGGAGGACCTTCGTTCGTGGTGGCCAGCCAGCGAGCCGCTCTTCAGTCCCTCGCCGAGCTTCGACTGGTCTACGACTGCCACCTCCGCGACACCATCTACCACTTCATGCCCATGCGCACACCCGGGAGTCACCGCAGCATCTACATCAGCTCCCTCACGCAGAGCAACTCCTCCATCTCCCGCACCATGAGACTTCTGGAGGCCATGGACAACCTCCACACCGAGGCCATTCTTGATGCAGACAGCCAGCATGACACGATTTACTTCTACCGCCATACCTCGGAGAACCTAAACCGTGAGAATGCTGTGCTCCGTCGACAACTTCAGTAGAACCCCCAGTTGACCCTCGAGGTGGAGGAATTGAGGCGTCAGAACGAGCTTCTACGCCAAGGCGCCATGGTTAATGCCCAGCTCCGCCAGCAGATCCAAGAACTGAAGAAGGATATTGAGGAGATCGCACCTCTTCCGCCTCGCAAGCGGAAATCCCTTCGGATCCCCACCGTGAAGCCCAAGAGGATCTCCCGCAGCGCACCTCCCACCGGACCATCCAGTTCCTTGACCCCGACCGTCTCCCACGAGCCCGTGATCGAGCCGTCCCCCGAGCTACCATAGACGCAGATTTACGTTTGATTGCTTTTCTTTTTACTTGATTGTATTACCATTCATGTCAAAAATAAGGCATGAATGAAGAAATAAATAAAATGTAACCGCGAGAACGACGTTTTTGGAATAAAACTTAAATAATAATACCCTCTAAGAAAATGTTGTCTACTTTGGAAACTTCAGGATGACCAACACTCAGGGCTCCGACGCTCCTCAGAACGGAGGAGACAATGGAAACCTGCCTCAGTGGGGAGCAACTGGGCAGAGGCAAGCCCCGGTTGCCAACCACCCCACTCTGGCCGAGATTATGGCCACGCAAAACCAGTTGGTCTCAGCTCTTTTGAACTAGATGCAACAACAGCAGCAGCAGATGCAGGAGTAGCAGGCTCACTTCTTCCGTCTCCATCAACAGCCCGAGCTGCCACGACCCGCCACTCTAGCTCCCGCTCCCGCCTCCCAACTCTCGGAGTTCCTCCGAGTTCGCCCACCAACCTTCTCAAGCACCACCAACCCCATGGAGGCTGGGGATTGGTTAAGGACCATCGAGAAGAAGCTCGATCTCCTTACCTACACTGAGCAGGAGAAGGTGGCCTTCGCCACCCACCAGCTCCTTGGTCCCGCCGTAGAGTGGTGGGACAATCTGCGCGAGACCCTACCCGAGGGACACGTCCATACTTGGGCGGAGTTCTCGGCCGCTTTCCGTGCCGCTCACATCCCCGACGGCATCATAGCGCAAAAACAACAGGAGTTTAGGGACCTGC
This sequence comes from Zizania palustris, assembly GCA_019279435.1. Lineage (NCBI taxonomy): Eukaryota > Viridiplantae > Streptophyta > Magnoliopsida > Poales > Poaceae > Zizania > Zizania palustris. Next base: position 104,679,220 of record JAAALK010000079.1, on the reverse strand, counting down.
AGCAGGGGAGCAGGTCCGTAACGGAATACCTGCACGAGTTCAACAGACTGGCCAGGTACGCACCGGAGGAGGTCCGTACAGATGCGGCCAGGCAGGCTAAGTTCCTCCAGGGACTGAAGGATGAGCTGTCCCTACATCTTATCTCTGGAGATTGTACCAGCTTCCAAAAGCTGGTGAACAAAGCTATCATTCAGGAGACCCAGCAGAACAAGGTCGACCAGAAGAAGAAAAGGATGATTGCGTTTAGGCAGAATCAAGGCATGGCTCAGAGGCCCCGATTCACCCCTCCTCCACCGGCGCCACAATACCACCCCCGACCAGTATATCGCCCGACGCCACCCGCCGCCAACACCGGAGCCGGACAACCTCGCCCCGCTCCCGCCGCACTAGCTGCACCACCCGCCCCGGCAAAGAAGGCAGAGATCCTGCGCGACAAGCACGGCAAGCCCGTAGTATGCTTCAACTGCCGCCAGGAGGGGCATTACTCCAATTCGTGCCCCCATCCCAAGCGCGTCCAAGGAGTTGCAGCGAACCTTGCCATCCACGCCCGAGTCAATCACGTCACCGCTGAAGAAGCCCAGGCCGCACCCGAGATCGTGATGGGTAAGTTCATGGTACATTCAACACTTGCAGTGGTTTTATTTGACACGGGAGCTACGCACTCCTTCATATCAACTGCTTTTGTGGAAAAGAACAATCTAAACATAAAAGAACTACCAAGAGCCGTGCAAATAGTCACCCCGGGAAAACAAACCCTAGCCCTAACCTATAGCCCAAAGGTATGGATAGATATCCACGGCACCATATTTTGGGCCGAACCCATCCTTATTGAATGCCAAGGCTTGGATCTCATTCTAGGAATGGATTGGCTAAATAAACACCAAGGAGTAATAGAATGTGCCCTCAGACAAGTGACTGTGACCAGTGAAGAAGGGACTACCGTCACGTTTCAGATGCCAAGCCTGAAGATCAGAAGACCAAGACTGCATCAGATTACCTTGGAAGAAATCCCGATAGTCAGTGAATACCCGGACGTATTCCCAAAGGATTTACCAGGGATGCCACCCAAGAGGGACATCGAGTTCAGGACCGATTTGGTACCCGGGACCACCCCTATTTACAAGCGACCATACTGGATGGCCGCTAATGAGTTAGCTAAGATGAAGCAGCAATTGGAGGATCTCGAGAAGAAAGGCTACATCAGACCAAGTACATCGCCATGGGGTGCCCCTGTCATCTTCGTCGAGAAGAAAGAAGACAAGGCTAAGCGTATGTGTGTGGATTACCGCGCCTTGAATGAAGTGACCATCAAGAACAAGTACCCGTTGCCTCGGATCGATAATCTCTTCGACCAACTAAAGGGAGCTACAGTATTCTCAAAGATAGACCCGCGGTCTGGTTATCATCAGTTGAGGATTCGAGAAGAAGATATACCCAAGACGGCCTTTACCAGCCGTTATGGATTATACGAGTGTACGGTTATGTCCTTTGGATTGACCAACGCCCCTGCATTCTTCATGAACATGATGAACAAGGTGTTTATGGAGTATCTGGACAAATTCATCGTGGTCTTTATAGATGACATTCTTATTTATTCCAAGGACCAGAAAGAGCATGAGACTCACCTCTGGTTAACCTTAGGGAAGCTAAGGGAACACCAATTATACGCCAAGTACAGCAAGTGCAAGTTTTGGACGGCGGAAGTGAAGTTCCTTGGACACATTATCTCTGCACAAGGCATTGCAGTAGATCCTGCCACCATGGAAGCTGTTACAGATTGGTTGCCACCCACGAACATATCTGAGATACGAAGTTTTCTGGGTTTGGCCGGATATTATCAGAGATTTATTGAGAATTTTTCCAAGATAGCCAAGCCAATGACCAAGTTGTTGCAGAAAGGAGAAAAGTTTGAATAGACTCCCGAATGCGAGGAAAGTTTCCGCACCCTCAAGACCCGGCTGGTGTCAGCACCCATACTGACTCTACCCGACATCCGGAAAGACTTCCATGTCTATTGCGACGCATCTCGCCAAGGATTGGGATGTGTTCTTATGCAAGATGGAAATGTTATCTCTTATGCCTCTCGTCAGTTGAGACCCCATGAGTTGAACTACCCAACCCACGATTTGGAACTTGCCGCTGTTGTGCACGCCCTTAAGATTTGGAGGCATTATTTGGTCAGAAATCGCTGTGAGATCTTTACAGATCACAAGAGCTTGAAGTACATCTTCACACAGCCAGACCTCAACCTGAGGCAAAGACGATGGTTGGAACTAATAAAGGACTATGACTTAGGTATCCACTACCACCCCGGAAAAGCAAATGTGGTAGCCGATGCATTAAGTCGCAAGGGATATTGCACAGCCATAATGATTCAGGATCACGCGCCCTTGTTATGTAAAGAGATGGAAAAGTTGAATCTCGGGTTGACCACCGGAGCATATCTAGCCACCTTGGAGACTCAACCTGTCTTGTTCGAACAAATCCGAGAAGCTCAGTCAGAAGACCCAGATATAGCCGCCATTAGGAAGAACATGAGGCAAGGAAAAGCCCTAGGATTTTTAGAGGACGAGAATGGCACCATAAGGTTTGTGTTGGACCGAAAACGGCGACCAGAGGGGGGGGGGGTGAATGGGAGCTTTTAAAAATTCGGGCTAAAAACTAGCCTTCGGTTTTAGTTCTGTCTTCTGCGGAACAGGCTTCGAACACTACCTTCGGAGGTCTGGTTCGGAGGTCCTTTGACAACTCCGAACACAGGCTTCGCAGGTCCAAAAGTTCAAAGCCAAGAAGACTTCGCTCCACTTACAACCCTCGAAAATCTACTCTGCTAAGTCAGTGCAGGCTCCGCACACAGGGTGCTTCGAGCAGGCTTCGCACTTCACCCTTCGCAAGAGTGGATGACCCTCTGAGGACTTTGACCAAGTACTTGGCAGCAGCAACTGGTGCTGGGCTTCGTACACGAAGGTCTAAACGCACACTAATAGACTTCGCTAGGGGCTTCGTCACAAGAAGCAAAATGGGCTTCGATCAGGGATTCGCTAGTAAGCAGTGAGGTCTAGCCTCAAGTTACACAGAGCGAACGCGCACTGAAAAACACACTTCGCACAAAGACACCCTTCGCCTAGACAGGCTTCGGCGCACTACAACTAGCGAGGTATGTAAAGCGAGCTCAAGCAAAAAGCACACAGAAGCAGGGCTTCGCCGCTTGAACAAGGAACACAATAAAATTGAACTCTGGATGAATACAACGAAGTGTGTAGCTAGTACAGGAGCTCAACAGTAAATGCTAAAAGTGTTAAATGTTACCTACCGAGCCCCCATATTTATAGCCCACAGTTCACCCAAAGGAATTGACTACTTTACCCCTAGGGTTTACATTGGTTTTGTCTCTACAGAACTGAGGGGTACAAAAGGTAGTCAACTTTATTAGAGGCTTCTCTGTCAGCCTTTGCAGAGGGGACAACGCCAGCTTTTTGTAGAGCAGACACTGTCAGACTTGAAGCCTTTGACCTTTCTGAAGCCCCCTTCGCACGCGAGGGGTGCGATAGCTTCGGTGAGAACCCTTGAGCCAGATGGCCTTCGCTTCACCGAAGTCAGCCTTCGATACAGTGACGGTTTTGAGCCGAAGCCGTCAAAGCCCTTGGGACTTCACACCAACACCTCCGGAGTGGACCACCACGGCTTCACAGCTTCGCCCAGCTCGAACTCCGTCAGTCCGTGTACCGAAGCCATGCAGGCCAAAGTACCACAAGACAACCACACTCCGAAGCCCCACCTTCGGAGTACCACCCTTCGAAGTCCCTCCTTCGTCCAAGGCCTCCGCATGAAGCATTCCATGAGCACTTCGTCGCAGTGTCTCTCCCCGAGCACACTCCTCGACGAGCCTCACCCGGACCATGCCTTCGATGCGCCTCGACTTCTGAGACCTTCGTCGGGTACCTTCGAATGTCTCCCTCCGGAGCACACTTTGAACTCCTTGCCTCCGCAGAGGACTTGATCCATCCAACTCCGAAGTCACTCCATCCGGAGTACCTTCGAAGTGCATCACCTCCGAGGACTTTGTCTGGGAGTACCTTCAGCCGGAGCCATGCTCCACACTCTCTGCCTTCACCTGGCGCACCTCGACCCGAGGACCGACCCGGACCCCTTCGCAGCCACCGTTACGGAGCTCCCTGCTCCCCTGGCATCAAGCCTCCCTCTTGACCCAGGTTCACCTGCCGCGAACCTGTCCGTCGCCTCCGAAGTCCCTGCGCACCACCGACAAGCAGACAAGTGTATCCAGTACTCCGGAGACCTCTCCGGGTTAGCAACCTCCGGCACACACTCCGGTGTACCGCCCAAAGTACCGAGGCCTTCGGTACACATCCAGTCATCGTGTACTGTCGGACCCCTCCGACACGTACACTCCGCTGCAACAGCTGCAGCAGCCAAACACCGAACACCCTTCGGTGAAACCACCTCCGAAATACCTTCGGAGGTCCAACCTCCGAACCCCCTTCGGAGGTACCCCTTCAAACAGAGGTTAAAAGCCTGTCAATCACTCATCACAAACACCGAAACCAACCCTTGGTTTCTCAATCTCCCCCTTGATGAGTGCATTGACAACTAACTTTAAGTCCAAGAAAATTTAAAAACTTTCAGCACACAAGTGACCATAAAAACTCAAAAAAGAGCCAAATCATGTCACTTGACAGAAGAAATTTTCTTCCCCCTTTGTAAACGAGTAAAAAGCCCCTTCGGCAAATCTTCCCCTTTTCAAGACAAAAACTCCCCCTGAGTTAAGTTTTCCCCCTTTGGCAACAAATAACCTTCTCCCTTTTGGAAATTATACCCCCTTGCGGCAGAACGTAGCAAGTCCTCTCCCCCTTTGGCAATGCAAGCATCAAGGAGCATGAAAAAGATGCATAGCTTGGAAATGAGCAGAATTGCAGAGACATATAAAGCAAAAATATGCCAACAATAACACCAATGATCATGGGCTCAGCTCAAATTAACAATCTCTAAAACATGATGAAGCATGTGATTTGATCAGTTTTGAAATAAAAGCACCACCACTTAGTCAAGGAAACTAGACAAGTAGAAGCAAGGACTGCACAAAGCTAGTCAATTTCTACTCTAGACAGACAAGGCCAGTTCAAATGGAGCATGAAAAGCAACCTTGATGATCAATGAATTTTGTTGTTCTTTTCTTAGTGCCAGGGGTTATTTGTTTGTCCACCTTATACTTTCCAATCCGGCCACGCCTAGGCATGAAAGCCATTAGAAGCTTAAAGCAATGATTTTGGCATACACTACACTATTCCAGTTCAGACCAAGGTGCAATGGTAAGCAGTCTAGAATAGGGTAGTGCGACAAACAAACCCACCTGGATCTTTTCACTTGAAGCATGCAAATCATGGAATTTTTGATTTTAACTAAGTGAACCAATTGTTTGGCATTTTATGAATATCCATGAAGATGTAGAACATTTCTTTTCAAGTTGCAATTTTTAGCATCCAATGAACAGTGTCTTGCTATCAAGCAGATAAAAGATAGCTAAAGCAGTCCTGCCAAAACATGCTAGATTCAAGACTAAGCAGTGAGCATGATTTGATTTTTGAAAAGAAAACATCATGCACATGAATGTTTCAGATAAATTAAAAAAGAGCTGAGCTGTCATGATGTCATGGATTATAAGCAGGCATATAAGTGCAAAGGATGTAAATGCAATTTCAACACAATTAGCAAATGCACATCCATCTAAAACTGCTCCCCCTCACAAAATGCCGTAAGGGTGACAAATACCAAGTTCCCCACACAAGTAAGCAAATCGAGAAGCATCGAGGGGTTTCGTGAAAATGTCGGCAAGCTGGTATTGGGTATCAACATATTGAAGTTCAATATCACCCTTCTCATTATGATCTCTGAGAAAATGATATCGCACATCAATGTGTTTGGTTCTGGAGTGCTGAACCGGGTTGTTTGCAATACAAATAGCACTAGTGTTATCACAGAAAAGTGGAACACTCTTATATTCTAACCCGAAATCCCGCAAAGTGGAAGTCATCCACAAAATCTGAGAGCAGCAGCTAGCTGCAGCAACATATTCGGCCTCAGCCGTTGATTGTGCAACACTAGACTGTTTGCGGGAAGACGAGCAAACCAAAGAAGTACCCAGAAAATGACAAGTACCAGAGGTACTCTTCCTATCAATTCTACACCCAGCAAAGTCCACATCGGAATAACCTCGAAGACATAAATATGAAGACGCTGAATACCATATGCCAAATTCAAGGGTATGTTTGAGATACCTTAGAATGCGCTTGACCGCTTGGCGGTGCGAAGCTCGTGGTGAAGCCTGAAAACAAGCGCACAGACACACTGCGAAGTGTATGTCTGGCCTCGTGGCAGTCAAGTAGAGGAGGGACCCGATCATGCTTCGGAACTCCTTCTGATCTACGGCTTCTCCATCTTCGTCAGGATCCAATGCTACAGATGTAGCCATTGGAGTGGCGAGGGGCTTCGCATCGGACATGTCAAACTTCTTGAGCAGGTCCTTGGTGTACTTTGTCTGGTGGACAAAAGTACCTTGTTTGTTTTGCTTGATTTGCAAACCAAGGAAAAAGGTGAGTTCACCATCATTGACATTTCAAATTCCCTGCCCATGGTATCTGCAAACTCGGCAACCAAAGCATGAGAAGAGCCACCAAAGATGATATCATCCACATAAATCTGAACTAGGAGGAAATCTTTGCCATGCTTGAGAGTAAACAAAGTTTTATCAACAGAGCCCATCAAATACCCCCGCTCAAGCAGAAAAGACTTAAGTCTGTCATACCAAGCCCGAGGGGCCTGCTTGAGTCCATAAAGAGCCTTATGAAGTTTAAGGACTTTATGTGGGTACTTGGGGTTTTCAAAACCAGGGGGTTGTTTTACATAAACATCTTCGCCTATGAAGCCATTAAGAAAAGCACTTTTGACATCCATTTGATAGAGTTTGAATCCCCGGGATGTCGCAAAGGCAAGCAAAATCCTAATGGCCTCAAGGCGAGCAACAGGTGCAAAAGTTTCAGTAAAATCAATCCCTTCTAGTTGAGAAAAGCCCTGAGCTACAAGTCTAGCCTTGTTTCTAACTATAGTCCCATCCTCCCCTTGTTGTTTTTGAAAATCCATTTTGTTCCAATGAAATGAACATTTGGTGGAGGATCAACTAATGACCAGACTTGGTTTCTCTCAAAATTTTCAAGCTCTTCATGCATGGCATTGATCCAACTAGAATCAGAAAGAGCATGACTAACATCTAAGGGCTCGAAAGAAGCAACAAAAGCTGAATCAATGAAATGAGCATGAGAACGTGTTACTCTTTGATCAAGCTCACCAATGATCTACTCGGGAGGGTGCATCCTTTGAACATGATGTGGAGCCTCGCGGCGGGATGCAGTCTCCCCCTCAACTTGTGCGTTGGAGTGGTCCAAGATGACCGATGTTGAGGTAGTCGCTTCGGGACCTCGTGCCGAAGTGGTTGAAGCGGGGTCGGCTTCGGGGGTTGATGTCGAGGGTAGCAGGGGTTCATCCTCGAATTCTCCGGGATCTTCTTCTTCGAAGATGGTCTGTTCCATGTCGTGTTCATTTGCCTGTTCAAATGCAGAACTAACAGAGGGGGTTGATTCATCAAAAGTCACATCACATGACTCGATGACAGTGTTAGTTTCCAAGTTATAGACACGATAAGAATGACCATGTGTAGTGTAACCCAAAAAGATCCCGTCAGAAGATCGCGACTCAAATTTATCCAAATTTCCACGTTTTAGGATGAAGCAGCGAAAGCCAAAAACTCGAAGATGAGTAACATTGGGCTGTCTCCCAAAACGTAGCTCATAAGATGTCAAGTTTAAAATTGAGCGCAAGAAGATTCGGTTTGAGATGTAACATGCAGTGTTCATGGCCTCAGCCCAGAATTTTCTAGGAGTCCTATGCTCATCAAGCATCGTCCTAGCCATCTCAACCAAAGTGCGGTTCTTCCTCTCAACAACACCGTTCTGTTGAGGAACCCGCGGAGCAGAGAATTGATGTTCTATGCCATGCTCCATGCAAAAGTCAACAAAGAGACTATTTTTGAACTCAGTGCCATTATCACTTCGAATGAATTTCAATGCACCAGGGAGTTTAGTAAAAAGTCTCAAAGCCAAGCTCCGAAAGTGTGAAAACACTTCATCCTTGCTGGCAAGAAAGAAGACCCAAGAGTAGCGGGAGAAATCGTCGACAATAACTAATACATACCACTTGCCGCCTAAAGAACTAACCCGAGAAGGACCTACAGTGTCCATATGGAGAAGTTCTCCGGGTTGTTCAGTCATCACTGTGGTGACTGGCGAATGCGAAGCGGCAATCATTTTTCCATGTCGACACGGAGCGCAAACTAAATTCTTCTCAAACTTAGGGCGCTCAGACGAGCGAGCAACTCAAAGCTCATATGCCCTAGTCTCCTATGCCACTTCCAAAGCTCAGAAGTCGAATGTGCAACAAGACAATGAGAAGATCCAGACGACTCAGAAAAATCAGCTCCAAAAACTCTCCCAACTCTAAAGATCTTACACACCACAACGCCATCAGAATTGAGTACTTGCGAAGTATCGCGATGAAATCGCACTTCGAAGCCCTCATCAAGCAACTGAGATACAGAAAGCAAATTGTATCCCAGGTTTTCAACCAAAGCAACATCTTTGAGAGTGAAATTCGAGTTAATTCTTACCACACCTTTACCTTTCACTCTACTCCTTCGATTGTTTCCGAAGGTGATATGTTCCCTTTGCTTGGTTGTGGTGAGGCTGGAGAACCAAGCTGCATCTCCGGTCATATGGCGCGAACAACCGGAGTCCATGATCCACGTGCCCTCCAAGCCTCGACCTGTCGCCTACACATGATAAGAACGCCTCGATCGCTCAGTGCTGGGGTGAGTGAAATAATGACGAGGCATCCAGCACTGAGTGACACGAGTAGTAGGCGCAGTAAAAGTAGATGGTCTACGCACATAATAATCAGAATGATGCAAAGTGCGAGGTCTACCTACATGCAAAGAACGCAAAGCATGACGAGGTCTCCTACTCTGACGAGGTACAAAGCTACTCGCCCGAGGTCTACCACCATATGGAACATGGTGAACACCTCGAGGAGCAAAACCTCTCCGAGAAGCACGAGGAGCCTCAAAAGCAGGACGATAGTAAAACTCAGACTCATGCATACCTAAGTATGGGTAATGCATGTCCTGGTAACTCATCGCCTGAGAGCGTCGCTCATCCTTGATGCGACGAAAACAGAAACCAATCAAATGACCCGCCCGCTGACAGTAAGAACAGTGAAAAACTTTCCTAGGGGCACTCTCATGGGTCACAGGAGCAACTCTCACAGGCTCCTTGGGATTCTTCTGAGTGGTTTTCTTGGGAGGATTTTTCTTGACAGGAGGTGTGGTTTTCTTTGGTGGTCGGGTAGGCTTCTTGGCTGATGGAGTGTCTAACAGAGCTCTCTCTTTCTCTAAGGTAGTGGGAGAGGTAAAAACAATTTTGGTCTTACTGTCTGAAGAAATCCTCTCAAAACCCAAACCTAGAGCTACCCCTGCTCTGTCAGCACACAACTTGGTCTTGGCCAAGAGCAAATCCATCCTACCCTTTCCCTCAGTGCATTTATTAACCACAGAAAGAAGGTATTCATTTTCAGTCATAAGGTTCTCAGCCCGCTCTCTAACAGTGCCTAGCTGGTCCTTAAGGGTAATGCAAGTGTCACAAACAGGTTGCACATCCTTAGAACTACCGGCCCTCTCCAATCTAGCCTCCAAATCATGAACATGTTTATCACGTAAATTAATGCTCTCGCGTAATAAAGAACAGTTCATGCATTCAATAATATCATGAGGTCTAGAATCCACCTCCAAAAGCTGCTTCTGTGCAGTCTCAAGCTCAGAAAGAGTTTGAGTATGAACAGAACGCAACTGAGCAAGCTCACCCATGACAGTGGTACAAGAATCACATTCAGCATCATTAACTTTAGACTTAAGCATGGCATAATCAGTAGAAACAGATTCTAGCCTAAGTCTAAGGTCTTTTCTTTCTCTAGCGGCTTGCACAAGCAATCTATCCTGACCAATAACTACTTCATTCATCTCATCAAGTTTTATTGAAAGCTGGTCATAGGATAGAGGTACCTCAGATGAGTCAAGCTCATCGCCGCTGTGATCGCTGTCGGCCATGAAGCAAAGGCCGGTGAAGTCTCGTCCCTTCTTGTCCTTCTTGTCCTCCTTCTTTGGGGACTCCTCCTCCTCAGAGCTCGACTCCTCAGTTGAGCAAGTGTCGATGTCACTGAGAGCAGCAACAAAAGCTCTGGAGGCGGCTTTGGCTACTTTCTTAGCCACCTTGCCGTGCTTGCCCTTCACAAAGGGTTTCCTCTCCTTTTTGTGGTATTTGGGGCGCTCACTCTCATCTCTCTTCTTGAGCTTAGGGCAATTGGCCTTAATGTGAGAGGTGTCGCCACATTCAAAGCAACCACTAAAACCACTTCTCCCCTGATCCCGTCTCTCATGGTAAAAACGGGTGAACCTCCGGGCAATGAGAGCAAGCTCATCATCATCTAGAGAGTCCACCTGCTCCTTTGTGACGGAGACCAGGGAGGACAAAGCAAAACCATCTGCAAGAACACAAGTGCCAGATGTGCTTGGTTCTGCAGTGGTGCCACGACTAGTGCTAGAAATCAATGCCAATGGCTGTGGCAAAGAGCTTCTGTGCACCGCAAGAGATGCCTTGGCAATCTCTGTGGACTTCAGCTTGCTGAAGAGCTCATCACAGGTCAAAGTGTCATAACCTGCAGACTCCTCAATGCTGGATATCTTCACCTCCCATATGCTACGGTCAAGAGCATAGAGAAGCTTGATAGCCCTATCATGATCATTGTAAGCAAGCGTCCCGTTGGACCGCAAGTTACTCACTATAGCATCAAAGCGTGAAAACATGGCATCTATAGATTCGCCAGGTGCCTGCAGAAACAACTGATACTATTGATTGTATGTGCTTTGGCGCCTGGCCTTGATCTGAGTAGAGCCCTCATGAAAAATAGTGAGAGTGGTCCAAATTTCCCTAGCAGTCCTAAGGTGCTGCACCCTATCAAACTCACTCCGGCTCAAACCAATGAACAGTATATTCCTAGCCTTGGAGTTGGCATTATACTGATCTTTCTCTGTTTGAGAAGTGCGAGTCTCAGGGATGGAGTATTGTGAGTCCACAATCTCCCAAATTGCATTTCCTTGGCTTAACAAGTAAGCCTCCATGCGCACCTTCCAGTATGCAAAATCAGTCCCATCGAACAGAGGAATTTTACTGCCTCTATCCATGTCGCCAACAGATCACAAAACCGGTTAAGGTCAACTGGTGATCTTAACCTGCTCTGATACCAATTGTTGGACCGGAAACGGCGACCAGAGGGGGGGTGAATGGGAGCTTTTAAAAATTCGGGCTAAAAACTAGCCTTCGGTTTTAGTTCTGTCTTCTACGGAACAGGCTTCGAACACTACCTTCGGAGGTCTGGTTCGGAGGTCCTTTGACAACTCCGAACACAGGCTTCGCAGGTCCAAAAGTTCGAAGCCAAGAAGACTTCGCTCCACTTACAACCCTCGAAAATCTACTCTGCTAAGTCAGTGCAGGCTCCGCACACAGGGTGCTTCGAGCAGGCTTCGCACTTCACCCTTCGCAAGAGTGGATGACCCTCTGAGGACTTTGACCAAGTACTTGGCAACAGCAACTGGTGCTGGGCTTCATACACGAAGGTCTAAACGCACACTAATAGACTTCGCTAGGGGCTTCGACACAAGAAGCAAAACGGGCTTCGATCAGGGCTTCGCTAGTAAGCAGTGAGGTCTAGCCTCAAGTTACACAGAGCGAACGCGCACTGAAAAACACACTTCGCACAAAGACACCCTTCGCCTAGACAGGCTTCGGCGCACTACAACTAGCGAGGTATGTAAAGCGAGCTCAAGCAAAAAGCACACAGAAGCAGGGCTTCGCCGCTTGAACAAGGAACACAATAAAATTGAACTCTGGATGAATACAACGAAGTGTGTAGCTAGTACAGGAGCTCAACAGTAAATGCTCAAAGTGTTAAATGTTACCTACCGAGCCCCCATATTTATAGCCCACAGTTCACACAAAGGAATTGACTACTTTACCCCTAGGGTTTACATTGGTTTTGTCTCTACAGAACTGAGGGGTACAAAAGGTAGTCAACTTTATTAGAGGCTTCTCTGTCAGCCTTTGCAGAGGGGACAGCGCCAGCTTTTTGCAGAGCAGACACTGTCAGACTTGAAGCCTTTGACCTTTCCGAAGCCCCCTTCGCACGCGAGGGGTGCGATAGCTTCGGTGAGAACCCTTGAGCCAGATGGCCTTCGCTTCACCGAAGTCAGCCTTCGATACAGTGACGGTTTTGAGCCGAAGCCGTCAAAGCCCTTGGGCCTTTGCACCAACACCTCCGGAGTGGACCACCACGGCTTCGCAGCTTCGCCCAGCTCGAACTCCGTCAGTCCGTGTACCGAAGCCATGCAGGCCGAAGTACCACAAGACAACCACACTCCGAAGCCCCACCTTCGGAGTACCACCCTTCGAAGTCCCTCCTTCGTCCAAGGCCTCCGCATGAAGCATTCCATGAGCACTTCGTCGCAGTGTCTCTCCCCGAGCACACTCCTCGACGAGCCTCACCCGGACCATGCCTTCGATGCGCCTCGACTTCTGAGACCTTCGTCGGGTACCTTCGAATGTCTCTCTCCGGAGCACACTTCGAACTCCTTGCCTCCGCAGAGGACTTGATCCATCCAACTCCGAAGTCACTCCATCCGGAGTACCTTTGAAGTGCCTCACCTCTGAGGACTTTGTCTCGGAGTACCTTCAGCCGGAGCCATGCTCCGCACTCTCTGCCTTCACCTGGTGCACCTCGACCCGAGGACCGACCCGGACCCCTTCGCAGCCACCGTGACGGAGCTCCCTGCTCCCCTGGCATCAAGCCTCCCGCTTGACCCAGGTTCACCTGCCGCGAACCTGTCCGTCGCCTCCGAAGTCCCTGCGCACCACCGACGAGCAGACAAGTGTATCCAGTACTCCGGAGACCTCTCCGGGTTAGCAACCTCCAGCACACACTCCGGTGTACCGCCCAAAGTACCGAGGCCTTCGGTACACACCCAGTCATCGTGTACTGTCGGACCCCTCCGACACGTACACTCCGATGCAACAGCTGCAGCAGCCAAACACCGAACACCCTTCGGTGAAACCACCTCCGAACAACCTTCGGAGGTCCAACCTCCGAACCCCCTTCGGAGGTACCCCTTCGAACAGAGGTTAAAAGCCTGTCAATCACTCATCACAAACACCGAAACCAACCCTTGGTTTCTGAGTTTGGAACCCGGATATGTGTGCCAGATAAACCAGAGATAAAAACCCTTATCCTGAGAGAAGCCCATGAGACTTTCTACTCCATTCATCCCGGCAGTACCAAGATGTACCAGGACCTGAAGGAACGTTATTGGTGGGTTAGCATGAAGAGGGAGATTGCACAGTTCGTCGCCGAGTGTGACACCTGTAGAAGAGTAAAAGCTGAACATCAGAGACCTGCAGGGCTGTTACAGCCACTTAAAGTGCCTGAATGGAAATGGGAAGAGATCGGTATGGATTTCATCACCGGACTCCCAAAGACCCAACTTGGATATGATTCTATTTGGGTGATTATTGACCGGCTTACGAAAGTAGCGCATTTCATAGCCGTCAAGACGACCTTTAGTGGCCCTAAGCTTGCAGAACTATACATGGCCCGCATTGTGTGTCTTCATGGAGTGCCCAAGAAGATAGTGTCTGATAGAGGAAGTCAGTTCACCTCTCATTTTTGGAAGAACCTTCAAGAAGAGATGGGAACAAGATTGAACTTTAGAACTTCCTACCACCCTCAGACGGATGGACAAATAGAAAGAGTAAACCAGATATTGGAAGATATGCTTCGAGCATGTGTCTTGGATTTTGGAGCCACTTGGGACAAGAGCTTACCGTACGCTGAGTTTTCGTACAACAACAGCTATCAAGCCAGTCTTCAGATGTCTCCATTTGAAGCCCTATATGGACGTAAGTGCAGAACGCCTCTACTTTGGGATCAAACCGGTGAATCTCAAGTATTCGGAACAGACATCCTTCATGAAGCTGAAGAGAAGGTACGGATTATCAGAGACCGGCTCAAGACAGCCCAATCACGACAGAAGAGCTACGCGGATAATCGTCGCCGAGACCTAGCCTTTGAAGAGGGAGATCATGTTTACCTTCGAGTTACACCTCTCCGTGGTACTCAACGGTTTAACATGAGAGGAAAGTTGGCCCCTCGGTAGGTTGGACCATTTCCTATTGTTCGACGCCAAGGCGAAGTTGCTTATCAGTTGGAACTACCACCCTCATTGGCTGGAGTACATGACGTGTTTCACGTTTCCCAACTCAAGAAGTGCCTTCGCGTCCCGACAGATCAAGTGGATCTACAGCAGTTGGATGTTCAAGAGGATCTGACCTATGTGGAAAAGTCTGTCAAGATATTGGAAGTCAAAGAAAGGATCACCAGGAGTCGGGTCATCCGTGTCTGCAAAGTGCAGTGGAGCAATCATCCTGTAGAGGAAGCTACATGGGAAAAAGAAGATGAACTTAAGGCACAACATCCTGAGCTATTCGAGGATTGATTCAAATCTCGAGGACGAGATTCTGTGTAAGGGGGATAGGATTGTAACACCCCAAGAAATAAAAACAAATAAAATAAAAGAAAATTATTATTTAAATCATTTCTGGATTTTATTATTAAAGAAAATCCTAAAAGAGCCCTAATAAAGCCAAACAGGGAGAAATATTCAAAATATGGACTTGAAAATTTTATGAGATGAACTAGAGACCAAAATATAATTTTAGGAATTTTTTCAAATTTTTATCAATAGTGATTCAACCCTTAATCAAATAAATGAATTACAGGAATTATTTTTAATCAGAAAAGATATTAAATCCTTAATGGGCCTCAACCTTCAAAGTAACCGAGCCCAGCCCAGTCCAAACCGCCAGCCACCGACAGGTGGGACCGACCTGTCGGCGCACTCCCCCACTTCTCTCTCTTCCGCCGCACCCCGCCTGGCCCCACATGGCAACCACACGCCTCCGCCTCCCTCTCCCTGACAGTCATGGCCCGCCTGTCGGCCCTTCCTTTTCTGTTCCACCCGCTGACAGGTGGGGGCCACCTGTTAGCTTCGTCTTCTCCATTGGAGGGGATCCCCCCTTCTTTCTTCCCGGTGATCCCCTTCTGTTCCCGCCGCCGGCCGCCTCGATTCGGCTGATCCAACCCGCGAATCACCTTCCCCGATCACCACCGCCTCCATTCCATCCTTAGCCCACGCGGATTCATGAGTATGGTAGTAGATCCGAAGGTTTGGAAACCTCGCCAGAGATGGAAAGAAGCCCTTCAGGTTTCCTCCATTTCCCTTGCCATCTAGCCGCCGGCGATCCCCTATATAAACCCCCTCTGGCCTCCGCACTCAGCCCACGCCCTCAGAGCCATCCTCGAGCAAAAACAGAGCACCGCCGCCTTTTTTTCAGCCTTCGGCTCTGCTTCACCTCCGGCGAGCCCTCGCCATCGATCCCGGCCTCCTCCGCCCTAGCCACCGCCACCAGAGTGACCGTCGACGACGGCCCGTCCTCGGCCACCCCTCTGTTGGCCGTGGAACCTGCCGGATCGTCGTCGCCGTCGAGCACCCGAACCCTCTCCGCCGTCTACACTCACCGCCGGTGATGGGGGAGTGGTCCCGATCTTCCGCTAGGTAAAGGATAAACTTGGGTTGGTGGAGAATCTCGACGTTGGCGATCCAAGGCTCTGGTCCGGGGGATCAAAACCTTGCAATCGTTACACCACTGTCTCTGTTGGTTATCAACCACGCAGGACGCGATTGACCTCGCCACGAAGGCTAATTCCTGCAAGCGAACCCAAGAACACAAGCAAGAATAGGAAGGATACAAATCGAATGCCAAAACAGACAAACGAAGATAAGGTGAGGTTTCACAAACGCCAATGCAGCAGCCAATCGGTCCGGTGTAAGAGGCGGGATCTAAACACAACAGTGTAGATGCAACAAAGCAAAACCTCAAACCTAGAGGTGGCTGGCGTGAGAATATATAGGGCGGCGGCCTGTGGAAGGCGAACAGACATGGGCTGTGGGCTAGAAGACGTACAGACTCAGACTATGGGCCAACATGGCCCAGTTCTGTCACGCAGTACTGTTTTAAATACACAGGACGACTCGAGACTCCAAATGAGGTTAAACCAACGGCAAACGATCCGTCTTCTCCTCAGATTTCCAAAAAGTCAAAGAACGCACCAATCGGACTTCGTATGAGGAAGTTATGCCCATTTTGGTGAATGGTGGTCGATGTAGTCCTAACCAGCGAATTCTTGACTTCAAATCATCCGTGCGGCTCCGTCTTCAACTCCAACTCTTCTATTCCATCTCCCATGTTCCTAAGCAACAAAATATCACTAGAATTCAGTAGCATCCCGTCCAAACAAATATAATCAAAGTTGCTAAGGAAAGAATTAACCTCATGGTTCAAGCGACGGGCACAGACGCGTGTGATTGGTCCTTGTAGCTGAATTGTAGGTGGAGGCTCCATGTGTGTATCATGTGAAGTGATGTCCTCATCATCCTCCCCCTCTTGAATTGAAGTCGTCCTCGACTCAAGCTCATCATCATCTCCCAAATAGGGCTTTAAATCTGAAATGTTAAATGTGGGACTAACCCCAAAAGCTGCAGGCAACTCAAGCTTATATGCATTGTCATTTATCTTCTCAAGCACACGGAAAGGACCATCAGCACGGGGCATTAATTTAGACTTTCGTAAATCAGGAAAACGATCCTTGCGCAAGTGCAACCAAACAAGATCACCCGGTTCAAATGTTATCTCTTTTCTACCCTTACTACCATAAGCACGATATTTCTCATTCATTTTCTCTATGTTTGCTTTAGTAGTTTCATGCATCTTAAGTAATAATTCAGCACGTGTAGTAGCATCAAAATTCAATTTTTCAGATGGTGGTAATGGTAGCAAATCAATGGGAGCACGTGGATTAAAGCCATAGACCACTTGAAACGGACTTACCTTAGTAGTGGAGTGTACTGACCTATTATATGCAAACTCAATATGAGGTAGACACTCTTCCCAAAGCTTCAAGTTGGTCTTCAAAACAGCCCTCAACATGGTGGACAATGTGCGGTTGACGACCTCCGTTTGTCCATCCGTTTGGGGGTGACAAGTAGTAGAAAACAGCAGCTTCATCCCCAACTTATGCCACAACGTCCTCCAAAAATGACTTAAGAATTTGGCATCACGATCTGAAACGATGGTATTGGGAACTCTATGCAAGCGTACGACCTCTCTGAAAAACAAATCAGCAACATTTGTAGCATCGTCGCTCTTGTGACAAGGTATAAAATGCGCCATTTTAGAGAAACGATCTACCACCACAAAAATACTATCTCTCCCCCTCCTAGTTCTAGGTAATCCTAACACAAAATCCATAGAAATATCCTCCCAAGGTACACTAGGAACGGGCAGAGGCATATAAAGACCATGTGGGTTTAGACGGGACTTAGCTTTATTGCAAGTAGTGCATCGTGCCACATAGCGCTCAACATCTCGTCTCATCCTAGGCCAATAGAAGTGTGTGGACAGCACATCTTCGGTTTTCTTTGATCCAAAATGACCCATCAAACCACCACCATGTGCTTCCTGCAACAACAGCAAACGTACTGACGAATCTGGAACACATAGCTTGTTAGCATGGGACAAGAAACCGTCATAAACATGAAATGTTTTCCAGTCTTTCCCCTCATTACATTTAGTGTATGGTTCAGCAAATTCTTTATTTACAACATACAAATCTTTCAAACTTTCCAAATCTGGAACGTTAATATCAAGTTGAGATAAAAGAACAACCATGCGAGACAATGCATCAGCAACCACATTTTCTTTGCCATTCTTGTATTTCACAATGTATGGGAAAGATTCAATAAATTCAACCCATTTAACATGTCTACGGTTCAGTTTAGCTTGCCCTCTCAAATATTTGAGTGCGTCATGATCAGAATGTATAATAAACTCCTCAGGCAAAAGGTAATGTCGCCAAGTCTTAAGCACACGCACTAAGGCATATAATTCACACTCATAGGTAAAATAATTCAATTGTGGACCATGCAATTTCTCACTAGAATAGGTCACGGGTTTACCTTCTTGTAGCAGCACATCTCCTATGCCAAAATCACTAGCATCACATTCTAACTCAAAAGGCTTACTAAAATCGGGTAGCTGAAGTAGAGGTGCATGTGTAATGCGATCCTTGAGTGTGGCAAGAGCTTGTCCTTGTGCTGACTCCCAAGTAGAAATAACTCCCTTCTTGGTCAACTCAGGTAAAGGACCGGTTATGGCGCTGAAATCTCTCACAAAACGCCGGTAGAAACCTGCAAGACCAAGAGAGCTACGTACTGCAAGGTTAGTTTTAGTTGCATGCATGACACGTCCTTTCAGATTAATAGCTTGTGATGAAGAAGGAAAAACAACTTTATCTTTTTGTTGCCTCGAAAGTGTCTCAGCTACTTGCTGATTTTCAGAAGGTTGTTTGCTCTTTTGTGAGTCCCTAGCACGTTTTTCTTGTTCAAATTTGACAATTTCAGCAGGAGTCATAGGAAGCAATGTAACTTTCTTTCCTTTATACATAAATATGTACTTATTGCTCGTACCATGGTGTATAGCATCAGTATCATATACCCAAGGTCTACCAAGTAATAGAGAACATGCTTGCATTGGTACTACATCAAATTCAGCAACTCCGTAGTATGTACCAATGGAAAATTCGATGTGAACAGTTTGTGTTACTATGACCTTACCGCTATTGTTTAACCATTGCACGTGGTAAGGGTGTGGATGTGCACGTGTGGGAAGTTGAAGCTTAGTTACCACGTCGAGGCTCACCAAATTGTTGCAACTACCGCTGTCGATGATGACACGCGCACGACGGTTATTGACGAGGAAGATGGTCTGAAATATATTGTTCCGTTGTGCCTGGTCGTCCTGGTCCATGTGAGTGCTCAAGTCACGTTGTACAATAAGTGCTGCCATGTTAGTAAAAAGGCAAAACAACAAAGAATAATCCTTATGTAAACAGCTAGGTGGGGTGGTGGATGTGTGGTGGAAGCAATCCGTCAAGCACCTTACCCACGCTTGCAAGTGTTCTTACCACGCCGCAGTGAGATCACCGGCCTACAGGTGATGAACCAAGTGGAGGGTGGTGTACAATTGCAAGAAATGAACCTGTCCTGACCGAGAGAAAGGTGTAGCTTGGAAGGCAAAGTGAGTAGCAAGGATTAGCGATAATAATAACAGTTAAACCAAGTTCAATAAGTATTCCCAAGTACTCGTCAAGTTGCTGGCCTTAGTGCTCCCACGGTGAAAATTCAAGCAATATAGGGAAACTATGTGCCCAAAACTCAAATAGAAGCAACACAGGCCAAAATGCAGTTCTCTACAGATCGGACAAGGGATCGGACAAGAGATTGGACAAGGGTTCGGACAAGCAAAAGGCTGCCAAGGCTTGCCTCAGATCGGACAACAGTTCGGACAAGAGTTCGGACAAGAGATCGGACAAGCAAATAGCTGCCAAGGCCTGCCTCAGATTGGACAACAGTTCGGACAGGAGTTCGGACAAGAGTTCGGACAAGCAGCTAACAGGACCGCTTCTCTTTTTTTATATTATTTTTTTTTCTCCTTTTTTTTCACTCTATTTTTTTTGAACAAGGATGACCAGAGATGCAACCACAAAAATTGGCACCTACAACTGAGGTGGGATGTGGCTCACAAAAATTCAAACAAGTTCGCTGTCCGGCGAGCAAAAACTTTGTCCAATTTTTTTCTTTATCTTCCTGATTTGTTTTGGCGAGTTTGGTGAGGGCTAACCGGCAGGTACCCACCCAAATCGGGTCAGGAACACGCTCAAAAAATTTCAGATTTTTCTGCCAAACGAGCGAAAAGTTATGTCTATTTTACTGAAGGGGGGTCACAAAGAGTCGATGTGGAAAACAAGGTAGGGTTGCGGAAGGGGGGGTTTCGGTGGGGAAATTTTTTTCTGAGACACAAGAACAACTACTACTCAAATGACACAGAGGGGTGACTAAACCAGCAACAAGACTCGACCAAGAACACGAACTCAACAAAGTTAAAACTGAAATTAAAATCGCAAGGCACAAAGGGGTTCTCGGTGAGGAATTTTTTTTGGTGCGGTTTTCTGGACTCTGGGTAAAAACAAAAGCAGATCGAGATTACCTAACGGGAAAACTGAGCTCTGATACCAACTGATGGGGGAGTGGTCCCGATCTTCCGCTAGGTAAAGGATAAACTTGGGTTGGTGGAGAATCTCGACGTTGGCGATCCAAGGCTCCGGTCCGGTGGATCAAAACCTTGCAATCGTTACACCACTGTCTCCGTTGGTTATCAACCACGCAGGATGCGATTGACCTCGCCACGAAGGCTAATTCCTGCAAGCAAACCCAAGAACACAAGCAAGAATAGAAAGGATACAAATCGAATGCCAAAACAGACAAACGAAGATAAGGTGAGGTTTCACAAACGCCAATGCAGCAGCCAATCGGTCCGGTGCAAGAGGCGGGATCTAAACACAACAGTGTAGATGCAACAAAGCAAAACCTCAAACCTAGAGGTGGCTGGCGTGATAATATATAGGGCGGCGGCCTGTGGAAGGCGAACAGACATGGGCTGTGGGCTAGAAGACGTACAGACTCAGACTATGGGCCAACATGGCCCAGTTCTGTCACGCAGTACTGTTTTAAATACACAGGACGACTCGAGACTCCAAATGAGGTTAAACCAACGGCAAACGATCCGTCTTCTCCTCAGCTTTCCAAAAAGTCAAAGAACGCGCCAATCGGACTTCGTATGAGGAAGTTATGCCCATTTTGGTGAATGGTGGTCGATGTAGTCCGAACCAGCGAATTCTTGACTTCAAATCATCCGTGCGGCTCCGTCTTCAACTCCAACTCTTCTATTCCATCTCCCATGTTCCTAAGCAACAAAATATCACTAGAATTCAGTAGCATCCCGTCCAAACAAATATAATCAAAGTTGCTAAGGAAAGAATTAACCTCATGGTTCAAGCGACGGGCACGGGCGCGTGTGATTGGTCCTTGTAGCTGAATTGTAGGTGGATGCTCCATGTGTGTATCATGTGAAGTGATGTCCTCATCAGCCGGTCACCTCCGGACCTCCATCTTCGCCGTCGAAGGTACGGTCATGACCCCCTTACTCTCCGCATTCCATTTTTGGCCTTAGCTATGCCCATAGGCGCTCGCCGCCGCCGCCGCCAACACGACCAGAGCCCCGCCGTCGCCGGAGACGAAGGGTACGAGCCCCTTACGCACGTGCCGTGCCGGACGCCCTCTCGGCCGTCCGATCGCGATCGGAGGGCTAGGATTAAATCCCTCTAGGATTTAATCTGGGCCCTCGGATCTGGTCAAAGGGGTATCGAGGCCTCTCGGCCGTCGATCGCCACTTAAACCCCCGAAGTGATCTCGAGCGTCCACGCGTACCGTTTCGGTATGATTTAATCGTGGCCGTCCGATTTCATTAAAACCTTCCCGCCTCGCGGCCGATCGCCGGATCCAGATCTGACGGTCCTGGTTGACCCGGTCCACGCGCATAGTGCCCGGTCCACCGTGGGCCTAGCTCACCGTGGACCAGAGCCCAATTTCCAGTTTAATTAAAATTCCATAAATTGATTTAAACTTTAAAAATTCATAACTTACTCATTTTAACTCCAAATTTCACCATTCAAATTTTGTTAAATTCAGTATATTATTCTCTACACTTTAATGCTATAAAAACAGTATGTTGCTTTAGCACAAAATAAACTTATGGATTAAATGAATAAAAACCCCTTAGGGATAAATTAATAATTCAGAAAATAAATTAGTAAAAACACTTAAAAATGTAATTTTTAATGATATTAAATATGACCTCAGTACAATAAAGCTCAATTCACATATTTAAACCACAAAACTTGTTTGCTTATGTTTTGTGATGATGTATTGAAATATGTTGTTTATTTTTCCGTATCGAGAAGACTACGAGTTCGTCGAGGAGCCGGAGTTCTACCCCGAGGTTCCTCCATCCCCATTTGCTGATCAAGGCAAGTCATCGACCACCTCCGTTGAAACAGTTGATCATATTTGAGCCCATGTTTTAATAAATTATCGCTATAACTCATAGGTTAATATTGCATTAGTCCAACATCAAGCCCTACATTTATATTTATTAGATCCCCGTCCTTGTGTGCAACCCAAGTCATGCTTATTGAGCCTTAACTCCTTGTCACCCTACTAGAAAATTATTAGCTAGTGCCCAAAGTACCGGCACACCTGCTATAGGATAAAAAGAATGAGTCGTAGATAGCTGGTTTCTGTTATATGAATTTCCCCGTTATTCTCGTCTCTGGACTCTGTTGGAGTTGGCTAAGTTATAAGTATGGTGGGTTCCGGGTGCAAGCTCGGGTATTGGTATGTCGCACCCGGGGCACTATAAGGACCGGTCTGCGGGATCTGTTGCAAAGAACTTCCGTACCAACCACAAGTCTTATGGGTAAGTCCTAACTGGAAGTGTGGAACACTCCGGCTCTCGGCACCATAGTGGAGGGGGCAAGGGGCTAGCCCTCAGGGTGCCTTGTACCGACGATGGCTCAAGGGGGGGTATGGTGGAAACTCGACATGGCGAGACACGATACAAAACCCATAAGAGGGTGCTGTTGAGTCGGGGAAGACCATATGGAAAGTTTTGGCACGAGTTCCCGTGAAATGGGTCATCTCGTTACACTTCGGTGTAAGTGATGAGTGCGTGCCTTGTGGGTACAGTGGTACATCTCTGATCAGAGTAATTTAATCTTTTCGAAAAGCCGAGCCCACGGTCAAGGGCGGGTTGCGTGACTACTCGCAGTTAGTTTACAATTGTGTGAATGATTGAGTTTTCATGGCATGTAAGGACTGTTGTGCGAGGAGGTAAAACGTACTCCTCGAGTTAGAAGATGATGATGCATGCACATGTTTACTTTTCAGTACTAATAAATTGATCACATTTAATGCTTTACAATTATGCTTCTTCCGCAAAACTAGCCACTATCTCCCATGTTATTACCTTGCATTATATTTGCATTCGGTGGCTTGCTGAGTACATCTGTACTCACCCCGTTGATTTACACCATCAGAGCCCATCTACTACGAGGAGGATGAAGGTCTAGAGTAGCGACCCAGTCAAGGAGAGACTGGAAGGAGGCGTTCATCTAGGACCCTTATTTTATTAGTTTCTCTTCATCTTTATTCACTTTTGTATTAATGCGGTCTACGAACCATGAATGATTGCCCGTATTGTACGAGGTCGCGTGATGAACGTCTTGTTTTATTGATTTCCTATGGAATTTCAATAAAGTCCTGATTTATTAAATCGGGGCGTGACACCGCCCGTGTACCTAAGTCACACGCGGCCCAAGACACGACAAGTCTCGTCTCCTCTTCATGTCTCTCTGTTGACTTCCGTTGACAATCACTCATCACTTTTGGAGCCATGAGGCCCATTATCTTAAACATGGATCCTCAAGTGCGCCTTGGGAGGCTTCGAATATATACATTCACATCATTCAGAGGCCTCGCTTGGGCTTCGAACGCTTAAATTTGAAGTGAAGCATGGCTTCGGAGGCTGATTTGAATTAAGAGAAGCAGGGCTTTGGCATGCTTAATTCTCAATAGATCTTAAATTTTGACACGCGAAGCAAGGCTTCAAAACATGTTTTGATGGCGAAGTAAGGCTTCTGAGCTTGATTCTGCAATGAGAATGGAATGAGTGGTGTGGATTCATCGAACCTGTGATCATGTGAGCCACCTTCTACTCTGAGCCACCTTCGTCTCTAGATACCGGGAACGGAACCTGAGATCCTGGGATGCATTAGGCCGGTGGCCCGGAGTCCCGGACGCATCAGGCCGGTGGCCTAGAGTCCTTAGACGCATCATGCCGGTGGACCAGAGTCCTTTAGCCCACTACTACGGGCCCAGAGACACTGTGTATCCTTTGAAGCGACGCTTTAGTTTTAAATGGATCGAAGCAGTGCTTTGGTCCTTATTGATACGAAGCAGTAACTTCGGTTCTTAATAGAACGAAGCCTTGATTTCAATAAGGACACCGTAAAGCTTAGGTTTTTAATAAGGTGAAGGCTTCGACAATCAGTAAAACAAAGTAGGGCTTCGACATTGGATAAAGTGAAGTAAGGCTTTGACATTTAATAAGACAAAGCAAGGCTTTGGTTTTTAGTAGAACTGAGCAAGGCTTTGGGATTTAATAAAGCGAAGCGAGGCTTCTGGTTTAAATAGAATGAAGCTAGGTTTCAGCTTTTTAGTAGAACGAAGAAAGGCTTCAGACTGTGTACATACCTTCGAAAGCTTGACTGGTTCGGAAACCGAGAAGCTTCGCGTGGTTGAAGAAAGCTTGCCTCATAGCCCCTAGGGCTCCTGAGGCCTTCGACGAGTGCCCAAAGCCCCTTGCCGAAGGGTGTACTCTGAGGCACAAGTGATGGCAGAGACAATAGCTTTTAGTACTAGGGTCCCCACTGTGAAACTAAGTGAGGTCGCACTGTGGTTTTTGTCTGTATGATGAGTGATTGATAAGGTTGAGTGATGAATGAGTGATGGTTTGATTGCATCGATGGGATCGATGTGTGGATATGGAGAGTGGAGGCCGAGGGGATCGATGTGCATCACATTTCGTGTTTTGGCTTGTCTCATGTGTGCAGGGTGGAGATGCTAACCAACTGTCAACGACGGGTGATTAAGGGTCAAGCGGGGAGCTCGATGCCAGAGGATCAAGGATGTCGGGTGAGGTTGTAGATCATCTCAGGAGTGCATGATGAGATAGAGCAAGACATGGACGGACGAATGGTCGAGACAGAGTGACGGTCAAGTCAGCGAAAGGGAGGCCGGTGCAAGTGATGAGGACATCACTTCACATGATACACACATGGAGCCTCCACCTACAATTCAACTACAAGGACCAATCACACGCGCCCGTGCCCGTCGCTTGAACCATGAGGTTAATTCGTTCCTTAGCAACTTTGATTATATTTGTTTGGATGGGATGCTACTGAATACTAGTGATATTTTGTTGCTTAGGAACATGGGAGATGGAATAGGAGAGTTGGAATTGAAGACGGAGCCGCACGGATGATTTGAAGTCAAGAATTCGCTGGTTCGGACTACATCGACCACCTTTCACCAAAATGGGCATAACTTCCTCATACGAAGTCCGATTGGCGCGTTCTTTGACTTTTTGGAAAGCTGAGGAGAAGACGGATCGTTTGCCGTTGGTTTCACACCTTTTGGAGTCTCGAGTCGTTCTGTGTGATTTAAACAGTCCTGCGTGACAGAACTGGGCCGTGTTGGCCCATAGTCCAAGTCTGTTCGTTTTCTAGCCCACAGCCTGTGTCCGTTCGTCTTCCACAGGCCGCCGCCCTATTTATTCTCACGCCAGCCACTTCTAGGGTTAGGTTTTGCTTTGTTGCATCTACACTGTTGTGTTTAGATCCCACCTCTTGCACCGGACCGATTGGCTGCTGCATTGGCGTTTGTGAAACCTCACCTTATCTTCGTTTGTCTGAGATTTGGCATTCGATTTGTATCCTTCCTGTTCTTGCTTGTGTTCTTGGGTTCGCTTGCAGGAATTAGCCTTCGTGGCGAGGTCAATCGCGTCCTGCGTGGTTGATAACCAACGGAGACAGTGGTGTAACGATTGCAAGGTTTTGATCCGCCGGACCAAAGCCTTGGATCGCCAACGTCGAGATTCTCCACCAACCCAAGTTTATCCCTTACCTAGCGGAAGATCGGGACCACTCCCCCATCAGCTGGTATCAGAGCTCAGATTCCCCGTTAGGTAATCTCGATCTGCTTTTGTTTTACCCAGAGTCCAGAAAACCGCACCAAAAAAAATTCCCCACCGAGAATCCCTTTGTGCCTTGCGATTTTAATTTCAGTTTTAACTTTGTTGAGTTCGTGTTCTTGGTCGAGTCTTGTTGCTGGTTTAGTCATCCCTCTGTGTCGTTTGAGTAGTAGTTGTTCTTGTGTCTCAGAAAAAAATTCCCCACCGAAAAACCCCCCCCTTCCGCAACCTTTCTTTGTTTTCCACATCTACTCTTTGTGACCCCCCTTCAGTAAAACAGGCATAACTTTTCGCTCGTTTGGCAGAAAAATCTGAAATTTTTTGAGCGTCTTCCTGACTCAATTTGGAGGGTACCCTAACCGACAAAAGTCGGTTAGCCCTCACCAAAATCGCCAAAAAAAATCGGGAAGATAAAGAAAAAAATTGGACAAAGTTTTTGCTCGCCGGACAGCGAACTTGTTTGAATTTTTGTGAGCCACATCCCACCTCAGTTGTAGGTGCCAATTTTTGTGGTTACTCCTCTGGTCATCCT
Source organism: Zizania palustris (assembly GCA_019279435.1). NCBI lineage: Eukaryota > Viridiplantae > Streptophyta > Magnoliopsida > Poales > Poaceae > Zizania > Zizania palustris. The sequence continues at coordinate 104,652,643 of JAAALK010000079.1, read as the reverse complement.
TGTAAAAAAAAAATTTTGCACATACCCTTGTCCGATCACTTGTCCGATCACTTGTCCGATCCCTTGTCCGATCTATAGAGAGCTGATTTTGACCTGTTTTTGCTTCCTTTTGATTTTTGGGCACATAGTTTCCCTCTATTACTTGAACTTTCACTTTGGGAGCACTACGGTCAGCAACTTTGACGAGTACTAGGGAATACTTATTGAACTTGGTTTAACTGTTATTATTATCGCTAATCCTTGCTACTCACCTTGCCTTCCAAGCTACACATTTCTTTTGGTCAGGACAGGTTCATTCCTTGCAATTGCCACCACCCTCCACTTGGTTCATCACCTGTAGGCCGGTGACCTCACTGCGGCGTGGTAAGAACACTTGCAAGCGTGGGTAAGGTGCTTGACGGATTGCTTCCACCACACATCCACCACCCCACCTAGCTGTTTTACATAAGGATTATTCTTTGTTGCTTTATCTTCTCACTAACATGGCAGCACTTATTGTAACAACGTGACTTGAGCACTCACATGGACCAGGACGACCAGGCACAACGGAACAATATTTTTCAGACCATCTTCCTCGTCAATAACCGTCGTGCGCGTGTCATCATCGACAGCGGTAGTTGCAACAATTTGGTGAGCCTCGACGTGGTAACTAAGCTTCAACTTCCCACACGTGCACATCCACACCCTTACCATGTGCAATGGCTCAACGACAGCGGTAAGGTCAAGGTAACACAAACTGTTCACATCGAATTTTCCATTGGTACATACTTTGGAAGTGCTGATTTTGATGTAGTACCAATGCAAGCATGTTCTCTATTACTTGGTAGACCTTGGGTATATGATACTGATGCTACACACCATGGTAGGAGCAATAAGTACACATTTATGTATAAAGGAAAAAAAGTTACATTGCTTCCTATGACTCCTGCTGAAATTGTGAAATTTGAACAAGAAAAACATGCTAGGGACGCACAAAAGAGCAAACAACTTTCTGAAAATCAGCAAGTACCTAAAACACTTTCGAGGCAACAAAAAGATAAAGTTGTTTTTCCTTCTTCATCACAAGCTATTAATCTGAAAGGACGTGTCATGCATGCAACTACAACTAACCTTGCAGTACGTAACTCTCTTGGTCTTGCAGGTTTCTATCGGTGTTTTGTGAAAGATTTCAGCACCATAGCCGGTCCTTTACCTGAGTTGACCAAGAAGGGAGTTACGTTTACTCGTAAGCCAGCACAAGAACAAGCCTTTGCCCCACTCAAGGATCTCCTTACACATGCACCTCTACTTCAGCTACCCGACTTCAGTAAGCTTTTTGAATTAGAATGTGATGCTAGTGATTTTGGAATAGGAGATGTGCTGCTACAAGAAGGTAAACCCGTGACCTATTCTAGTGAGAAATTGCATGGTCCACAATTGAATTATTTTACCTATGAGTGTGAATTATATGCCTTAGTGCGTGTGCTTAAGACTTGGCGACATTACCTTTTGCCTGAGGAGTTTATTATACATTCTGATCATGACGCACTCAAATATTTGAGAGGGCAAGCTAAACTGAACCGTAGACATGTTAAATGGGGTGAATTTATTGAATCTTTTCCATACATTGTGAAATACAAGAATGGCAAAGAAAATATGGTTGCTGATGCATTGTCTCGCATGATTGTTCTTTTATCTCAACTTGATATTAACGTTCCAGATTTGGAAAGTTTGAAAGATTTGTATGTTGTAGATAAAGAATTTGCTGAACCATTCACTAAATGTAATGATGGAAAAGACTGGAAAACATTTCATGTTTATGACGGTTTCTTGTCCCATGCTAACAAGCTATGTGTTCCAGATTCGTCCGTACGTTTGCTGTTGTTGCAGGAATCACATGGCGGTGGATTAATGGAACATTTTGGGAGAGAAAAGACTTTGGCCCTGCTGTCCAATAATTTTTATTGGCTAAAGATGCGGAGAGATGTTGAACGATTTGTGCAGCGTTCTGCCACATACCATAAAGCTAAGTCCAAACTTAACCCGTATGGTTTGTATACTCTACTTTCTGTTCCTAGTGCACCTTGGGAAGATATTAGCATGGACTTTATTGTGGGATTGCCTAGGACAAAGAGGGGGAGAGACTCCATATTTGTAAGAGTGGATAGGTTTTCTAAAATGGCACATTTTATTCCCTGTCACAAGACCAACGATGCTTCACATATTGCTGATTTATTTTTCAGGGAAGTTGTGAGATTGCACGGGATGCCTAGAGCCATTGTTTCGGATCATGATGTGAAGTTTATGAGTTACTTTTGGAAGACAATATGGGCCAAGCTTGGCACAAAATTGCTGTTTTCAACAACTTGTCACCCGCAAACTGATGGTCAAACAGAGGTGGTAAACCGTACACTCTCCATGTTGCTGCGAACAATGATTGAGAGGAACTTGAAGGAATGGGAGGACTGTCTCCCACATGTTGAATTTGCACACAATAGAGCTGTTCACTCAACAACAAAATTGTGCCCGTCTGAAGTGGTGTATGGTTTTAAGCCAATCACACTACTTGATTTGCTGCCACTTCCTTTTCAAGAAAGAGCAAACATAGAGGCAACTAAGCGTGCAGAGTTTGTGAAAGCTATGCATCTGAAGACCAAGGAAGTTATAGAAAAGAAGGCACGCTATTTTGCTCAGAAGACAAATAAAGGAAGAAAGAAGATGTTTTTCAAACCGGGAGATCTTGTTTGGTTGTACTTGCGCAAGGATCGTTTTTCTGATTTGAGAAAGTTTAAATTGATGCCCCGTGCTGATGATTTAAAACCCTATTTTGGAGCTGACGATGAGCTTGAGTCGAGGACGACTCCAATTCAAGAGGGGGAGGATGATGAGGACATCACTTCACATGATACACACATGGAGCCTCCACCTACAATTCAACTATAAGGACCAATCACACGCGCCCGTGCCCGTCGCTTGAACCATGAGGTTAATTCGTTCCTTAGCAACTTTGATTATATTTGTTTGGATGGGATGCTACTGAATACTAGTGATATTTTGTTGCTTAGGAACATGGGAGATGGAATAGGAGAGTTGGAATTGAAGACGGAGCCGCACGGATGATTTGAAGTCAAGAATTCGCTGGTTCGGACTACATCGACCACCTTTCACCAAAATTGGCATAACTTCCTCATACGAAGTCCGATTGGCGCGTTCTTTGACTTTTTGGAAAGCTGAGGAGAAGACGGATCGTTTGCCGTTGGTTTCACACCTTTTGGAGTCTCGAGTCGTTCTGTGTGATTTAAACAGTCCTGCGTGACAGAACTGGGCCGTGTTGGCCCATAGTCCAAGTCTGTTCGTTTTCTAGCCCACAGCCTGTGTCCGTTCGTCTTCCACAGGCCGCCGCCCTATTTATTCTCACGCCAGCCACTTCTAGGGTTAGGTTTTGTTTTGTTGCATCTACACTGTTGTGTTTAGATCCCGCCTCTTGCACCGGACCGATTGGCTGCTGCATTGGCGTTTGTGAAACCTCACCTTATCTTCGTTTGTCTGAGATTTGGCATTCGATTTGTATCCTTCCTGTTCTTGCTTGTGTTCTTGGGTTCGCTTGCAGGAATTAGCCTTCGTGGCGAGGTCAATCGCGTCCTGCGTGGTTGATAACCAACGGAGACAGTGGTGTAACGATTGCAAGGTTTTGATCCGCCGGACCAAAGCCTTGGATCGCCAACGTCGAGATTCTCCACCAACCCAAGTTTATCCCTTACCTAGCGGAAGATCGGGACCACTCCCCCATCAGCAAGTGATTAGGTGACTCGAGGGGATCGAGAGCGGGAGATACTTGCTGACGGTTGAGTTCGCGGATTGGCGTCACATGTCGGCGATCAAGGAGGCTTTGTCGGTTTTTGCTGAAAATCATCGCATTAGAAAATATTTTTAATTCCAGTAATTAGGAGTTTGTTTTTTTCTATTTAGTCGTCTAGATTAAGTGTAATCTTTTAGTATTTTTCAGAATTCTTAATTCTGAAAAAATATTAAAAGAATAGGATCAATGATGTAATAAATTAGGAGTACACATTAATGTATTTTCCAGAATATGTAATTCTGAAAATACATTATGGCAATTAGGTAAATTCCTAGAACTTTAACCTTAATGGCATTTTGGAGATTTCCTTAATGGGCTTGCCTATATAAAGGACTCCATGCCCAAGGGTTAGGTCTCTCTTTTAGCTGAACATTTTGGGGGCTACCAACCATAAATTCTATTTAGTTCTAGCCTTTTTGCTGTTCTTTATTTCGTGCTCACACTGTTCATCGTCACTTCTGTTGAGTTTGTCGGATGGAGCACGGGATCCAACGCCACAGTGCAGGTACATGTTCTAGAGCCAGGGCCTGAGATATTGCTTCCTGGATTCACGTTTGAGACAATTTTTGAGCTGTTTTGATGCAGTTTTTGGGTATGAGTTCTTCACAACTTTTGTTGTTCAAGTTTTCAGTGTTCTATTTTTGAAGTTTGAAAAAGTTTTTAACCACTGCTGCATATATTTTTTTGTTGAACAAAGTGCCTAAAAGTTCTGGAAATTGTTTGATTTCTGCTGAGTTTTTCTGTTCTGTTTTTTTATTCTCATAAGTTGAAACTGTGTTCATCTTTTCATTACTATTGCTGATGGTCTTTATTCTTCCATGATTCAGGAGCTGTGTCGTACTGTGTTGCTCAACATTTTTGGACATATTGTCTTTTCTTAGCTGAAATTGAAAGTTTCTTTGGCAAAATATCAAGTCCTTTTGAAGATGAATTATGGCTGATCTCTTTTTGAATATGTGCTGACTCTTGATAATTTTGTGCTGATTAGTGCTGTGTTTTGTCTGAACATCAGTGAAGTTCTTTCTGAATATTGGCCAAGATCAGTTTCTGTTTCTATTACTGCTGATGCTTGTGTTAAATTAGTTCATGTCTTGGTTCATCAACATACCTCTGAATAGATCTGTGTCAAAATTGTTCTGTTGATTATTGCAAACAGATCAGAAGTTGTTGTGTTAGATCATCTCCATCAGCCAAGGATTGATTCTTTAAAGTGTTGTCAATAGAATTCATTTTTGTGTCTGAACTGAAGATATCTGAAGTTTACCTTTGTTTCAGCTTTCATCTAAATCAGTTTGTGTTCATCTATATGGTCTGATCTAGTACATAAGGAGTCTCCCTTGAACACACTCAATCAAGCAAGAGTATTCTGAATTTTTCAGATTGAGTACAGTAAAGACTTCTGAATTGAATTTTATTTCAGACTGAATACAAAACAGATTTCTAAACTGAACACTTGTGAGACAACAAGATTATTTTAGAATTGTTCTGTTTGGTTCATGGCGTCTTTGTTTGTGACCTAACCATTTATTGTGTAGGTATCTAAATACTTCTTATTCCTGAACACAATTAAGTTCAGTATCTAACTAGCCTCCCTGTATTGTGATCTGTTTTGCAATTACTTGAATAGTGCTGTTCAACTAATACCTCTGAATCAACTCTATATTGTATTTTCATCTTTGTCTTGTCTATGGTTTGGAATCTATCTTGTTCATCATCCAGTATAAAATTCTAGAGCTACCACTGTTCAAATTCATCCAAGCCAAACTGTTAGCAAGTATTTGATCTTTTTATTGTTCTTGAAATATCCTGATGAGAAGTGTAGTTGCTATTTGAATTTGATATTCAAGATGAATGTGTTCAGATTTTCAGTTTTAAGTGTATAAAGTTTACTTGTGTACTATTTATCATTTGAATCATCAATTCAGTTCTGAACAAATTTAAATTGTCTAAGTTGATATTCTTGTTGTTTATGCAAAGTCTGGACCCTGTCGATCATTCATCAACCGATATATCTCTGTCGGTAAACCAAACTCTGATCTAGACTTGATATTTTGGTAAACCAATTGCCGACAGAGAATTTCGGTACACCAATCTTCGATTTAGATAGAAATTTTATTTGAGGTTGTTTTCTGTTCTGGTTTTGTACTGTAAGTCACTAATTTAATTCTGGAATTTTTAGAGGAGCGTTAGGGTAATTTGAAAAGGCCATCTCATTCACGAGAATTTATCGAGGCACCTATTCACCCCCCTCTAGTCGCCATTCCGATCCCACACTCATGGACGACGCCAACTGTTGTAACAATTGCGTTAGTTACAAACAAGTTTCTATGAGATATTGTATAGTGTATGGCATGAACCTCTAAGGGTTCTCACAGAGGGAGAGAGGGTTTATACTGGTTCAGACATCCTCGAAGGGATAATAACCCTACGTCCAATTTACAGTGGATTTTGCATAGTTTTTGTCTCTACTGAACATGTATGTCTGTTACAAGGGCATGACCCTGCTTTTATAGGCACACAGGCCAAAGGAAAAGACCCAAATACCCCCTAAGTGTCATAGGCTTTATAAGGGTAAGTAGGGAAAAGGCTAGGCTACTGTACATATGACTTTACAGACGTGGTAGATATACATCACTTCTGGAGTAGGTATACGGCATACCAGAGGCTGGGCCCCTGGTATGACTTTACACTGTAACAGTACTGGGATATTTCTTCTGGGCCGGAGCACCTACCAGAGGGTACTGATCGGAGCTCATAGAGGGCGCTCCGAACAACACTTCGAAGGGGACCTTGAAGGGAGATCCGAAGAGGACTCCGAAAGGGTTCCGAAGGCTTGGCTTCGGACGGGACCTAGAGAGGCTTCAGAGCCACTGGAGGGGACCTAGAGGGGCCCCGGAGGCTTGGCTCCGGAAGGGTAAGTCTTGGTTGTACTTGGTATAATCTTCGACAGAGGTGGCCAGAGTTCATCTTTAGGCTTCGCTAGCCATTGGGCTCCGAGTCCAAGACCTTCGGAGGCTGACATCATTTGACCTATGTTCAAGGGAAAACTATTTCCCCCAACAGTAACCATCTGGAATTGTTTTTTTCACAAGGTAGATCATTTATCGCTTTGTGAACTTCTTCCAGGTTGATCTCATTCTCCAACTACTATAAAGGAGCATGGTCGTGGTTGGCCAATTTTAGAGATGAATTGATCGTCGAAGATATTTGCTTTGGAATGTTGATCAAAAATGAAGCTTGCCATCTCATTCCATGCTAGAGATAAAATTTCTTGAGTGTCTTGAGTTCATTTTGAGGTGGAAAAATTTGTATTTATGTCACCGTTCTAGAACCATATAATTCTTGAATGTTGTCTCATCATTATTTTTTGGATGGAATCTAGACTTAGTATTTGTTTCTTAAGTAATTGGAGAAGCTCCCTCTTACCTCGCTCTAAAGGTCTATCTTCTTGTGCACATTCCATAAGGATGATCACATCATTTGCAATGGTGAGGTGAAGGTTTATATTATAGTTTTATCAATTGCCATTGTTTGAGCGCATTTGCTGCCCTTTGAAGTTTAAGGAGTAGTGCTAGTACAGGTTACGTGGTTGAGATTGTTTGGTACCAAGAGCTTGAGACTGTTTCCATGAACCTAGGCATCAAAGGCCAAAATCTTTCAAATCTGAATCTCAAAACTTTTGGGTATCTTCGAAGTTTCTTTAGGAATAAAGGGGCATGATCTAAGAATGAGGAAGGGAGATCTATAAAGTGATTATTGGGGTTAGCTTGATACCATTCAGTTGAAGCAAAAACATGATAAATTTTTGTTAGAGTCGGGTTTGTAGTGTTACTGCTCCACATAAATGTTCGACGGTGTAGTTTTACTTCTCTGAGTTGGAGGTTACTAATGGTTCTTCGAAAGTGATGAAGGAGTCTTTTGTTTATGTTGGCGTTATTTTTGTCTTCCTCTCAAAAGATTATGTTGAAATCCCCTTGTTGGGGGAAAATATCTCATCTTCAGGGTTATTGCCGAAGCAACATAAAGGCAGTCAGCTGGTTCGAAGGTTCCCCGAAGATCATCTTCGAAGATACCCGGAGTCAAGTTCGAAGTACGAAGATAGGCATTGGTTCGGAGTACATCTTCGAACTAAAGCCCTCCAAGATCTTTTCTGCCAGCTAAGATGGAAGACTTATCTTCTTTCTCATTAGATTAGTCTTTTACCATTTTAGCCCTATTAAGGGAACCGAATAGTTTCCACTATGACGGTTGTAATAGAGGGGTAAATAGGTCTTTTCCTTAATGTTTGGGCCTATAAATACCCCCCATTTCACCCTGTAATAGGGACCGAATACAAGTTATTCAATACACACTTTCGAATTATTCTAAGTTATTATCCTTTCGGAGGCTTAGAACAGTTTGCTTCACAAACACTTCGTTTGTTAGTTTCTTTTCTACAGAAACCTGTTAGCGTAATCTTTTACGCCAACAGTTGGCGCCGTCCGTGGGGAACCTAGTCCGAAAAACTTCGTTCTCTACCAACTTCTTACATCATGCCTCCTAAGCGGAGTGCACCTCGCAATCCCACTCGGAGGTCCTCTCGGATCTCCGGAGAGATACCCTTCGACACAGTTGAAGTCGAAGGGTCTTCGGCTTTCCCTCCGCAAACTCCAGAAGGGGCTTCTATCCCTCGAACCTACGAAGCCTCTCCGCCAACCCCTTCCATACTCCGACAGCCCGGAGTCACTTCTCCACCCTCCATCCCGATTCGAACTGATCCTACCAGTTCTCAAGACCCGGAAGGTCCTTCCGGAGGAGATGAAGATAACCTTGGGGATATGGCCACTCAAATGGCCAACCTTCAAGCTGAGGTAGCAAGGTGGCGACAAGAAGCTGCGAACAGGCTTCGCTCTCAAGCCACCCCAACTATCCCAGAAGTGCCCGAAGACGACGATCTTGGTTATCCTGAAGCCCCGGAGAACACCTCTTACGACAATGAATCTCCATTGCATCCTGAGCTGCAGAAGGTTCGCTTTGATCCAAAGTTTAAAACTTCGAAGCTCTGTAAGTATGTCGGAGATGAAGATCCCGGAGAGTTCGTGCGTTCTTATGCCCAAGCGATTGAGGCTAGCGGCGGAGTTAGAGACACTATGGCGAAGTGCTTCCCGTTAGCTCTTCAAGGAGTGGCATTGAGATGGTTCTGGTCTTTGAAGCCAGGATCAATCAATTCTTGGTCGCAGTTGAAGAGGAAGTTTATAAGTAACTTTCAGGGCACCTTCGTGCCTCCTATGTCAACAGGAAGCCTTTTCCAGGTGAAACAGCTCCCCGGAGAAACATTGAGGCAGTACTTTAAGCGCTTCGCTCATACGAAGTCGCAAATTCGGGGGCTGTCCACATCTTCAGTGGTTGATGCGGCTCGGGAAGGCGTCAGTCATCAAGGCCTTCTGGATAAACTGCATCGGAAGAGCATCTCCTCAGTCTCACAGTTGATGTCATACTTCGAGGAGTATGCGAGGTCAGAAGAGGGTTGGCTTCGGAGGACTGCTACTACTTCGACTGTATTGCAAGAAGTCAAAGCAGAAGTGAAGACTTCGGCACAGCCGCAGGAACCAGTCTTCGAAGTGCAACATGATCGGAGAAGAGGGCAAAAGCACCCTCGCTCTGAAGTCTTGAATATTGCACCCCCACAGAAGTTTGCACCAAGAGCTCCACAGTCTACGGAGAACAAGGCCAGCGGCTGGAGGCCGCCAGGGAAAACGGCTGGCAAAGGCCAGACCCTTTTTTGCTGTATTCATGGAGAAAATCGAAGCCATGCAACTGACACTTGCAAGGCTATCCTTACCCTAAGGGGAGAGTACTTGGAGAGAACTTCGGGTCGAGGCAGTACCGACCGAAGTCCAGCAGCAGCGCGCCCAGACCCGGTCCAGGCTGTTGCGCGGATAGAAAATTTTGATGCTGCAAGGCACCCTCCGATGGCCAATGTTATGCCACCTCCAAAGCAAGAGGAAGGGCAAGATAGAGGAAAAAGAGTAGTTCTCCCTATCTCCGGAGGAGGTACCCTCGGAAGCATGTCCAAGAGACAGCGAAGAGAGTACGTTCGGGAAGTAGGTCATATTGGGACTTCGTCATCTGCAGCTGCAATGCCGGAGTGGTCTCATGTTCCGATATCTTTCTCTGCGGAGGATGCAGCTGGTATTAAGTTCCCGCACGCAGATCCATTGGTTATCACTGCTGATATTGCAGGGACTGAAGTCCGAAGGGTGCTAATTGACGGAGGCAGTTCAGCAAATATCATTTTTGTGCAAGCCTTCGATCAGTTATGCATTTCCAGGAAGCATCTCCTCCCAGCGGCTCGTCCTCTGCAAGGCTTCGCAGGACCTCCGCTTGATGCACTTGGCCAGATAGGTCTGGAAGTTACCTTCAGAGAAGGTTTATTAGCCCGAACTGAAGAAGTTATCTTTGATGTGATAGATGCCCCGTATGCTTATAATGTCATCTTCGGACGGGGCATGTTGAATCAGTTCGGAGCTGTGGCGCATCACAACTACTTGTGCATGAAGATGCCCACACAAGCAGGAGTCCTAACAATCTTCAGAGATCAAGCCATTGCTAGGAGGGCGGAATATGGTCACGGTCCCCCTCTTGATCCGAGGCAAGTAAACAGTGTGCAGGATAATGAAGAAATTTTTTCAGCCTCCTCCGAAGCTTCGAAGAAATCTTTTCCGAGACCAAGTCCCGAAGGAGAGATTGCAACGAAGGTCATTGTTAAAGATGGTAAAGAGTACACTTTTCAATTTGGTAAAGATTTACCTCCTGAAGTTGCAACCTCCTTGGAAAAGGTAGTGGAAGAAAATTTGGATGTCTTCGCTTGGTCTGACGAAGATATCACCGGAGTCGATCGGGATATCATTGAACACAGTTTACTTGTAAACCCGAAGGCCCGGCCTGTTCGACAAGGACTCCGGAAGATGTCCGCAGAGAGAGCTGCTCTAGCTAAGGACGAAGTTGAAAAACTGTTGAAGGCTGGGATTATCAGAGAAGTGGCTCACACAGAATGGTTAGCCAACCCAGTCTTCGTCAGGAAGAAGTCTTCTGGGAAGTGGCGCATGTGCATTGATTTCACATCCTTGAATAAAGCATGCCCACGTGACCCCTACCCCATGCCCCGAATTGATCAGCTAGTTGACTCCACTGCAGGTTCGGAGTTATTAAGCTTCCTTGACGCGTATTCTGGTTATCATCAAATATGGTTGAAGCGCGAAGATGAAATCAAGACAAGCTTTGTAACTCCTTCGGGAGTTTTCTGCTATGTAAGAATGCCCTTTGGCCTAAGAAATGCCGGGGCTACTTTTTCAAGATTAGTTGCTAAGGCTCTAGGTCATCAATTAGGTCGCAATGTGGAGGCCTATATGGATGATATTGTAATAAAGAGTGCTTTAAAGCACCAACATAGCCTAGACTTAGCAGAAACATTCAATAGCCTTCGGGCATGTGGGATCCGTCTTAACCCCGAAAAATGTATATTCGGAGCTAAGGCTGGAAAATTGTTAGGGTATTTAGTTTCAAGCAGGGGAATTGAAGCTAGCCCTACTCAAATAACTGCGCTGCAGAAGATGGCTCCTCCGGAGAATTTAAAGCAAGTGCAAAAGATGACTGGACGTCTGGCCGCACTTAGCAGGTTTCTATCAAGGTCTGCAGAGAGGAGCTTGCCAATATTCAAAGCTTTGAAAGGGTCCGAAGATTTTGCATGGACACCGGAGTGTCAGAGAAGCTTCGAAGATATTAAAGATTATCTCAGTAATCTTGCTACACTCACGATGCCTACTGCGGACGAAACCCTACTCCTGTACCTTGCAGCTACAGGTTCAGCTGTCAGCGCAGTCCTTGTCAGAGAAGTGGATTTCAATGGAAAGTTGGTCCAAAATCCTGTCTATTTTGTATCCGAAGCATTGTCAGGAGCGAAGAAAAGATACTCCGAACTTGAGAAGTTCGTTTATGCTCTGATAATGGCTTCGAGGAAGCTAAGACATTATTTTTTGGCTCACAATGTAATTGTACCAACTTCGTATCCCTTAGGAGATATGCTCCGAAGCAAAGATTCTACTGGAAGGATTGGAAAGTGGGCAGTCGAGCTAGCACCCTTCGGCATATCTTTCTTGGCAAGGACAGCTATCAAATCCCAAGTCCTAGCAGACTTCGTAGCAGAGTGGACTCCACCTACGAATTTGACTCCGGAGAAATCAAATGACGGAGTTTGGACTGTTTACTCCGATGGGGCTTTCCAAGCATCCGGAGCAGGCATTGGGGCAGTGTTGATTTCACCGTCAGGACAAAGAGCAATGTACTCCGCAAGACTCAACTTTAAGTCTACCAATAATATAGCGGAGTATGAAGGGATTTTATTGGGACTCCGGAAAGCACGTGCTCTAGGGGCTACAAGATTAATTATAAAGACAGATTCTGAGATAGTAGCAGGGCACGTAGACAAAAGTTTTCAAGTTCGGCATCCACATCTTGCCAAGTACTTAGAAGAAATTCGCAAGATCGAAGCACATTTCAAGGGTATTTCCATTCGGAGTATACCAAGAGCTGAAAACGTGCAAGCGGACATTTTAGCGAAGGCTGCAGCCGGAGCTGTGGATGTGCCCGAAGAAGCTTTCTATGAGGAGCTCAATATACCTTCGGTGCCACAAATTGCCTCTGCGGAGATTCTTTGCATTCCTAATGCAGATTGGAAAGATTCGATCATAGAACTCTTGCAAGGAGGAACAAATTTGCCCGAAGAGCCCCAGTTGTCAAGATTAAAGCTCAGAGCCAGAAGCTATCAGTTAATAAACGGTATATTATACAAGGCCGGAGTATGTTCCCCCTACTCCGATGTATATCTCAAGCCGAAGGCCAAGAAATTCTTCGAGAAATTCACGAAGGCCTTTGTGGAAGCCATTTAGCCCCTAGAGCTCTGGCAGGAAAAACACTTCGCCAGGGGCTTTATTGGCCCACAATAACAGCTGATGCGGAGAGCTTGGTCCGCACTTGTCAAGGATGCCAGTGGATGAGTCGACGGAGTCATCGCCCACCAACAGCTCTTCAAGTCATTGCTCCGGTATGGCCCATGGCCAGATGGGGTATGGATCTAATTGGTCCCTTTCCGTTAGCAAAGGGAAATCTGAAGTTCGCAGTGGTAGCTATTGAATATTTTTCTAAGTGGGTGGAAGCAGAGCCCTTAACAGCTATCACTTCGAACAATGTACAAAAATTCTTCTGGAAAAACATTATTTGCCGGTTCGGAGTGCCTAGATACCTCACAGTTGATAATGGAACACAGTTCGACGCAGAACCCTTCAGGAAGTTTTGCGAAGACCTAGGCATTCAGCTATGTTTTGCTGCAGTGAGGTATCCTCAGTCGAATGGAGCCGTAGAGCGAGCCAATGGAAATATTTTATCAGGGCTAAATCGAAGAATAGTAGGATTAGCAAAAGGACTGTGGACTGAAGAGCTTCCGAAGATTCTATGGTCCATTCGGACTACGCAAACAAGGTCCACAGGTTTTACTCCGTTCAGACTACTATTCGGAGATGAAGCTATGACTCCAACGGAGCTCAAAGGGGGATCATTTCGCAGCACCGAACCGGATATTGAAGAAGAAAGACAAGATTCGTTAGATTTGTCAGAAGAAACAAGACTTCGAGCTGTAGCTAATTTATCAAAGTATCATCAGCAGACGAAGACTTGGTATGACCCGAAGGTTAAGCTCAACGAGTTAAGGCCGGGTCATCTTGTTCTACGAAGCATTATAGCACCAGGGAAGTTAGGCAATAAATGGGAAGGTCCATATCTAATTGTCCGCTCAGGGCGCCCTGGTTCATTCAAATTAGCTAATTTAGAAGGTGAAGAGTTAGCACATACTTGGCATGCGGAGCACCTAAAGCGATACTTCGCATAAGGGCTCCTTGTAATTCGCTTGTAATCACCTCTAAATTAATAAAGCATATGACCCTGATAGTTGCCTTCCCCTCATAGACTTCCAGCTTCCGAGTGGACGCACTGGAACCGCGGGGTCGACCGAGAGGGAAGTGTCATTAAGCTGGGTTGTATTTTCGGACTTCGAACCCATAAAGTTCGAAGCCTCCGACGTGGGGGCTGACATAATCCGGAGCCCAGGCCACTGGCTTGTAGGCATCCGTAAAAGAGCCCAAAACCACACTCTACGGAGTCCAAGCCATTGGCTGGTAGACTTCCGTAAAAAGAGCCGAAGGTGGCCAAAATCTACGGAGTCCAAGCTGCAGCTTGCAGACTTCCGTAAAAAGAGCCGAAGGTGGCCAAAATCTGCGAAGTCCAAGCCATTGGCTGGTAGACTTCTGCAAAAACAGCCGAAGGTGGCTAAATTATACGGAGTCCAAGCCATTGGCTGGTAGACATCCGTAAAAAAGAGTCCAAAGAGACCATTGCAAACTCCGAACCATTGGTTCGTTAGAGATCGCAAAGACAAGCCGAAGGTGGCTAAAGCAAAACAACATTTGAGCCATGAGCTTCGAATGTCTGTTAACATAGTCCAAAGTGACAAATTTTTTAAGACACTAAAGTGTCCTGAAAGTTATCTCAAGTGATTTCTTTCATAAAACAAAGGTACTAAGCTACCATTCTTCCGACTGCAAAAAGTCGAAGACATTTCATAAGATTTCAAAAGATCTTTAAATGACAGAGGGGCTCCGAATCCCCAAAAAATTGTACTCCGAAGTTTTTTCTTTGCGCATAACCATCTTTGAATACATTTCGAAGTTGCTTATACCCAAAGAGGGGCTAGTAAATATGGAGACAATTTTAAATCGGCATTCATTATTGAAATAAATGTGTTTACAGATTACACTATGAAAAATTGGTATCTATACCAAGAAGGAATCGGAGACCTCTTCGGTCCCGAGAGCTAGGGGTGGAACGACTAGTTCCAACGTCGGAAGTCCTAAGAACTTTACGTTTAACTCTCTTCCTCCCCTTCGAAGCTCTAAAATCTTTCTGCTCTTGTTGAAGCTCGGCCCAAGTTCGAAGCCGCTCAGGGCTCCTTTCCCAGCTTCTAAGATCTTCAGATCTTTTATTTCAAGCTTCACCTTCGTCTTCAGACCAATTAGTGTCTTCAGAAGACGAGGTGTTTGCGTCAACCTCTTTATCTTCCTCTTTAATATAAGACAATACGTCTTTGATTACTTCGGGCGCAATTACGCCGGAGTCATCTCGAGGAATAAGAAATCGAGGACGCTTATAACTCTTTAGAAGTTCGAAGGTGTTCCACAATGAGCGAAGTTCGTTGTTAAGCTCTAACACTTCGATATATTCCATAAGAGGCAAAGCCTAAAAATATGACAAACAAGACTTTCATTGATAAATGTTTACAAGCATGAGCTTTACATAATCAAAAAATCCTAAATAATTCCTAAACCTGTGGGTTTGGAGGAGGCTGACTGCTCGAAGCTTGGCTCCGAACTTGCTTCTGGCGTTGGCCTTCATCGATCCAAGCCTTGATCGCAGAACGACCTTCGGCTCTCCATGAGGTTTGAAAGGATCGCCAGGCGGCAGTCACGCCTTCGGAAGGATTCAAAAGTCGCTCGTCGTCGAAGGTAATGGAGCCCTCTGTGCTCGGAGTGATTGTTCGGCCCAAATCCTCGTAGTAACGAAGTAATCTGAGGGCAGACACTTGTCCGGAGAGTTCTCCATAACGCATGCCTGCCGTCTTCATTTGCTTCGCTGCTCCTTGGATCCTCTTTAACCGGCGCAACAGAGTCACATTGTCATCCGAAGGAAGTGATCCAGTAGTACCGAAGTACTCCAGAACACCTAGCATCTGTTCGATGACCTCCGTAGCCACCTTCTCCGACTTGAGCTTTTCTTCAATTAGTGCATCCTTGCTCGAAGTCGTTTTTGCCAAAACTCCGGAAATCCTAGCATTCTCCGTAATTAGATCTTTCTTTTGGTTTAGGAGTTGGCTAGTTTCCTCTTGGAGCCTTACAAGTTCGGACCCAGCACTAGCATGCTCCAACCGCATCTTTTCAATTTCAGCCCGAAGCACAATTCTTTCTGCTTCGAACTCCTTATTAGCAACCTCCAAGCCCTGTCTGGCCCTGCGCTCTGTTGAAATCATATTATCCATTTGAAGTACTCTAGCTTCGGAGAAAGATAAGTTGCGTTTAAGAGCTTCATTTTCTTCCCGAAGCTGAGCAATTTCATTTTCGTTCGATAAAGCTGCAGCGCGGGCCAAGACTGCTTGCCGAGAAAAGAAAAAACTAAAGTAAGAAATTGTTCATTTATAATTTGCTGCTGGTTCGAAGATGTATTCCGAACCCAATATAATTTGTTAAAGATATTGGCTCGAAGGTGCTCCGTACCTGGTAGGCCGCTCGTTCCAGGGCAACGTTAAGTTCCGAACTCTTCGCCCTACTTAATTTTGCTACCAGCTCTGTCTCCCCGACTCACTCGACCTAAAGGTTTGAGCAAAGTCCGAAGCCCTTTTCTTTGCTCCAAAAAAGGAGTTAAAAGAGGGAGCAGAGCCGAAGCCTCTTGGTCTTCCCCGCTTGGCGAAGCTCTGGAGCGTTCTCCTGAGGTCCTTGGAACTTCCGAAGATGGCCCC
Organism: Zizania palustris; assembly: GCA_019279435.1. Lineage (NCBI taxonomy): Eukaryota > Viridiplantae > Streptophyta > Magnoliopsida > Poales > Poaceae > Zizania > Zizania palustris. Next base: position 104,636,207 of record JAAALK010000079.1, on the reverse strand, counting down.
CCCTCAGTTGATTCACTTTCATCTGTTGACTCAGATGAAGTTGATCCTTGAGTAGGGAGAGGCTCTATGTGTCTTTTACCCCTTCCAGGCCCCTGTTGAGTGACCTCCGGGTGCGGCTCCGAAGTTGTCGAAGGCCTTTGAATTGTGTCTTCGTGATGTACTTCTACAGCAGGAGGCTCTGCAAAAACAAAAATATTATACATTGTATAATTTTGCAGAAAATGATAAAGAATTATGCGAAATTTACCTTCGACATTCTGCGGGAGATCGAGCACTGGACTGCTCGGAGGATCGAAGGTGAAGTCATCATCTGAATCCATAGTTAAAATTTCTGCCGTTGGAGTATCTCCGTGAGCAGTCCTCCCTTCATCCACAACTGAAGTTGTAGGAACTTCAACTTCATCTTCATCCATAGGGGCTTCGATTTGCTCCTCTTGAGTATCCGGAGCTCTTACTTCTTCAATGTTAGCTTGGGGCTCCGGCATACCTGCAGTATCTTCAATGTGAATATTTCGTTGAGCTGCATCTTCATCAATCAATCTCACTAATAATATACCTTCATCTTCTTTAGAACCAAAAATTGAGGTTCTTGAGCTCGAAGGCACAAGATTCGAAGGTGCGAGATTTTTTGGCTTCCGAGCCACCTTCTTCACCGAAGTCCTTGCGGAGCTCGAAGCTCCGGCTTCAGCCATTCTTTTCTTGGGTCCTTTCTCCAGAGGCACCCAGTCCATCAGAGGGGGCGGAGTCAACTCCAACATTCCCCATACTCTGTTAAACCTTTCCCAACTCCCGACCAATTTAATTCGCCATTCTTTTTCAGTCGGAGTTGGGGCACCCAAAATCTTCTCCGAAGCCCTTACAATTTGCTCTGAAGTAATAGGGGCTGAAGAAGCTGAAAAATAATTCAAGTTAGTCTTTCTTCGAAGTAAATATGTACAATGCATGTTGGTTTCGAAGTTACCTGCAGGGCTCGAAGTAAAGTTGATCTTGCGAAGACCGCCTTCCGAATCATCCTCGAAGACGATAGGCCAGTTGGCCATCAGCGGAGGAATTTGCAGTCCGAGGAATTCTTCGGCTAAGTCCCGCATGCTTAACCTTCGGCTAATTTTCTGAAGCAGGTTAAGACGAGCTTCGAGCTGGCCTTCATTGGGCTGCACTAAGGCTTCTTTCCGGAATTGAATTTCTTTAAGGGGCCCAGCCAGAGGACTGCTCGCTCCAACTTCGGCATAGAACCATCTCAGAACCCAATCAGTGTACCATCTAGCATTGATGGCCTTGGCAGGAAACTGAAGGGCATATTCGTCCCGAAGCCTAAAGTTGATAGAGCCGAAGGATACTACCACTTTTTCACCTCCGGAGCCTACGAAGGTCTTCGGCTGGCAAGTTGCTCTATGAAGTGCAGCGAAGATTTCTGCCCTCCCCTCACAACCTTCGGCTCTCAGCGCCCATTCGAAGATAGCTAGCCTAGCTACTGCATTCGGAGATAATTGGGGGAGGGTTACATGAAACAGATCCAATACCTCCGCCAGGAAGTCCACAGCAGGAAGGCCCAAGCCAGCTTCGAAGAAAGCTTCGAATACTACTACTTCTCTGGGTCTTGGTGATGGAATCGATTCTTTGCCTGGCTTCCGAATCATAACTCCATTACTAATTTTTCCCCCCGCTGTGATTGCCAAAGACTCTCTCTTGCAGGTAGAAGGCCCCAACTCAAAAGATTGATCCAAATACTTGGTCGATGGCGGGCACAGACCTTGGTCATCGGCGATTTGGGGATTTCTCCCCCCTGCCGCCATGGATGTCGCCGCCGGCATCGGAGGTGCCGCCGCCAACGCTGCCGCCGCTACTGCTGCGGCCGCCTGCTGCCGAGCCAAGGCCGACGGAGGTGCAGATCCCTTAGTCTTCACCATCGCGATCGCCAGATTGCTCTGAGGAAATGGAGGCTAGGGCTCAAGAACTCAAAGGGCTAAAAAGTTTTTGGTTGCTAGAATGCGGTGAAAAGGTAACCGGGTAACTTCTAGGCCCTCTATTTATAGCCTAGACTTAACTTTCTTACCGTTAATCCATGTCGTTTCGCATTCCTGCCGTTACTTCTTTTACAAAATTAACGTCTGCCACAGTTTCCGTTGGAAACAGAAACTTAACGGCTATTTTCTCTAAGTCTAAAAGACTTTCGAACTTCTTGAGTCGGTTCTAAGATAGTTCGAAAAGTAATTACCTTAAGACTGATTCGAAGCTCATATCTTCATGCATTTCGGAGATAAAATAAAAACCAATAACCCCTATGTTTGGTTATCTTTTCCTTCTGTATACTGCTCTCCTAACGTTACAGGTCAAACGGAGAAGCGTATTCGAGGGGCTACTGTTGGGGGGAAAATATCTCATCTTCGGGGTTATTGCCGAAGCAACATAAAGGCAGTCAGCTGGTTCGAAGGTTCCCCGAAGATCATCTTCGAAGATACCCGGAGTCAAGTTCGAAGTACGAAGATAGGCATTGGTTCGGAGTACATCTTCGAACTAAAGCCCTCCAAGATCTTTTCTGCCAGCTAAGATGGAAGACTTATCTTCTTTCTCATTAGATTAGTCTTTTACCATTTTAGCCCTATTAAGGGAACTGAATAGTTTCCGCTATGACGGTTGTAATAGAGGGGTAAATAGGTCTTTTCCTTAATGTTTGGGCCTATAAATACCCCCCATTTCACCCTGTAATAGGGACCGAATACAAGTTATTCAATACACACTTTCGAATTATTCTAAGTTATTATCCTTTCGGAGGCTTAGAACAGTTTGCTTCACAAACACTTCGTTTGTTACTTTCTTTTCTACAGAAACCTGTTAGCGTAATCTTTTACGCCAACACCCCTAAAATCAACCATCCTACTAGAACGAGATTTCTTAAGATTTCTACCTTTATATGGAACTTGATTTTATCATGATCTATTTGTGGTCCGTAAATGATGGTTAGACTCTAACTTTTCTTGTTGCATTTATTATGTAAGTTGATTGTCATAGAGTATTTTCCTAAATGCATGGGCACAAGATCCAGCGAATCTTAATTAGATTCTTAGAGTTGGAGGTCTAGTTGTTTGGTCGGGGCATGTAGGCATCTCACTTTCCACCACAAAATCTTGATTAGATTCTCAGAAATGCAAACACAAAGAGGTAAATGCAACTTAGAACATAGAATAACATAGATTAAGCCTAGGGCCGGGAACAAAAGGCTTGGAGTAATCTTAGCAAGACTGCATAAAAGTTTTAGCCATTGCTAGCATGAAGGTATATCAAAAGATGACGACTAACTTACTATGGCCATAAGTTTCCGTGTGAAGATTACATTTCTCATAAATATAGGGGGTGTTTGGATCAGGGCTAAAATTTTAGCCTTTGTCACATCCAATGTTTAAATACTATTTTGGAGTATTAACTATAGACTATTTACAAAACCCATTCATAATCGGAGGATTAATCACGAGACGAATCTAATGAGCCTAATTACACCATGATTTGACAATGTGATGATACAGTAAACATTTGTTAATTATGGATTAATTAGGCTTAAAAAATTCGTCTCGCGATTTAGTCTCCGATTCTACAATTATTTTATAATTAATTCACATTTAATCCTTCAAATTAATGTTGAAATATCCGATGTGACACAAGCTAAAATTTAGCCCTGAGATCCAAACACCCCTATAATATGTAAAGACTACGAGGGAATTGCTTCCTTTTCTAGCTCAGACTGCTAGGTCTAGGTGGAGGGCTGAGGTAGAGGTTTTGTTCTTTCAACCTTTGGACTGATGTGCTGCCTCTATTTAACACCAAATCTTTGATGGCATCAAGAGCACTTGGGCTGAGGGGCTGTTGGAATAGTGTAGTGAGCTTCTGTGCATTGGAATCAAGAGAGTTATTAGTTAGACCAAGTTTTTAGATAGCACCTAAAGTGCAAGAGTTAATGTTTTTCCCTTCTAGATTTTTTTAACTAAATGACTGCTACGCCTTCCTATAGTGAGAGCTGCTTTTTATTTGAGAGATGATTGTACATAGAGTGGAGATTGGGGGATCGCTTGGGAGAGGACTTGTGAAACTATAGCTAGGAAACCATCCATTTGTAGAAATTTGAGATGGATGGGGATGTCATGCATTATGACAGGTCATAACGTAGATTGATGACATCAATAGTGACGGGTAAACACTACAACATTAACGGGCCGATACGGAAGTTAAGGGAATAGATATCCCCAGCCACGCGCCCGCGTACAGGAAACCTAATCCATATACACGCGCGCGCCCCGCCGGCCCACACCCGTGCTTCTGCCACCGCCGCCGCAGCCGCCCACCGCTGTAGGACGCCGCCCGCCGCCGCCTGTCCCCACCGACCGCACCCGCCACCGCAGGCCGCCACCGCAGGCCGCCGCCGCCGGTGCCCCGAGCGGCCGCCCGTCGCCGCCCGCCCCCACCGCCCGCCCCCGCCGCCGCCGGCCCCCGCCCACCGCCGCAGGCCGCCCTTGCTAGTGCCCCGCCGCCGTGTCCACGGCCGCCGGCCACCTCCCACGCCCCCGCCGCCGCCGTGCCCCTGGCCGCCGGCCACCGCCCACACCGATGACCACCACCGTCCATCCTAGCACCCCGTCGTCACCGCCACCATTCGCCCGTCACCCGCCGCCGCCGACCGTAGCCATCGCCGCCGTCGTTCCCAAGTAATTTTTACCCCATAATAATGTCGTCTCTTTTTTGTGGTTGAATTGGATCAATTTTGTAAATTGTGATTGAATTGAATATTATTTTTTTTGTGAAATGTGAATTGTGAAATGATTTATGAATTTAGACTTAGCTTGTAATGAATTTTTTAATATGTTGTCATGTTGTAATGAATTGATTTGTAAATTTTGACTTGTAAAGAAACCATGGTTGTCATGGCGTCGCCTAGGCGCCGACTAGGCGTCCAGGCAGTCCCCGCCGAGCGCCATGCCGGCTCGCCTCGCCTGGTGGAGTTGGGCGCCCGCCTGGCCGTTCGAGGCATCGCCCATGGCGACTAGGTGGTCGCTAGGCGTCTCTGGACGGCTGACTAGGTGAAAGTGCCTTCGACTAAGGCGTCGGCGCGTCGCCCTAGCCCCCCTCTCGAGTCTCGACTGAGTCGACTCTCTCCCTCCCCTTCCTCTTGCCCCGCCACCTCTGCCCCTTGCGCCGCCGGCCGCCGCCTTTGCTACCCCTCCCCTTGCGCCGCCAGCCGCCGACTCTGCTACCACTCCCCTTGCACCGCCGGTCGCCGCCTCTGCTACCGCTCCCCGTGCGCCGCGTCGCCGCCTCTGCTACCCCTTCCCCTTGTGCCGCCGCCGCCTCTGCTACCCCTCCCCGTGGCACCTCTCTTCTCTCTACCTCTCTCATCCTCTCCCCCTCCCTCGCGGCAATGGTGCGGTGAGGGCTCGATAGGGCATGGCGAGGACGCAGCGGGGCCGCGGCGAGGGCATGACGAGGGCGTGACGAGACGTGGCGAGGTCAGTTCTGGCCACCCAGTGCACTAGTGTAGAAAATGGGGAAGAGAAGAGGAGGGAGAGGAGAAGTGTGGCGGCTGGAGAGGGGGTTGAGAGAGAGAGGTAGTGGGGAGAAGTTAGGGTTTAGAAATGGGCTTTAAATGAGCTGAAATTTAAATGGATTGTGTTGTAAAATTTAAATATATATGTGCTATTAATTATATTCTTGTATTGATTTGTAGTTTGTTGGTGATTTCATTCGGTGATTAGTATTATATATATATACTTTCTTATATATATTTCTTTTCGTATGCAATTTTTTATTTGACAACAACGTAGATAGTGTAACGAAACCTATGTGTCACCCGTTTCGGACCAACATGTCTCACACGTGTTATGCGTGTGAGATCTGTAGGTCCGGAATTGTCCCTTTTTGGACAGCCTCGGAGTGGGCGACATAGCGTGGTCTTTATGATGAGTCATGAGTCCGAATAAGATTTCAGTGACATAACCTTGTTGTTCTCCATTGCACCACTATCAAGTGTGCAATTAGAGAACAGCGGGGTTATGCTGCTGAAATTTCATTCGGACTCATGGCTCGTCATAAATACCACATTTTGTCGGTCACTCTTGGGTGGGTTTAGGACCTATCTTTTCCTATAGACATAGGCCCGTGGTACTTATGATGAATTCTCGATTGAATGAATGTTTTGCCTATAGAATGGATGAGGACGACCGACGGTGGATGTATAGTGGTTGGATGAAAAGTGGAGCTCACACGAGGGAGTGGGTAATCAACGCTGAGAAATTGTTAATCGTGCATTCACTTTGACAACAAACACTGGCGCGAGGTGCCCATGCATGAAGTGCAGAAATTCTCGTTGGCAAGACAAGAGGACGTTGTCATTGCATATTTGCAAATATGGTTTCGTGCCAGGTTATGAAGTTTGGACTTTTCACGGCGAGACAGGCCGTGAAAAAACAGTATTAGTAGTGGAAGAAGAAGATGATAGCGTTGCTGACGATAGGATGGATGAGATGCTTGATGCTATACGACCGGAGTTTGAATCAAACCCTGAGGATCCTCCAACACCAGAGGTTCAAAAGTTTTTCGACATCCTTCGAGCTTCAGAAGAGCCATTGCATGAGCACACCACCGTAAGCGTTCTCGCTTTCGTGACCCGTCTTATGGCCATTAAGTCAAAGTTTGCATTTTCAAACAATTGTTATAAGGAGCTCTTGAATCTGATCAGTGATATCCTTCCTAAGAACCATAAGGTGCCGAAAGACATGTACCAGTCAAAGAAAATGCTTTCTGCTCTCGGTATGGAGTATGAGAAGATTGATGTGTGCCAAGATAATTGTATGCTATTCTGGAAATAACATAGTAATGAGGTGAAATGCTTAAAATGTGGTAAACCGAGATTCGTAGAGGTCGTAAATGAAGATGGAGAGAAGGTGACGACAGAGGTTGCTCATTAGCAACTTCGTTACATGCCTCTTACACCTCGGGTGAAACGATTGTTTCTCTCAAAGAAAACCTCTAGACATATGCGATGGCATAAAGAAGGTGTACGTGAGAATAATCAAGTAATGGCGCACCCATCTAATGGTGAGGCATGGAAGGCTCTAGATGATTTTGATGCAGACTTTGCTAGTGATGCAAGGAATGTTCGCATCGGGTTGGCAACAAATGGATTCATGCCTTTCAATGTAACCGCATCGTCGTACTCTTGTTGGCCTGTGTTTGCTATTTCATACAACCTTCCACCTTCGTTTTGTATGAAATATGAATTTATGTTCCTGTGTTTTGGAGGTTGAAGAGGTCGATGAGGTTTACCAAGATGATGAATTGCCGACTTCGTTTAATGTAGAGTCAGAATCGTCGACAAATTCTTTTCTCGGCGATTCTAATGATGTAGCAGTTCCCGAGAAAAGAAAACACCAACATAAGAAGAAAAAAGTAACATGGCGTGCTTTGGGGAGAAAAGGACAAATTGATCCTGATTTTGATGATAATTGAAAAGTAATTGTTTTCATACATGCATATGCAATATACTTCATATTACATGTTTTTTCATATGTTCAAACCTTCTTTACTAATAAATGCTCGTTTGTGCTTGTTTTGAACAGGATGTCGAAAAAGGTGAAGAGTATCACGAGGAAGCTCTTCCGCTTGGGGAGTACATCGGTGAGTACTCCGGCGAGTACACCGATGAGTCAGGACGACACCCTATTCTAGGGTAGTTCCTGTTCTTCAAACAGACGTCGTCAAGAGCAGCTCTTGAGATGCATAGATCCGATATTAATTGGTCATCCTATTGCATTTCAACTGGATGATGAGGTAACTTTCAGATTGATTTTATGCCAGTTATAAACTATTACTAATTGTTTTAATACTATTTTGTAGGAGGAAGAACACTTGGAGAGTGCGGGTCACAAGGATGATCCGGTGGGTGGGGGGCAGGAGGGGGATGTACCGGAGGGTGCGGCGCAGGGGGATGACATGGAGGGTGCGGGGCAGGGGGATGACCCGGAGGGTGCGGGTCAGGAGGAGGGGGCTGAGGCTTCCGAGTCCTTAGTATCTTTCAGGACGAGCCACCTGGTCGCCCCACTAGTAGTCTCTTCTGGTGGAGCCAAGATCGAGATTACGCCCGTAGGTGACGGGTAAGTCTTATACTCTTCTGTTGTTTTGTTTTTTTTTTTTCAAAAAATTTCTTTCAGTAAACTGACTTTATTTATTATGTATTTCTAGATCTTGGATTGACTCTCGGTTTGACGACACTTCGAGGGTCAGGCAGGTTAACCATATATTGGGTAACCTGTGTCGTCTGCACTACCCAGGGGTGCTGACAATGCCGACCGGTGAGCGGGTTCTATGCCAGACATGGGACCAGTACCGGTTTGCTCCTGACGGGCGCCACAGAACTGCTCAGGGGGCGGTGTCTCATGACTTCTGGGTATGTGTTTTTCAATCTTCTTTTAGTTTTAACACAAAGCTTTTCGAGTTACATCACTTTACTAATCTTAACTTTTGCAGTTACACTTTTCCTTGCCAGAAGTCGGCAATCACCATAATCATGCCCTTCAAGTCTTCAACAACAATGCACACAAGGTGGTGAAGGACGCTATTTCGTATGCCCGCATTCAAGCGAACAATGCTTAATACAAGGAGAAGCTAGGGCAACGAATGAGCAAAGCGACGGGTGCATCCACAATATATTTGACTGAAGAACAATACCATTCGGTAAACAATTCTAACTTTTTAAATCTTCGATTGTTGAGATTTGTTGTCATATAATACAAATAGCATCTCTGTTCAGGTGAGGATTCCGTGGTTTGCAAACTGCGAGGATGCATATTTCAAATTCTGCAAGATTTGGTCTTCAACTGCATTCAAGAAGACTTCCGAGCAGAATAGACAATGCCGCGGGATGGATCCGAAGCACAGATATGGTGCCGATGGACATATTCGCCACGCTAAACGCATGGTAAGACCTCCTTCTGTCACTCTCTATCTATAGATATATTGTAATGCGACTAACTCATTTCTATTGTACAGGAAGCTAAATCTGACAACGTGCCAAGTGACATAGAGGTGTATACCTCTGGTCACAAAGGAAGCGATCCTACATAGCTAGATGTCTTGTGTAGCCAGACAGCCACAGACCATTTGGTGAGATGTTAGCAATGTTAAGAGTTTACGTAATTTCATTTTTCTCCGTCTAATCGGACATGTTGTTTTTTGCAGGCACAGTATGGTGAACACATGGTTCGACTCCATGGAGAAAACTATGATTGGCGGAGAGAACCTGTTGACCAAATGGTCGTGTACTCCAGTGGAGGTGGAAAAGGCCATGGACGGTGAGACAACGTTTTTATCAATGTTTTGTGTATGGTATTGTGATGGTAACTAACTCATTCAATGTTGCAGGTACTCCATGTTCAATGGAGTTATTGACTCGAGAGCAGTGAGAGCTCAGAAGTCAACTCAGTCATCGTAGAGCTCCGTCGGAGTTGGCTCCAGCCATCGTCGCTCAGAAGAAAACCCGGAGGTGGTTTGGCTGAGGGAGGAAATGAGGCGGCGCAACGAGCATAGTAGGCAACAAAAAGAGTACTATACCGCCTACTTAGCACAACAACAGGCGATGATCCAAGTAAGTTTAGTTTATAGTGTTGCAGTTAAAAAGTATTCAGAAATAGGTTTAGAACTAACTGATTACATTACAACATGTGTAGCAACTAGCCCAACAGCATGGTTGATTTGACATGTCCTTGTTCCAACCACTACCTCCCCCACCACCACCACTACCTCCTACATCACCTGAGGTACCTCCTGACATATCGTTACTTCAGATACTTAAGTTAGCGTTTAGAAGGGTAGTTGAGTTTGTTCTCTAATTTTGTCTATTTCTTCAGAGTTTCCATACACCTGGTCAGGATGGAGCCTTCGGGGCAAATGTGGATGAAGCGGGAGGCAGCGGCAGCGCCCACGACCCAAATTTGGGCGATCAGTGAGTATGGATGTGTATTGTGAAGTTTGGATTGAATCTCGATGTGTTATGTGACTTTGTATGTGAATTTGGATGGTATATGTGAATGCGGATGTGTACTGTGACTTTGGATGTGAATTCAGTTGTGTTATGTGATTTTGGATGTGATGTGTGAAGTTTGGATGTTGTATGTGAAGTTTGAATGTGATTTTGGATGTGAGATGTGATTTTGGATGTTATATGTGAATGTGATATAAATTGTGGTTGGATTTGAGTGTGAATAGGGGAACCAGGAAAAAACAAAAAAATACCAGCTAACTTCCGTCGGCTTTGACCATGCTGACGGAAGTTAGCGCCAAAGCCGAAAGGCTAACTTTCGTCGGCTAGGGCCAAAGTCGACGGAAGTTAGCGCCCCTCTGCTGACGTGGCAGAGTTCGGTTCTAACTTCTGTTGGCCACGTGAAGCCAACGGAAGTTAGCTAACTTCCGTCTACTCGCTACCATCGGCCAAATGCCGATGGAAGTTAGCCTTTTGCTGACGGAAGTTAGCTTCTTCCGTCGGGAAAGGGCTACCTTCCGTCAGCTTTGGCCGATGGAAGTTCCCTGGATTGTTGTAGTGAAACACCCATCATTAAAAGGTCAACCTCACTCCTATGGGTTCACCTGTTATGGCTTTTTGGTGACGGTTGACAGTTGTCACCCGTCACTAATGTGTTCTTCAGTGATGGGTGATGATTGTCACCCGTCACTAATGCACTACCACAAAAACGGTCTTTAGTGACACAACTTTAGTGACGGGCAAAAGACGTGCGTCAGTAATACACTTTTAGTGACGGGTTGTTCCACACGCGTTAGTAACGGTGTCTTATTAGTGACGGGTCATGGTATGACCCGTCACTAAAGAAGGGTACACCCATTAGTGATGGGTCATGGTATGACCCATCACTAAAGAAGGGCCATATAGTGGCGGGTTATATTTCCACCCGTCACTAAAGAAGTTTATCACCCATCACTTATAACTCCCACTAATAAATAGGCAGAGCACGAAGTGAGTCATCACGCTTTCATTTCGTGCAACCCTAACCCTATACTCCCGCCACCACCGTTGCCTTCATTGAGCTCCTCGCCGCTCCATCTCCCGTGCCCTCCGCACCTCGGTTGCATTCTCATTCTCATAAGTTTGTTCATGCTTACTATTAAATGTTAGTTTATAAAATTATTTATCCGAAATTTGTGAATTAGGGTATGGCAAGGACTCTAAACGATCTACAAGTACAAACCTATGTTCTTAATAATTGCTTAATAAAGATCAATCATCTAGTTTACGGCGGGCATCACCAGGTTTAGTTATAGTTTTTTGTACATTGCATGTCCTATTTATTGTGTTAACAAACTGAAGCACATATGTTATTGTTGTAGTATTTATCAAAAATATTTTGTAAGGTCAATAACATTCGTGCTGGCGATACCCTCAAAATAATTATAAGAGAGGGGTGTACCACTGAGGTTGAGGTTGTGAGCAGTGGGGGCGGTGGTACGATATGCCTCCATAAAGGATGGCCTGAATTTAGCGGAAGAGGTGACCTAACACAAGGGGACTATTTGGTAATAATAATGGGATAGACCCCATTGACTGTTATGGCAAAATTCTACACTAACTTTGGTGATGAGAAGATCCCAACGGCCATCAAAGTGGAAGACAACGACGATAGTGGTATACATATAGAAGCAACATTACTACACATGCACATATTTTATTTATGTTTTTATCATGGTTTCTTATAATTTAAGGGGAGGTCCTAGAAATTTTTTAGACATAAAGGGGAAGGGGATAGCGAGGGAGGTCGACACTGACCAAATGGACCGATTGAATCACATTTGTTATTTTGACAATCCAACAGATGTAACTCTAGCAAGGAAGACTCTCCTACAAGACATCTCGACAGGTTTATCCTCCGAGAGTCGGTTTTATGTCTGCACAATAAATAACATGATCATCAACAAGAAGTCAGTGGTAAGTTATTTGCACATGTAGTTGGTCTATACAAATAGCCTTCTCTAATAGCTTTGTTTAAATTTTATTTTATAGTACTTTTCAAAGTAGTACTGTGAAAAGTATATCACACCTCACCTACACCACCAAACCACCGAAATTCAGGTGGCAGCAGCAGGGTCTGACATAGTCCCAATTGCGGTGCATAAAGCGACAAATGTACAGTGCTATCTAACTAAAGGTTTTGGGCAATTTCTTAACGACAACCCGTTAGAAGTTGGTATAGTGTGCGCCTTTCATTTCAACATTGTTACTAATAGAATTGAGGTTGTGATGTATGTACTGTAAACCTAGGGTATGATGCAATATTATGTTATAAATCTTTTGTGATGAATTATCTGTATTCTGTGATAAAGTGTCTGTGATATGTTGGCTACCAAATCAATCCTAGCTTTAATTCAGGTTGCAGCCTAAAAATTGTTTGTGATTTGTTTTGGAATGTTAGATATGTTGGATACCAAATCCTGTCTTTGATTCAGGTTGTAGCCTAAAAACTATTATTTTTTCAAAATGACAATAACATTAGTGACGAGTAATAATAATCAACAGTCACTAAAGAATCATTTAGTGACGGGTAACAATGTTACCCATCACTAAAGGTTGATCTATACCTATGAGACTCCCCTACATCATCAATGACGGGTTTTATCTGTACCCATCACTAAAGTACCCTACATCATCAGTGAAAAGTTTTAGATATACCCATCACTAAAGGCCCCTACATCATCAGTGACAGATGGTAACTACCACCCGTCACTGATGACTCCTCCCGCTTATAAATAGGCGGGTGATAGAAGTGAATCGTCAGGCTTTCATTTCACGCAACCCTAATCCTATCTCCCACTACCGCTATCGCCTTCGTCGTTCTCTTCGCCGCTCTTGGCCACATGTACCATCGACGCGCGTAGCTGCCCTACTCGCCACCACCTTGTTTGCATCCTCCTCATCCTCCTCCTAAGGTCGTCATCCTCCTTCTTTTCCCCATCCGAATGCACTGTCCATCATTGCTAACTTTGTTTTCATTTTATTGTTACATGGTAAACTGACCTACTGCTTTTAGCCAAATTTTCCGAGATAATTGATGGTCTTAGCCAATTTCTTCGAGATAAAACATTTGAAGTTGGCATGACTATTCACGGTGGTGCTCCTACCCGGATGCTGCCATGGTGCTCCTGATACTACCCACTAAGCTTATGTTCAATCTATCCATGGTGGTGGTGGTGGAAGCTTGGATACTGATAGGATACTATCCAAACTCTTGATATCGCTATAGGTTAGCTATTAGCTATTCAAAAGCCATAAAACCATCTTGTGTCGCTCTTTATTTTAGCCATTTTCTTCGAGATAACGAGTTAGAAGTTAATATATGTGATACCAATTTGGTAATGAATCCTCTGTGATGAATTATCTGTGATGTGCTTTGGATGTTGCATATGTTGGCTTCCAAATCCTGGCTGTGATTTAGGATGCAGCCTATTTTTTTTTTTGAAAATGACCATATTATTAGTGACGGGTGATTATTATCACAGAGGATTATTAGTAACGAGTACATTAGTGATAAGTGTAAAGTACTCCCCATCACTTAATATGACCAATTCAGAATACAACCTAAAAATAATTATTTTTTTAAAATATGACCATAACATTAGTGACAGGTGACATTGGTGACCCGTCCCTAAAGAACACAATAGTGACGGGTGTAAAGTACTCCCCATCACTAAAGATGACTTTTAGTGATGGGTAATATTGGTTACCCGTCACTAAAAGGGGGCATATCAGACGCAGAGGGAAATTGGAGAGAGCCTTTAGTGACGGGTATTTACCTGTCATTAATGATAGGACTTTACTGACGCAATAAGGGTGATGGAGAATATTCTCGTCACTAATGTATGTTTCTGTGGTAGTGATGTATTCTTTAATGACAGATGATTATTATCACCCATCACTAATATTATGGTCATTTCAAAAAAAAATTAGGTTGTATCCTGAATTTGGCAGCCCACATATGAAACATCCAAAGCACATCATAGAAAATTCATCACAGAAGATTCATTACAAAATTAGTATCACATATATTAACTTCTAACTCGTTATCTTGAAGAACATGGTTAAAACAAAGATCCATACATAAGATGGTTCATGGCTTCTAACTAACAGATAACTTATGCGATATCAAGAGCTTGAATAGTGTCCTAGGAGAAGCACCATGTGCAACTTGAGCAAAAGCACCATGGGTAGCTCGAGGAGCACTAGTGCATGTAACGCCCGTGTTTAATAATTCATAAATAAATTAAAATTAAGAACAAAAAAACAATATTTTGGCTCTTCGTAAAATAATTCAGAATTATGAAAAGATATTTTTTCCAGAATTATATATATATTTTCGGATTTATTTCTCTCTTTAGGTTTTCTCTCTCTCTTACGCGTGGGACCCACCTGTCATCTCCTTCCTCACACCTTCCTCTTTTTCTCTCTCCTCCACTCCCCATGCACGAACCACCTCCTCCCATGGATCCCATGCAGCCATTCTGACCCCGTCGCCCACGTCGCATCGAGGCCGCTCCCACGACGCCGGACGTGTTTATTTGGTAGCCCCCTCGTCTCTCCATTCCATTTTCCCACTCACTTCCACCATTTCTCTTCTCCTGAGATCTCCCGTCGCCGGAGCCTTGTTGTCATCATCGTGCCCTTGGTGAGGTCCCTCTCCTCTCCCTTTCTCCCTCCTCGTCATCCTGAGGCCGAAGCCGCCCGCCGCACCACGCAGCATGTTGGCCGCTGGCCACGCTCCGGCCGCACCATCCCCGCCACGCCACGACGGCCGCGCCACACCACAACGGATGTCGCCCGCCCCGCGCCCCGCACCCCACGGTAGTCGCCGCTCCGCGCCGCGCGCTTGCCATCGCTGCATCGTGCTGGCCATCGCGCCTCGTGCGCCCCTGCTAGCTACTGCATGCTCTGTTTTGGCAGTTTTGCGATTTAGACTCTCTATTCTGTAGTATTTAAAATCTGTTCTGCGTAGTAGTACTGTTTCAGTTCAAAACTGAGTTAAAACTTCTAAAATGCATAACTAATTCATCCTAGCTCCGTTTGGAGTGATTAAAATTGCCACATTTTCATAAAATCATAGAGAATCTATTTATGCACTGTTTTTGTACTGTTCATGTGTATTGATGTACTGTTTTGCATTATTTATGTATGTGAATGCGTAGACACCGCCGATTTCATACCTCCGGAAGCGTACTTCGTCGAAGACCAAGATTTCGTGGATCAAGGCAAGCTAACTAAAAAGTTGAACATGTTGAATCCTAGTTTTTATAAATTATTTTGCTTTAGCTTCATGCATGATTATTAGGACTATAATATGCTAATATGACTATTTAGCTATGCCCACTATATTAATTATGGCCCCGTTCAATTACTACCATACCTCTTGTCAACCTAGGCAAAGTACTGGTTCAACTCATACCTTAATAAGGGTGGAGTTGATCAACATAGGAATAACTACTTAGCTATGCTTAGTTCAACTAGTATTTTTAAATGGGCCAATTATTCATCCCTTTTATGATAAATGTTGTATCATCCATGTTGATTAAATTGGACCTTACAGTAGGGTTTCTACCGTTAGGGGTTGGATTAAAACTTGAACAATTAAAATACTAAAAAGGGCTGGTCATGAGTGCATGCTAGTGTTTTGGGATGTAGCACCCATAGCGATTAAGGATCGGTCCGTGGCTATGGTTGCAATGCACTTTTGTACTATCACAAGTCTAATGGGTATGACCTAGCTTAGAGTATTACTTGTACTTGCTTACAACACTAGTGGTATGATGGGTGATGGTTTTTGGTGGGTCGCAGCCCCAGGCTTTAATGTCACTTGGCGCAAGAGGGGGTTTACTTGACTAGGGTTGGCCCTATGGGAAACAAAACCTTAGCGGGTGTTTGTATGTTTGTACGGTATGCAAAGAGCCTTGGCATGGCCTTGGGTCAGAGTATTGTGGTGGTATCCTAACACTAACCGAGACTATGCCTTGTGGGTAAAGTTGTACACCTCTGACCAGAGTTAAAATCTATTCGAATATCCGAGCCCACGGTCAAGGGCGAGCAAAGTGATGTTTTCGTGGTTAGAATAACCTTCCACATTAATTATGGTATGATGGTTGGGATGGGACCTAAGGATCTTGTAGGTGGTGGTAACCTACCGGTGTTGGTTCACTACTTTAATTGAAATTTGTTCATAGTTTAGTATTTATTACTTGTAGATGTTTTACAATTATTTTAACTAAAAATCAACTTTACACAAATGAACCCTATTATGCCATCCTTGTTATTCCTTTGCATTATTTTCATCGTTTCAGGTGGCTTGTTGAGTACCAATGTACTCATCCCATCATTTCAAACCTCTCCAGAAGTTGAAGGGATCTACTCCGATGAAGACGAATAGGAGGCATGAGGCTTGACCGCACTCGAGTGCTTGTGGGGGAAAAGGCCTTTATCCGCTGCTTATGATTTTCTTAGTTAATCTTTGTTCACGCTGTGTAGGCCATGTAAATGACTAAGTGTAATTTCATTTAACTCACGTGGAACTCTGTTGTATCAACTTGTTATTGTGTACCCTGCCTTTTCCTGGGACAGGGACTTAATGCACAAAGGGTTCGAGAAGGTATTATTCCCGGTCTTGACAGTGCACCACCATGGGAAGCCTAAGGAGCACCACCACCTACATGGCAGCGTCCAGGCAAGAGCAGCATGGTGAATGGCCATGCTGTCACGCCCCGATTTCAATAAAATCGGGACTTTATTGAATTTCCAAAGAAAGACAATAAGTACAAAATGTTCATCACATGACCACGTCTTACGACAAACAAAATATAGCTCGCAGGCCATTTTATTACACATAATTAATAATAAAAGGAAAAAAATCTTGGTGATGAACATCTTTCTTTAGGACTCGCATCCTTGACTGGGATAGCTACTCTAGACCTCCGTCTTCATGGAACTCATCGTTTAAAAGTTTTAACCAATGGGGATAAGTACAAAAGTACTCAACAAGCCACCCAAAATGCAATAATAATGTAGGGTAATATCAAAGGAAGGTGATAGCTTAAAGTGTGGAAAAATACATTTTTAGTGTTAAGAATTTAATGTGATCAGGTTATTCGTACATAAATTAAACCATGAATAATGTATCATCTTCTAACTCGAGGAGTAAATCTCTCCTCACTCAACGGTCCTTACATGCCATAACATCATGCAACACTCATAATTGTAAACTAACTGTGGGATGTCACGCCACCCGCCCTTGACCGTGGGCTCGGATTTTCGAAAAGATTTAAACTCTGATCATAGGTGTACTACTATACCCACAAGGCACTCATCCCTACACACCGCAGTGTGTTTAGATGACCCAAGTCACATGAACTCATGCTAAAACCTTTAGCATGAAATGCTCCAATTCGATAACACCCACTCTAGGTTTAGCCGGCGTGCCAGCGCACTGGACCAACGTCGTGCCCCCTTTTGTGCCTCCTCGGTACAAGTTACCCGCAGTTGCTACTTGACCCCACCAACTGGTGCCTCAAGTTGGAATGTCCCATACCTCCAGTTAAGACTTACCCACTAGACTTGTGGTTAGTACGGAAGTGTATTGCAACAGATCCCGTAGACCGGTCCTTATAGTGCCCCGGGTGTGACTAACCAACGCCCTCGCTTGCACCCGGAACACACCATGCTAACATCCTTAACCAAAACTCCAAGACCAACTGAATACCAGAGATGAGAGAAATAACGGGATCATATAATAGAATTCCAAGTATCTACGACTTATTTTTTAGCCTATAGCAGTTGTGTCAATACATTGGATACTAACTAATAATTCTAGATATAATGGTGACAAGGAGTTTAGGCTCAATATCATGGCTTGGGTTTGCACATCAAGGTCAGGGAGCTAATAATTATATTGTAAGACATTTAATTTTACTAATGCATTTATAACCTATGGATTTTAGTGATATTTTAAATAAAACTGGGTTCAATATGTTCAAAAATTTGTGGTGGTGACTTGCCTTGATTAGTGAATGGAGATGGTGGAACCTCGGGAAAATATTCTGGCTCCTTGACAGTGTCATAACCTTCTAGGCACACAAAATGAGAATAATAAACAATTAAAAGAAAACAATAAAACAAACAGTAGAAGCATTTTAATTAAATTGGTTAAAGTTGTATGGAATGAAATTGTCCTAAACCTTTAGTTAGATAGCACTGTCCATCCGTCGCTTTATGCACCGCAATTGGGACTGCCTCAAACCCTACTACTGCCACCTAAATCTTAGTGGTCAGGTAGTGTAGGTGAGGTGTGATATACTTTTCACAATACTACCTTGAAAAGTACTATAAAAATAAAATTAAAACAAAGCTATTAGAGAAGGCTATCTGTATTGATGATCTAGTTAACCAATTACATGTGGAGATCACTTACCACCGACTTCTTGTTGATGATCGTGTTATTTATTGTACAGACATTTAACCGACTCTCGAAGGATAAACCTTCCCAGATATCTTGCGGGAGTGTATTTCTTGTCGGAGTTACATCTGTTGGATTGCCAAAATAACAGGCGTGCTTCAATTAATCTATTTGGTCGGTGTCGACCTCCCTGGCTATCTGCTTCCCATTCCTGTCTTCAACATTGCAAGGACCCTCCCTTGACATTATAAGAAACCATAATAAGAACATAAACAAAACATGTGCATGTGTAATAATGTCAGTTCTCTATGTATACCACTATTATTGTTGTCCTCCATTTTGATGGCCGTTGGAGTCTTCCCATCACTAAAGTTAGTGTAGAATTTGGCCATAACAGTCAATGGGGGCATGTCCCATTGTTAATACCAAATAGTCCCCTTGTATTGGGCAACCTCTTATACTAAATTCACGCAACCCTTTGTGGAGACATATCCTACCACCGCCCGCATAGTTCACAACATCAACCTCAGTGTGCACCCATCTCTTGTCATTATTTGGAGGGTATCACTAGCACGAATGTTATTGATATCACAAAATCTTTTTGATAAATAGTACAACAGTAAGGTAATGTCGCTTTAGTTTATTAACACAATAAATAGTACATGCAATGTTCAAAAATTTATAAATCTAGTGATGCCCACTGTTAACTAGATGATTGACCCTTATTAAACAACTATCAGTAACATATGTTGATATATGTAGATCGCTTCGAATATTTGTCATATCCCTAATTCACAAATTCAATAACGATTTTTTTGGATAAATGAATGTATAAACTGATATTTAATAGTAAGCGTGAACAAACTTATGAGAATGAGAATGCAACCGATGTGCGGAGGTGCGGAGGGCGTCGAAGCGGCAAGGAGCACGACAAAGGCGATGGCAACAACAAGAGTCTAAGGTTAGGGCATGCACAAAATGAAAGCGTGAAAATTTAATTTGGTTCCCTGCCTATTTATAAGTGGGAGTTGTCATTGCATGGGAACAACAAGCCTACAGGGGGTACCCGTAGTGTGATTTGTGAAGGTAGAAGGGAGGAGTCACGGCTATGTATTCGATGGTTACCCTGGTCAAGAGGGGCAGAAAATGGGGAAAATAATAAGGAGATGGACACGGGAGAGTTTTAGACAGGTTCGGGTCTCCTGAAGGATAATAACCCTACTCCTGTGTGTGTATGAATGAATGCGGGGTGTTGTGATATGATGATGTGTTGTGTTATCATATCGTGCCCTTATTAGGGCCTCCCCTAATGTAGGACAAGAGTAGCGATCAAAGGGGAGGGGGAGGGGTGAATGGGTGTCTCAAAAATTCTTTCGAATCGATGGCCTTCTCCCAACACCCAACGCACCTCAAGACATAACCAAAAACTTAGACCAAAAAACACAGAAGAAACTAGCACTATCACTCTCTTGTCAAAATATGATGTGATGCGACAATCTGAGAGATCATAAGCACTGAAAATAATCTAGCCTAAAAACGACTGGTGTCCTAATTAAAAAGACACCACTACAGTGCTTAAAGTCAGATCAACCAACATTCACAAACTAGACATGCAAATCATCAAGTGTCGATAAAACGTACACAATTCACAAGTATTCTGAAAGATATGAAATGAGCACAATATTTGACACATTTAATTTGGACCAAATAAATGCAATAAATAAAAGTGCTTGTAGTTAATTAATCTATTCATGAATATTCAGAAAAATAAAATAGAAGTGCACGAGAATTGAGAGAATAATATACTGTTCTATTGGCTGTCTCCTATTTGTGCATTCTGCCAAACAATTGGCATGTGTGCACTTCTCCCACTAAAAACAGTGTGTTGGTTCAATGCCTGCGTCTTGCTGCAATCGCCATGTGCCACGGATCAATGCGTAGTGTGCACCCAACAGTACCAGATGCCACATGCTACTTCCAGAAAATCCCATCGGAGATAGCCCGAGCGCACGGCTACGAGCGCCAGGACGCCACGCACGGGGCGTCAACCAAGTCACAGGAGAGCGGCTTCCCTCGCCCTCATGCTGGCTCTGCCTTGGGAACTTCGATCACAACCCACTGTGCTCAGAGTGGCCAGGAAGCAATCAGCATCCAGGGAGCAATCAAGCACCCAGGTGGCCAGGCCACCATTTTCTTGAGAAGAATTGAACCGGAGAGAAAAAACCGAGGCTAAATGAAATTTAGTGCTGGCGGTACTGTGGCGGCGGAAGGATGCTATAGGAAACAATGTTCGTAGTGGGAGGAAGGAGAAAATGCAGGAGACAAAAAAGTGAACTCAAAATTTTCTTTCAAGTGAGTTGGAAACCATAGGGGATACACACAACCTTTATATAGGCAGTTCAAACAGTGGAAAAGACACATTTACACCTAGGGTAAATTTCACACAGACGCAAAAATAAAACTGCGGGTCCAACGGGAAAAATAGTAAAATCCTATCTACAGATAGCTTGTCCTGACGCGGAGCTTTTGTAGCAGCTATGGCTTCACTTCAGGACCGTCGGATCTCTGATGGGTGGTCTGGATAAATGCGTTGGTTTTACACCGAAACTGACAAAGCGTCTGCTGTCTTCGCACCGGGTACCTGGATTGGGCCAGCCTGATTCTGTAGCTCCCTCAGCCTGGCAATCGCTTGTCACCCATTTACCTGAGTCAAACCCGGTCAACAGACTAGAGGATCTCCTACCGTTCCTAACCCATGTACCCGCTTTGGGCCGGCCTGACTCCGCGTCCCCTCTACCCGGCAGTCGCTCGCCGCCCGTGTACCTGAGTAACACGCATCCCAAGACACAACAAGTCTCGTCTCATCTTTGTTTCCTCTCTCTCTTCATCGTTGACTTCCGTTGACAATCACTCATCACTTCTAGATCCATGAGGCCCATGATCTTCAATATGGCTCCTCACCTAATCCTTTTATATGAGAAGGACTGGGGAGTTACAAGAATTAACTGTGACATTGATAGCATGCAGAAACAGCCCCATAACTACCAACATAACTGCCTTTATTTGGTGCTAAATGACTCTCAAAGAGACGTAGGTGTTGATTGGAGGTAATCGTTGGCGTTGATGGGAGATAACCATTGGGCGTAAGACCCTAGACCGACCATTGGCATCTCACCACTCGGGCGCATTTGCTTCCGAGTGGGATGCTTGGCAATTGAAAGTCCTTCATGGGCTGGCCTAGCCAGCAGTCGGCGGTTTGAGTGAAACCACACGGAGGGGTACCCTGGATCATATCCCTAACAACAGTCCCAGAGCTCTTTTCGCTGTGCGCCGTGCTCAAATTGTTGGGCAGAGCTCCAAGTACCTTTGATGTAGTCATGTCTTCGACCGGTTCACCGCCTAGGTGAACCTACCGAGTGCAGCCCCCGAGGTTGAAGTTCCTTAGAAGAATGATCTTCAGTCTCAAAATATCTTCTTTGGGGGAGTTTACCGTTGATGTAGTTGATCTTAAAATCGCGTAGCCTCCCTACAGGTGGAAGTTACCGCGCGGGGAGACAACAGTTGGCGTTGTCGCTTCACTTACTTTTTTTCTTGCTTTGTCTTCTGCAGCACGGTTCAGGAACCTTTGAGCGATCCCTAGGTACCGCACCGGTGCAATTGATGGCGAAAAGGTGCTTTTCCATACCATTCATGATGAGGACATCACTTCACATGATACACACTGTTTGAACTTCGATCTGAACTTGAGTTGTGGACCCTGTTTCGAAGTGTGCACTGTTTGAAGTCTTTACTCTATCATACGTTGACAGGTTTCGAAGTAAGCTTTACTTCATCGTTTTGTGTGCCTACAAGTTTTTGTCACCGTGCGAATAGTCTTCTCTGGTTGCTTCTGTTCTTCGGTTGAGGAATACTAGTTCTTCTTGCGTGCTCCTGTAGCAGAAAGTAGTACCTGTCTCCTTTAGCTACAATATGCTAGTTTTCTAGCCTTTGCTTTTTCCTGACATGGCTTTTTGATCAAGGAGATAGGGTCTAGCATGTCTCTTGTTGTTTCTGATGGAGCCCCGTACTGTGTTCGAAGTCCTTCAGTTTCTGTGAAGTAGGCTTCGATCAGACTTCGATCTGAACTTGAGTTTTGGACCCTATTTCGAAGTGTGCACTGTTTGAAGTTTTTACTCTGTCATACTTCGACAGGTTTCGAAGTAAGCTTCGAAGCTTGTCTCTCTGGTTGACTTCACTCGGAGTGTGTTACTAAGGTTTCTGACTGTTTTCATTTCGGTTGTTGTGGATCTCAGTTTGAGCTTTCGAAGGCTGTATTTCGAAGTCTGTCTCTAGGCTTCGTCTTCTTGTGTGAGAGCTTCAGAGGGCTCCGATTTGGAGTTGGTCTGTATTTCGAAGGTCACTACTCCGGTAGTCATACCTCGAGAAATTTAACTTGGAAGGTGGTGTCACAGGCCACGATTGTTCTCTGCTTTGCGTCGAAGTTGATTTTTCTTGTGTTAAGCTTTGTAGCTTCGAAATGTGCTTTTCGGAGTAGGCTTCGGTAGTTACATACTTCGCACAAGGCACTTCGCTCCGAAGCATGCTTCGCACTCTGCCACACTCGAACTAGCCTAGACTCCACAAACATTCGGCACTTCCACAACAGACTTCGTCAGCCTTCGACAAAGGACTCCGAAGCAGGCTTCGACACTGCGAAGCAGGCTTCGACACCACAGGCTTCGACGTTGCAGGCTTCGTCGAGTACCAAACAGGAGACAATGTTTAAACAGTAACTCTTCATCACTATTTACGTATCTTCAGTTTAGTTGCTGTGATGATTAGTTTCTGAGAACTTTGATCTGCCATGTTTTGAATGCTTTGTTATTCTGCCTATTAGCACTGTATTGGTGTTTCTTTGTCTAGGACACCGGTCGTTTCTAGGCTAGATACTTATAGGCTTTGGCGATCTGTTTACGTTTAGCTGCTAAGTCTTTTGAGGTGCATTGGGTATTGGGAGTAGGCCATTGATTCGGAAGAATTTTTAGGCGCCCATTCATCCCCCTTCTGGTCGCTACTTTCGGTCCTACAAGTGGTATCAGAGCCTGGTTAGGGTTTTTCCATACCTTAACCGGTTCTAAACCCCAGTAGTGATCATGACATCTCCTGGAAAGGTCCCGTCCTTGGAAGCTTATGGCTATAATTATTGGAAGACTCGCATGCGAGCCTATCTCATGAGACAAAGATCGGACATCTGGGACATTTGTGTTCACGCTACGTTTGTCATATTGCCAGTTGCTGAGCGTGATTCTCCTGGTATCATCGCCCAACATCTGAACAATAACAAAGCTGTGAACATTTTGTTTTCTGGATTAGGTCCCACTGAATTTGAGCGTGTGAGCCATCTCACCACTGTGAGAGAGATCTGGGCTACCCTTCAGGCACACCATGAGGGGACAGCTCAGGTCAAGGCTCGGCTCTATTAGACCTACCGGCGTGAATATGAGAACTTCACACAAAAGCCGGGTGAATCTGTTGAAGCGTTGTTTGGTCGTTTTCAATCGATCATAAACAAGCTTCGGGACAACAAGGCTGAGGGTGTTCAGTTAGTCTCAGATCATGAGCATGCGCTCAAGGTTCTCCATACCTTGGACCCTAAGATCTGGGAGATCAAGGTATCCTCTATCATTGAGAGCACTTCTTATGATACCTTGACCATTTCTGAGTTGTTTAGCAAGCTGAAGGCCACTGAGGTTGATACCCAGTTGAGATCAAATTTCACTGGCTCTGGATCAAAGTCCCTGGCCCTTGCTACACCTTCTGTTGATCCCTCTACTGTGAGCTGTGCTGGGTTCTCTTTGATGTCTATCACTGAGGACTAGCTTGAGTCTTTGGGAGACGATGACCTGTGTCTTTTTAACAACCGGGTGCGTCGTGTTTATGACGAAAGAATGTTCAAGAGACACGGCACGAAATCCGGGTGTTTTGAGTGTGGTGACCCAGGACACTTCATCACCGACTGCCCCAAGCGCAATGGACACAAGAAGGGCACCGGTGGTGGCTTCCATGACTCCAGCAAGCACGAGAGCTCTTCCTTCAACAAGGGCAAGCCAAAGACCAAATTCTTCAAGAAGGCCCCGAAGGACTACCAGCGAGAGAACAAGAAGCACGACAAGGCCTTCTTCGCCGAGATGGAGAAGTGCTACTCCAAGTGGTCCACGTCTTCTTCCTCTTCATCGAGCTCAAGCGATGAAGAGATTGTCATCAGGAAGGGGAAGGACAAGGACGATCCGGTGGGTCTTTGCTTCATGGCTTTCGGAGTGAGACCAAAGAGCCGTTCACACCAGCGCCGAAGATCCCGCAAGAGCTTCTGCTCAATGGCTCTTGGGGATAAGGAAGAGAAGAGCTCCTCCAATGACTCCAACGACGATGACAACGAAAAGGTATCATCTTATGAGCGCGAAATCGTTGATTTAGTTGAAAGCAATCGTCAGGAGTTAAAATATCGGGAAAAACTGCTTAGGGGGCCAAGAAGAGGATATATGAGTTAGAAAGTGAGCTTGTCGTAGCCAACGACAGAATTGAGAGTCTATCTTCTTCCCCCTGCTTGGGTGATAGCAGTGAGTGCCCAAAGTGTGAGGTGCTTCTGTGTGACCTGTCGACTCTGAAGTCCAGGTACACAGAAAGGGTTTGGAGAGAGTGAGAGTTGAGCTAGCGCATACTAGGCTAGAGCTTGAGACACTGTCAGTTACACCCACTGTCTGTGAGAACTGTTTGTCTCTTACAATGGAGTTGATCAAGCTGAAAGCCAAGAAGTCTATCCAAGTAGATAGAGAGTGTGAGACCTGCTTGTCACAGGTGGAGGTTCTAGATTCCTTGAGAGAGGAGCTAGCTGATTCTCAGAATGAAATTTTTTACCTCCATTCTATCCTGAGTTGGATCAGTGCCAGAGAGACACAACTTAGCATGATGATCCAGTAGTTTAAGAGGAAGGATGGGTTTGGGGTAGGTTACACCTACACCAAGGCTGACTTTGAGAGTGCCATTAGCCGGGCAGTGGAGTGGAGTAAAATGACTCCTAAGGAGAGATACCCCAAGACTCACTCCACTGAGTCTTTCCAGGCTAGTCAGCCCAAGGATGGAGTGATCCAAGAACAGCCCAAAGCTCCACCCAAGAAGCCCATCTAGGTTCCAAAACCCAAACACCTCCACACTCCTCTCGACTCTCTTCCTGGACCCTCTCAACCCAAGAAGACTACACCAAACACCACTAAGCCCAAGAACCCCAAGCCTCAACCACACCCCAAGATGCCCACCTATCATTGTGAGTATTGTCAGAGAGACAGGCATCTTGCGGAGTTTTGCTTCAGGAGGAAGCGGGTAGAGAGAGCAGAGCGTGCTCGTGGTGGTCAGGAGCAGTTCTACCAGTAGGGTGGTACACTGAGAGTTCCTCGACGCGGGGAGAGGCTGGAGGCCAGGCCGCGTCGTGTAGGTGGTGGTAGAGGAGACGACTTTCATGCCCGTGCTCTAGATGGTGGTGTTCGTTCTGGCAGAGCTCCAGGCCGTTTTGACTACGGTCCTGGCCCTCGTGGCCAAGGCTTTAGGCAGAACCGTGGACCGTGCTTTGAGCCATGTTTTGGTCCAAACTCTTCTGATGGTTTTTTCTTTTCGTCTTTTGAGTAGATGGCTCGACACTGGTTTAGTTCTTTTGCTAAACCTGGTGCTGGACCATTTGCTCCCCCTTACAACCATTGATTGTGCAGGATCGGGGACTGGAGGACGTTTGGATCATGGACTCAGGATGCTCTCGCCACATGATAGGACATCGTAGATGGTTCTCCAGTCTCACTCCCCCGAGCTCCAAAGAGTACATCACATTTGGGAACAGTGGTCAAGGGAAGGTACACGACATTGGCTCAATTCGCATCTCTGACCATTTCTCTTTGAAGAATGTTGCTTTGGTTGGGAATTTGAACTTCAATTTGATTTCTGTGTCACAACTTCTTAAGGATGGGTTGGAGGTTCATTTTAAGAAGGGCAGTTCTTCTGTGATTGATTCTAGAGGGTCTTTGATTTGCCAGATCTTACCTTTCGGTAAGGTTTTTCAGATTGACTTCTCTAGTTCTTTTGGTCCTTCTCGCTGTGTGATTGCTGGATCCTCCTCTGAGCTCTGGAAGTGGCATAGGAGGTTGGGCCATTTGAGTTTTGATCTGCTAGTCAGGTTGAGCTCAATGGACCTTATCCGAGGATTGCCCAAGCTTAAGATGGAGAATTATCTAGTTTGCCATCCCTGTCATCACGGGAAAATGGTTGTTGCTTCTCACTCATCTGTGACTTAGGTGATGACTTTGTATCCAGGCGAGTTGTTACACATGGACATTGTTGGTCCAGCTCGGGTACGCTCAGTCGGTGGGAAATGGTACGCGCTTGTGATTGTTGACGACTTTTCTCGATTCTCGTGGGTTTTCTTTTTGGAGTCTAAGAATGAAACTTTTCATTTTGTTCATGACCTGATTTTGAAGCTGAAGAATGAGAACAATGGTCGGATGCGAGCATTTCGCTCCGACAATGGCTCTAAGTTCAAGAATTCTCAGTTCATCAGCTTTTGTAGTGATCAGGGTCTTGACCATTAGTTTTCTGCTCCTTACACTCCCCCACAGAATGGCGTTGTGGAATGAAAGAACCGCACGCTAGCCGAGATGGCTAGGACGATCCTCGATGAGCACAGGACTCCTAGGTGCTTTTGGGCTGAAGCCATGAACACGGCTTGCTATCTGGCCAACCGCATTTTTCTTAGAGCTTACGTGGGTAAGACTTCATATGAATTGCGGTTTGACAGATAGCCCAAGGTAAGCCACTTGCGAGCGTTTGGCTGCAAGTGCTTCGTGCTCAAGAAGGGAGGGCATTTGGACAAATTTGAGTCTCGTTGTTGGGATGGAGTTTTTCTTGGCTATGCTTTGCATTCTCGAGGCTTCCATGTTTGGAACCTCGACTCCCAGCAGCTTGTCGAGACTTGCGAGGTTTCTTTTGATGAGTCTTTGCCTTCTTTGACTCCTTCTTTTGAGCCTTCTGGAGATGGTGAGCTCGGAGAGTCCATCTTCGAGGAAGATGATGACGCTCCAGCTGCTAATGAGGGTGGGCCTTCTGCACCTCCTGCAGAACCCACACCTTCTGAGACTTCGAATGAGGACGAGGGCGGACCTCTGATCACTTCTTCCACTTCGATCGAGCCCCCTCAGTCAAGTCCAGAGGTGCCTGCTGCTGACTCCGGTGAGGTGACTTCAGATCACCAGGGATCCCGAGCAGTTCAGCGTGATCACCCCTCAGAGCTCATCATTGGTGATTTAACTGAGAGGACTTTGCGTTCGTCTATTGACTCTCTTGCTGTGTTTGCTGAATCTGCTTTTGTTGCATCTTTTGAGCCCAGAGACGTTTCTCATGCTCTTTCTTATTCTAATTTGATTAATGCTATGCAAGAAGAGCTTGAGAATTTTGTCCGCAATCAGGTTTGGACACTGGTTGAGCTGCCACCCGGATGCAACCCCATAGGCAACAAGTGGGTGTTCAAGAACAAGCAAGGTGAAGATGGGGTTGTGGTGCGCAACAAAGCTCAACTGGTTGCCCAGGGTTTTTGCTAGAAGGAAGGTATTGATTTTGAAGAAACTTTCACCCCTGTTGCCCGTCTTGAGTCCATTCACATTCTCTTAGATTTTGCCGCTTCGAAGGGTTTTAAGCTTTTTCAAATGGACGTCAAGAGTGCTTTTCTGAATGGGTACAACGAGGAGGAGGTTTATGTTAGGCAGCCCCCCGGTTTTGAGAACCCTAAGTTTCCTCGACATGTTTTTAAGTTGCAGAAAGCTTTATACGGTCTGAAGCAAGCCCCCAGGGCTTGGTATGACCTGTTAAAGCAGTTTTTGTTGGGGAAGGGATTTGTGATGGGTTCTGTGGATAAAACTCTCTTCTTGCTCAAGGTTGCCTCAGATTTCTTACTCGCTCAGATTTACGTGGACGACATTATCTTTGGCGGTACTACTGATTCTCTTGTGTCCAAGTTTTCTTAGCAAATGCACAGCGAGTTTGAGATGAGCCTCATGGGTGTGCTCAAGTACTTCTTAGGGCTCCAGATCAAGCAGACCAAGGACGACACTTTCATCCACCAATGTAAGTACACTCGTGACATGTTGAAAAAATTTGACTTTGGTGGAGAGCTAAAGCCTCAGATGTCCCCAATGGGTACATCTGGGGGCCTGGACAAGGACGAGAGTGGCGTCAAGGTCAACGAGAGAGAGAGAGTTTCGAGGGATGATCGGTTCGCTGCTGTACTTGACGGCGACGAGGCCAGATATACAGTTCGCTGTGGGACTGTGCGCGCACTTCCAGTCTTCACCACGCGCGTCTCATCGGCAGGCTGTCAAGTGCATTTTCAGGTATCTCACATATGCGCCCGATCTTGGTCTTTATTACTCAGCATCATCATCTCTTGATTTATCTGGCTTTTCAAACACTGACTTTGGTGGGTGCCGGTTGGATCGGAAGTCGACTTCCGGTACTTGCCAGTTTCTTGGTTCGTCTCTTGTTTCTTGGTCTTCTCGAAAGAAATCTGGAGTTGCTCTTTTGACCACTGAGGCTGAGTATGTAGCTGCTGCTAGCTGCTGCTCACAGTTACTTCGGGTTGTTCTTTCCTACCAGAGTTCCTTTGTTTTGCGATAGCACCAGTGCTATTAGTGTAGGGAAAAACCCTTGTCTCCATTCAAAAACCAAACACATTGATGTGCGCTTTCACTTTCTGCGGGATCAATATGAGAAAGGTGTCATTGACCTTGTTCATGTTAATACCCATCATCAGTTGGCTGACATTTTCACCAAACCCCTAGATCAGTCTACTTTTGAACGTTTACAAGGGGATTTGGGTGTTGTGTATCCTTTTTAGGATATTTTGAGTCAGTTTTCTTTCTTCTTTACTCTTTTCTTGAGTCTTTTTGTGTGTGTTCATATCATGCATTTTCACATATCACACCTTGAGCCTGCTTCTGTTATATGATTGATCCGCTTTACTTATTCTAGCTGGTACATGCTTTTGATTACTTGTCGATGATCATGCTTTGGTTCATTTCACTTGATATGTCTGATATCTGTCATATGCATGGCTTTTATGCTTTAAACTTGAAAAATGATCACCATTGCTTCTGGTAACTAGCATGTGTAGGCTGAGTGCTTTTGCTATCTGTTACATGCCTTGTAGCTAGTCCCTCACATAGATGCAGATATGCAACTTGGACATCTTTATGCTTTAACATGGAAAATATGCTATAAAAATGATAAAAATCAAAAATGAATTAAAATTCCATGCCTTTTATGCTTAAGTTGAAAAGATCCAAGTGGGTTTGCTTTGTCGCATTGCATTGTTCTGGACTGCTTACCATAGCACTTTGGTATGAACTAGGACAATGTAGTGTATGCCAAGACCAATGTCTTAAGCTTTCGATGGTCTAGTTCTGGCCTAGGCTTGACTTGGTCGGTTAGCATAAGGTTTGACATGCAAATAACCCTTGGCACAAATGAAAAAGGATAATGAAAAAGCCTGAAAATTAAAAAGACAACAAGTTTGCTGAAGCATTTTGTTTTGGACAATGCTTATCTTGGTAGATATCAGTTAGCTTCTGCAACTCATGCTTTACGTTGCGTGTCAACTAGAAAATGTGGTGATGCTTTTGTTTGCAAAAATTGAAAATACGTGCTAATGACTTTCTTTAGATATCATCTGTTGCACTGATCATGTCATGTGTCTTAGACAGTATGTCTTTTGCTATACCTGTTAGATGTTGTAATTGCAGTCAATCATATCCGAGAAGCATGCTTTCATCACTCCACCTGCACCCCAGTTGCATTCATTACATATTTTGAGGGGGAGTTACTTTTCAGGGGGAGTCTGTGTCTCTTTCGAGTGCTTTTAGTCTCGCTTGATGAGTTCACTTGTCAACAAGGGGGAGAAATTTTGGGAGAAGAGTTTAAGGGGGAGTTTTGGCTTTCTCTGGGTTTTGTTTCAGGCGGAGTTTTTGTCCCATTTGTCCTTACTCTTTTGATATCCTTGTTGATGATTCTGAGATTGCACTCATTTTTGAGTCTTTTACCGTTGGTTAACCATAATGACCGCTTCTTGCTTTTGTTCGGCTCTTGGTCATTAGGGTTAAACTTTTACTTTATTTTTCTTCTTCTCTGTTTTCTTGTGCCTTGTTTTCGTGTTTCCACAGTTGTTTGTAGGTACTGAAAAGCTGAAGAGGAGAAGTGTTGACAATGCACTCATTAAGGGGGAGATTGAGGAGCCATGCTGAAGAGCGTGGGCCTCATGGCTCTAGATGTGATGAGTCATTGTCAACGGTAGTCAAAAGAGGACTGAAGAGAGAGAGGAACTGTTGTGTCTGGGCCGCATGTGACTCAGGTACATGGGCAGCGAGCGACTGTCGGGCAGAGAGGCCGCGAAGTCGGGCTGGCCCAATCCGGGTGCATGGGCTAGGAGCAGTAGAGGATCCACTGGGCTGTTGACCAGGATTGACTTAGGTACACGGGCGGCGAGCGATTGCCGGGCTGAGAGAGCTGCGGAGTCGGGCCGGCCCAATCCGGGTACCTGGTGCAAAGCTGGTGGACGCTTTGTCAGTTTTGGCGCAAAACTGACGACCGCTGATCTCACATCGGACTGTTCAGAGACGAAGCCGTAGTCGCTATGAAAGCTCCGCCTCCTGATAAGTCATCTGTAAATAGGAGTTTACTATTTTGTCCTTAGGCCCACAGTCAGTCAGTCGAGTCTATAAAAATATCCTAAGGGCAGTTTGGTCTTTTCCTTTTATTTAAGCGTCTGTAAAAAACCCTAAGGGGCTGGTGGAATATTCCTAGCTATTGGGCTGCCTATAAAAAGGGCCCCAATCCCTAGGGTTAGGTCACCCTTTTAGAAATCATTTTTCAATCAAGAGATTGGGTCATCTTTTTGTCTTTTTCTATTCCGTCTCCTGCGTGCGCCGCTAGGCTCCTGTTCATGCGATTTCTTCCTGCGTGTAGTGCCATCGTGAGTTCTGTTCTTCACAGTTCTGTGAGATTTTATTCTCTATTTCTATCAATTAATGTGCAGCGATTTGTGGCTTTACTTCATCGTTTTGTGTGCCTACAAGTTTTTGTCACCGTGCGAATAGTCTTCTCTGGTTGCTTCTGTTCTTTGGTTGAGGAATACTAGTTCTTCTTGCGTGCTCCTGTAGCAGAAAGTAGTACCTGTCTCCTTTAGCTACAATATGCTAGTTTTCTAGCCTTTGCTTTTTCCTGACATGGCTTTTTGATCAAGGAGATAGGGTCTAGCATGTCTCTTGTTGTTTCTGATGGAGCCCCGTACTGTGTTCGAAGTCCTTCAGTTTCTGTGAAGTAGGCTTCGATCAGACTTCGATCTGAACTTGAGTTTTGGACCCTATTTCGAAGTGTGCACTGTTTGAAGTTTTTACTCTGTCATACTTCGACAGGTTTCGAAGTAAGCTTCGAAGCTTGTCTCTCTGGTTGACTTCACTCGGAGTGTGTTACTGAGGTTTCTGACTGTTTTCATTTCGGTTGTTGTGGATCTCAGTTTGAGCTTTCGAAGGCTGTATTTCGAAGTCTGTCTCTAGGCTTCGTCTTCTTGTGTGAGAGCTTCAGAGGGCTCCGATTTGGAGTTGGTCTGTATTTCGAAGGTCACTACTCCGGTAGTCATACCTCGAGAAATTTAACTTGGAAGGTGGTGTCACAGGCCACGATTGTTCTCTGCTTTGCGTCGAAGTTGATTTTTCTTGTGTTAAGCTTTGTAGCTTCGAAATGTGCTTTTCGGAGTAGGCTTCGGTAGTTACATACTTCGCACAAGGCACTTCGCTCCGAAGCATGCTTCGCACTCTGCCACACTCGAACTAGCCTAGACTCCACAAACATTCGGCACTTCCACAACAGACTTCGTCAGCCTTCGACAAAGGACTCCGAAGCAGGCTTCGACACTGCGAAGCAGGCTTCGACACCACAGGCTTCGACGTTGCAGGCTTCATCGAGTACCAAACAGGAGACAATGTTTAAACAGTAACTCTTCATCACTATTTACGTATCTTACGTTTAGTTGCTGTGATGATTAGTTTCTGAGAACTTTGATCTGCCATGTTTTGAATGCTTTGTTATTCTGCCTATTAGCACTGTATTGGTGTTTCTTTGTCTAGGACACCGGTCGTTTCTAGGCTAGATACTTATAGGCTTTGGCGATCTGTTTACGTTTAGCTGCTAAGTCTTTTGAGGTGCATTGGGTATTGGGAGTAGGCCATTGATTCGGAAGAATTTTTAGGCGCCCATTCACCCCCCTGGTCGCTACTTTCGGTCCTACAGCAGGCATGACGCTTCGGGACAGGGAACTGCCGGGAGGAAAGTTATAAGTAACCTTCCCCGGTGCTTCTTGAAGTAGTACTCCATGTTTTGCTTCCTTCTTCTTCTGATCTCCTAGTGCCTCGAAAAGTTTTTGGCATTGCAACCGCGTGGTTTGCTACCATAAGGCCCGGCGGTTGTTCAACCTGAAACCTTTGGCGAGGGTCTCCAGGACTGCAATGGTGGCAAATGCTCCTCGGAAGCCGGTGTATCGCCTGGACGAGTTCCGCATCTCCTCCATGGGATAAGAGGCGGTGCAAGCGCTGGAGGATCAGGGAGAGATCCCACCGAAGGCCATCTCATCATGGCGATTAGCCAGCGGCGAGACATTTCCTTCCCCGGACACACACAAGATCGTTGTCTTCGATTCATTCTTTCTTCGTGGCTTTGGGTTGCTGGCTCATCCTTTTCATCGTGGTGTTCTTCACCGTTATGACATTTCTCTCTGCAATTTGAATCCCAACTCCATTCTCCACCTTGCTATTTTCGTCGAGTTGTGTGAATCTTTCTTCGGGATCGATCCCCATTTCAATCTTTTCTGCAACTTCTTCTGCTTGCGACCTCTTTGAAGCAAAGTGGTTGGATGATGCGGGCTTCAGCTTCATGATGGGAAGGTGGCAGAGTAGATCTTTGTCCCACTTCCCTCTTCAAACAAGGGGTGGCACTCGGGTTGGTTTTATGTGGCCAACAACGAGCCATACATATCTCCGGATATCGACCGAGTGCCGATGGCATCCGCCACTTGGACTGACCGGTGCCTGATCGAGGAGCAGGGGCATGTTGATGAGTTGGTGGCCTTGATCCGCCATCTTCGAGAAAGGAACCTCACGATGCCTCCCGGAGGAAAATAGTAATGTGTTGTTGCAAATTGATGAGTGTTTTGAGTCTTTATTTATAGTTAAAGTATGCACTTTGGTGAACAATCAATGAATTCTATATGGTGGAGTTAACATGGATGCATGGAATGATTTTGATGAGTTTGCATAGGATGACTTTTGATAGAGGAGAGATTTGAAAATTGAAACAGAGAGATGATATAGTTTTATCTTTTATGCCACATTTCTATTGCTATCTACATTTTTTAATACGGCGGGTTCTTTCTCACAAAGAGGAACAAGCGAGCATAGGAGCTTCACAAGCAAGTGTACAAGCTGATACTAGAAATTGTGAAGGAAAGAAGAGAATAAATCAAGGGCACAACTTATATGCAGAGCTATTAATTCTTTATTTCTCAGAGCTATTATTACATATATTCAGAGTTATTAGTTCATTATAAATTCGAAGGCTTTTTGATATCTGTGAGAAAATAATTCTGAGATATCAATCACTATGAGTACATGTCTCAAATTTTGTTTTGTCCATATATTCAGAGTTGTTAGTTCATTACTAATTCGAAGGCTTTTAATGTTGCAACTTCCATTATGACATGAGCAATACAAAACATCTGTCGTGCCCGAGTCAAATTGGGATTTAACTTATGACTCGGTCCATGAGAATTGCTAATTCCATTCTCAGCTTCTACGATGTTTGTTTGCATTATGCTCACTTTTGTGTTCTTGCTTTGGTTTAGGTAGTATTTAATATTCTTTTGGTATTTCATTGCTTTGGTTTAGGTAGTGTTTAATATTCTTTTGGTATTTCATAATAAGTTTTGTTGCAAAGCACTGCCATTCTACTATAGATCTTTATGCCCAAAATGTATACAAGTGAGCTCCCACTAGCCTTTTTGTAAACACAAGGCTATTCGTTCTTGGTGAAGCCAAACCTTTTGTGTCGTTGATATGATCCAGGTTACCCCACCGAGTGGTTTCACTCGGACCACCAACTACTGGCTAGGCTAGACCATTAAGAACTTCCTGATCGCCAGGCCTCCCATTCGGGAGAAAATGCGCCCAAGTGGTGAGATGCCAACGGTCGGTCTAAGGCCATCCGCCCAACGGTTATCTCCCATCAACACCAATGGTTATGTCCAATCAACATCGATGTCTCTATGATAGTCATTTAATGCCAACTAAAGGCAGTTATGCTGGTAGTTATGCGGCTATTTCCGCATGCTATCAATGTCACGATTACTTCTTATAACTCCCCAGTCCTCATATAAAAGGATCAGGGGAGGCCTAGAGAAGGACACGATACGATAACACAACACATCATCATATCACAACACCCTCCCCTCATTCATCCATACATACACAAGAGTAGGGTTATTATCCTGTGGGAGTCCCGAACTTGTCTAAAACTCTCTTGTGTATGTCTCCTTATTGTTTTCCCCTTTTTTGCCCCTCTTGACCGGGGTAACCATCGAATCCATAATCGTGACTCCTCCCTTCTACCTACACAAATCACACTGCATGTACCCCCTGTAGGCTTGCCATTCCCACACAACGATAGCTGGCGCGCCTGGTAGGGGAAGAGTTTTGTGGCCCGTTGATCGGACCGATGGTCGTCATCTGAAATTCAACACTAAGGTGCCCAAGGGCACCACGTTCACTTTCGGAAGATTGACTTTCATCCATTACTACATGAACCAACGGGTTCCTACCAATGCTTCGCTGGGGGTGACACCAGCTTCACCGACAACTCAAGTGTCGCGGCATATCACTCCACTAAATATATTGTACAAGGGTTGTCTACCGGGGTCCTCTAATACCCCCGTGGACTTTGTCATCTTCGCCAACTCCGGAGGACGCACCATCCATCGTCGACGGTTCATCACGTTCACCAATGAATGACGCCGTCAACCAACTTCACCGACCCCCTAGGATCCTCCCATAGTTGCTGTCATGACAGTCGTCGGGGCTGTCTCGAAGGACGAACCTTTCAATGGTGCTGAATCAAGAGCCCATCACCGAGAACGCTGGAGGCAGAACTCTGCCAGATGCGATCGGTGTGCCAGGGCCCAAGAAGGCGCAGGAGTCCCTCGACAAGATGGACCCGTTGCGTACACCGTGGCCTTCGGAGGCCATGATGTCTACCAAACGCCCACTTCCAACCTCTCCGCTATCGAGAGAGCTCTAGCGATGCTTCCCGATACGCTTGAACTCTAGAGGGCCAGGGCTATGACCCAGGATGGTGCAGCACAGTTAGCGGAACCACTGCTCTCTCATCTACCGCCGTCACCATATAAGATCCATCACTCACAACTATCTAGGCCCGGGGAGCACAAACGTCCGACTTAGCATGGAGGAAGCTCGCTCATTCGAGATGTCCACTAGATCATCAATGATCACCTCAACGCCCGCAATCTCCTTCTTTGTCGACAAGAAGGACGGGGGTGGGGGAGCAGTGTCGTCACGATCAGTATGATCGTGACTATGAAGTTCCCAATGAAGGCCACGCTGACCACCATGGCCTTCGTTATGATGGGTTTCTCACCTTGTCCACACGGCTATGACATGTCGAGTGGCCACGCCACTTCCGGTCGACTGGAATCACTCCATATGATGGTAAAACTAACCCATGTTGATGGTTGCGAGTGTGCTACACCGCCATCCATGCAACAGGATAAGATCTGGACATCATGGTCAACTACCTCCTAGTCAGGTTGTTTGCTTCGGCTATCAACTGACTGGTCTCGCTCCTGGAAGGCTCCATAAACTTGTGGGATTACCCGTGCGACATCTTCATCGCCAACTACCGGGGGATGTCATAGAGACCTGCCTCTTGGTACGATTTACGCTAAGTTCATCAAAGAGAAGGAGAGTCCCTGCGGGAGTACATTCACTGATTCTGCGAGAAGCATCACACCATCACTAGCATCACCGACACCAACATGATATCTGCAATCCAAGATGTCTTGAGGAAGCCATCTGAGTTGTTCCACCACCTGATCATGTATGCGCCTGCTAATCCTAGCCATATGATAATTGTCACCGAACAGTTCACCAGCGCTGAAAGAAGAAAGAGGAGCGTCATCGATCGCCCATGGCCCTCCGGTCACCCGCTGCCAGCTGGTCGCCCACCTTCTAGAATCACGCCGACCACGGTCGACCTCACCTTCCTGACAAGAAGAAGGAGATCATGATTGCCAACTGCGACACTCGGTCGCGAGGCCGAGATGGCGTGGACCTACGGGAAATACTGGATAAGCACTGCATCCTGCATCCTAATGGCAACCACACCACTCGAAATTGCTTTCAGCTACATAACTAGATGGTGAGATAAGATGAATGTCCCGCCGACCCGGTAAGCATCGCCGGGACACCGATGAACGAAGACCCGAAGATGCCAAGAGCAAGGACGATGCTCCTTGCGGAAGAAACAACTTCCAAGAGCCCTCACGAACAATCTCTATGAT
This sequence comes from Zizania palustris, assembly GCA_019279435.1. NCBI lineage: Eukaryota > Viridiplantae > Streptophyta > Magnoliopsida > Poales > Poaceae > Zizania > Zizania palustris. The sequence continues at coordinate 104,599,049 of JAAALK010000079.1, read as the reverse complement.
ATTCGGAGGCACGGTGGCCTCTAAAACGAAGCCCCAACAGAAGCTGATGACCCGACGCGTCAACGCCATCAGCACCGAGGCGATAGAGTGCTTCTGATGGTCCGAGGCTTCAATCACCTTCGACCATCAGGACTAGTGGATTGATGTCCCCAAACCTAGGGCTTCCCGCTCATTATCGACCCTTTCATCCTGAAGGTCTGCCTGATGAGGGTGCTGGTCGATAGGGGGAGCGGCCTCAACGTTCGATTCATAGGGACGCTAGGGGCTCTCATCGTCGACAACTCGGCACTCCAGAAGACCGACACTCCCTTTTATGGGATTGTCCCAGGGAAGGCGTCCCTTCCTCTCAACACGATCACCCTGCTAGTGACGTTCGGTGTTTGGGACAACTACCGAATTGAACACGTCAAGTTCCACATCATGGATTTTGAGACTATGTATCACGCCATCCTTGGAAGACCTTCTCTCTACAAGTTCATGGTGGTGCCCACTATAAAGACTTGGTCCTCAAGATTCCAAGACTAGGTGGGGCTATCTCCGTGAAGGGTGGTGTCGCCACCTCGCATGCCTACGAGCAGGACAACCTCATATTGTGTGAGGCTGTGGACATGTCTATCCGCATGACAGAGATTCTCCAGGATGCCAAGACCACGTCAGTAAACGGACTTGAGCTCCTGTGTTCGACACCGTCGCTGACTGCACTATCGCCATCGCCAGCTGAGTACAAGAGTATTCGACTATCAGATGATGATCCCTCCAAGACAGCTCTGATCGTGGTAATGCTTTATCCTAAATAGGAAAGAGCACTTGTCAGTTTCCTCCTCTTGAACACCGACATCTTTGCTTGGCAACCCTTCGATTAGGGATACCCCGGGAGCTGATCGAGCACGAACGTCACGTCAACCCGTCTGCCCCGCCGGTCAAGCAGAAGATGCAACGGTTCACTGAAGACTACAAGAAGCTCATCAAAGAAGAAGTCACCTGCCTTCTAGCGACTGGATTCATCAAGCATGCATAGCACACAGACTAGTTGGCTAACCCAGTCCTTGTTTAGAAGAAGAGTGGAAAGTGGAGAATGTGCGTCAACTCCACTGACCTCAACAAGCGATGCCCTAAAGATCCATTCCTACTACCGCGCATTGATCAGGTCGTTGATTCAACCACCGGCAGTGCCCTCCTGTGCTTCCTGGATTGTTATTCAGGATACCATCAGATAGGCCTAAAAGATGAAGACCAGAAGAAGACCACTTTCATCACGCCATTTGGCGCCTACTACTACACTTCCATGGCCTTTGGGCTGAAGAATGCTGGAGCCACTTACCAATGAGCTATTCAGCGATACCTAGCCAATCAGATCGGTCGCAATGTGGAGGCTTATGTTTATGATGTGATGATCAAGACCAAGGAACATGAAGACCTCGTCAAATATCTCCAAGAGACGGTGAATAATCTCCGCCGATTTTGCTAGAAACTCAATCTATAGAAATGTGTGTTTGGAGTCCCGACAGGAAAATTACTTGGCTTCATCATCAGCTATCGAGGAATTGAAGCCAACCCTGAGAAGATTTTGGCAATCCTGAACATGGCTAGGCCTGCCGACGTCAAGAACATCTAGCGCTTGGCCGACTACATGATTTCCTTGGGCCAGTTTATTTCGTGGCTCAGGGAGTGGGGACGCCATTCTTCAAGCTGCTGAAGAAAGAAGACTTAACCTAGACCGAGGAAGCAGACCGAGCATTCGCCAGCCTCAAGAAGTTTCCGACGTATCAAACAACACTCACTACACCGACACGGCAGGATTCTCTCGTCCTCTACATCGCTGCCACTACGCATGCAGTTAGCACTGCCCGGGTCATCAAATGACTGGAGCAAGGGCTCTCCTACCTAGTTCAACGGCCGGTCTACTTCGTATCAGAGGTCCTAGGGATGTTTAAAGTTCGATATCCCCAGGTGCAGAAGCTGTTGTACACCATCCTCATCACCGTGCAGAATCTCAAGCACTACTTCGAAGCCCACCTCGTGGAGGTGGTCACCGAGTTCCCACTCGGTGACATCCTGAGAAATCGGGATGCCATCGGGCGGATCATCAAATGGGCCATTGAGCTCACGGAATATGCCATCAACTTCAATCCAAGGACTACCATCAAGTCTCAAGCGCTCGCCGACTTTGTTGACAAGTGGACCGAGTACTAACTACCGATGGAGATCATCGTTGAGAGCTTCTCGACCCTCCATTTTGATGGATCCCTTAGCCTAAAGGGGGCGGGTGTCGGAGTTCTCTTTACATCTCTCCAAGGTGAAGATTTGAAGTATATCCTCTGCCTGTGCTTCATCGCTTCCAACAATGTGGCCGAGTACGAAGCTCTACTCCATGGACTCTGCATTGTTGTTTCCCTTGGGATTCAACGACTGCTGGCGTTTGAAGATTTGGTGTTGGTGATCAGCCAAGTGAACAAGGACTGGACCTGTGTCAATGAGAAGATAGATGCTTAATGCCAAGAGATCCGCAAGCTGGAATGCAAGTTCGATGGCCTGGAGCTCAATCACATCCCTCGGGATAAGAACTCAGCCGCTAACACACTGGCGAAGCTCAGATCATCAAGTGCAATGATTCCTAGAGGGGTATTCCTTCAGGAGCTATCAAAGACGTCCATCAAGGATGAAGGCTTGCAGCCTCCAGAAGATGAATCTGGATCAGTTGCCATAATCACTACTAGCGAAGAGGAAGAAGATTGGCACCGACCATTGATCCATTTCATGCTCACCTAAAGACTTCCGCAAGACAAAGATGCTATTGTTCGGCTGTATAGAAGGAGAATGTAATATGTCCTGATTGGGTCATAGTTGTTCAGAAGATCTGCATCTACTCGAGTCCTGCTAAAGTGCGTCGACAATACTGAAGGACAAAAGATCCTAGAGGAAATCCATGCTGGCACCTGCGGGAACCACGCTGGGGCCCGTACGCTTGTCAGCAAGGCATTCCGGGCCAGATTTTATTGGGCGACTGCCAACTCAGATTGTCGTCGGCTGGTGCACAGCTGTAAAGGATGCCAATTCTTTGCAAATCAGCACCACCACCCTACACAAGCTCTCCAAACCATACCATCTTCCTAGCCTTTTGCTTGCTGGGGGCTCGACATGGTGGGGCCCTTACCAAAGGCACCACAGGGAAATGATCATAGTTTTGTGGCCATTGACATGTTCTCCAAGTGGATTGAAGTCATGCCGCTGAAGACCAGTACAACCAAGAAGGCAGTGGAATTCATTGAAAGCATAATCTATCGGTTCAGTGTCCCAAATCAGATTATCAAAAATCTAGGGACTCAGTTCACGACTGATGATTTTTGGGATTTCTGTGAAGACCGATGCATTGAAGTCAAATACGCCTCAGTTGCGTACCATCGGGCCAATGGGCAGGTCAAGCTTGCCAATGGAATGATTCTACAAGGGCTTAAATCGAGAGTATTTGATCCTCTACACAAATGCGGCGACCGCTGGATGAAAGTGTTGCCCGCTGTTCTCTGGGGGCTCCACACTTAGCCCAGCAGGGCCACCGGCTAGATCCCATTGACATCCCGGTTGACATGCTGCATAGAAGCCCAAAGATACTTCAATATATTGAAGGCATCGCGGAACGTATTCAGGAAGAAGACATCGACAATGTGGAAGAAGCCTGACTGGCTGCTTCGATACAAACCATCTGGTACCAGCAAGGCCTTTGGAGGTATCATGACCGGAATGTTCACCTGCGCACTTTCCGAGTGGTCACTTGGTCCTACGTCGAGTTTAGTTGATAGTCGAGACCCACAAGCTCTCAGCCCCCTGGGAAGGACCCTTCATTATCACTGAGGCAACGCGCCCGAGATCCTATCGCTTGATGCGAGAAGATGGCTAGAAGTGAAGGATATTCCCAAGAAAATTCTATGTATCGAAAGTTCCGATAGGAAGTATTGGAAGTTCCGGTTATTTTCTGGTCTCGATACAAAGAGAAAATGTTGCTTCAGAAGTTCTGAGATGGTATCAGAATTTCCGATGAGCTAGAAGTTCTGATGCGGGATCGGGGAATTTTGTACTGATCGGAAGTTCCGATATGATATCGGAAGTTCCAAGGTGGGCGATAACATATTGGATCTGTTACGTGTCATACACTATCAGGAGACCTAAAATACCCTGTTGGAAGTTCCGATCTAGGATCGGAAGTTCCGACGTGGGGAAAGAGATTGGATCTGTTACAGTTTTGAGGATTTTGAGATGATAACAACTAGGGGGCCTTCAGCCCTATAAAAGGAGAGGAGGAGGACGTCTTGGAACCAAGGGAATAAGCCTAGATTATACCTAGCCACTAGAGAGTCCTCTCCTCCTTTCTTGATCTCAAACGTTGAGATCAAGGACTCCCCGTCTCTCACGTGCAGTGCTAGCACGCTTCCGTGGAAGGAACTCCATCCTTATATGTGTGGACTCCGTGGAAGCGTTGCTCCATAAGCGACGCTCGTGGCCATCACCACGAGGAAGGTGACTTCTTCATCGATAGGATCGGTGAGGAATGGCCAGGACAGAGTGAGGATAGGCTTGACACACTTCATCAACATCTTCTTCCGCTGCACCTAGCGCGTCAAGTGCAAGAAGGTACCGATCTATGATCTCACACGCGCTAGGGTCTTGGGTTTTAGGGCAGAAATTTGAATTTGCCGGCTAGCATAGCTCCCCTATTCCCCAATAGTGGTATCAAAGCCAACATGTGTAGTGTTCGATCTGGATCCCTCATGTATGGAGATACATGGTACAAAAACAAATTAGATCTGTTTCTGTCCACGACAGATCAGAAGTTCCAATAATGATCGGAAATTCCGATTGCGGATCAGAAGTTCCGATAGTGATCAAATGTTCCGATATCGAATAATGATTTAATACAGAAGGAAATTGTTGTGGTGCGAGATTCCGATATTGATCAGAAGTTCCAGGGATCAGAAGTTCTGATGCCAGATCAGAAGTTCCGACCCAACCGAATTTGAAAACTGAGCCTGTTGACCCGAGTTTTTCAGATCCAGAATCGAGTCACTTGTAGATTGCTCGCCTAACTTTGTTTTGTAGAGAATGACGCGACTGGCATGGACTTGGATAAATGTGATGTATGAGATGCATGCAATGAATGTAAATTAAATATGGCCCGCGTGTCATGGTTATTTATAGCCCAAGGCTGATGTAAAATTTATTATGGCTTGCATGTCATTTCTGCGGTGCTTCGGACCATGTAATTAGTATAGCCTATGCGAGATGGACTAGTACTCTTCATGGAGGCCGGGAGCACACACTCAATGACGGGAGCCATGGAGATGGAGATCTACATGTGAAGAAGGCCATGCTATGTCACAGTTAATATGATTGCATGTGATGCTTTCTTATGTTCCTGTTTTTCTATTCTTGCATGTTTCGTGTGCGCTAGGGACGTTACAGAGCTAGAATAGTTTTCCCTCAAAAAATTAAGTGTTTATTCTCTTCCCAATAGCCGCACCCACAAAGGTTTTCGATCATTGATAGTGGGTCTGCCAAAGGAGGGTGCTATCTTTTATCTTGGCCAATTGGGGCGGAAGTCGGACATCTGCACGGATAGTATTGGTTTGCTTGATAAGGCTATCAAAACGGTTTTGGGCCTTGGAGCATAGGAGTTGGGGTCGTGCATTGGATGCTTCTCCAACGACAAGAGTCACATACAATGTGATTAGCAAGGAGTTGCTTACCTATGTCAACTAGCTTCTAGCAGTAATGCCAAAACTCACTAGGAGATGGCGTGACCATGGATCTTGCGCCACTATTAGTCATGAGAGGGAAAGTGACTGGTTTAAAATAATGGAACATCTTTTATTGGATAGAAGATAAACATTGCATAGTGTTGAACCTTACATTTAATCTTTTGTAGATCATGGCACCACCTAGTACTTTTAAGAGCACTCTAGTTTTTCATTTGCAATCTATTCTTGAACGAGATAAATTGTTTGGAACAAATTTTATGGGCTGGTACAAAAACTTGAGAATTGTTCTCAAGCAAGAGAAAAATGATTTCGTTGATGTCAGCTGTCTGATTATGTTCTCACCCCGATGAACCAGGAGAGGATGCTTATGCAGCAAATACGCGTGCTTATTAGAAGCATGCTAGTGATTTCGTTGATGTCAGCTGTCTGATGCTTGTCTGCATGTCCTCTAAGTTTCAGAAAAAATATGAGGAACATGATGTTTACAATATGATCGTTGGTCTTAAGGGCGTGTTTTAGGACCAGGCAAGGGCAAAAAGATATAATGTGTCTAAGTGCTTGTTTGGTAGCAGGCTGGTAGAAGGGAGCCCAGTGAGCCCTCATGTGATCAAGATGATTGGTTGCGTAGAGAGTCTAGAGAGACTGGGCACTCCACTAGATCCATACCTAGCTATTGATGTCATTCTCCAGTCGCTCCCACTGAGATTTGAGCCGTTCATCATGAATTATAACATGGTTGGACTGGAAAAGACTCTAGCTAAGTTGCATGGAATGCTAAAAGCTACCGAGGAGAGTTTTAGGAAGACTCCAAACCATGTGATGGTTGTTCAGAAGGAGGGCAAAAAGAGGAGGAAAAAAGCTAAGTCTACGGATTCAATCTCTAGTACTAAGCCGACTGGAAAGTCCAGGTCAGGTCCTCCAAACTCTGATGAGTGCCACTATTGCCACAAGACTAGGCATTGGAAGTGCGACTGCAAGGTATACTTGGAAGAGCAGAAAAAGAAGGGAAGTACAACTTCCACTTTAGGTATTAACGATTAAACTTTCTACTCATCCAAATGATTCATACTTTCAAATTGTTATAGGGGCTGAGTAGGTCAAGGAAGTGTGCTAGTGGCGAGATGGATGTCCGCGTTGAAAATGGTGCAAGTGTTGCAGCGTTGGCCGTCGGCGTTTATTCACTGCCACTACTATCAAGACTAGTTTAAGAATTAAATAATTGTTATTTCATTCCCACCTTAGGCAAAGACATAATATATTCTTCTTGTTTAGGAGATGATATTTTGAATTCATAATAAAGAACAAGAGTTGTTCGATATTCTCGAATGGTTTGCGTTATGGCGTTTGTCAATTAGTGAATGGACTATACATTCCGAGTCTTGAAAATGCGCATGTTTATAACATTAGTACAAAGAAATGACGATTCAATGATTTGAATCCTCCTTACGTCTAGCATTGTCGCTTAGGTCATATAAATTAGAGGCACACGTAGAAGTTTCATAGTGATGGACTTTTGGAGTCATTTGATTTTTAATCATATGGCGCATGTGAATCTTGTTTATTTGGCAAGATGACAAAGACACTTTTCACTAGGTCTAAGTGAGAAGGCGAGTGAGCTATTGGTCATAACACATACTGATGTGTATGGTTCAATGAGCCGCACGGCTAGGAATGGGTTCTAGTACTTTATCACTTTTTCCAATGAGTTTAGTAGATGTGTCTACTTGATGAGGAGTAAGTGGGAGTCCTTTGAAAAATTCAAAGGAGCTCATATGTACAAAATCATACGGGAAAGACAATTAAATTTCTACGATTGGATCATGGAAATGAATATTTGAGCCATGAGTTGACGCGATGATATTTCACCATCCTTTTGAGGTAACACTCTAGAAACCAACACTCTCACTTTAAATAGAGTTCCATCTAAGAGAGTGATGGGACCAAACTCTGAAAAATGGTTTGGAACCATTAAGATCTGAATGAAAACATATTGAATCTATTTCTGTTTGCAGAACTTCGGAAGTTCCAATATTTGTCGGGTCGGAAGTTCTAATGTTGACCGGAAGTTCCGATGCTGGACAAATTTTGTGACAAAGGAGTCAGATCAGAATTTCCGATACTAGATCGGAAGTTCCGATCCAGATAGAATGGAGTCCATATAAGGAAACCAAGTATGGAACTTGGTAGATCCACCCGATGGCGTAAAAACTATTGAGTGAAGATGGATTTTAATGAGAAAGACGTTGATGGAAATGTTCACATCTACTAGGCACGATTGGAGGTGAAAGGTTTCAAAATATTCAATGTGTTGATTATGATGAAACAGTCTTCGCTCATTGTTATGCTTACGTCTGTTCGGATTGTTGTAGCAATTTCCACATTTTATGTTTATGAGATATGGCAAGCTTATCGGAGTTAGAATCTTTGTTTTGATGAGGTAGTCAAAACGTTTGACTCCATCAAGAATAAAGAAGAGTCTTTTGTTTGCAAAAGGGCTAGTGGGAGCACACTTGTATTTCTTGTTCTATGTGTGCATGACATATAGGAGATCAGAAATGACATTCCTTTGTAGAATGCTGTCAAGACCTTATTGAAAAATGGTTTCTCAATGAAGGACATTGGAGACATAGCATGCACTGTGGGCATAAAGATCTATGGAGATAGATTGAAATGGCTAATTGGATTAGGCTAGGATGAAATACATTGACAAGGTTTTGAAACGTTTTCAAAAAGCTGTATGCCTCCGCGATCGGATCAATCATATGTGCCATGTACACACCCAAATGTGCAGGTACCAGTCAAACCGAGGTGAGAGTAACTGGGCAGTCGTAAAAGGGATCCTCATGTGCTTAAGAATAATTGAGGATATGTTCCTAGGACACAGTAGAGAAGAGGAGCTCGATGTAAGGAGTTACACCGATGCTAGCCTTCAGACCAATAAAATATTATTCTCGATCGTAATCCAGGTTTATGTTCTGCTTCAACGGAGTCATAGTGAGTTGGAAAGGTTCCAAGCAATAGGTGGTGGTTGATTCTACAATAGTAGCTGAGTATATTGCAGCTTTGGAAGCTACGAAGGAGGTTGTTTGGATCAAAAAGTTTGTTTTTGAGATGAGTGTTGTTTCTAGTGCGTACAATCCAGTGGACCTCTATTATGGTAATAGCGGTGCCATTGCGTAAGCCAAGGAGCATAGATAACACTGGAAGTATAATCGTGTACTTTGGTGATATCACCTGATCCGAGTGATCATAGAGAGAGGTGATATGAAGATTTGCAAGGTGCATACGGATTTGAACATAGCAGATCAGTTGACAAAGCTGCTTCCATTCTCCAATTATGAGGCGCATGTGAGCTGCATGGGTATAGGATACTTGCATGAGTCCTGTGTTCATGGGAGTTGCTAGTGATGTCTATGCTAATGTATGAGGATAATTGTTATCTTGTTCCTTGAATAGATGTCATTTGCATTTAATTAATAAGTATGACTTGTTATGTGAAACTATTTGCTTTATGATGATGTTGTTCAAAAGGGTCCCTAATATTGTCATCATGTGGGACAGTGATGATACATGGATTAGCACATCCGACTGATTGATGATTGTGTTTCACAGATCATAGACATAGAGATGTCAAATCAGTGATGTGGACACATGTTGGTGAACATGGTGTTAGACAGACCTACTTGAGATACTGCTAGGATTATTATTGTAAAGTGTCATCAGTTGTCATCTCAATGGTGTACCTGTAGAGTCCATCGACCTGAGATCGTCATTTGATTCTAGAATGCGTAGTGACATACTTAGATGCTTCCTAACGGTATTCCATAACAGGTTAGTAATAAGGGTTGTTTTCATGTGTGTTGTGAAACATGTCTTGGGATATGAGCGGTCAAGATGGAATTTACCCCTCCTAATAACGGGAGAGTCGTCTCTGGGCCCCTCGAGGTATTAGATTGGAAAAGTGCATGGCCATGCCACTGACTAAGGAGTTAGTCATGATTTGAATCCAATACTTGATCGAGTGAAATGTCGAGCTAACAAACAAGGGTGGCACGTATCTCGCATTGATCTTGACTAACGGTGTGTGGTAAAGGAACTAGTGCGTGTGTATATCAAGGTTCATGAAAATTTGATTTTGTACGCTTTCGGGGGTCAATATGTGCTCCTAGGTACCACTATTGATCAGTGAGTCGGAAACGGTTTCCGGTAAACACAGCCGTTAGTGTATGAACCTATCGGGCCACACACTTAAGGGGATGGATTAAAAACATGCAAAGAATTGGTTCTTGTGCAAGTGGGAGATTGAAGGATATGCCCAAGAAAATTCTGTGTATCAGAAGTTCCGTTAGGAAGTATCGAAATTTCTGGTTTTTTTCTAGTCTCGATACAGAGAGCAAGTGTTGCTTCAGAAGTTCCAATATGGTATCAGAAGTTCTGACGAGCTAGAAGTTCTGATTCAGGATCAGGGAATTTTGTACTGATCGGAAGTTCTGATATGATATCGGAAGTTCCGAGGTGGGTGATAATAGATTGGATCTGTTGCGTGTCGTACTGTATTAGGAGACCTAAAATACCCTGTTGGAAGTTCTCATCCAGGATCGGAAGTTCCGATGTGGGCAAACAGATTGGATCTGTTAAGGTTTTGAGGATTCCGAGATGAGCACGACTAGGGGGCCCTCAGCCCTATAAAAGGAGAGGAGGAGGACGTCTTGGAACAAAGGGAAGAAGCCTATATTAGACATAGCTACGAGAGAGTCCTCTTGTCCTTCCTTGATCTCAAACATTGAAATCGAGGACTCCTCGTCTCTCACGTGCGGTGCTAGAACATTTCCATGGGAGGAACTCCATCCCTGTATGTGTGGACTCCATGGAGGCGTTGCTCCATAAACGACACTCATTGCCATAACCACGTGGAAGATGACTTCTTCATCGATTGGATCGGCGAGGAACGGCCTTGATAAAGCGAGGATAGGCTTGACGCGGTTCATCAACCTCTTCTTCCGCTGCACCTAGCGCGTCAAGTGCTAGAAGGTACCGATGTATGATCTCACACGCGCATGGGTCTTGGGTTTTAGGGTGGAAATTTTGAATTTGCCAACTAGCATAGCTCCCCTATTCCCCAACAAGAAGCTAGTGAACTCCTGGAATGTCGAGTACCTCAGGCGATTATACCCTTGAGCAAGATAAGTCTTTGATGATTATTTCATAATAAAGACATTTGCTTTCTCGGATATTGCACTCCAACGGTTTCGATCGCTGACCATTCTAGCCTCGACGCCACGGTCCGCTTTGGCTCGTCTACAATGTGTATTTCCCGACTGCCTCCACTCTGGTTTCGTGGTCACGAAGTGATCTGACCCGACCTTTGTTGAGATGTAACCATTCTAGCCTTGATGCCATGATCTGCTCTGTCTCGGATACAACGTGTATTCGCTGACTGCCTCTGCTCTGGCATCGATGTCATGATCCTCTCTGACTCAGCCTTTGCCAAGACGAATGTTCACCATTGGCTTCGAGGTCACGATCTTCTATGACTCAGCCTTTGCTGAGATGAACGTTCGCCACCACTCTAGACGAACAACTATGATCCGCTTTGGCTCGGCTTTTGTTGGGTCGAAGGAACAGTGGATTCATTTTTGCCAAAATTCTTGGAGTTCAAAGCCTGCTCGGTAGTCGAGTGTCTGCGAGTCAATCACTCTGACTAAACCAACCATGATCCGCTCTTGTGTAGTCATTGTGACGGTCACTCATTTGACCAGCTGATCTAACGAGTGCTTATATTTGACCGACTGCCGACGCTCACCCTTGGCAAAACATGATGCTAATGGTTCTAAACAACATGCATGTGGCCTGAGTTCCCTACGGTTTGTCCTTAGCTATATCAATGAAGCTAGGGTAGAGTTTGGATGCAATCGGACAAGATAGCAAAGACTGAGAATGAAGAAATCTTTATTACATTTTGATGAGATGTACATATACAATGATTTCTTTTACTCTATTTTTATCTACTGAGCAGGATCAGGGGGCTCAAGCGCCGGAAAGAAGTACGAAAGGGCTTTAGACGTCGATAGGCAGGCCTCGATGGAAGCCTTCAATGCCTGTGACACCGGGGCAGGATCAACCTCAGCAATGACAGTCGAGGCCACCCGCCGCCCCAGGGACCTACATTCCATTGGGGCACTACATGGGGAAGGAACACCCTCTCCCCCGACTATTGAACCACTGGACGCCCCTCCCCGAGGAGCGCCCAAAGGTGGTGAGGACCAAGCTAGACCGTGCTCGTCGGAAGAAGGCGTAAGGTCACCGCATGGGCTTACCATGCCCAAGACGAGCACGAAGGTCCTCCGTAAGGTCACCGCATGGGCTTGTAGTCCCATCTCCAAGACGCCAGTGATCTTCAAGAAGGAAAAGTGATCAAGACTCTAGTTATGAAGATTGATGAAGAAATCAACAAGTCAAGATTCACTTACCCGAAGTCTGGAGGCTCTTGATAACCCTTCAAAAAATAGTCGCACCAAGCCATCTAGAGGGCAACGCCTTCTGATGAAGAAAAGAGTCAAGGCATAGAATATGATCTATGCCGAGATGTTGAAGAAACTGAAGCCGAAGGTACCTATTTATAGGCCCAAATGGAAGGTAGGGAGGCGAACCGCTAGCGTCCTATTAAAAGCGGAACCCCGCTAATGACACATTGAAGATCGCTCCGCCAGTCGCTGTATCGCAACAGTCAAAATCCCCTGCCATGTAGAAGGGATTTGCCACCTGACGCGCCTCTTGCCTCAGCGCCATTTATGGTTCACCATGATTTTCTCCACCGATCTTTGCCAAACGGAATTCGCAGGATTTAACATTCCCACCACCTCTGGTGGCACAGGGCCGCCAAGATAAGTCTCCAATTCTCCATACTTTAAATTTCAATTTGATACATCATTCAAAATTGGAATTTATTTACTTGTAAGCACAATTATCGGAGCAGTAGCGGTTTTTCCCACTCTGTATCCATGATCCGCTCTGGCTGAGTCATTGGAAGGCCCCTCTGCTTCTGTGTTCTTAACAAGTTTGTGGTTCTTAAGCATTTCCCTTGGGACCTGCCGCGGTATTCCTACTCTGTATCCACGATCAGCTCTGGTTGAGTTAGTGAAGACCTTCCCGGGATGCTTAACGACAACCCTCTTTTGGCAATCTCCTCTATGGGATTTCATGGTCGCTCACTCAGTATCCATAATCAGCTCCGACTGAGTCGGGTTGATCGGATTCCGGATGAGTTGCCTCTACCATCTGGTTCTAGTGATTCATGTGGTCTATAAAATTGCAGCTCAAAAAAGCGTGTGTGGCATGCGTTATACCTATGCTAGTGAGCTTGCAACTATGGCCAAGTGATCACGACCAGTCAGATTGAACACAAAAATACAAAAAGTGAACAAGAAACATTATGATTACATGTTTCGCAAATATGTCACACATATTTTTGTCACTCGATAGGTGCAGGAGGAGCAGGAGGATAATATTCAATGTCAGTAGTCAGGGCATCAACCACTTCCTCGTCTTCGGCATAACCTCATTGGGTATCGACTTCGTTGAAACGCGCTAGCCACCCTACCTGGATGAGATCCATTCGGATGGCCGGGTACATTTCCCAAACGACGCCCATCACGTGAGTAGCCGCTGTGTTCGTGAAGTCCCGAGTCGACTACTTCAACCGTCCTTTAGAGCTGACCAGCCAAGCAAATGACTCGTCCGCTGACCACTGAGTGCTCGGGGGCTCGTCATCAACCATTCGGATCATCGCCTTAGCGCATGTTCGATAGGCATCCAGATGCCTCTAGGTGGTCGCCAGACGCCGCTCTAGGTTTTCAAACTGATCGATCACTCGATGGTGGACCTCTATAGAGCAAAATAGAGTTTTTAGGATAGAAATTGATGAAATTCGGCTTCGAAGAAACAAGCACTCAGAAGAAGTCTATACTTTTATACTCACCATGCCATTTCTGGGTCGAAGCCTCAGACACGGTGAGCTTCTTCTTCAATTTCTTCAGCTCGATGGAGGCAACATCTCTTTCAGCGAGTTGCTTCACCGCCTCCTCTAGCTTGTCCAGAGCAACGTCCCTCTCAACTACCACAGCATCCACCGAACATTGTGCCTGGATGACGATCGTCTCCGGACGCTCGCCCGACACCAACAACTCTATGAGAAGATGAAGAAAAGTTATGCTCTGGATCTGTGGATAAAAATGCTAAAGATACCGACACATACCAAGGGCCAAGAGGTTGAGCTACTCGTGAAGATTGTGAAGCTCCACCCGGAGACCATCGTTCTCCATATCCAGCCACCATACCTCATCATCCTTATGGGACAACTCGGCGTCCTTGGTGTTTAGCTTCTCACTTATATTGAGAGCCACCTCCTGGGCGGATACCGAGACTAATCTATATGCCAAGGTACGCAAGCCTTTTTTACAAGAAAGCTTACCATCGACTTCAGGCTATGGTACTCAAATGACTTCAAGCGCATGGCCATGGCCACCGACCATCACTGAGCGGGAGTACGCCTAGAAGGTGGTGGCACCGACCCGATCGTAATAGGAGGAGTGGATCACTCCTCCCTCGGAACAGTGGGTTCTGTTGTGGCCACTCGCGCCATCGATAGCGGATCCTCAGACCTTCTCGATGAAGAAGGTTGGGTTCCCGCCGCATCACCCACCGAAGGTGACCCGCCCTCAGGTGACTCCGATGGCACTGGTCACCTTGACCGGGCTCGGGTCAGGCAATGGCGATTGTGGGATCGGAATGGCGACTAGAGGGGGGGTGAATAGACGCCTCGACAAATTCTCATGAATAAGATGGCCTATTCAATTCATCCAACGCTCCTCCAAAAATTCAGATTCAAATTTAAACCAACCAATACGAATCAGAGAAACGATATCTCTACCAATTCAGAAAACTTGGTTAACACATGACCTTGACACTTGAGCTGAAACTAGACACCAAAATCAATCAAATTAACCAAACTCTCTTCAGATCAAATGATTCCTTCAAACAACAACTTTACAATGCTATTTCATATCTATATCAGATTTTGAACTCAGAAGTAAACAAACTCAATCATCTAAACAAACTGCAACAGATTCAAGGATGAGCTCAACCTATAAACTGAAACTAAAAATACACTTCTGAAAATGAACAGTGATTTCAGAGGTAATTATGAATTGAAACAAGACTGTGATTTCAGAAAACAGATCTGGACTGAAACAATTTAATTTAAATCTAAAAATAACTTGCAGTTTAACAACTCACTTCAAAACAGAAATTTCAGACATTCATATTCAGAACAAGATTTGATGTATTGGCACAAACTAGATGTGAAACAATACTGAAAATATAGATGGAATATTTGTTCAGCACTAGGTTAGGCAATAAACAGAGATTTCAGAACACCAGTGTTTAGAACATAAGATTATTTTTCAAATCAGACAACCAATTCAATTTAGTTTACTACACAGAGTTCAGTTTGAATTAGTTTACTGAAAATGTATTAGTAAATAAAATCAAGTAATATCACAAGTTTGGATTCAATTGTTCACTTAAAGCTTGCTTACTTATCAGCAACACTTTAAAACATCCTGCAGAATGAAACTGAATAGTACAGACAGTGGTAATCACAAAATTGACAAAATCTGGACAATAAACAGTTTACTCACTAAATCAATTCTGTGTTCATCAAAAGAATTACCGGATGACAAAAGGTTTAAAAACAGTTCAAGAGTTCAGAATTGAATCCTGAAACAATTCACAAAGGCTGAAACTCTAAACAAATTGCTGATAACAAACAACTTGGATTGATACTCTATTTCTAAGGAACAAAACTAATTCCCAACACAACAAACAGACCAGTCCTAGGAAATTGATATCCAAAAATAGGTTCAAAAAACTATAAATGTTTTGATTGATTTAGTAACAAACATTCAAACTTTATATTGCATAATTTTGATACAAATATGAAAACAAAAACCTGATACAGACAGAGAATCTAAAATTCTATACTCACAGTAAAACTCTGAACAGAACTGAAACTGACTCAAGGTTTGATTCAAACAAAGTTTGGCGCAATGAATAAAATTTTTGGAATCAATTTCAATACTTCTGAACCACTTCTGAAAACCCTTTCTAAAGATCACACATGATGTACATACCTAGCTAGAACATAGAACAATATCCTGATAATGTTTTTACTGAAAAATTCATCAATACTCAAACAATTTAAACAAGAATTTCAGATCTGAATAATCAACAGCAGAGATATATCCTTAGAACAGATTACATTCATTTAGATAAAATTTACTCAATCAAAATCACGATTCATTTAAATTCAGTACATACAAAAGACTGGACCAGCTAACTCCTCAAACAACCAGAAAAGGGACTCAGCACTACTCAAAATAAAACAACTCTGCTCAAGAACAGAATATCACCTGAAGAAACTTCAGCACCTTTTTCTTGATCTTCTGAAAATTGTCTTGATCAGAACCTTCACTTCCTCAATTGAATTCTTGAATGAATGACTTGATGTTGAATCATACACAAAACCAGTACCATAATACTGGAGAAATCAGATCAAAAAGTTCTGCTAATTGATTTTCAGAGCAAAGTGTTTCTGGGTATGCAACAGCAATTCTCAGCAAAAACTTTAGATGGTGAACAGTGATGTCGAAACAACACAATAAATCACAGAAAACTCAAATCGAAGATGAACTTCAAACTCTCCAAAAATGCTGTGCAGAAATCAGACTTCAAGGAACAAAACTCATCAACAACAAGCCTTGCGGCGCAACAGTAAATATCCTGGAAAAAAACTGGATGGGAAACAGTGTTTTTGGGATGCACACAGTGAGTGCAGAAAGGTAATTCCAAGAAGAACAGCAAAATCACAGAATAGATGAGCTGAAGATGAAATTTCAGGTATCAAACATCACAAAATAATCAGACCTTTCATCTCAGAAAATTCTAGTTGTATTTCTTCAAAAGAGGCAGCCAACTACTTTGGTATAAGGCCCATTTTATAGCCATACCCTAAGAGCCAACTTTACACATAAGTCCTACAACTTTTCCACAATTAACAAAATAACAAGACACAATTTCAGAATTAACAATCTTGAAAATAACTCTCCTACTTGACTCAAAAAAAAATACAACTTGACTCAACCTTTCAATATATTTTATGAATTTGACAATTCTAAAAATATACCAAAAGTTTACACTATTAAACTAAAATACTCAAATAAAACTAAACTCAAGTTTATTGTATTTAAAAATATTTAGAGATTCGACGGTTTTCAGCAGAAACCGACAAAGCCTCTCAACTCTTCGACTCATGACACCACTTTGCGACTCCAAGCGCTAGCAAGCCTTTTCTTCTCTCGATACCCTCGAGCCGCCTGATTACTTGTCCTGACCTCCCTTTCGCAGACTCGGTCATCACGCCGTCGCAACCATCCTTCCGTCCAAGTCTCGCTCGATCTTTTCGTGCACCCCTGAGATCTTCTCCAACTTCACCCGGCCTCCCTGATCCTCCGACATCGAGCTCCCCGCTTGACCCTCGATCACATGCCGTTGACAGTTGGTCATCATCTCCACACTACACATTCAAGACAAGCCAAAACAAGAACGTGACGCACCACCGAAACCCTCGACACACAAACCTCATACCTACATCGAACCCTTCGATGCACACAACCCAACACTCAACCAATCGCTCAACCGCTCATCCTTATCAATCACTCATCACAAAGACAGAAACCATAGTGTGACCTCACTAGGTTTCAAAGTCTCCCCCTTGATGAGTCCATTGACAACCCCAAAGAGAAACATGATGAAAGTTACAAGTTAGGCGCACAAGTGACCATAAAACTCAGAAAAGAGCAAAACATGTCACTTGGTAAAAGATCTCCCTCTTGGGCAAAAACCTCACGCAAAGCATCAACTCATGCAAAAAGCATCTTTGTTGGCAAAAGCATTAAAATATCATGAAAGGCAATTAAGCTATCTTTGTTGGCAAAAGTATTAAAGCATCATGAAAGCCAATTACGCCCCCTTAACCAAGCAATCATCCAAAAGCCTCCAAAAGCATCATGTAAACCAATTCTCCCCCTTTGGCAATGCAAGCATCAAGGAGATAAAAATATGCAAAGAGGGGTGTGAGGGTAGAGTATAGATGCAAGCTTCTAAAACATGAGTAACTCCAAATACAGTACCAACAAGCACTTGCTTTCAAAATTGTAAGTATTGTATGAAACACTCAGATGAATACCATCTAAACAAAAGGCATGAGCAAGCATTTTTAGTTTTTAGCAAATAAAATCATCACTACTCAGACTAGCATACTAGACATGGCAAAGTAAGATAAGCATATCCCACTACAAGGAGCTTCAGCAAACTTGACATGCAATTTATTCAAGCTTTTTGATTTTTGATTTTTTTAGTGCCAGGGGTTATTTGCATGTAAACCTTATGCTAACCGACCAAGCTAAGCCTAGGTTGAAACCATCAGAAGATTAAAGCAACAGTAACGACATACACTTCAATGTCCCAGTTCATACAAAAGTGCTATGGTAAGCAGTCCAGAAAAAGTAGTGCGATAAAGCAGACCCACCTGGATCTTTTAAATTTTAGCACACAATAGCATGAATATCATTCATTTTTATTTTCATTCATTTTTTAATTTTTAATTTTCAGCACAATAATTTTGAAATGATCAAGTTGCGTATTAGAATCCAAGTGAAAAGGACCTAGCTATCAGGTATGTAAAAGATAGCAAAAGCACTCAACCTATTCATGCTAGTTTCTAGACTAAGCAGTGATCATTTTTAAATTTTCACAAATAAAAGCCATGCTCATGACAAGTTGTCACGCCCCGATTTAATAAATCAGGACTTTTATTGAAATTCCATAGAAAATCAATAAACCAAGACGTTCATCATGCGATCACGTACAATACGAGCAATCATTCACGGTTTGTAGACCGTATTAGTACAAAAGTGAATAAATATGAAGAGAAACTAATAAATCAAAGGGTCCTAGATGAATGCCTTGTTCCAGTCTCGCCTTGACTGGGTTGCTACTCCATACCTTCATCCTCCTCGTAGTAGACGTGCTCTGGTGGTGTAAGTCAACGGGGGTGAGTACAAATGTACCCAGCAAGCCACCGAATGCAAATATAATGCAAGATAATAACAAGGGAGATAGTGGCTAATTTTGCGGAAGAAGCATAATTGTAAAGCATTAAATGTGATCAATTTATTAGTACTGAAAAGTAAACATGTGTATGCATCATCATCTTCTAAGTCGAGGAGTACGTTTTACCTCCTTGCACAACAGTCCTTACATGCCATGAATAACTCAACCATTCAAACATTAGTAAACTAACTGCGAGTAGTCACACAACCCGCCCTTGACCGTGGGCTCGGCTTTTCGAAAAGATTGAATTACTCTGATCAGAGATGTACCACTGTACCCACAAGGCACGCACTCATCACTTACACCAAAGTGTAACGAGATGACCCATTCCACGGGAACTCGTGCCAAAACCTTCCGTATGGTTCGCCTCGACTCAACAGCACCCTCTTATAGGTTTCATATGGTGCCCCGACGCGTCGGTGCCTCAATAAGCACTAGCTAATTTAATATTTGTAGAGTGACAAGGAGTTAAGGCTCAATAAGCATGGCTTTGGTTTGCACACAAGGACGAGGATCTAATAAATATAAGTGTAGGGCTTGATGTTTGACTAATGCAATATTATCCTATGAGTTATAGCGATAGTTATGAAAACTGGGCTCAATGATGATCAACTATTTCCACAAGAGAGGTCGATGACTTGCCTTGCTCAGCAAATGGGGATGGAGGAACCTCAGGGTAGAACTCCGGCTCCTCAACAAACTCGTAGTCTTCTCGATACAGAAAAATAAACAATACATTCAATAAACAGATAAAAATCCACCAACTAATAAGCATACATGTTTATGGGTTTTACTATGTGAAATAATGTTTTAATATTCTGAAGTTTGGTGAAAAACAGTAAAACTTATCTTTCAAGGTTTTTCCTAATTTATTTTCTGAATTAATAATTTTAACCCTAAGGGGTTTTTATTCATTTAATTGCTAAGATTATTTTGTGCCAAAGTAACATACTGTTTTTATGGCATTATTGTGTGGAGAATAAAATACTGAATTTAATAAAATTAGTATGGTAAAATTTTGAGTTAAAATGAGCAAGTTATGAATTTTCAAAGTTTAAACAATTTTCTGGAATTTTATTTAAACTGAAAAGGGCTCTGGTCCACGGTGAGCCAGGCTCACAGTGGTCCTCGGCATTGTGCGCGTGGACCGACTGATCCAGATCCATCGGATCGAGATCCGGCGGCGAGATGTGAGGTGGGATCGTTTAAATGAAAATGAACGGCCAGGATTAAATCGCGCGAACCGGTATGACGTGGACGCATGAGATCACTCCGGGGGTTTAAGTTTTAATCGATGGTCCAGATTAAAAGGTACCGGTTTGGTGGGATCCGAGGGCCCAGATTAGATCCCCTCAGGATCTAATCTGCACCGCACAGATGCGATCGTACGGCTCAGATGCCGTCCGGCACGACATGAGGTAAAGGGTCAAGTACCCCCTTCGTTCTCGGCTCCGGCGGCACA
This sequence comes from Zizania palustris, assembly GCA_019279435.1. Lineage (NCBI taxonomy): Eukaryota > Viridiplantae > Streptophyta > Magnoliopsida > Poales > Poaceae > Zizania > Zizania palustris. The sequence continues at coordinate 104,578,607 of JAAALK010000079.1, read as the reverse complement.
ACGGCGAGAAATTCCAGTGCCGACGAGGGTTGGACGGTGATGCTAAGGCCAAATATGGAACCAGTGACGTGAGGGGAACTCGGGCGTATCGGTGGTGGCGGCGGCGAACTGACGGCGACCGGCGTCGACGAGGGGCGAAGGAACCATTTGGGTTCGTCGGCGGCGAGGTGATCCGGCGGTCCTCTCGTCCGTCGGAGGCGTGGACGAGGACGGGCGGGTCCTGGTGGTCACGAAGGTGGCGACAGCGGGAACGGCGGGGACTCGGATCGCCGGCGAGCGGTGGCTGGAGGCGGAACAGAGCTAACAGCCAAAACTTCGCGTCGGGGCTCTGGAAAGCGAGGGCTCGCGCTTAGGAGGTGTGGGCAGTGAGCAGTGGCCGAGGGGGGTCTTTATAGGGTCATCGACGGCGGATATGGTAGGCTATAGGAGGGAAACCCGAAGGTTTATTTTTATCTCCAGCGAGGGTTTCCAAACTCACGGGTATGCTTCTATAAACGTGAAAACACGTTGTCCATATACGGAAAGGGGGTGGCGGTGCTCGGGGAAGGTGATCCGGGGATGACCGGGCGAGATCGGGCTGCCGGCGGCAAGAAATCCGAAGGGGATCACCGGGGAAAAGGAAGGGGGGATCCCCTTCCATGAAGAAGACGAAGCTGACAGGTGGCCCCCACCTGTCAGTGGGCGAACAAAATAGGAAGGGGGCCGACAGATGGGCCCGGGCGACCAGAGAGCGCAGAATGGGCATGGGTGGCTGACGAGTGGGCCAAGCGGGGACGGGCGCGGGAGGAGAGAGGGGGCGCGAGCGCCGACAGGTCGGTCCCACCTGTCGGTGGCTTGCGGCTTGGACTGGGCTGGGCTTGAAGACTTTGAGGGTTGAGGCCCAATTCGATTTATAAATGTTTTCTGATTTAAAATAATTGCAGTAACTCATATATTTGTTTAAGGGTTGAGTTACTGTTGATAAAAATTTGCAAAAATTCCTAAAATTATATTTTGGCTTCTAGTTTATCCCATAAATTTTTCATGTCCAAATTTTAAATATTTCTCCCTATTTTGCTTTATTAGGGTTCTTTTAGGATTTTCTTTAATAATAAAATTCAGAAACTCCTTTATTATTGTTTCTCTTTTATTTTATTTCTTTTTAATTCTTGGGGTGTTACAATCCTATCCCCCTTACAGAGAATCTCATCCTCGAGATTCAGATCAATCCTCGAATAGCTCAGGATGCTGTGCCTTGAGTTCATCTTCTTTTTCCCATGTAGCTTCCTCTACGGGATGATTGCTCCACTGAACTTTGTAGAAGCAGATGACACGGCTTCTGGTGGTCCTTTCTTTGACTTCCAAGAACTTGACGGGCTTTTCCACATAGGTCAGATCCTCTTGAACATCCAACTGTTGCAGGTCCACTTGCTTTGTCGGGACGCGAAGGCACTTCTTTAGTTGAGACACATGAAACACATCATGCACTCCGGTCAATGAGGGTGGAAGTTCCAACTGATAGGCAACTTCGCCTTGGCGTCGAATAATGGGATATGGTCCAACATATCGAGGGGCCAACTTTCCTCTCATGTTAAACTGTTTGGTGCCGCGAAGGGGTGTGACACGGAGGTAGACATGTTCTCCCTCTTCAAAGGCTAAGTCTCGACGACGATTGTCTGCATAGCTCTTTTGGCAAGATTGGGCTGTCTTGAGCCGGTCTCTGATGATCCGTACCTTTTCTTCAGCTTCCTGAAGGAGGTCTGTTCCAAACACTTGGGATTCACCGGTTTGATCCCAAAGTAGAGGTGTCCTACACTTACGTCCATATAGGGCTTCGAACGGGGACATCTGGAGGCTGGCTTCGAACGGTATGAAAACTCAGTGTACGGTAAACTCTTGTCCCAAGTTGCTCCAAAATCCAAGACGCATGCCCGAAGCATATCTTCCAATATCTGATTCACCCTTTCAGTTTGTCCATCTGTCTGAGGGTGGTAAGCAGTACTGAAGTTTAGTCTCGTTCCCATCTCTTCTTGAAGGTTCTTCCAAAAACGAGAGGTAAACTGACTTCCTCTATCGTACACTATCTTCTTGGGCACTCCATGAAGACACACAATGCAGGCCATGTACAACTCTGCGAGCTTAGGACCACTGAAGGTTGTCTTAACGGGTATGAAGTGGGCTACTTTCGTTAGCCGGTCAATGATTACCCAAATAGAGTCGTATCCAAGTTGGGTCTTTGGGATCCCGGTGATGAAATCCATACCGATCTCTTCCCATTTCCATTCAGGCACTTTAAGTGGCTGTAACAGTCCTGTAGGTCTCTGATGTTCTTCCTTTACTCTTCGGCAGGTGTCACATTCTACGACGAACTAAGCAATCTCTCTCTTCATGCTAACCCACCAATAGCGTTCCTTCAGGTCTTGGTACATCTTGGTACTCCCAGGATGGATGGAGTATAAGTTATCATGGGCTTCCCTAAGGATAAGGGTTTTTATCTCGGGTTTATCTGGCACACATATCCGGGTTCCAAACCGTATGGTGCCATCTTCGTCTTCCGAAAATCCTAGGGCTTTACCTTGTCTCATGTTCTCTTTAATGGCGGCTATATCCGGATCTTCCAACTGAGCTTCTCGGATTTGCTCGAACAGGATAGGCCGGGTTTCCCGGGTGGCTAGATATGCTCCTGTCGTTAATCCAAGGTTTAACTTTTCCATCTCCTTATATAGCAAGGGCGCGTGATCCTAAATCATGATGGTGGTGCAATATCCTTTACGACTTAATGCATCATCTACCACATTGGTTTTTCCAGGGTGGTAGTGAATACCTAAGTCGTAGTCCTTTATTAATTCCAACCATCGCCTTTGCCTCAGATTGAGGTCCGGCTGCGTGAAGATGTACTTCAAACTCTTGTGATCCGTAAAGATTTCGCAGTGGTTTCCGACCAAATAATGCCTCCAAATCTTAAGGGCGTGCACAACTGCGGCCAATTCCAAGTCATGCGTCGGGTAGTTCAACTCATGGGGTCTCAACTGACGAGAGGCATATGAATTCACCTTTCCGTCTTGCATGAGAACACATCCCAATCCTTGGCGAGATGCGTCACAATAAACATGGAAGTCCTTCCTGACATCTGGTAGGGTCAGTATGGGTGCAGACACCAGCCGGGTCTTGAGGGTGCGAAAACTTTCCTCGCATTCGGGAGTCCATTCAAACTTCTATCCTTTCTGCAATAACTTGGTAATAGGCTTGTCTATCTTGGAAAAATTCTCGATAAACCTCCGATAATACCCGGCCAAACCCAGAAAGCTTCGTATCTCCGATACATTTGTAGGTGGCAGCCAATCCGTAACTGCTTCTATGGTGGCAGGGTCCACTGCGATACCTTGCGCAGAGATGATGTGTCCAAGGAACTTTACTTCTGCCGTCCAAAATTTACACTTGCTGTACTTGGCATACAACTGGTGTTCCCTTAGCTTTCCTAAGGTTAACTGGAGGTGAGTCTCGTGCTCTTTCTGATCCTTGGAATAAATTAGGATGTCGTCTATAAAGACCATGATGAATTTGTCCAAATACTCCATGAACACCTTATTCATCATATTCATAAAGAAAGCAGGGGCATTGGTTAATCCAAAGGACATGACGGTACACTCATATAATCCATAACGGGTGGTAAAAGCCGTCTTGGGTATATCCTCTTCTCGAATCCTTAGCTGATGATATCTGGACCGCAGGTCGATCTTAGAAAATACCGTAGCTCCTTTCAGCTGGTCAAAAAGATCATCGATCCTGGGTAACGGGTACTTGTTCTTGATGGTCACCTCGTTCAAAGCTCGGTAGTCCACACACATACGCTTGGCCTTGTCTTCTTTCTTCTCGACGAAGATGATGGGGGCACCCCACGGAGATGTGCTAGGTCTGATATAGCCTTTCTTCTCAAGGTCCTCCAATTGCTGCTTCATCTCTGCTAACTCATTGGCGGCCATCCGGTATGGTCGCTTGTAAATGGGGGTGGTCCCGGGCACCAAATCAATCCGGAACTCGATATCTCTCTTGGGTGGCATTCCTGGTAAATCCTCTAGAAATACGTTCGGGTACTCACAAACTACCGGTATCTCTTCCAAGGTAATCTGATGCAGTCTTGATCTTCCGAACTTCAAACTTGGCATTTGAAAAGTGACGACAGTCCCTTCTTCACTGGTCACAGTCACTTGTCTTAGGGCACATCTTATCATTCCTTGGTGTTTATCGAGCCAATCCATTCCTAGAATGAGATCCAATCCTTGGCATTCTATTAGAATGGGGTCGGCCCAGAATATTGTGCCTTAGATATCTACCCATACCCTTGGACTATAGGAATGGGTGAGAGTTTGTTTGCCAGGGGTGGCTATTAATACGGGTCTGGATAGTTCACTTATGTCCAGGTCATTTTTTCCACAAAAGTCGTTGATATAAAAGAGTGTGTAGCTCTAGTGTCAAATAAAACGACTGCAAGGGCTGAATGTACTATGAACTTACCCATGACAATCTCTGGTGCGGCCTGGGATTCTTCAGCAGTGACGTGGTTGACGCGGGCGCGGATGGCGGGGTTCGCTGCAACTCCTTGAGCACGCTTGGGATGGGGGCACTTACTAGAGTAATGCCCCTCCCGGCGGCAGTTAAAACATACCACAGGCTTGCCGTGCTTGTCGCGCAGAATCTCTGTCTTCTTTGCCAGGGCGGGTGGTGCGGCAGGTGCGGTGGGAGCGGGGTGAGACTGTCCGGCTCCGGCGTAGGCGGCGGGTGGCGTCGGACGATACACTGGGCGGGGGTGGTACTATGGCGCCGGTGGAGGAGGGGTGAAGCGAGGCCTTTGTGCCATGCCTTGGTTCTGCCTGAAGGCAATCATTCGCTTCTTCTTCAGGTCAACCTTATTCTGCTGGGTCTCATGGATGATAGCTTTATTCACCAACTTTTGAAAGTTTGCGTAGTCTCCGGAAATGAGCTGAAGGGACAACTCATCCTTCAGTCCCCGGAGGTACTTTGCCTGCCTGGCCGCATCGGTACGGACCTCCTCAGGTGCGTACCGGGCCAATCGGTTGAACTCGTGCAAATATTCTGTTACGGACCTGCTCCCCTGTTGTAGGTCCCGAAACTCCTGCTGCTTCTGTGCAATGATGCCATCGGGGATATGAGCGGCACGGAAGGCATCAGAGAACTCCGCCCAAGTATGGATGTGTCCCTCGGGCAGGGTCTCACGCAGGTTGTCCCACCATTCTGCGGTGGGACCCTAGAGCTGGTGGGCGGCGAAAGCCACCCTTTCCTGCTCAGTGCAGGTCAGCAGGTCAATCTTCTTCCCGATAGTTCTCAACCAATCCCCAGCCTCCATGGGGTTGGTAGTGCTTGAAAAGGTGGGTGGGCGGACTCGGAGGAACTCTGAGAGCTGAGAAGCAGGAGCGGGAGCTGGTGTGGTGGGGCGAGGCAGCTCGGGCTGTTGGTGAAGGCGGAAAAACTGAGCTTGTTGCGCTTGCATCTGCTGATGTTGCTGCTGCATCTGATTGAACAGTGTAGCGACCAACTGGTTCTGAGTGGCCATCATCTCGGCCAGAGTGGGGTGGTTGGCGACTGGGGCTTGCCTCTGCCCAGTTGCTCCCCATTGTGGCAAGTTGCCGTTCTCCCCTCCGTTCTGAGGGACATTGGAGCCTTGAGTGTTGGTCATCCTGAAGTTTCCAAAGTAGATAACATTTTCTTAGAGGAAAATTATTATGCTTTATTCCCAAAATGTCGTTCTCGCGGTTACATTTATTGTCTTTTATTTAATTCTTCACTCATGTCTTATATTTGACATGGGTGGCAATACAAACAAGTAAAAGAAAACAATCAATCGTAAAAACTACGTCTACTGTAGCTCAGGGGACGTCTCGACCACGGGCTCGATGGAAACGGTCGGGGTGGTGGAACTGGAGGGTCCGGCAGGAGGTGCGCTGCGGGAAATCATCCATTTCTTCCAACAAGCATACGATATGTCCAATCGCAGAATGGCGCTGGGAGAGCGTGCTGACGTAGATGCTGTGGGGACTTCCTGGGGTGAGAAGGGGAACAAAGCGATAATCCGTGTCGTAGAGCTCACTGTCGTAGATCATCCAGAGCTCAGTGAGGGCATGAAGGGCGGTGCGTTGACTGGCTACCAAGAAGGTAGGGTCTCCACCTCGATAGGTGTGGGCTGTCTAAGGGGAGGGTTGGACGATGACGGTGACCTCACATAAGCTTTCTTCCTCGTCAGGGAAGACTCCATGGAACATCGGCTCGTGCTCAAATCCGAGGAAAACGACGAGCATGCGTAGCTCGCGGATGAATCCGGCCTCGTCGCGAAGGTTCCCACTCATGGTACGGACCGGCATCTACAAAAGAGAGAAAGTTTTTGTGAAAATCTCGGAAGATGAGAGGATAAGTAATTTTTTGCAAGAAATTAGGGTTAATATAAGTCCTAGGGTCAGGTCTGTTTGGCTTCCTACAGTCAAGTCAGCTCTGATACCATCTTGTCACGCCCCGATTTAATAAATCAGGACTTTTATGGAAATTCCATAGAAAATCAATAAACCAAGACGTTCATCATGCGACCACGTACAATACGAGCAATCATTCACGGTTCGTAGACCGTATTAGTACAAAAGTGAATTAATATGAAGAGAAACTAATAAATCAAAGGGTCCTAGATGAATGCCTTGTTCCAGTCTCGCCTTGACTGGGTCGCTACTCCAGACCTTCATCCTCCTCGTAGTAGACGTGCTCTGGAGGTGTAAGTCAACGGGGGTGAGTACAAACGTACTCAGCAAGCCACCGAATGCAAATATAATGCAAGATAATAACAAGGGAGATAGTGGCTAATTTCGTGGAAGAAGCATAATTGTAAAGCATTAAATGTGATCAATTTATTAGTACTGAAAAGTAAACATGTGTATGCATCATCATCTTCTAACTCGAGGAGTACGTTTTACCTCCTTGCACAACAGTCCTTACATGCCATGAATAACTAAACCATTCAAACATTAGTAAACTAACTGCGAGTAGTCACACAACCCGCCCTTGACCGTGGGCTCGGCTTTTCGAAAAGATTAAATTACTCTGATGAGAGATGTACCACTATACCCACAAGGCACGCACTCATCACTTACACCAAAGTGTAACGAGATGACCCATTCCACGGGAACTCGTGCCAAAACCTTCCGTATGGTTCGCCTCGACTCAACAGCACCCTCTTATAGGTTTCATATGGTGCCCCGACGCGTCGGTGCCTCACCATACCCCCCCTTGAGCCCACGTCGGTACAAGGCGCCCTGAGGGCTAGCCCCTTGCCGCCTCCACTATGGTGCAGAGAGTCGGAGTGTTCCATACTTCCAGTTAGGACTTACCCATTAGACTTGTGGTTGGTACGGAAGTGCTTTGCAACAGATCCCGCAGACCGGTCCTTATAGTGCCCCGGGTGCGACCAACCAATTCCCGAGCTTGCACCCGGAACCCACCATACTTATAACATAGCCAAGTCCAACAGAGTCCAGAGACAAGAATAACGGGGAAATTCATATATCCGAATCCATCTATCTACGACTCATTCTTTATATCCTATAGCAGTTGTGCCAGTACATTGGGCACTAGCTAATTTAATATTTGTAGAGTGACAAGGAGTTAAGGCTCAATAAGCATGGCTTGGGTTTGCACACAAGGACGAGGATCTAATAAATATAAGTGTAGGGCTTGATGTTTGACTAATGCAATATTATCCTATGAGTTATAGCGATAGTTATGAAAACTGGGCTCAATGATGATCAACTATTTCCACAAGAGAGGTCGATGACTTGCCTTGCTCAGCAAATGGGGATGGAGTAACCTCAGGGTAGAACTCCGGCTCCTCAACGAACTCGTAGTCTTCACGATACGGAAAAATAAACAATACATTCAATAAACAGATAAAAATCCACCAACTAATAAGCATACATGTTTATGGGTTTTACTATGTGAAATAATGTTTTAATATTCTGAAGTTTGGTGAAAAACAGTAAAACTTATCTTTCAAGGTTTTTCCTAATTTATTTTCTGAATTAATAATTTTAACCCTAAGGGGTTTTTATTCATTTAATTGCTAAGATTATTTTGTGCCAAAGTAACATACTGTTTTTATGGCATTACTGTGTGGAGAATAAAATACTGAATTTAATAAAATTGGAATGGTAAAATTTGGAGTTAAAATGAGCAAGTTATGAATTTTCAAAGTTTAAACAATTTTTTGGAATTTTATTTAAACTGAAAAAGGGCTCTGGTCCACGGTGAGCCAGGCTCACAGTGGTCCTCAGCACTATGCGCGTGGACCGACTGATCCAGATCTGTTGGATCCAGATCTGGCGGTCAGATGTGAGGCAGGATCGTTTAAATGAAAATGGACGGCCAGGATTAAATCGCGCGAACTGGTATGACGTGGACGCACAAGATCACTCCGGGGGTTTATGTTTTAATCGATGGTCCAGATTAAAAGGTATTGGTTTGGTGGGATCGGAGGGCCCAGATTAGATCCCCTCAGGATCTAATCTGCACCGCACATATGCGACCGCACGGCTCAGATGCCGTCCGACACGGCACGAGGTAATGGGTCAAGTACCCCCTTCGTTCTCGGCTCCGGCGGCGCAACGGCGAGAAATTCCGGCGCCGGCGAGGGTTGGACGGTGATGCTAAGGCCAAAAATGGAACCAGTGACGTGAGGGGAAATCGGGTGTACCGGTGGTGGTGGCGGTGATGAACTGACGGCGATCGGCGTCGACGAGGGGCAAAGGAACCGTTCGGGTTCGTCGGCGGCGAGGTGATCCAGCGGTCCTCTCGTCCGTCGGAGGCGTGGACGAGGACGGGTGGGTCCTCGTGGTCACGAAGGTGGCGACGGCGGGAACAGGGGGGACTCAGATCACCGGCGAGCGGTGGCTGGAGGCGGAACAGAGCTAACGGCCGAAACTTCGCGTCGGGGCTCTGGAAAGCGAGGGCCCGCGCTTAGGAGGTGTGGGCAGTGAGCGGTGGCCAAGGAGGGTCTTCATAGGGTCATCGGCGGTGGATATGGTAGGCTATAGGAGGGAAACCCGAAGGTTTATTTCTATCTCCGGCGAGGGTTTCCAAACTCACGGGTATGCTTCTATAAACATGAAAACGCGTTGTCCATTGACGGAAAGGGGGCGGCGGTGCTCGGGGAAGGTGATTCGGGGACGACCGGGCGAGATCGGGCGGCCGGCGACAAGAAATCCGAAGGGGATCGCTGGGGAAAAGGAAGGGGGGATCCCCTTCCATGAAGAAGACGAAGCTGACAGGTGGCCCCCACCTGTCAGTGGGCGAACAAAATATGAAGGGGGCCGACAGATGGGCCCTGGCGACCAGAGAGCGCGGAATGGGCACGGGTGGCTGACGAGTGGGCCAGGCGGGGACGGGCGCAAGGAGGAGAGAGGGGGCGTGAGCGCCGACAGGTCGGTCCCACCTGTCGGTGGCTGGTGGCTTGGACTGGGCTGGGGTTGAAGACTTTGAGGGTTGAGGCCCAATTCGATTTATAAATGTTTTCTGATTTAAAATAATTGCAGTAATTCATATATTTGTTTAAGGGTTGAGTTACTGTTGATAAAAATTTGCAAAAATTCCTAAAATTCTATTTTGGCTTCTAGTTTATCCCATAAATTTTTCAAGTCCAAATTTTAAATATTTCTCCCTATTTGGCTTTATTAGGGTTCTTTTAGGACTTTCTTTAATAATAAAATTCAGAAACTCCTTTATTATTATTTCTCTTTTATTTTATTTCTTTTTAATTCTTGGGGTGTTACAATCGTATCAGATCTAAACAATCCAAGTGAGTACAACAGTATTAAAGACAATACTTCAAAGGCATAACAAATCATGTACTTGTAAAAGCAATTAATCATATAATAGAAGCTCATGCAGTGCTACACAACTCCCCCTTAAAACATGCTAGAAGATCTCGGATGTTCAGTGATAGGGTGAGTGAAAAACTATTTTGGAAACCAGTATTGCAAAACTCGAGAACCAGGCAAAGCAGTAGACTGTTTATGCAGAGGGTATGAACCATGATCAAAAGTGCATGGTCTACCTACAAAGTGCGAGCCTAGAAAATGATGAGATCTCCCAACCTATCGAGAATCAAAGCCTCTTACACGCAGTCTACTACCATATGAAGCATGGTGTACACCACGAGGGGCATAATCTCTCATGAAACCATGGGGAGCCTCAAAATTAGGATAGGAGTGAAAAGCTGACTCATGCATACCTAAAGATGGGTAATACATGTCCTGAAAGTTCATCGCCAAAGAACGTCGTTCATCCTTGATACGACAAAAGCAAAACCTAACCAAGTGACCCACCTGATGACAATAGGAGCAGTGATACACTCTCTTGGGTGTGTGAGCATAGGTCTCAGGTGCAAATCTCACAATTTTCTTGGGTTTTTGCTGAGGAGGTTCATCTGGTGGAGTTAAAGCTTTCTTTACAAGTTGAGTAGGATTCTTGGCTTTTTGATCGGTGTCTAACTGGGCTCTCTCTTTCTCAAGGGTAGTGGGAGGAGTAAACACAGTTTCACTCAAGGTATTTGGAGTAGTTCTCTCATAGCCCAACTCGAGAGATAACCCTGTCCTATCTGCACATAATTTTGTTTTAGCCAAAAGCAAATGTAGGGCCGAAAGTAGCGACTAGAGGGGGGTGAATGGGCGCCTTAAAAATTCTTTCGAATATATGGCCTGTTCCCAACACCCAACGCACCTCAAAAGACTAAGCAACAGAGTATGAACAGATTGCCTAAGTCTAAAGGTATCTAGCCTAGCAGCAACTGATGTTAAACAGAGAACCACCAAAGCAGTGCTACTAGGCAGATAAACAGGATATACTAGACATGGCTTGTCAAACTTCTCAATGGATGATCTTAGTATGAATGAAGTGAGATGAGAAGTTACTGTTCAGATTTGTCTCCTGTTCAGAACTTGGTGAAGCCTGCTCCGTTGTGTCGAAGCCTGCTCCGCTGTGTCGAAGCCTGCTTCGGAGGTCAGTGTCGAAGGTTTGTTGTCTATCCTAGTTCGAGTGTGACTGAGAGCGAAGTATGCTTCGAAGCAAAGAAAGACACTTTCAGAGCTTGCTTAGAACAGTGCACTTCGAAGCCTATAATTCGAACAGAGGTTCGAAGAAGCTCACAGAAAAGCAACCTCCGAAAGAGAGCCGAAGCCCTACACACGGCAGAAAGACCAAATTGAAGTACACACTGTTACCTTCGAAGCTAGCAATATCGAGGTATGACCTTCGAACAACAGGCTAGCTTCGAGTGGAGGTCTGCAGGTGTTGACAAACAAGAAATCGAAAATCTCAAACACACTTCGAATGACAAGCTTCAAACTCACAAGCTGTGACCCTTGAAAATGATGACAGCAGAAAGATCTCACAGACTACACATCGAGCGAAGTATATCAGAGAGACTAACTTCGAAGTCAACTTCGAAGCCTGTCGGAGTATACCTTCGCACAGATGCTGAAATAAAGGAAAAGACTCAACTGCCCTTAGGGTTTTTTATAGACTTGACTGACTAACTGTGGGCCTAGAGATACAGATGACTTATCTGGAAGCTAAGCTTTCGTAGCGACAATGGCTTCTCTTCTGGACAGTCGGATACAAGATCAACGGTTGTCAGTTTTGCACCGAAACTGACAAAGCCTCCACCGACTTTGCACTAGGTACCTGGATTGGGCCGGCCCGATTACGCAGCTCTCTTAGCCCGGCAATCACTCACCGCCCGTGTACCTGAGTCAATCCTGGTCAACAGCCTAGGGGGTCTTCTACTGCTTCTGGCCCATGTACCCGGATTGGGCCAGCCCGACTTCGCGGCCCCTCTGCCCGACAGTCGCTCGCTGCCCGTGTACCTGAGTCACACATGGCCCATGAAACAGCAGATCTTCACTCTTCTCAGTCCTCTTTGACTATCGTTGACAATGACTAATCACTTCTGGAGCCATGAGGCCCACGCTATTCAGCATGGCTCCTCAATCTCCCCCTTGATTAGTGCATTGTCAACACTTCACTTCTAGCTCTTTAGAACCTGCGAACAACTGTGGAAACATGAAAACAAAGCACAAGAAAAACAAAGAAGAAGAAACTAAGGTAAAAGTTTAACCCTAATGACCAAAAGCCGAACAAAAGCAAGAGGCGGTCATTATGGTTAATCAAAGCTAAAAGCTCAGAATGAGTGCGATCTCAGAAACATCAACAAGGATATCTAAAGAGTAAGTGAGACAAAAAAACCCCCTCAAACTCTTATCCCAAAATTTCTCCCCCTTGTTGACAAGTGAACTCATCAAGCACTCAAAAGCAACACAGACTCCCCCTGAAACGCAACTCCCCCTCAAAATATGCAATGAATGCAACTGGGGTGCATGAGGAGTGAATAGAGCATGCTTCTCAGATATGATTGACTGCAATTACAACATCTAACAGATACAGCAAAAGACATACTGTTAACGATACATGGCATGATCAGTGCAACAGATGATATCTAAAGAAAGTCATTAGCACGCATGTTCAATTTTTGCAAACAAAAGCATCACTATATTTTCCAGTTAACAAACAAGGTAAAGCATGAGATGTAAAAACTAACTGATATCTACCAAGATAAGCAACATCCAAAACAATCGTGCTTCAGCAAACTTGTTATCAATTCAATTTTCAGGCCTTTTCTTTTCTCTTTTTCATTTATGCCAGGGGTTATTTGCATGTCAAACCTTATGCTAACCGACCAAGTCAAGCCTAGGCCAGATCTGGACCATCAGAAGCTTAAGACATTGGTCTTGGCATACACTACACTGTCCTAGTTCATACCAAAGTGCTATGGTATGCAGTCCAGAACAATGCAATGTGACAAAACAAACCCTCCTGGATCTTTTCAAATTATGCATAAAAAGGCATGGAATTTTCATTTTTCTTGACTTTTCATCGTTTTTTACAGCACATTTCCATGTTTTAAAGCAGAAAGATGTCCAAGTTGCATGTTTGCATCTAAGTTAGGAACTAGCTCAAGGCATGTAATAGATAGCAAAAACACTCAGCCTACACATGCTAGTTACCAGAAGCAATGGTGATCATTTTTTCAAAGCATAAAAGCCATGCATATGACAGATATCAGACATATCAACTGAACTGAACCAAAGCACGATCATTGACAAGTATTCAAAAGCATGTACCAGCTAGAATAAGTAAAGCAGTTCAATCATATAACAGAAGCAGCTCTAAAGTGTGATATGTGAATATGCAAGATATGAACACACACAAAAAAGACTCAAGAAAAGAGTAAAGAAGGAAGAAAACTGACGCAAAATATCCTAGAAAGGATACACAACACCCAAATCCCCTCGTAAATGCTCAAAGGTAGACTGATCTAGGGATTTGGTGAAAATGTTAGCCAACTGATGATGGGTATCAACATGAACAAGGTCAATGACACCTTTCTCATATTGATCCCGCAGAAAATGAAAGCGCACATCAATATGTTTGGTTTTTGAATGGAGACACGGGTTTTTCCCTACACTAATTGCACTGGTGCTGTCGCAAAATAATGGAACCCTGGTAGGAAAGAACAACCCAAAATCTCGCAGAGTGGAAATCATCCAAACTAACTGTGAGCATCAGCTAGCAGCAGCTACATACTCAGCCTCAGTGGTCGAAAGAGCAACTCCAGATTGCTTTCGAGAAGACCGAGAAACAAGAGAAGAACCAAGAAACTGGCAAGTACCGGAAGTCGACTTGCGATCCAACCGGCACCCTCCAAAGTCAGCGTCCGAAAAGCTAGATAAATCAAGAGATGATGATGCTGAATAGAAAAGACCAAGATCAGGCGCATCAGTGAGATACCTAAAGATGCGCTTGACAACCTGCTGATGAGACGCGCGTGGTGAAGACTGAAAACGCGCGCAAAGTCCCACGGCGAACTGTATATCTGATCTTGTTATCGTCAAGTACAACAGCGAACCGATCATCCCTCGAAACTCCCTCTCGTTGACCTTGATGCCGCTCTCGTCCTTGTCCAGACCGCCAGATGTGCCCATCGGAGTCATCTGCGGCTTCAATTCTCCACCAAAGTCAAATTTCTTAAGCATATCGCGAGTGTACATACCTTGGTGGATGAAAGTGTCGTCCTTGGTCTGCTTGATCTGGAGCCCTAGAAAATACTTGAGCTCACCCATGAGGCTCATCTCAAACTCACTGTGCATCTGCTCAGAAAACTTGGACACAAGAGAATCAGTAGTACCGCCAAAGATAATATCGTCCACGTAAATCTGAGCAACCAAGAAATCAGAAGCAACTCTGAGCAAAAAGAGAGTTTTATCCACCGAACCCATCACAAAGCATTTCCCCAACAAAAATTGCTTCAACCGGTCATACCAAGCCCTGGGGGCTTGCTTCAACCCGTATAAAGCTTTTTGCAACTTAAAAACATGTCGAGGAAACTTAGGGTTCTCAAAACCGGGGGGTTGCCTAACATAAACCTCCTCTTCTATGTACCCGTTCAGAAAAGCACTCTTGACGTCCATTTGAAAAAGCTTAAAACCCTTCAAAACGGCAAAAGCTAGAAGAATACGAATGGACTCAAGACAGGCAACAGGAGCGAAGGTTTCTTCAAAGTCAATACCTTCCTTCTGGCAATAACCCTGGGCAACCAGTCGAGCTTTGTTGCGCACCACAACCCCATCTTCACCTTTTTTGTTCTTGAACACCCACTTGGTGCCTATGGGGTTGTATCCTGGTGGCGGCTCAACTAGTGTCCAAACCCGATTACGGACAAAATTCTCAAGCTCTTCTTGCATAGCATTAATCCAATTTGAATCAGAAAGAGCATGAGAAACATCTCTGGGCTCAAAAGATGCAACAAAAGCAGATTCAACAAACACAGCAAGAGAGGTAGATGAACGCAAAGTTCTCTCAGTCAAATCACCGATGATGAGCTCTGAGGGGTGATAACGCTGAACTGCTCGGGTTCCCTGGTGATCTGAAGTTACCTCACCGGAGTCAGCAGCTGGCACCTCTGGACTCGACTGAGGGGGCTCGATCGAAGTGGAAGAAGTGATCAGAGGTGCGCCCTCGTCCTCAGTCGAAGTCTCAGAAGGTGTGGGCTCTGCAGGGGGTGCAGAAGGCCCACCCTCATTAGCGGCTAGAGTATCCTCATCTTCCTCGAAGATGTACTCTCCGAGCTCACCATCAGAAGGCTCAAAAGAAGGAGTCAAAGAAGGCAAGGACTCATCAAATGAAACCTCACATGTCTCAACAAGCAGCTAGGATTCGAGGTTCCAAACATGGAAGCCTCGAGAATGCAAAGCGTAGCCAAGAAAAACACCATCCCAGCAACGAGACTCAAACTTGTCCAAATGCCCCCCCTTCTTGAGCACAAAGCACTTGCAGCCAAACGCTCGCAAGTGGCTCACTTTGGGCTGTCTACCAAAACACAATTCATACGAGGTCTTACCTAGGTAAGCTTTAAGAATAATGTGGTTGGCCAGATAGCAAGCCGTGTTCATGGCTTTAGCCCAAAAACGCCTAGGAGTCATGTGCTCATCGAGCATCATGCTGGCCATCTCGACTAGCGTGCGGTTCTTTTGTTCCACAACGCCGTTCTGTGGGGTAGTATAAGGAGAAGAAAACTGATGGTCCAGACCCTGATCACTACAGAAGCTGACGAACTGAGAGTTCTTGAACTCAGAGCCGTTGTCGGAGCAAATTGCTCGCATCCGACCATTGTTCTCATTCTTCAGCTTCAAAATTAGGTCATGAACAAACGGAAACGTTTCATCCTTAGACTCCAAAAAGAAAACATACGAGAATCGAGAAAAGTCGTCAACAATCACAAGCGCGTACCACTTCCCACCGACTGAGTGCACCCGAGCTGGACCAACAATGTCCAAGTGTAACAGCTCGCCCGGATACAAAGTCATCACCTGAGTCATAGGTGAGTGAGAAGCAGCAACCATTTTCCCATGACGATAGGGATGACAAACTAGATTTTTCTCCATTTTAAGCTTGGGCAATCCTCGGATGAGGACCATAGAGCTTAACCTGACTAGCAGATCAAAGCTCAAATGACCTAACCTCCTATGCCACTTCCAGAGCTCAGAAGAAGATCCAGCAATCAAGCAGCGAGAAGGGCCAAAAGAACTAGAGAAGTCAATTCGAAAAACTTTACCGAATGGTAAAATCTGGCAAATCAAAGACCCTCTAGAATCAACCACAGAAGAATTACCCTTCTTAAACCACACTTCCAAACCATCCTCAAGAAGTTGCGAAACAGAAATCAAATTGAAATTCAAATTTTTAACCAAGGCAACATTCTTTAAAGAGAAATGATCTGAAATGCGAATTGAGCCAATGCCACTTACTTTCCCTTGACCACTGTTCCCGAATGTGATGTACTCTTTGGAGCTCGGGGGAGTGAGACTGGAGAACCATCTGCGATGTCCCGTCATGTGGCGAGAGCATCCTGAGTCCATGATCCAAATGTCCTCCAGTCCCTGATCCTGCACAATCAGTGGCTATAAGTGGGAGCAAATGGTCCGGCACCAGATTTAGCAAAAGAGCTAAACCAGTGTCGAGCCATCTGTTCAAAAGACGGAAACTAGAAATCATCATGAGAGTTCGGACCAAAACGCGGCTCAAAGCACGGTCGTCGGTTCTGCCTAAAGCCTCGGCCACGAGGTCCAGGACCGTAGCCAAAACGGCCTGGAGCTCTGCCAGAGCGACCACCACAAACTGGAGCACGGGCAAGAAAGTAGTCTCGTCTACCACCACCTACACGACGCGGCCTGGCCTCCAGCCTCTCAACGCGTCGAGGAACATGCAGTCTACCACCCTGCTAGTAGAACTGCTCTTGATCACTACGAGCTCTCTCTGCTCTCTCAACCCGCTTCCTCCTAAAACAAAACTCTGCAAGATGCCCGTCTCTCTGACAGTACTCACAATGATAGGTGGGCTTCTTGGGATGTGGCTGAGGCTTGGGATTCTTGGGCTTAGTGGTGATTGGTATTGTCTTCTTGGGCTGAGAGGGTCCAGGAAGAGAGTCTAGAGAAGTGCTGAGGTGTTTGGGCTTTGGAACCCAGATAGATTTCTTGGGTGGAGCTTTTGGTGGTTCATGGATTACTCCATCCTTGGCTGACAAGCTGGGGAGGACTCAGTGGACTGAGTCTTAGGATATCTCTACTCAGGAGTCATTTTACTCCACTCCACTGCCCGGCTAATGGCACTCTCAAAGTTAGCCTTGGTGTAAGTGTAACATACCCCAAACCCATCCTGCCTCTTGAATTGATGGATCATCATGCCGAGCTGTGGCTCTCTGGCACTGATCCAACTCAGGATAGAACGGAGGTAAAAGTTCTCATTCTGAGAATCAGCTAGCTCCTCTCTCAAGGAAGCTAGAACCTCCACCTGAGACAAGCAGGTCTCACATTCACTCTCTACTTGGATAGACTTTTCGGCTTTTAGCTTGATCAATTCCATTCTAAGAGACAAACAGTTCTCACAGACAGTGGGTGGAACTGACAGTGTTCAAGCTCTAGCCTGGTCTGCGCTAGCTCAGCTCTCACTCTCTCCAAATCACCCAAATGCTCATCGCCCTAGGCTTTCAGCTCAGCTAAGATAGCTAGATGAGATGGGCAATCAACACAGGGTGCGACGACATAGGCTTGAGCATCTTTCAGCTCCAGCTGAGCGCTTTCAAGCTCAGTGGCCAAAGCGTCCCTCTCATCAACCCTTTCTGTGTACCTGGACTTCAGAGTCGACAGGTCACACAGAAGCACCTCACACTTCGGGCACTCACTGCTATCACCCAAGCAAGGGGAAGAAGATAGACTCTCAATTCTGCCGTTGGCTACGGCAAGCTCACTCTCTAACTCATCTATCCTCTTCTTGGCCCCCCTAAGCAGTTTTTCCCGATACTTTAACTCCTGACGATTGCTCTCAAGTAAATCAACAATTTCGCGTTCATAGGATGATACCTTTTCGTTGTCGTCGTCGTCGGAGTCATCGGAGGAGCTCTTTTCTTCCTTATCCCCAAGAGCCATTGAGCAGAAGCTCTTGCGGGATCTTCGGCGCTGGTGTGAGCGGCTCTTTGGTCTGTCCCCGAAGGCCATGAAGCAAAGGCCCGCCGGATCATCCTTGTCCTTCCCCTTCTTGATGACGATCTCCTCATCGCTTGAGCTCGATGAAGAGGAAGAAGACGTGGACTACTTGGAGTAGCTCTTCTCCATCTCGGCGAAGAAGGCCTTGTCGCGCTTCTTGTTCTCTCGCTGGTAGTCCTTGTAACACCCCAGTATTTAAAAAGAATTAAAATAAAGAAAACTATTATTAAACACATTTCTGGAAATTAAAAATTAAAGAAAAACCCTTAAAGAGCCTCATTAAAGCCAAACAGGGAGAAATATTCAAAATATGGACTTGAAAATTTTATGACATGAACTAGAGACCAAAATATAATTTTGAGAATTTTTACAAAATTTCAGCAATAGTGATTCAGGCCTTAATCAAATAATTAATATTCTGGAATTATTTTAATTGAAAAATGAATTTTAAATCTTATTGGGCCGCAACCCTATATTCCACCTCCAAGGCCTTTCGGCCCAGCCCAGTCCGTCCGCGCCCACCGACAGGCGGGACCCAACTGTCGGCGCGCCCTCCCTCGCTCCCCGCATGCTCGCGCCTGGCCGGTCCCACCCGTCGGCCTCCCGCGCGCCCCCTCTCAGCCTCTGCCACCTTCGGCCCACTCGTCAGCCCCTTTTCTTTTACGCCCGCTCACTGACAGGTGGCCCCACCTGTCAGGCCTTTCTTCTCCGATGGAAGGGGATCTCCCCCTTCCATTCCCATCGGCCCCCTTGCCCTATTCGCCGCCGGACGCCTCGGATCACCGAATCGAGCCAGATCTCGACCCCCCATCCTCCGGCGACCTCTTTCCCCCGTTTCTCACGCGCTTTCCGCCGTATATGGCAAGAAGCCGAACCCTAGGGAAACCTCACCGGCGATGGAAAGCCCCTTCGGTTTCCTTCGGATTCCTTGCCTTTTTCTCGCCGGTGAGCCCCTATAAAGAACCCCCACCCTCGCCGCAGTTAGCCCACGCCAACATCACTCAAGCCCTCCCCTTCCCGAGCGTCCCCCCCTCTCTTTTGCGCCACCACCTCTGTTCCGGCTCCGGCGACCTTTTGCCAGCGCCACGGTGCCTTTCCACCCTCGCCTCTGTTGGGCCGAATCACCACCGAAAGACCGCCTTCGCCGCCGGCCCGAACCTATCCCGCCGCCACCCCTCAACGCCGGCCATGAACCGACGCCCACGAGCCCCAACTCAGGTACCACCATGATCGCCGCCCTTTTCTGTTTCGGTTTTCGCGCTCACCTGAGGCACTTAGCCCTCGCCACCACTGTCGCGCTCGCCAGCAGTGGCTGCCGTCGCCGGAGAAGACGGCGGATCTACGTGCCGTGCCGGATTTAACCCCGGCCGCACGATCATGCTTGGAGGGCATAGATTAGATCTCCTCTGGGATTTAATCCCCGCCGTCCGTCTGCGCTAAGGGGTATCGAGGCCTGTGAGCCGTCGATCACCACATAAGCGCCCCGCCCCGCGATCGCCCATTGGATCTAGATCCAACGGTCCTGCTCGGCCTGGTCGACACGCGCAGTCAACTGTTCACGGTGAACCCAGTTCACCGTGGACCAGAGACTGTTTTCCCCTTTAAAATAAAATCCAGAAATAATTTTAAAACTTTGAAAATTCATAACTTGCTCATTTTAACTCCAAATTTCACCATTCAAATTTTGTTAAAACCAGTATAATATTCTCTACACATTAATGCCATAAAAATAGTATGTTACTGTTACCCAAAATATTTTTAATAAATAAATGAATAAAAACCCCTTAGGGATAAATTATTAATTCAGAAAAATAAATTAGAAAATCCCTAAGAAAATAAGTTTACTGTTTATTCACCAAACATCAGCACATTAAAACTTTATTCCACATAATAGAACCCACAAAATGTGTATGTTTATTATTTGGTGAATTTTATCTGTTTATTGAATGTATTGTTTATCTTTCCGCATCGAGAAGACTACGAGTTCGTCGAGGAGCCGGAGTTCTATCACGAGGTTCCACCTTCACCCTTTGCTGAGCAAGGCAAGTCATCGACCCCTCTTGTGGAAACAGTTGATCATTATTGAGCCCATGTTTTAATAAATTATCGCTATAACTCATAGGTTAATATTGCATTAGTCAAACGTCAAGCCCTACACTTATATTTGTTAGATCCCCGTCCTTGTGTGCAAACCCAAGCCATGCTTATTGAGCCTTCACTCCTTGTCACTCTACAAATATTATATTAGCTAGTGCCCAATGTACCGGCACAATTGCTATAGGATATAAAGAATGAGTCGTAGATAGCTGGATTCTAATATATGAATTTCCCCGTTATTCTCATCTCTGGACTCTGTTGGAGTTGGCTAAGTTATAAGTATGGTGGGTTCCGGGTGCAAGCTCAGAAACTGGTTGGTCGCACCCAGGGCACTATAAGGACCGGTCTGCGGGATCTGTTGCAAAGCACTTCCGTACCAACCACAAGTCTAATGGGTAAGTCCTAACCGGAAGTGTGGGACACTCCGACTCTCGGCACCACAGTGGAGGGGGCAAGGGGCTAGCCCTCAGGGCGCCTTGTACCAAAGAAGGCTCAAGGGGGGGTATGGTGAGGCACCGACGCGTCGGGGCACCATATGAAACCTATAAGAGGGTGTTGTTGAGTCGGGGAGGACTATATGGAAGGTTTTGGCACGAGTTCCCGTGAAATGGGTCATCTCGTTACACTTTTGTGTAGGTGATGAGTGCGTGCCTTGTGGGTACAGTGGTACATCTCTGATCAGAGTAATTCAATCTTTTCGAAAAGCCGAGCCCACGGTCAAGGGCGGGTTGTGTGACTACTCGCAGTTAGTTTACAATTGTTTGAATGATTGAGTTATTCATGGCATGTAAGGACTGTTGTGCGAGGAGGTAAAACGTACTCCTCGAGTTAGAAAGATGATGATGCATACACATGTTTACATTTCAGTACTAATAAATTGATCACATTTAATGCTTTACAATTATGCTTCTTTCGCAAAATTAGCCACTATCTCCCTTGTTATTATCTTGCATTATGTTTGCATTCGGTGGCTTGCTGAGTACATCTGTACTCACCCCGTTAACTTACACCATCAGAGCCCGTCTACTACGAGGAGGATGAAGGTTTGGAGTAGCAACCCAGTCAAGGCGAGACTGGAAGGAGGCGTTCATCTAGGACCCTTTGATTTATTAGTTTCTCTTCATATTTATTCACTTTTGTACTAATACGGTCTATGAACCGTGAATGATTGCTCGTATTTGTACGTGGTCGCATGATGAACGTCTTGGTTTATTGATTTTCTATGGAATTTCAATAAAGGTCCTGATTTATTAAATCGGGGCGCGACAAGATGGTATCATAGCCGACTTGACTGTTGGAAGTCAAACAGACCTGACCTTAGGACTTATATATATTCACTATATTTTCTTACAAAAAAATTACTTGTCCTCTCATCTTCTGAGATTTTCACAAAGACTTTCTCTCTTTTGTAGATGCCGGTCCATACCATGAGCGGGAACCTTCGCGACGAGGCTGGTTTCATCCGCGAGCTGCGCATGCTCGTCGGTTTCCTTGGATTTGAGCACGAGCCGATGTACCATGGAGTCTTCCCCGACGAGGAAGAAAGCTTCTGTGAGGTCACTGTCGTCGTCCCGCCCTCCCCTCAGACAGCTCACACCTATCGCGGAGGAGGACCTACCTTCTTGGTTGCCAGTCAGCGCACCACCCTCCAGGCACTCACCGAGCTCCGGATGATCTATGACAGTGAGCTCTATGACACGGATTTCCGCTTCGTGCCTCTTCGCACTCCAGGGAGTCCCCACAACATCTTCGTCAGCACACTCTCCCAGCGTCATTCTGCAATTGGCCATCCCATGCGCTTGTTGGAGGCCATGGATGATCTCCATTACGAGGCACTACAGGACGCCAATGGACAGCGCGACACGATCAGCTTTTACCGACACTCTTCTGAGGATCTGAACCGCGAGAACGGAGATCTTCATCGTCGTATCCAGCAGGGACACTGTTTGGCTGCCGAGGCAGAGGAGTTACGGCGTCAGAATGAGCTCCTTCGGCAGCGCGTCGCCACCAACCCACAGCTCCGCTACCAGATCGAGGAATTAAAGAAGGACATTGAGGAGATCGCACCTCTTCCACCTCGCAAGAAGAAACCCCTTCGGATCCCCACCGTGAGGCCCAAGAGGATCTCCCGCAGTGCTCCACCCGCCGGACCATCCAGCTCCTCGACCCCGACCGTCTCCCACGAGCCCGTGATCGAGCCATCCCCCGAGCTACCATAGACGTAGTTTACGATTGATTGCTTTTCTTTTTGCTTGATTGTATTGCCATTCATGTCAAATATGAGGCATGAGTGAAGAACTAAATAAAAGACAATAAATGTAATCGCAAGAACGATCTTTTGGAATAAAGTTTAGCAGTGTTCCCCCTTTAAAGATATTGTTATTTTGGAAATCCCAGGATGTCGAACAACCAAGGCTCCGACGCTCCCCAGAACAGAGGAGAGAATGGCAACTTGCCACAGTGGGGAGCGACCGGGCAAAGGCAAGCCCCAGTCGTCAACCACCCCACGCTGGCTGAGATGATGGCCACTCAAAACCAATTGGTCGCTGCCTTATTGAACTAGATGCAACAACAGTAGCAGCAGATGCAAGAGCAGCAGGCTCGGTTCTTCCGCCTCCACCAACATCTCGAGCTGCCACGACCCGTCACTCCAGCTCCCGCTCCCACCTCTCAGCTCTCGGAGTTCCTCCGAGTCCGCCCACCGACCTTTTCGAGCACCACCAACCCCATGGAGGCTGGGGATTGGTTAAGAACTATCGCAAAGAAGCTAGACCTTCTGACCTGCACGGAGCAGGAAAAAGTGGCCTTCGCCGCCCATCAGCTCCAGGGTCCCGCCGTAGAATGGTGGGACAACCTGCGAGAGACTCTGCCCGAGGGACATGTTCACACCTGGGCAGAATTCTCTGATGCCTTCCATGCCGCTCATATCCCAGATGGTATTATCGCATAGAAGCAGCAGGAATTCCGAGACCTGCAGCAGGGGAGTAGGTCTGTTACGGAATATTTACACGAGTTCAACAGACTGGCTAGGTACGCACCGGAGGAGGTCCGCACAGATGCGGCCAGGCAGGCTAAGTTCCTGCGGGGACTGAAGAATGAGTTGTCCCTACAGCTTATCTCTGGAGATTATACCAGCTTCCAAAAGCTGGTGAACAAAGCTATCATTCAGGAGACCCAACAGAACAAGGTCGACCTGAAGAAGAAAATGATGATTGCCTTTAGGCAAAACCAGGGCATGGCTCAGAGGCCCCGCTTCACCCCTCCTCCACCAGCACCATAGTACCACCCTCGCCCGGTATATCATCCGACACCTGTCGCTAACACCGGAGCCGGACAACCTCGCCCCGCTCCCGCCGCACAAGCCGCCCCAGCCGCCTCGGCTAAGAAGGCGGAGGTTTTGCGAGACAGGCACGACAAGCCTGTGATATGCTTCAACTGCCATCAAGAGGGGCACTATTCTCACCAGTGCCCTCATCCCAAGCATACCCAAGGCATTGCAGCGAACCCCGCCGTCCGCGCCAATGTCAACCACGTCACCGCCGAAGAAGCCCAGGCCGCCCCGAAAATTGTCATGGGTAAGTTTATGGTTCATTCATCACTTGCAGTGGTATTATTTGACATCGGAGCTACACACTCCTTTATATCAACTGCTTTTGTGGAAAGAAATGCCCTGAACATAAGCGAACTACCCAGACCAATATTAATAGCTACCCTGGGCAAGCAAACCCTCGCCTATTCCTTTAGTCCAAAGGTATGGGTAGATATCCAGGTACGATATTTTGGGCCGACCCCATTCTGATAGAATGCCAAGGTTTGGATCTCATTCTAGGGATGGATTGGTTAAATAAACACCAAGGAGTAATAGAATGTGCCCAGAGAAAAGTGACTGTGACCAGTGAAGAAGGGACTATCGTCACATTCCAGATGCCAAGCATGAAGACCGGAAGACCAAGACTACATCAGATTACCTTGGAGGAAATACCCGTGGTCAGTGAATACCCGGACGTGTTCCTAGAGGATTTACCAGGGATGCCACCCAAGAGGGACATCGAGTTCAGGATTGACTTGGTGCCCGGAAGCACCCCTATTTATAAGCGACCATACCGGATGGCCGCTAATGAGTTAGCTGAGATGAAGCAGCAATTGGAGGATCTCGAGAGGAAAGGCTACATCAGACCAAGTACATCGCCATGGGGTGCCCCCGTCATCTTCGTCGAGAAGAAAGAAGACAAGGCCAAGCGTATGTGTGTGGATTACCGCGCCTTGAATGACGTGACCATCAAGAACAAGTACCCGTTGCCTCGGATTGATGATCTCTTCGACCAGCTAAAGGGAGCTACGGTATTCTCAAAGATTGACCTGCGGTCTGGTTATCATCAGTTGAGGATTCGAGAAGAGGATATACCCAAGACTGCCTTTACCACCCGTTATGGATTATATGAGTGCACGGTTATGTCCTTTGGATTGACCACCGCCCCTGCATTCTTCATGAACATGATGAATAAGGTATTTATGGAGTATCTAGACAAATTCATCGTGGTCTTTATAGACGACATTCTTATTTATTCCAAGGACCAGAAAGAGCACGAGACTCATCTTCGGTTAACCTTATGCAAGCTAAGGGAACACCAGTTATACGCCAAGTACAACAAGTGCAAGTTTTGGACGGCGGAAGTAAAGTTCCTTGGACACATTATCTCTGCCCAAGGCATTGCAGTAGATCCTGCCACCGTAGAAGCTGTTACAGATTTGTTGCCACCCACGAACGTATCTAAGATACGAAGTTTTCTGGGTTTGGCCGGGTATTACCAGAGATTTATTGAGAATTTTTCCAAGATAGCCAAGCCAATGACCAAGTTGTTGCAGAAAGGAGAAAAGTTTGAATGGACTCTTGAATGCGAGGAAAGTTTCCGCACCCTCAAGACCCGTCTGGTGTCAGCTCCCATACTGACCCTACCCGATATCCGGAAAGACTTCCATGTCTATTGTGACGCATCTCGCCAGAGATTGGGATGTGTTCTTATGCAAGATGGAAAGGTTATCTCTTATGCCTCTCGTCAGTTGAGACCCCATGAGTTGAACTACCCGACCCACGATTTGGAATTAGCCGCTGTAGTGCACGCCCTTAAGATTTGGAGGCATTATTTGGTCGGAAATCACTGTGAGATCTTTACGGACCACAAGAGCTTGACGTACATCTTCACACAGCCAGATCTTAACCTGAGGCAAAGACGATGGTTGGAGCTAATAAAGGACTATGACTTAGGTATTCACTACCACCCTGGAAAAGCAAATGTGGTAGCTGATGCATTAAGTCGCAAGGGATATTGCACAACCATGATGATTCAGGATCACACACCCTTGTTATGTAGAGAGATGGAAAAGTTGAATCTTGGGTTAACCACAGGAGCATATCTAGCCACCTTGGAGACCCAGCCAGTTCTATTCGAGCAGATCCGTGAGGCTCAGTTGGAAGACCCAGATATAGTTGCCATTAGGAAGAACATGAGGCAAGGCAAAGCCCCAGGATTTTCTGAAGACGAGAATGGCACCATATGGTTTGGAACCCGGATATGTGTGCCGGATAAGCCAGAGATAAAGACCCTTATCCTGAGAGAAGCCCACGAGACGATGTACTCCATTCATCCCGGCAGTACCAAGATGTACCCGGACCTGAAAGACCGTTATTGGTGGGTTAGCATGAAAAGGGAGATTGCACAGTTCGTCGCCGAATGTGACACCTGTAGAAGAGTAAAAGCTGAACATCAGAGACCTGCAGGGCTATTGCAGCCACTTAAAGTGCCTGAATGGAAATGGGAAGAAATCAGAATGGACTTCATCACCGGCCTCCCAAAGACCCAACTTGGATATGATTCTATTTGGGTGATCATCGACCGGCTCACGAAAGTGGCACATTTCATAGCCGTCAAGACGACCTTTAGTGGCCCTAAGCTTGCAGAATTATACATGGCCCACATTGTGTGTCTTCATGGAGTGCCCAAGAAGATAGTGTCCGATAGAGGAAGTCAGTTCACCTCTTGTTTTTGGAAGAACCTTCAAGAAGAGATGGGAACAAGATTGAACTTTAGCACTGCCTACCACCCTCAGACTGATGGACAAACAGAAAGGGTAAACCAAATATTGGAAGATATGCTACGGGCATGTGTCTTGGATTTTGGAGCCACTTGGGACAAGAGCTTACCGTACGCTGAGTTTTCATACAACAACAGCTATCAAGCTAGTCTTCAGATGTCTCCTTTTGAAGCCTTATATGGACGTAAGTGCAGAACGCCGCTGCTTTGGGATCAAACTGGTGAATCTCAAGTGTTCGGGACGGACATCCTTCGTGAAGCTGAAGAGAAGGTACGGATCATTAGAGACCGGCTCAAGACAGCCCAATCACGACAGAAGAGCTACGCGGACAATCGTCGCCAAGACCTGGCCTTTGAAGAAGGAGACCATGTCTACCTTCGAGTTACGCCTCTCCGTGGTACTCAGCGGTTTAACATGAGAGGAAAGTTGGCCCCTCGATATGTTGGACCATTTCCCATTATTCGATGCCAAGGCGAAGTTGCTTATCAGTTGGAACTACCGCCCTCATTGGCTGGAGTGCATGATGTGTTTTATGTATCTCAACTCAAGAAGTGTCTTCGCGTCCCGGCAGATCAAGTGGACCTACAACAGTTGGATGTTCAAAAGGATCTGACCTATGTGGAAAAACATGTCAAGATATTGGAGGTCAAGGAAAGAATCACCAGGAGTCGGGTCATCCGCTTCTGCAAAGTGCAGTGGAGCAATCATCCGGTAGAAGAAGCTACATGGGAAAAAGAAGATGAACTCAAGGCACAGCATCCTGAGCTATTCGAGGATTGATCCGAATCTCGGGGACGAGATTCTCTGTAAGGGGGATAGGATTGTAACACCCCAGTATTTAAAAAGAATTAAAATAAAGAAAACTATTATTAAACACATTTCTGGAAATTAAAAATTAAAGAAAAACCATTAAAGAGCCTCATTAAAGCCAAACAGGGAGAAATATTCAAAATATGGACTTGAAAATTTTATGAGATGAACTAGAGACCAAAATATAATTTTGAGAATTTTTACAAAATTTCAGCAACAGTGATTGAGGCCTTAATCAAATAATTAATATTCTGGAATTATTTTAATTGAAAAATGAATTTTAAATCTTATTGGGCCGCAACCCTATATTCCACCTCCAAGGCCTTTCGGCCCAGCCCAGTCCGTCCGCACCCACCGACAGGCGGGACCCACCTGTCGGCGCGCCCTCCCTCGCTCCCCGCCCGCTCGCGCCTGGCCGGTCCCACCCGTCAGCCTCCCGCGCGCCCCCTCTCAGCTTCTGCCACCTTCGGCCCACTCGTCAGCCCCTTTTCTTTTACGCCCGCTCACTGACAGGTGGCCCCCACCTGTCAGGCCTTTCTTCTCCGATGGAAGGGGATCTCCCCTTTCCATTCCCATCGGCCCCCTTGCCCTATTCGCCGCCGGACGCCTCTGGTCACCGAATCGAGCCGGATCTCGACCCCCCCATCCTCCGGCGACCTCTTTCTCCCGTTTCTCACGCGCTTTCCGCCGTATATGGCATGAAGCCGAACCCTAGGGAAACCTCACCGGCGATGGAAAGCCCCTTTGGTTTCCTTCGGATTCCTTGCCTTTTTCTCACCGGCGAGCCCCTATATAGGACCCCCACCCTCGCCGCAGTTAGCCCACGCCAACATCACTCAAGCCCTCCCCTTCCCGAGCGCCCCCCTCTCTTTTGTGCCGCCACCTCTGTTCCGGCTCCGGTGACCTTTTGCCGGCGCCACGGTGCCTTTCCACCCTCGTCTTTAAGCCCGTCGGGACCGTCGATGTCCACCTGATCCCGTCCCCGCCTCTGTTGGGCCGAATCGCCACCGGAAGACCGCCTTCACCGCCGGCCCGAACCTATCCCGCTGCAACCCCTCAATGCCGGCCACGAACCGACGCCCGCGAGCCCCAACTCAGGTACCACCATGATCGCCGCCCTTTTCTATTTCGGTTTTCGCGCTCACCTGAGGCACTTAGCCCTCGCCGCCGCCGTCGCGCTCGCCACCAGTGGCTGCCGTCGCCGGAGAAGATGGCGGATCTGCGTGCCATGCCGGATTTAACCCCGGCCGCACGATCACGCTTGGAGGGCATAGATTAGATCTCCTCTGGGATTTAATCCCCGCCGTCCGTCTGCGCTAAGGGGTATCAAGGCATGTGAGCCGTCGATCACCACTTAAGCGCCCCGCCCCGCAATCGCCCGTTAGATCTGGATCCAACGGTCCTGCTCGGCCTGGTCCACGCGCGCAGTCAACGGTTCATGGTGAACCCAGTTCACCGTGGACCAGAGACTGTTTTCCCCTTTAAAATAAAATCCAGAAATCAATTTAAAACTTTGAAAATTCATAACTTGCTCATTTTAACTCCAAATTTCACCATTCAAATTTTGTTAAAACCAGTATAATATTCTCTACACATTAATGCCATAAAAACAGTATGTTACTGTTACCCAAAATATTTTTAATAAATAAATGAATAAAAACCCCTTAGGGATAAATTATTAATTCAGAAAAATAAATTAGAAAATCCCTAAGAAAATAAGTTTACTGTTTATTCACCAAACATCAGAACATTAAAACTTTATTCCACATAATAAAACCCACAAAATGTGTATGTTTATTATTTGGTGGATTTTATTTGTTTATTGAATGTATTGTTTATCTTTCCGCATCGAGAACACTACGAGTTTGTCGAGGAGCCGGAGTTCTATCCCGAGGTTCCACCTTCACCCTTTGCTGAGCAAGGCAAGTCATCGACCCCTCTTGTGGAAACAGTTGATCATTATTGAGCCCATGTTTTAATAAATTATCGCTATAACTCATAGGTTAATATTGCATTAGTCAAACGTCAAGCCCTACACTTATATTTATTAGATCCCCGTCCTTGTGTGCAAACCCAAGCCATGCTTATTGAGCCTTCACTCCTTGTCACTCTACAAATATTATATTAGCTAGTGCCCAATGTACCGGCACAATTGCTATAGGATATGAAGAATGAGTCGTAGATAGCTGGATTCTAATATATGAATTTCCCCGTTATTCTCGTCTCTGGACTCTGTTGGAGTTGGCTAAGTTATAAGTATGGTGGGTTCCGGGTGCAAGCTCGGAAACTGGTTGGTCGCACCCGGGGCACTATAAGGACCGGTCTGCGGGATCTGTTGCAAAGCACTTCCGTACCAACCACAAGTCTAATGGGTAAGTCCTAACCGGAAGTGTGGGACACTCCGACTCTCGGCACCATAGTGGAGGGGGAAAGTGGCTAGCCCTCAGGGCGCCTTGTACCAAAGAAGGCTCAAGGGGGGGTATGGTGAGGCACCGACGTGTCGGGGCACCATATGAAACCTATAAGAGGGTGCTGTTGAGTCGGGGAGGACTATATGGAAGGTTTTGGCACGAGTTCCCGTGAAATGGGTCATCTCGTTACACTTTGGTGTAGGTGATGAGTGCGTGCCTTGTGGGTACAGTGGTACATCTCTGATCAGAGTAATTAAATCTTTTCGAAAAGTCGAGCCCACGGTCAAGGGCGGGTTGTGTGACTACTCGCAGTTAGTTTACAATTGTTTGAATGATTGAATTATTCATGGCATGTAAGGACTGTTGTGCGAGGAGGTAAAACGTACTCCTCGAGTTAGAAAGATGATGATGCATACACATGTTTACAATTCAGTACTAATAAATTGATCACATTTAATGCTTTACAATTATGCTTCTTCCGCAAAATTAGCCACTATCTCCCTTGTTATTATCTTGCATTATGTTTGCATTCGGTGGCTTGCTGAGTACATCTGTACTCACCCCGTTGACTTACACCATCAGAGCCCATCTACTACGAGGAGGATGAAGGTCTGGAGTAGCAACCCAGTCAAGGCGAGACTGGAAGGAGGCGTTCATCTAGGACCCTTTGATTTATTAGTTTCTCTTCATATTTATTCACTTTTGTACTAATACGGTCTACGAACCGTGAATGATTGCTCGTATTTGTACGTGGTCGCATGATGAACGTCTTGGTTTATTGATTTTCTATGGAATTTCAATAAAGGTCCTGATTTATTAAATCGGGGCGCGACAGTCCTTCAGGGCCTTCTTGAAGAATCTGATCTTCGGCTTGCCCTTGTTGAAGGAAGAGCTGTCGTGCTTGCCGAAGTCGTGGAAGCCACCACCGGTGCCATTCTTGTGTCCAATGCGCTTGGGGCAGTCGGCGATGAAGTGTCCTGGATCACCACACTCAAAACTCCCAGATTTTGTGCCGTGTCTTTTGAACATCCTTTTGTCATAGACACAGCGCACTCGGTTGTTAAACAGACACAAATCATCATCTCCCAAAGACTCAAGCTGGTCCTCAGTGATAGACATCAAAGAGAACCCAGCACAGCTCACTGAAGTGGGATCAACAGAAGGTGTAGCAAGGGCCAGGGATTTTGATCCAGAGCCAGTGAGATTTGATCTCAGCTGGATATCTACCTCAGTGGCCTTCAGCTTGCTAAATAACTCAGAAATGGTCAAGGTATCGTAAGAAGTGCTCTCAACGATAGAGGATACCTTGATCTCCTAGATCTTTGGGTCCAAGGTATGGAGAACCTTGAGCGCCTGCTCGTGATCTGAGACTAACTGAGCACCCTCAGCCTTGTTGTCCCAAAGCTTGTTAATGATCGATTGAAAACGACCAAACAATGCTTTAACAGATTCACCCGGCTTTTGTGTGAAGTTCTCGTACTCACGCCGGTAAGGCTGTTCCCTCATGGTGTGCCTTGAGGGTAGCCCAGATCTCTCTCACAGTGGAGAGATGGCTCACACGCTCAAACTCAGTGGGACCTAAACCAGAAAAGATAATGTTCACGACTTTACGCTTGCTCAGATGCTGGGCAATGATACCAGGAGTACCATGCTCAACAACTGGCAATATAACAAATGTATCGTGAACACAAATGTCCCAGATGTGCGAGCCTTGGCTCATAAGATAGGCTCGCATGCGAGTCTTCCAATAGTTATAGCCATAGGCTTCCAAGGACGGGACCTTGCCAGGAGAATTCATGATCACTACTGGGGTTTAGAACCGTTTAAGGTATGGAAAAACCCTAACCAGGCTCTGATACCACTTGTAGGACCGAAAGTAACGACCAGAGGGGGGTGAATAGGTGCCTTAAAAATTCTTTCGAATATCTGGCCTGTTCCCAACACCCAACGCACCTCAAAAGACTAAGCAGCAGAGTATGAACAGATTGCCTAAGTCTAAAGGTATCTAGCCTAGCAGCAAATGATGTTAAACAGAGAACCACCAAAGCAGTGCTACTAGGCAGATAAACAGGATATACTAGACTTGGCAGGTCAAACTTCTCAATGGATGATCTAAGTATATATGAAGTGAGATGAGAAGTTACTGTTCAGATTTGTCTCCTGTTCGGATCTTGGTGAAGCCTACTCTGCTGTGTCGAAGCCTGCTTCGCTGTGTTGAAGCCTGCTTCAGAGGTCAGTGTCGAAGGTTTGTTGTCTATCCTGCTTCGAGTGCGACTGAGAGCGAAGTATGCTTCGAAGCAAAGAAAGACAGTTTCAGAGCTTGCTTCGAACAGTGCACTTCGAAGCCTATACTTCGAACAGAGGTTCGAAGAAGCTCACAGAAAAGCAACCTCCGAAAGAGAGCCAAAGCCCTACACACGGCAGAAAGACCAAATCAAAGTCCACACTGTTACCTTCGAAGCTAGCAATATCGAGGTATGACCTTCGAACAACAGGCTAGCTTCGAGTGGAGGTCTGCAGGTGTTGACACACAAGAAATCGAAAATCTCAAACACACTTCGAATGACAAGCTTCGAACTCACAAGCTGTGACCCTTGAAAATGATGACAGCAGAAAAATCTCAGAGACTACACATCGAGCGAAGTATATCAGAGAGACTAGCTTCGAAGTCAACTTCGAAGCCTGTCGGAGTATACCTTCACACAGACGGTCGAAGTATGTCAAGCTGACCGCACAAAAACGTACTTCAAAGCTAGAAACACAATACACAAAAGTGAAGTCAAAGTTCAAGCGAAACCCTCGAAGATGTTAGATCGAAGCCTACCTCACGGATCTGAGGGGCTTCGGACAGAGAAGGGGCTTCGCCAGAGAACAGTCAGAAAAGGCACTTGGCCCTGTCTACTCGATCAAAAAGCAACGCAGTAAAAAGCAGGGCTAGAGTACTAGTGTACTGTTTCTACAGTGTAGTAGTACTACTTGCAACCAGTATGAACTAGTACTTCTCACGTGAAGAACAGAAGCAACAGAGAGCATTCAGGAATAAGAAACTGCAACCCGTAGACCGAAGCATTAAATCCAAACAACAAACACTGCGCACCGAATGTAAATAGCTGAGAATAAAATTTCACAGCAACATGATTAATAGCAGAGACGCAGGAATGGAAAATCGTATGAGAAGAAGCCTGGCGGCGCACACACAAGAGAGAGAAGCGCAGGGAACAAGAGGAATGACCCAAGGAATTGATTGAAAAGTGATTTCAGCAAAAGGGTGACCTAACCCTAGGGATTGGGGCCCTATTTATAGGCTGCCCAATAGCTAAGAATATTCCACCAGACCCTTAGGGTTTTTTACAGACGCTGAAATAAAGGAAAAGACTCAACTTCCCTTAGGATTTTTTATAGACTTGACTGACTGACTGTGGGCCTAGAGATACAGATGACTTATCCGGAAGCTAAGCTTTCATAGCGACTACGACTTCTCTTCTGGACAGTCGGATACAAGATCAACGGTTGTCAGTTTTGCGCCGAAACTAACAAAGCCTCCACCGACTTTGCACCAGGTACCCGGATTGGGCCGGCCCGATTCCGCAGCTCTCTCAGCCCGACAATCACTCACCGCCCGTGTACCTGAGTCAATCCTGGTCAACATCCCAGTGGGTCTTCTACTGCTTCTGGCCCATGTACCCGGATTGGGCCAGCCCGACTTCGCGGCCCCTCTGCCCGACAGTCGCTCACTGCCCGTGTACCTGAGTCACACGCGTCCCATGAAACAACAGATCTTCACTCTTCTCAGTCCTCTTTGACTATCGTTGACAATGACTCATCACTTCTGGAGCAATGAGGCCCACACTATTCAGCATGGCTCCTCAGCAAATCCATCCTACCCTTGCCTTCAGTGCATTTCTCGACCACGGAGAGAAGATAATCATTTTCACATTTCAGTTTTTCGAGTTGCTCTCTAGCAAAGCTGAGTTAGTCCTTAAGGGTGATGCAGGTGGGATACGCCGGCTGCACATCCTTATAACACTCATCACTCTCCAGTCTATCCTTAAGTTCATCAACATGCCTATCTCTCAAATTAATACTTTCAACAAGTAAAGGACAATTCATGCATTCGTTGATGACCGCAGGACTAGACACCACCACAAAAGTTGCTTTTCAGTCAATACAAGTTCTTCAATAGTTTGAGAATGTGTAAACGCAGCTGAGCAAGTTCATTCATGACAATAAGACATGACTCACATTCGGCATAATCAGGCTTAGATTTCAAAATTGCAAGTTCACTGGAAATAGTTTCAAGTCTGAATTTTAGTTCTTTTCATTCTTTAGCAGCAAGTTTAAGTAATCTATCCTAAGAACAAACAACATCATGCAATTCATTATTTTGAACAAGAAGTTGATCACGGGATAGATATATCTCAGAAGTGTTGAGCTCGTCACTGCTATCGTTGTCGTCGACCACGAAGCAAAGGTCGGTGAGGTCCATTGTCTTCTTCTCCTTCTCCTTCTCCTTCTTGGGAGGCTCCTCTTCCTCGGAGCTTGGCTCCTCGCTTGATGTACCGTCGATGTCACTGAGGGCGGCCACAAAAGCTCTGGCTACTCTTTTAGCCACTTTTCTGTGCTTCCCTTTGAAGTAATGTTTCTTGTTCCAATTTTGGTGCTTCTGCTCATTTTCATTTTTTATTTTTAACTTAGGGAAATTCGCTTTTATGTGAGAAAGATATCCACATTCAAAACAATACTGTGACCCTCCTCTCCTTTGGTCTCATCTATCATTGTAGAAGCGAGTGAACTTCTTAACAATGAGAGCTAGCTCCTCAACATCTAGAGTGTCCACTTGTTCTTTCGTGACAGAGACAAGGGAGGACAAGACAAAACCACCAGAATAAGCACAAACTACAGAACCACCAGAAAATTACCACCAGATGAGGTACCACTGCTAGGACCGGAAACTAAAGCAATAGAAGGCAACAAATAGTTTCCGAGTCCTGGACGAGACGCCTTGGCAATCTCAGTGGACTTGAGCTTACTAAAGAGTTCATCGCAAGTCAAAGTGTCAAAACTTGCCGACTCTTCAATACTAGAGATCTTCACCTCCCATATGCTACGATCAAGAGCATAGAGAAGTTTCATCACCCTATCATGGTTAGAGTAAGCCAAAGTCCCAATGGAGCACAAATTACTCACAGTTCCATCAAAACGTGCAAACAT
Organism: Zizania palustris; assembly: GCA_019279435.1. Taxonomy (NCBI): domain Eukaryota; kingdom Viridiplantae; phylum Streptophyta; class Magnoliopsida; order Poales; family Poaceae; genus Zizania; species Zizania palustris. The sequence goes on along the minus strand of JAAALK010000079.1, from coordinate 104,543,860 downwards.
GGCATCTACAGATTCGCCGGGGCCTTGCACAAACATTTGATATTCTAGATTATATGTGCTTTGCCGCCTAGCCTTAATCTGAGAGGTGCCTTCATGAAAAGTTTTTAAGGTTGTCCAAATTTCACGTGCAGTTCGTAGGTGCTGGACCCTGTCAAACTCTTTGCGACTCTGACTGACAAACAATATGTTTCTTGCTTTGCTATTACAGTCGTACTATAATTTCTCAGTCTCTGAAGTGCGAGTTTTAGAGATAACATATTGGGAATCAACAATGTCCCAAATAGCACTTCCTTGGCTTAGTAGGTAAGCCTCCATGCGCACCTTCCAATAAGCAAAATCATGACCAACAAAAATCGGAATCTTAAAGTTTCTCTCCATGTTACCAAAAGAAGGATCACAAACCAGTTAAGGTCAACTGGTGATCTAACCGGCTCTGATACCAATTGTGGGATCGAAATGGCGACTAGAGGGGGGTAAATAGGCACCTCGACAATTTCTCATGAATAATATGGCCTATTCAATTCACCCAACGCTCCTCCAAAAATTCAGATTCAAATTTAAACCAACCAATACGAATCAGAGCAACGATATCTTTACCAATTAAGAAAACTTGGTTAACACATGACCTTGACACTTGAGCTGAAACTAGACACCAAAATCAATCAAATTAACCAAACTCTCTTCAGATCAAATGATTCCTTCAAACAACAACTTTACAATGCTATTTCATATCTATATCAGATTTTGAACTCAGAAGTAAACAAACTCAATCATCTAACCAAACTGCAACAGATTCAAGGATGATCTCAACCTATAAAGTGAAACTGAAAATACACTTCTGAAAAATGATCAGTGATTTCAGAGGTAATTATGAACTGAAACAAGACTATGATTTCAGAAAATAGATCTGGACTGAAACAATTTAATTTAAATCTGAACACAACTTGCAGTTTAACAACTCACTTCAAAACATAAATTTCAGACATTCATATTCAGAACAAGATTTGATGTATTGGCACAAACTAGATGTGAAACAGTACTGAAAATATAGATGGAATGTTTGTTGAGCACTAGGTTAGGCAATAAACACAAATTTCAGAACACCAGTGTTCAGAACTGAAGATTATTTTTCAAATCAGACAACCAATTCAATTTAGTTTACTACACATAGAGTTCAATTTGAATCAGTTTACTAAAAATGTATTAGTAACTGAAATCAAGTAATATCAGAAGTTTGGATTCAATTGTTCACTTAAAGCATGCTTACTTATGAGCAACACTTTAAAACTTCCTGCAGACTGAAACTGAACAGTACAGAAAGTGGTAATCACAAAATTGACAAAATCTGGACAATAAATAGTTTACTCACTAAATCAATTCTGTGTTGATCAAAAGAATTACCATAATGACAAAAGGTTTAAAAACAGTTCAAGAGTTCAGAATTGATTCCTGAAACAATTCACAAATGCTGAATCTCTAAACAAATTGCTGATAACAAACAACTTGGATTGATACTCTTAGTTCTAAGGAACAAAACTGATTCACAACACAACAAACAGACCAGTCCTAGGAAATTGATATCCTCAAACAGGTTCAGAAAACTATAAATGTTTTGATTGATTTAGTAACAAACATTATAACTTTATATTGCATAATCTTGACACAAATCTGAAAACTAAAACCTGATACAGACAGAGAATCTAAAATTCTATACTCACAGTAAAACTCTGAACAGAACTGAAACTGACTCAAGGTTTGATTCCAACAAAGTTTGGAGCAATGAATAAAATTTTTGGAATCAATTTTAATACTTCTGAACCACTTATGAAAACCCTTTCTAAAGATCACACAAGATGTATAGACCTAGCTAGAACATTGAACAATATTCTTGTTGGGGAAAATATTCCATCTTCAGGGTTATTGCAGTGACAAGATAAAGACTGATGATTAAGCCGAAGACTTCCAGCATATAACTTCGGAGATACATTGAATCAAGTTCGAAGTATCATGACGAACTTTAGTTCGGAGTATATCTTCGAACTTGGACTCTTCCGGGAGCTTCTTTGCCAGCTAAGATGGAAGACTTATCTTTTTTCTCATTAGATTAGTCTTTTACCATTTTAGCCCTATTAAGGATACCGAATAGTTTTCACTATGTCGGTTGTATTAGAGAGGTAAAAAGGTCTTTTCCTTAATGTTTAGGCCTATAAATACCCCCCGTTTTACCCTGTAATAAGGACCGAAGACAAGTTATTCAATACACACTTTCAAACTATTCTAAGTTATTATCTTTTCGGAGGCTTAGAATAGTTTTCTTCACAAACACTTCGTTTGTTAGTTTCTAATCTTCAGAAACCTGTTAGTGTAATCTTTTACGCCAACAGTTGGCGTCGTCCGTGGGGAACCTAGTCCAAGAAACTTCGTTCTCTACCAACTTCTCACACCATGCCTCCTAAGTGGAGTGCAGTTAGTAATCCTGTTCGGAGGTCCCCTCGGACCTCCAGAGTAAGATCTTCAGATACAGTTGAGGTCGGAGGACCTTTGATGTTTCCTCCACCTCAAACTCCAGAAGGGATTCCCATTCCTCGAGCACATGGAGTTCCTCCGCCATCTCCATCTATACTTCGGCCAGCCGGAGTCCCTCTTCCACCTCAAGTTCCACTTCGAACAGATCCCTACAGTTCTCAAGACCCGGAAGATCCTTCCGGAGAAGATGAAGACAGTCTTGGTGATATGGCCGCTCAAATGGCCAGTCTCCAAGCCGAAGTTGCAAGGTGGTGGCAAGAAGCCACGAATAGGCTTCGTTCTCAAGCCACCCCAACCATTCCCGAAGTGCCCGAAGACGACGAGGTTATTTATCCTGAAGCCCCAGAGAATGCTTCCTTCGATACCGAGTCTCCGCTGCATCCCGAGTTGCAGAAAGTACGCTTCGACCCCAAGTTCAAAACTTCGAAGCTTTGCATGTATGCCGGAGATGAAGATCCTGGAGAATTTGTTCGTTCTTATGCTCTAGCAATTGAAGCCAGTGGAGGAGTGCGGGACACTATGGAAAAATGCTTTCCCCTAGCTCTTCAAGGAGTGGCATTGCGGTGGTTCTGGTCTTTGAAGCCAGGATCAATTAATTCATGGGGGCAGTTGAAGAAGAAGTTCGTAAGCAATTTCCAAGGCACCTTCGTGCCCCCAATTTCAACGGGAAGTCTTTTCCAGGTGAAGCAGCTCCGTGGAGAGACATTGAGGCAATACTTCAAGCGCTTCGCTCATACGAAGTCGCGGATTTGAGGCTTAACTACGTCTTCAGTAGTTGACGCAGCTCGAGAAGGAGTCATTCATCCAGGCCTCCTTGATAAACTTCACCAGAAAAGCATATCTTCTGTTTCTTAGTTAATGTCATATTTCGAAGAGTATGCAAGGTCAGAAGAAGGATGGCTTCGAAGAACTGCTGCAACCCCGTCGATACTGCAAGAAGTGAAATTGGAAGTGAAAACTTCAGCACAGCCGCAAGGGCCTAGCTTCGAAGTTCAGCATGACAGGCGTAGGGGGCAAAAGCATCCTCGTTCAGAAGTTCTGAACATTGCACCTCCGCAGAAGTTTGCTCAAAAAGCTCCACAGCCATCAGGAAGCAAGACTAGTAGCTGGAGGCCCCCAGGGAAACCAGCTGGCAAAGGCCAGACCTTGTTGTGCTGTATCCATGGTGAAAACCGGAGCCATGCAACTAATACTTGAAAGGCTATACTTGCTTTGAGAGGAGAGTATCTGGAAAGAACTTCGGGTCGAGGCACTACTGACCGAGTTCCAACTGAAGTGTGTTCGGAGCCTGTCCAGGCTGTAGCGCGGATAGAGAACTTCGATTCGGCAAGACGCCCTCCGGTGGTCAATATTATGCCACCTCCGAAGCAGGAAGATGGGCAAGATCGAGGGAAAAGAGTAGTCCTCCCCATCTCCGGAGGAGGAACTCTCGGAAGTATGTCCAAGAGGCAGAGAAAAGAATATGTCAGAGAAGTGGGCCATATTGGAACTTCTTCGTCTGTAGCTGCTATGCCCGAATGGTCTCATGTGCCAATATCTTTATCCGCAGATGATGCAGTTGGTGTTAAATTCCCACATGCAGACCCACTTGTCATCACTGCTGACATAGCAGGAACTGAGGTTCGGAGAGTGTTAGTTGACGGAGGGAGTTCGGCGGATATTATTTTTGTCCAAGCTTTCGACCAACTCTGCATCTCCAGAAAGCATCTTCTCCCGGCAGCCCGTCCTTTGCAAGGGTTTGCAGGACCCCCTCTTGATGCCCTCGGCCAAATTGGCCTGGAAGTTACTTTCGGAGAAGGGCGAATGGCCAGGACAGAGGAAGTGATCTTTGATGTTGTAGATGCTCCATACGCATACAATGTCATATTCAGAAGAGGCATGTTAAACCAATTCGGAGCTGTGGCGCATCATAATTACTTATGTATGAAGATGCCCACACAAGCAGGAGTGCTCACCGTTTTCAGAGATCAGGCCATCGCGTGAAGAGCGGAATATGGTCATGGCCCTCCTATTGACCCGAGACAAGTGAACACTGTGCAGGATGATCTGGAGAATTTTCCTGCTTCTAGCGAATCCTCGAAAAGATCCTTTCCAAGACCAAGTCCTGAAGGAGAGATTGCAATGAAGGTTATTGTCAGAGATGGCAAGGAATATTCATTTCAATTTGGTAAAGACTTGCCTCCAGAAGATGCTGCCTCCATAGAAAAGGTAGTTGAGGAAAATTTGGATGTCTTTGCTTGGTCTGATGAAGACATCACCGGAGTCAGTCGGGACATTATTGAACACAGTCTACTTGTAAACCCGAAGGCTCGGCCGGTTAGGCAAGGACTTCGAAAGATGTCCACAGAGAGAGTCGACCTTGCTAAAGACGAAGTTGAAAAGTTACTGAAGGCTGGGACTATCAGGGAAGTGGCTCATACGGAGTGGTTAGCCAACCCAGTCTTCGTTAAGAAGAAATCTTCAGGGAAGTGGCGCATGTGTATTGATTTTACATCTCTGAATAAAGCATGTCCCCGTGACCCCTATCCCATGCCCCGAATTGATCAGTTGGTCGACTCCACTGCTGGTTCGGAGTTATTAAGCTTCCTTGACGCGTATTCCGGCTATCATCAAATTTGGTTGAAGTGCGAAGATGAAATCAAGACAAGCTTCGTAACTCCTTCAGGAGTCTTTTGTTATGTAAGAATGCCCTTTGGCTTAAGAAATGCCAGGGCTAAATTTTCGAGATTAATTGCTAAGGCTCTAGGTCATCAATTAGATCGTAATGTAGAGGCCTATATGGATGATATTGTAATCAAGAGTGCATTAAAGCAACAACATAGCCTAGACTTAGCAGAAACATTCAATAGCCTTCGGGCATGTGGAATCCGTCTTAACCCCGAAAAATGTATCTTCAGGGCACAGGCTGGAAAATTATTAGGGTACCTAGTTTCAAGGAGAGGGATCGAAGCTAGTCCTACACAAATAATTGCGTTGCAGAAGATGGCTCCTCCAGAAAATTTAAAGCAAGTGCAAAAGCTGACAGGTCGTCTAGGAGCACTTAGCAGATATCTTGCAAGGTCCACGGAGAGAAGTTTGCCTATTTTCAAAGCATTGAAAGGGTCCGAAGATTTTGCATGGACACCGGAGTGTCAAAAGAGCTTCGAAGATATTAAAAATTACCTCAGTAATCTTGCTACACTCACGGTGCCTGTTGCGGACGAAACCCTACTCCTCTACCTTGCAGCTACTGGCTCTGCTGTCAGTGCAGTTCTTGTCAGAGAGATTGATTTGAATGGGAAGTTGGTACAAAATCCAGTTTACTTTGTGTCCGAAGCATTGTCCGGAGCAAAAACAAGATATTCTGAGCTTGAGAAATTCGTTTATGCTCTGATAATGGCTTCGAGGAAGCTAAGGAATTATTTTTTGGCACATATTGTTGTGGTACCAACTTCGTATCCTTTGGGAGATATGCTCCGAAGTAAGGATTCCACTAGAAGAATTGGAAAGTGGGCTGTTGAGTTAGCACCCTTCGGCATGTCTTTCCTGGCAAGAACAGCAAATAAGTCACAAGTATTGGCTGACTTCGTGGCAGAGTGGACTCCCCCTGCAGCATGGGCTCCGGAGAAGCCAAGCGAAGAAATTTGGACTATTTAGTCTGATGGAGCTTTTCAAGCATCTGGAGAAGGTGTCGGAGCTGTGATAATTTCGCCTTCAGGGCAAAAGGCATTGTACTCCACAAGACTCAACTTTAAGTCTACCAATAATACAGCGGAGTACGAGGGAATTCTATTGGGACTTCGCAAGGCACGTGCTCTAGGGGCTACAAGAGTTGTTATTAAAACAGATTCTCAGATTGTAGCAGGGCACGTGGACAAGAGTTTCCTAGTGCGACATCCGCAGCTTGCAAAGTACTTAGAAGAAATCCGAAAGATCGAAGCAACATTTAAAGGGATTTCCATTCGGAGTATACCTAGAGCATAAAATATACAAGCTGACATCTTAGCGAAAGCTGCAGCCGGAGCTATGGACATACCCGAAGAAGCTTTTTATGAAGAACTCAGTACACTTTCGGTACCACAAATTCCCGCTGCAGAAGTCCTTTGCATTCCAAGTACAGATTGGCGAAGTTTAATCATGAAAGTATTGCAAGGAGAGGCAAATATGTCCGAAGAGCCACAACTTTCGAGGTTAAAGCTTAGAACTCGGAATTATCAAATAATCAACGGTATTTTATACAAGGCCGGAGTATGTTCCCCTCTACTCCGATGTATATCTCAAGCCGAAGGTCAAGAAATTCTTCGAGAAATCCATGAAGGACTTTGTGGTAGCCATCTGGCCCCTCGAGCTTTGGCAGGAAAAACAATTCGCCAGGGGCTTTATTGGCCTACAATAGTAGCTGATGCGGAGAGTTTGGTCTGCACTTGTCAAGGATGTCAGTGGATGGGACGAAGGAGTCATCGCCCACCAACATCCCTTCAAGTCATACCTCCGGTATGGCCCATGGCCAGATGGGGCATGGATCTTATTGGTCCCTTCCCAACAGCAAAAGGAAATTTGAAGTTCGCAGTGGTAGCAATTGAATACTTTTCAAAGTGGGTCGAAGCAGAGCCCCTAACAGCTATCACTTCGAACAATGTACAGAAATTTTTCTGGAAGAATATCATTTGCCGGTTCGGAGTGCCTAGACAACTCACAGTTGACAATGGAACATAATTCGATGCAGAACCCTTCAAGAAATTTTGCGAAGATCTAGGCATCCAGCTATGCTTTGCTGCAGTGCGACACCCTCAGTCAAACGGAGCTGTAGAAAGAGCCAAAGGTAATATTTTGTCAGGGCTAAATCGAAGGATAGTAGGATTGGCAAAAGGACTCTGGAGCGAAGAACTTCCGAAGATTTTGTGGTCCATTCGGACTACTCAAACGAGGTCCACGGGTTTCACTCCATTCAGACTATTATTCGGAGATGAAGCTATGACACCAACAGAGCTCAAAGGAGGATCGCTTCGCAGCACCGAACCGGAAGTAGAAGGAGAAAGACAAGCTTCGCTGGATTTAACAAAAGAGACAAGACTTCGAGCTGTGGCAAATTTGTGAAAGTATCAGCAGCAGACGAAGGCTTGGTTCGACCCGAAGGTCAAGGTTAATGAACTCAGGCTGGGTCATCTTGTTTTGCGAAGTATCATAGCACCAGGAAAATTAGGAAATAAATGGGAAGGTTCATACTTAATTGTTCGCTCAGGGCGTCCTAGTTCCTTTAAATTAGCTAATTTGGAAGGTGAAGAGTTAGCGCATACATGGCATGCGGAGCACCTAAAGCGATACTTCGCATAAGGGCTCCTTGTAATCATTTGTAAGCACTTTCCGAATTAATAAAGCATATGGTTCAGATAATGCCTACCCCTCATAAACTTCCCACTTCAGAGTGGACGCACTGGAATAGCGGAGTTGACCGAGAGGGAAGTGTCATTAATTTGAATCATATTTTCCGAGGTGGTGGGCTGACATAATCCGGAGTCCAAGCCACCGGCTTGAAGACATCCGTAAAAGAGCCCGAAAACCACAGAATGTGGAGTCCAAGCCACCGGCTGGAAGACATCCGTAAAAAGAGTCCAAGGAGACCAAATGATGCGGAGCCCAAGCCACTGGCTTGTAGGTATCCGTAAAAAGAGTCCAAAGAGACCACTGCGAACTCCAAACCACTGGTTTGACAGAATTCGCAAAAAAGAGCCGAAGGAGGCCAAAACAAAACAGAGTTTGAGCCATGAGCTTCGAATGTCTGTTAAGAAAGTCCAAAGTGACAAATTATCTAAGACACTAAAGTGTCCGGAAAGTTATCTCAAGAGATTTCTTTCTAAAAAATAAGGTACTAATTTACCAGTCTTGAGACTACAAATAATCGAAGACATTTTATAAGATTTTAATCGATCTTTAAATTACTGAGGGGCTCCGAACCCCCAAAATTGTACTCCTAAGTTTTTCTTTGCGCCTAACCATCTTTGAATACAGTTCGAAGTTGCTTACGCCCAAAGAGGGGCTAATAAATAGGGAGACAATTTTAAATCGATATTTATTATTCGAACAAATATGATTACATCATGAAAAATTGGTATCTATACCAAGAAGGAATCGAAGACCTCTTCGATCTCTAGAGCTAGGGTTGGAACGACTAGTTCCAGTGCCGGGAGTTCTAACAACTTTGCGTTTAACTCTCCTGCCTCCCTTCGAAGCTCTAAAGTATTTTTGTTCTTGTTGAAGCTCGACCCAAGTTCGAAGTCGTTCGAGGCTCCTTTCCCAACTTCCAAGTTCTTCAGGCTTTTTACTTTGAGTTTCATCTTCGTCTTCGGACCAAATAATGTCTTCGGAAGGTGAAGTTTCCAAGTTAACTCCTTTCTCTTCCTCTTTAATACAAGATAATATATCTTTGCTTACTTCGGATGTAATCGCTCTGGAGCTATCCCGAGGAACTAAAAATCGAGGACGCTTGTGAAGTTTTAAGATATTGAAGGTAGCCCATAATAAGCGAAGTTCGTCGTTAACATCTAACACTTCGACATCTTCCATATGAGGCAAAGTCTAAAAACATGATAAAAAAATCTTCATTCATAAATGTACAAAAGCGTAGTGCTTTACATAGTTGAAGATCCTAAGGTAATTCTAAACCTGCGGGTTTGGAGAGGGCTGACTGCTCGAAGCTTGGGACCGAGCCTGCTTCTGGCGTTGTCCTTCGTCAATCCAGGCCTTGATCGCAGAGCGACCTTCGGCTCTCCATGAAGTTTGAAAGGCTTGCCAAGCAGCGGCCACACCTTCGGAAGGAGTAAGAAGCTGGTCGTCATCGAAGGTAATGGGACCTTCTCCTGCGCTCAGAGTTATCGATCGGCCCAAATCTTCGTAGTAACGAAGTATGTCGATAGCAGCCACTTGTCCGGAGATTTCTCCGTACCGAATGCCTGCTGTGTTCATTTGCTTCGCTGCTCCTTGGATCCTCTTCAACCGGCGCAGTAGGGAGATGTTGTCATCCGAAGGAAGCGTCCCAGTAGTACCGAAGTACTCCAGAACGCCTAGCAATTGGTCCATGACCTCCGCAGCTACCTTCTCCGACTTTAGCTTATCTTCATTTAAGGCATCCTTCGCCGAAGTTAGTTCTCTTACTACTCTAGAGAGCCTAGCTGCCTCCGTAGATAAAGAATTCTTCTGATTCAGTAGCTGGCTAGCTTCTTCTTGGAGTCTAACAAGCTCGGCCCCCGCAGTAGCATGCTCCGCCCGCATCTTCTCGATTTCAGCTCGAAGCACAATTTTTTCCGCTTCGAGCTCTTTGTTCACAGCTTCCAAGCCTTGTCTGGCCCTGCGCTCCGTTAAAACCATGTTGTCCAAGTGGGCCACTCGACCTTCGGAGATAGTAAGATTTCATTGAAGAGTTGCATTTTCCTCTCGAAGGCGAACGCTTCCACGTTCATTTGAGATGTTCGCAGCTGGGGCCAAGATTGTTTGCTGCGAAAAGAAAAAAATAAGGTGAGAAATTATTTGTATATAAATTTGATGTTGTTTTGCAGATACTTCGTACCTGGTATGCTGCACGTTCCATGGCAGCGTTAAGCTCAGAACTCTCCACCTCGCTCAATATAGCCACCAAGTCCGTCTCCCCGACTTCGTGACTAGCTCGATCCAAAGGCTCGAGCAAAGTCCGAAGCCTAGTTCTTCGCTCCAAGAAAGGAGCTAGAAGGGGGAGCATGCTCAAGGCTTGCTGGTCATCTTCGCTTGGGGAAGGCCTGGAGTGCTGAGCTGTGGTTTTTGGAGCCCCAGTAGACTGGCCCCCCTCAGTTGATTGGCTCTCGTCTGTTGACTCAGACGGCGTTGATCCTGAGCTCGGAGCAGGGAGGGGGTCCATCTTCCCTTTGCCTTTTCTAGGCCCCATTTGAGTGGCTCCTAGAATTGGCTCCAAATTTGTCGAAGGTCCAGGAATTATATCTTCGGGATGGACCTCTTCCACGAAAGTGGATCCTGTAAAAACAAAGGTATTATGCATTGTATAATCTCACAGGGAAAAAGAACAAAAGGATTAAGCGAAGTTTACCTTCGACATTCTGGCGACGGGTGAGCATTGGGCTGCTTGGCGGGTCGAAGGCTACTCCAAAGTCTTCGTCAGAATCAACAGTCAAATCTTCGACTGTTGGAGCATCTTCTTGAACAACCTTTGTTACTTCACCCGGAATCGAAGCTGCAGTAACTTCGACTCCGCTTTCATCCACAGGGGCTCCGTCTCGAGGGACTCCGTCTTGCGGTAAATCTTCTTGAGCAGCCAGAGTCCTCACTTGTTCGAGGTTGACTTGAGACTCCGGCACGCTCGCAACATCTTCAATATGTGTATCATTTTGAGCTGCAACCTCGTCAATCAGGCTCACGAGCAACCTGCCTTCATCCTCAAAAGAATCGGAGATTGAAGCTCTTGGGCTCAAAGGCGCATGAATTCTTGGCTTTCGAGCCACCTTCTTGACCGGAGTCTTGGCGGAGTTCGAAGTTCTAGCTTCGGCTTTTCTCTTCTTGGGCCCTTTCTCTGAAGGCACCCAATCCACTAAAGGGGGCGGAACCACTTCGAGTAGCCCCCATACTCGGTTGGATCACTCCCAAGTACCAACCAATTTGATTCTCCATTCCTTCTCGGTCGGAGTTGGGACGCCCAAGATCTTCTCCGAAGCTCGTATGATTTGCTCCGAAGATATAGGGGCTGAAGAAGCTGAAAAATGAGTTAAGTTTGTTAACTCTTCGAATAATATACATAGTATATGTTGCTTTCGAAGTTACCCGCAGGGCTCAAAGTTGAAGAAATTTTCCGAAGACCGCCCTCCGAATCTTCTTCGAAAGAGATCGGCCAGTTGGCCATCAGGGGAGGAATTTGAAGCCCAAGGAATTCTTCGGCTAAATCCCGCATACTTAGGCGGTGACTGATTTTTTGAAGCAAGCTGAGGCGAGCTTCGAGCTGACCCGGGTCTGGATGCACAAGGGCTTCCTTTCGGAAGTTGATGTCTTGCAAAGGTCCGGCTAGACGGCTGCTCGCCCCAACTTCGGCGTAAAACCATTTCAAGATCCAGTCGGTGTACCATCTGGCATTGATGGCCTTAGTAGGAAACCGGAGAGCATACTCGTCCCGAAGTCTGAAGTTGATGCTTCCGAAGGCTACTACCATCTTCTCACCTCCGGGGCCTACGAAGGTCTTCGGCTGGTACGAAGCTCTGTGCAGTGCTGCGAAGATCTCCGCCCTTCCTTCACAACCTTCGGCCCGCAACGCCCATTCGAAGATGGCAAGACGTGCTACCGCATTCGGAGAGAGTTGGGGGAGGGTGACGTGGAACAAGTCTAATACCTCTGCCAACAAGTCTACCACCGGAAGCCCCAAACCAGCTTCGAAGAAGGCTTCGAAGACGACCACTTCTCCGGGTCTCGGTAACGGAATAATTTCCTTCCCAGGTTTGCGAATCATAACCCCGGAACTGATCTTGCCTTCTACTGCGGCCGCAAGTGATTCTCTTTTGCAGGTTGAAGGCCCTAGTTGATAAGATGTGTCCGTGTACTTTGTCGATGCCGGGAAGAGGTCTTGGGGGCCAACATTTCGGGGATTTCCTCCTGCCGCCGCCATTACCGCCATTGCAGGAGTTGGAGTTGCCGTCGCCGATGATGCAGCCGCAGCCGCCGCAGCAGCTTGCTGCCGAGCCAAGGCTAAAGTCGCTCCAGGACCCTTGAAACTAGTTTTCGCCATTCGACCTTGTGGATTGTTTCGGAGGAAAAACGGGGACTAGGACTCGGTTGATGGCTTGTTTGCACGAAAGCAGTGAAAAGGTACTCAAGAAAGGTCTGGGCCCTCTATTTATAGCCCAGACCCCAATTTTTTACCGTTTGCCTATGCCGTTTCGCATTCTCAACTGTTACTTTGCTCCAAAATTAAAGCGTTCCGTAACTTCCGTTAGAAGAAAGAAGCCAACAGCTATTTCTTCTAAGTCTAAAAAGGCTTTCAGACTTTTTGAGTTAGTTCTAAGTTACTTCGAATGTAATTTTATTAGAAACTGATTCAAAGTTTACATCTCCACGTAGTTCGAAGATGGTTTAAATCTGCTAACCCCTACGCATGATTATTTTTCTTGCGTATACTGCTCTCCTAACATTACAGATTTAGCGGAGAAGCGTATTCGATGGGCTACTGTTGGGGAAAATATTCCATCTTTAGGGTTATTGCAGTGACAAGATAAAGACTGATGATTAAGCCGAAGACTTCCAGCATATAACTTCGGAGATACATTGAATCAAGTTTGAAGTATGATGACGAACTTTAGTTCGGAGTATATCTTCAAAATTGGACTCTTCCGGGAGCTTCTTTGCCAGCTAAGATGGAAGACTTATCTTTTTTCTCATTTGATTAGTCTTTTACCATTTTAGCCCTATTAAGGATACCGAATAATTTCCACTATGTCGGTTGTATTAGAGAGGTAAAAGGTCTTTTCCTTAATGTTTAGGCCTATAAATACCACTCGTTTTACCCTGTAATAAGGACCGAAGACAAGTTATTCAATACACACTTTCGAACTATTATAAGTTATTATCCTTTCGGAGGCTTAGAATAGTTTTCTTCGCAAACACTTCGTTTGTTAGTTTCTAATCTTCAGAAACCTGTTAGCGTAATCTTTTACGCCAACAATTCTGATAATGTTTTTCCTGAAAAATTCATCAACACTCAAACAGTTTAATCAAGACTTTCAGATCTGAATAATCAACAGCAAAGATATATCCTTAGAATAGATTATATTCATTCAGATAAAATTTACTCAATCAAAATCATGATTCATTTAAATTCAGTACATACACAAGACTGGACCAGCTAACTCCTCAAACAACCAGAAAAGGGACTCAACACTACTCAAAATAAAACAACTCTGCTCAAGAACAGAATATCACCTGAAGAAACTTCAACACCTTTTTCTTAATCTTCTAACAATTGTCTTTATCACAACCTTCACTTCCTCAATTGAATCCTTGACTGAGTGACTTGATGTTGAATCATACACAAAACCAGTACCAAAATACAAGAGAAATCAGATCAAAAAGTTCTGCTAATTGATTTTCAGAGCAAAGTGTTTCTTGGTATGCAACAACAATTCTCAGCAAAAACATTAGATGGTGAACAGTGATGTCGAAACAACACAGTAAATCACAAAAAACTCAAATCGAAGATGAACTTCAAACTCTCCAAAAACACTGTGCAGAAATCAGACTTCATGGAACAAAACTCATCAACAACAAGCCTTACGGCACAGCAGTAAATATCCTGGGAAAAAACTAGACGGGAAAAGTGTTTTCGGGATGCAAACAGTGAGTGCAGAAAGGGTAATTCCAAGAAGAACAGCAAAATCACAGAATAGATGAGCTGAAGATGAAATTTCAGGAATCAAACATCACAAAATAATCAGACCTTTCATCTCAGAAAAATCTGGTTGTATTTCTTCAAAAGAGGTATCCAACTCCTTTGGTATAAGACCCATTTTATAGACATACCCTAAGAGCCAACTTTACACATAAGTCCTACAACTTTTCCAGAATTACACAAAATAACAAGACACAATTTCAGAATTAACAATCCTGAAAATAATTCTCCTACTTGACTCAAAAAGAAATACAACTTGACTCAACCTTTTAATATATTTTCAGAATTTGACAATTCTAAAAATATACCAAAAGTTTACACTATTAAACTGAAATACTCAAATAAAACTAAACTCCTATTTATTGTATTTAAAAATATTTAGAGATTCGACGGTTTTCAGTAGAGACCGACAAAGCCTCTCAACTCTTCGACTCATCACACCGCTTTGCGACTCCGAGCACCAGCAAGCCTTTTCCGCTCTCGATACCCTCGAGCCGCCTAATTACTTGTCCTGACCTCCCTTTCGCAGATTCAGTCATCACGCCATCACAACCATCCATTCGTCCAAGTCTTGCTCGATCTTTTCGTGCACTCCTGAGATCTTCTCCAACTTCACCCGGTCTCCCTGATCCTCCAGCATCGAGCTCCCCGCTTTTCCCTTGATCACTCGCAGTTCATAGTTGGTCAGCATATCCACCCTGCACATTCAAGACAAGCCAAAACAAGAATGCGACGCACCACCGAAACCCTCGGCACACAAACCTCATACGTACATCGAACCCTTCGATGCACACAACCCAACACTCAACCAATCGCTCAACCGCTCATCCTCGTCAATCACTCATCACAAAGACAGAAACGATAGTGCGGCCTCACTAGGTTTCACAGCGATCCTCCGACCCTATCAAGAAGAAGCTCTAGTGATGATGGAGAAGGATTATCTAAGAAGATCGACTACATCGACAAAATATCCTCACCATGCCGATCGTCGGAACACCGCCTTCCTCATACGTTAGCTATGTCCTGCACTAGAAGCAAAACTAGTTATCGGAGCAAAGCGGTGCGGTGATGGAGGCGGGGTGGACACCGAGGATGATGACTCCGTGGCCTCGACCACCATAGGCGCCCTTTCAGAGGCATCAGAGTCAGCATGTAGATATGAAGGGATCTTCGAAGGCATCACTTTCAGGACTTAGAGGTTAATAGCTCAAAAGGACTTATCAGCTTTGGAGCTGATGGGTTCATACTCGAAGGGTTAGGAGTCGTGAAGCTGAAGGGTGCTTTGATCCATGATCCGAAGGAACCCTCTACGCGACATGAGGCTTCGGAGCCAAACGACATGATTGATAAGATGTTTGACTTATCTACTTGCTTTGGGTAGATTTTACCATTTTAACCCTGTTCAGGGTACCGAATAGTTTCCATTATGTCGGTTATAATCAAGGGGTAAATAGGTCTTTTCCTTAGATATTTTTGCCTATAAATACCCCCTCCTTACTGAGGAGCCATGCTGAATAACGTGGGCCTCATGGCTCCAGATGTGATGAGTCATTGTCAACGATTGTCAAAGAGGACAGAAGAAGAGAGGTGATCTGCTGCTTCATGGGCCGCGTGTGACTCAGGTACATGGGCAGCGGGCGAATGTCGGGCTGAGAGAGCCGCGAAGTCGGGCTGGCCTAATCTGGCCCACTCACATCAGCGCCGAAGATCCCGCAAGAGCTTCTGCTCAATGGCTCTTGGGGATAAGGAAGAGAAGAGCTCCTCCAATGACTTCGACGATGACTACAATGAAAAGGTATCATCTTATGAACGCAAAATCGTTGATTTACTTGAAAGAAATCGTCAGGAGTTAAAATATCGGGAAAAACTGCTTAGGGGAGCTAAGAAGAGGATAGATGAGTTAGAGAGTGAGCTTGCCGTGGCCAACGGCAGAATTGAGAGTCTATCTTCTTCCCCTTGCTTGGGTGATAGCAGTGAGTGCCCGAAGTGTGAGGTGCTTCTATGTGACCTGTCGACTCTGAAGTCCAGGTACACAGAAAGGGTTGATGAGAGGGACGCTTTGGCCACTGAGCTTGAAAGCGCTCGGCTGGAGCTAAAAGATGCTCAAGCCATTGTCGTTGCACCCTGTGCCGATTGCCCATCTCATCTAGCTGTCTTAGCTGATCTGAAAGCCAAGGGCGAGGCGCATTTGGGGGATTTGGAGAGAGTGAGAGCTGAGATGGCGCAGACTAGGCTAGAGCTTGAGACACTGTTAGTTCCACCCACTGTCTGTGAGAACTGTCTGTCTCTTAGAATGGAGTTGATTAAGCTGAAAGTCGAGAAGTCTATCCAAGTAGATAGCGAGTGTGAGACCTGCTTGTCTCAGGTGGAGGTACTAGCTTCCTTGAGAGAGGAGCTAACTGATTCTCAGAATGAGAACTTTTACGTCCGCTCTATCCTGAGTTGGATCAGTGCCCGAGAGCCACAACTCGGCATGATGATCCAGCAGTTCAAGAGGCAGGATGGGTTTGGGGTAGGTTACACCTACACCAAGGCTGACTTTGAGAGTGCCATTAGCTGGGCAGTGGAGTGGAGTAAAATGACTCCTGAGCAGAGATATCCCAAGACCCATTCCACTGAGTCTTCCCAGGCTTGTCATCCCAAGGATGGAGTGATCCATGAACAGCCCAAAGCTCCACCCAAGAAGCCCATCTGGGTTCCAAAGCCCAAACACCTCCACATTTCTCTTGACTCTCTTCCTGGACCCTCTCAACCCAAGAAGACTACACCAAACACCACTAAGCCCAAGAACCCCAAGCCTCAACCACATCCCAAGAAGCCCACCTATCATTGTGAGTATTGTTAGAGAGACGGGCATCTTGCGGAGTTTTGCTTCAGGAGGAAGCAAGTTGAGAGAGAAGAGAGAGCTCGTGGTGGTCAGGAGCAGTTCTACCAGCAGGGTGGTAGACTGTGTGTTCCTCGACGCGGGGAGAGGCTGGAGGCCAGGCCGCGTCATGTAGATGGTGGTAGAGGAGACGACTTTCTTGCCCGTGCTCCAGTTTGTGGTGTTCATTCCGGCAGAGTTCCAGGCTGTTTTGGCTACGGTCCTGGACCTCGTGGCCGAGGTTTTAGGCAGAACCATGGACCGCGCTTTGAGCCGCATTTTGGTCCAAAATCTTCTGATGGTTTTCGCTTTCTGTCTTTTGAGCAGATGGCTCGACACTGGTTTAGTTCTTTTGCTAAACCTGGTGCCGGACCATTTGCTCCCCCTTACAACCACTGATTGTGCTGGATCGGGGACTGGAGGATGTTTGGATCATGGACTCAGGATGCTCTCTCCACATGACGGGACATCGCAGATGGTTCTCCAGTCTCACGCCCCTGAGCTCCAAAGAGTACATCACTTTCGGGAATAGTGGTCAAGGGAAAGTAAGTGGCATCGGCTCAATTCGCATTTCAGATCATTTCTCTTTGAAGAATGTTGCCTTGGTTAAAAAATTTAATTTTAACTTGATTTCTATTTCGCAACTTCTTGAGGATGGATTGGAAGTGTATTTTAAGAAGGGCAATTCTTCTGTGTTTGATTCTAGAGGGTCTTTGATTTGCCAGATCTTACCATTCGGTAAGGTTTTTCGGATTGACTTCTTTAGTTCTTTTGGCCCTTCTCGCTGTTTGCTTGCTGGATCTTCTTTTGAGCTATGGAAGTGGCATAGGAGGTTAGGTCATTTGAGCTTTGATCTGCTAGTCACGTTAAGCTCTATAGACCTCATCCGAGGATTGCCCAAGCTTAAAATGGAGAAAGATCTAGTTTGTCATCCCTGTCGTCATGGGAAAATGGTTGCCGTGTCTCACTCACCTGTGACTCAGGTGATGATGGGGGACTAGTCCCGATCTTCCGCTAGGTAAAGGATAACTTGGATTGGTGGAGAATCTCGACGTTGACGATCCAAGGCTCCGGTCCGGCGGATCAAAACCTTGCAATCGC
Source organism: Zizania palustris (assembly GCA_019279435.1). Classification (NCBI taxonomy): domain Eukaryota; kingdom Viridiplantae; phylum Streptophyta; class Magnoliopsida; order Poales; family Poaceae; genus Zizania; species Zizania palustris. The sequence continues at coordinate 104,525,981 of JAAALK010000079.1, read as the reverse complement.
TACACCACTGTCCCCGTTGGTTATCAACCACGCAGGACACGATTGACCTCGCCACGAAGGCTAATTCCTGCAAGCGAACCCAAGAACACAAGCAAGAACAGGAAGGATACAAATCGAATGCCAAATCACAGACAAATGATGAAAAGGTGAGGTTTCACAAACGCCTATGCAGCAGCCAATCGGTCCGGTGCAAGGGGCGGGATCTAAACACACAAGTGTAGATGCAAACAAAGAAAAACCTAACCCTAAAGGTGGCTGGCATGAGTATATAAAGGGTGGGCAGCCTGTAGAAGGCGTACAGACTTGGGCTGTGGGCTAGAAGACGTATAGACTCGGACTATGGTCCAACATGGCCCAATTCTGTCACGCAGGACTGTTTTAAACACACAGGACGGCTCGAGACTCCAAATGAGACGAAACTAACGGCAAAAGATCCGCCTTCTCCTTAGCTTTCCAAAAAGTCCAAGAACGCGCCAATCGGACTTCGTATGAAGAAGTTATGCCCATTTTGGTGCATGGTGGTCGATGTAGTCCGAACCAGCGAATTCTTGACTTCAAATCATCCGTGCGACTCCGTCTTCAACTCCAACTCTTCTATTCCATCTCCCATGTTCCTAAGCAACAAAGTATCACTAGTATTCATTAGCATCCCATCCAAACAAATATAATCATAGTTGCTAAGGAAAGAATTAACCTCATGGTTCAAGCGACGGGCACGAGCGCGTGTGATTGGTCCTTTTACTTGAATTGTAGGTGGAGGCTCCATGTGTGTATCAGGCGAAGTGATGTCCTCATCATCCTCCCCCTCTTGAATTGGAGTCGTCCTCGACTCAAGCTCATCATCATCCCCCAAATAGGGCTTTAAATCTGAAATGTTAAATATGGGGCTAACCCCAAAAGCTGCAGGCAACTCAAGTTTATATGCATTATCATTTATCTTCTCAAGCACACGGAAAGGACCATCAGCACGGGGCATCAATTTAGACTTTCTCAAATCAGGAAAATGATCCTTGCGCAAGTGCAACCAAACAAGATCACCCGGTTCAAATGTTATCTCTTTTCTACCCTTACTACCATAAGCACGATATTTCTTATTCATTTGCTCTATGTTGGCTTTAGTAGTTTCATGCATCTTAAGTAATAATTCAGCACGTGTAGTAGCATCAAAATTCAAGTTTTCAGATGGTGGTAATGGTAGCAAATCAATAGGAGCACGCGGATTAAAGCCATAGACCACTTGAAACGGACTTACCTTAGTAGTGGAGTGTACTTACCTATTATATGCAAACTCAATATGAGGTAGACACTCTTCCCAAAGCTTCAAGTTGGTCTTCAAAACAGCCCTCAACATGGTGGACAATGTGCGGTTGACGACCTCCGTTTGCCCATCTGTTTGGGGGTGACAAGTAGTAGAAAACAGCAGCTTCGTCCCCAACTTATGCCACAACGTCCTCCAAAAATGACTTAAAAATTTAGCATCACCATCTGAAACGATGGTATTGGGAACTCCATGCAAGCGTACGACCTGTCTGAAAAACAAATCAGCAACATTTGTAGCGTCGTCGCTCTTGTGACAAGGTATAAAATGCGCCATTTTAGAGAACCGATCTACCACCACAAAAATACTATCTCTCCCCCTCCTAGTTCTAGGTAATCCTAACACAAAATCCATAGAAATATCCTCCCAAGATAAACTAGGAACGGGCAGAGGCATATAAAGACCATGTGGGTTTAGACGGGACTTAGCTTTATTGCAAGTAGTGCATCGTGCCACATAGCGCTCAACATCTCGTCTCATCCTAGGCCAATAGAAGTGTGTGGACAGCACATCTTCGGTTTTCTTTGATCCAAAATAACCCATCAAACCACCACCATGTGCTTCCTGCAATAACAACAAGCGAAGAGAGCTAGCCGGCACGCATAACTTGTTAGCACGAAAAAGATATCCATTATTCAGCACATATTTGTTCCAAGCACGGTCATTTGTACAATTTGCAAAAGCATCTTTGAAGTCCAAATCAGTAGCATACATGTCCTTCAATGTTTCTAAACCAAAGATCTTATAATCAAGTTGAGAAAGCAATGTATAACGTCTAGATAAAGCATCGGCAATCACATTATCTTTCCCTTTCTTATGCTTAATGATATATGGAAAAGTCTCAATAAATTCTACCCATTTAGCATGTCGTTTATTCAGATTTGCTTGACTACGTATATGCTTCAATGCTTCATGATCCGAATGAATAATAAACTCCTTAGGCAAAAGGTAATGTTGCCAAGTTTCAAGCACACGCACTAAGGCATATAATTCCTTATCATAGGTAGAATAATTCAACTGTGGACCATGTAATTTCTCACTAAAATAGGCCACGGGTTTACCTCCTTGTAGCAGCACACCTCCTAATCCAAAACCACTAGCATCACATTCTAACTCAAAAGGCTTACCGAAGTCGGGTAGCTAAAGTAGAGGTGCATGTGTAAGGCGATCCTTGAGTGTGGCAAAAGCTTGTTCTTGTGCTGGTTCCCAAGTAAAAGTAACTCCCTTCTTGGTCAACTCATGTAAAGGACCGGCTTTGGTGCTGAAATCTTTCACAAAACGCCGGTAGAAACCTGCAAGACCAAGAAAACTACGTACCTGTGTGATAGTTTGGGGTTGCGGCCAGCTGTTGATTGCTTCTACCTTCACCGCGTCAACCTCAATACCCTGTGAAGTGACAACATATCCAAGAAACACAACTCGATCCGTGCAAAACATGCACTTCTCAAGGTTACCAAACATTCTAGCCTCTCGGAGGACAGAAAAGACAACACGTAGGTGTTCAACATGTTCAGTGAGAGACTTGCTATAAACCAAGATATCATCAAAGTATACAACCACAAAGCGTCCTATAAAATGCCGTAGGACTTCATTCATCAAGCGCATGAAGGTACTAGGTGCATTAGTAAGTCCAAAAGGCATGACAAGCCACTCATATAATCCAAACTTTGTTTTAAAAGCAGTCTTCCATTCATCACCTAGTTTCATGCGAATTTGGTGGTAGCCACTACGGAGATCAATCTTACTAAAGATAATGGCACCACTAAGCTCATCAAGCATGTCATCCAATCTAGGAATAGGGTGTCGATATCAAATGGTGATATTATTAATAGCATGACAATCAACACACATGCGCCAACTACCATCTTTCTTAGGCACCAAAAGAACGGGTACTGCACAAGGACTAAGGCTTTCACGGACGTACCCACGATCAAGAAGGTCCTGTACTTGGCGCTCAATTTCTTTCGTCTCCTCTGGATTGGTACGGTACGCTGCACGATTAGGAAGAGACGCTCCCGGGACCAAATCAATTTGGTGCTCGATGCCGCGTATCGGTGGTAGCCCGGGTGGTATCTCAGCAGGAAAAACATCGTTAAACTCCTGCAAAAGGTCAGTGACTACAACAGGAACAGAGCTAGGAATGTTCGCAAGTGAAAACAGCACGTTCGTGCAAATCAAGCCATATATCATGGGAGTATCATCACAAATTTCAGCAAGGTCAGTTTTAGTTGCAAGCATGACACTTCCTTTCAGATTAATAACTTGTGATGAGGAAGGAGAAGCAAATTTATCTTTCTGTTGCTTCGAAAGTGTTTTAGCTACTTGCTGATTTTCAAAAGGTTGTTTGCTCTTTAGTGCGTCCCTAGCATGTTTTTCTTGTTCAAATTTCACAATTTCAGCAGGAGTCATAGGAAGCAATGTAACATTCTTTCCTTTATACATAAATGTGTACTTATTGCTCCTACCATGGTGTGTAGCATTAGTATCATACTCCCAAGGTCTACCAAGTAACAGAGAACATGCTTGCATTGGTACTACATCAAAATCAGTAACTCCGAAGTATGTACCAATGGAAAATTTGGTGTGAGCAGTTTGTGTTACCTTGACCTTACCGCTATTGTTGAACCATTGCACATGGTAAGGGTGTGGATGCGCACGTGTGGGAAGTTGAAGCTTCGTTACCATGTCGTGGCTCACCAAATTGTTGCAACTACAGCTGTCGATGATGACACGTACACGACGGTCATTGACGAGAAAGAACGTCTGAAACAGATTATTCCGTTGTGCCCGATCGTCCTGCTCCATGTGAGTGCTCAAGACACGTTGTACAATAAGTGCTTCATGGTCGGCTAAGGCATCCGGCGCAAAAACAGCGTCATCGTCGGATGTATCGTCATCTCCTGCAATGTTAGCAGCAAGTGCATATTCATCTTCAACATCACTAGCACTTACGTAGCCACCGTCTTCCGTAGCAATATAAGCTCGCTGACTAGGGCAGTCCTTCATAACGTGGCCAAATCCTTTGCATCGGTGACACTGGATCGCTGCAGAACGTGCAGTAGAGGCCGCCGAGGAGGTGGGCTTGGCTAGCGCCTTGGATGCTGCAGCCTTGGAGCTCTCAGCCTGGGCTGAAGATGTAGAAGGTGCTGATGTAGCCATCGGTCGAGTAGGTGGTGGTGGTGGTCGTTGCTGCTGCCCACTTGAGCGTGGAGTAGCACCACCAATGTTGGTCCTCATGCTGCGTTGTGGTTGTTGGCGACCCTGCAATTCTTTTTCTGCAAGCATAGCAAGGCGGAAAAGACGAGTGATAGTATTGTATTCTTTATAATCAATGGTATCCTGAATTTCACGTCTTAAACCTCCATAAAAACGGGCCATTTTATCCTCATTGTCCTCCTCAATTTCAGCACGCATGCAACCTATTTGCAACTCCTGATAATACTCCTCTACCGATTTATTTCCTTGGTTTAGGCGCTGCAATTTTTTTCTCAAATCACGTTTATATGAAGGAGGAACCCATCTACCACACATTTGCCGTTTTAACATACCCCAATTTTGTGGTTCATTGCCAACCTGAACTATTTCAGTCCACCAAAGAAGAGCATATCCAGTGAAGTCACTAGTAGCTAAGCACACGCGGTGGATAGCAGGAACCATGTGAGCATTAAATTTTTGTTCGACTGACATCTCCCAATCTAAATATGCATCTGGATCATAGGTGCCAGCAAAAGGAGGTACTGAAAATTTTACCTTAGAGTAGGGATCATTGTTCATGTGGTTGTCATTGTTACCTCATGGACGGCGGTTGTGGTGGCCGCCTATACCTTGACGGTTGAACTAAAAGCGATGACGTGCAGCCTCGTCAGGGTCAATGGCATTGTGTCCAACATAGGATAGGTCATCTTCCTTCGCAACATGGTCGTCTTCCTCCTCACCATGGTCGTCGTCGTCTTGTGCAGCAGGCAATCGTGTCTCCAGGGCAGTCATCCGGTCCACTAGGTCAGCCACAGTACGTCCGAGACGTTCGATGGAATGTTGGGTCTGCCGCTGAGACTCTAGTAGAGCACGTCGTGAGACACAGTCATTAAAATCAGATGGAGGGTACCGCTGTTATCTGCCATGTTAGTGAAAAGACAAAACAACAAGAATAATCCTTATGTAAAACAGCTAGGTGGGGTGGTGGATGTGTGGTGGAAGCAATTTGTCAAGCGCCTTACCCACGCTTGCAAGTGTTCTTACCACGCCGCAGTGAGGTCACCGGCCTACAGGTGATGAACCAAGTGGAGGGTGGTGTGCAATTGCAAGAAATGAACCTGTCCTGACCAAGAGAAAGGTGTAGCTTGGAAGGCAAAGTGAGTAGCAAGGATTAGTGATAGTAATAACAGTTAAACCAAGTTCAATAAGTATTCCCTAGTACTCGTCAAAGTTGCTGGCCTTAGTGCTCCCAATGTGAAAATTCAAGCAATAGGGGGAAACTATGTGCCCAAAACTCAAATGGAAGCAATAACAGGCCAAATTCAGCTCTCTGCAGATTGGACAAGGGATCGGACAAGAGATCGGACAAGAGATCAGACAAGCAGAATCTGCCACTGCCGCTGATCGGACAAGAGTTCGGACAAGGGATCGGACAAGCAATAGATAGGACCGCTTTTCTTTTTCTTTTTTTTTTCTTTTTTTCTCTCTTTTTTTTCACTCTATTTTTTTTGAACAAGGATGACAAGAGATGCAACCACAAAAATTGGCACCTGCAACTGAGGTGGGATGTGGTTCACAGAAATTCAACAAGTTCGTTGACCGGCGAGCAAAAAATTTGACTAATTTTTTTCTTTATCTTCCTGATTTTTTTGGCGATTCTGGTGAGGGCTAACAGGAAGGCTAATTCCTGCAAGCGAACCCAAGAACACAAGAAAGAACAGGAAGGATACAAATCGAATGCCAAATCACAGACAAACGATGAAAAGGTGAGGTTTCACAAACGCCCATGCAGCAGCCAATCGGTCCGGTGCAAGGGGCGGGATCTAAACACACAAGTGTAGATGCAAACAAAGCAAAACCTAACCCTAAAGGCAGCTGGCGTGAGTATATAAAGGGTGGGCAGCCTGTAGAAGGCGTACAGACTTGGGTTGTGGGCTAGAAGACGTACAGACTCGGACTATGGTCCAACACGGCCCAATTCTGTCATGCAAGACTGTTTTAAACACACAGGACGGCTCGAGACTCCAAATGAGACGAAACTAATGGCAAAAGATCCGTCTTCTCCTTAGATTTCCAAAAAGTCCAAGAACGCGCCAATCGGACTTCGTATGAGGAAGTTATGTCCATTTTGGTGCATGGTGGTCGATGTAGTCCGAACCAGCGAATTCTTGACTTCAAATCATCCGTGCAACTCCGTATTCAACTCCAACTCTTCTATTCCATCTCCCATGTTCCTAAGCAACAAAGTATCACTAGTATTCAGTAGCATCCCGTCCAAACAAATATAATCATAGTTGCTAAGGAAAGAATTAACCTCATGGTTCAAGCGATGGGCACGGGCGCGTGTGATTGGTCCTTGTAGTTGAATTGTAGGTGGAGGCTCCATGAGTGTATCAGGCGAAGTGATGTCCTCATCAGGTGATGACTTCATATCCGGGCGAGCTGTTACATTTGGACATTGTCGGTCCAGCTCGGGTACGCTCAGTCGGTGGGAAGTGGTACGCACTTGTCATTGTTGACGACTTTTCTCGATTCTCGTGGGTTTTCTTTTTGGGCTAGAAACACAATGGTCGGATGCGCGCAATTAGTTCCGACAATGGCTTTGAGTTCAAGAACTCTCAGTTCGTCAGCTTCTGTAGTGATCAGGGTCTTGACCATCAGTTTTCTGCTCCTTACACTCCCCCACAGAATGGCGTTGTGGAACGAAAGAACCACACGCTAGTCGAGATGGCCAGGACGATGCTCGATGAGCACAGGACTCCTAGGCATTTTTGGGCTGAAGCCATGAATACAGCTTGCTATCTGGCCAACCGCATTTTTCTTCGAGCTTACTTAGGTAAGACTTCGTATGAGTTGCGGTTTGGTAGACAGCCCAAGGTGAGCCACCTGCGAGCGTTTGGCTGCAAGTGCTTTGTGCTCAAGAAGGGAGGGCACTTGGACAAGTTTGAGTCTCGTTGCTGAGACGGAGTTTTTCTTGGCTACGCTTTACATTCTCGAGGTTTCCGCGTTTGGAACCTCGACTCCCAGCAGCTTGTTGAGACTTGCGAGGTTTCATTTGACGAGTCCTTGCCTTCTTTGACTCCTTTTGAGCTTTCTGGCGATGATGAGCTCGGAGAGTCCATCTTCGAGGAAGATGAGGATACTCCAGCTGCTGATGAGGGTGGGCCTTCTGTGCCTCCTGTAGAGCCCACACCTTCTGAGACTTCGACTGAGGACGAGGGCGGACCTCTGATCACCTCTTCCACTTGGATTAATGCTATGCAAGAAGAGCTTGAGAATTTTGTCCGTAATCGGGTTTAGACACTAGTTGAGCCACCACTAGGATGCAACCCCATAGGCACCAAGTGGGTGTTCAAGAACAAACAAGGTGAAGATGGGGTTGTGGTGCTCAACAAAGCTCGACTAGTTGCCCAGGGTTTTTTCCAGAAGGAAGGTATTGATTTCGAAGAAACCTTCACTCCTGTTGCCCGTCTTGAGTCCATTCGCATTCTCTTAGCTTTTGCCGCTTCGAAGGGTTTTAAGCTTTTTCAAATGGACGTCAAGAGTGCTTTTCTGAACGGGTATATAGAGGAAGAAGTGTATGTTAGGCAGCCCCCCAGTTTTGAGAACCTTAAGTTTCCTCAACACGTTTTTAAATTGTAAAAAGCTTTATACGGGTTGAAGCAAGCCCCCAGGGCTTGGTATGACCGGTTAAAGCAATTTTTGTTGGGGAAGGGCTTTGTGACGGGTTCTGTGGATAAGACTCTCTTTTTGCTTAGAGTTGCTTCAGATTTCTTCATTGCTCAGATTTATGTGGACGATATTATTTTTGGCGGTACTACTGATTCTCTTGTGTCCAAGTTTTCTGAGTAGATGCACAGCGAGTTTGAGATGAGCCTCATGGGTGAGCTCAAGTACTTCTTAGGGCTCCAGATCAAGCAGACCAAGGACGACACCTTCATCCACCAAGGTAAGTACACTCGTGACATGTTGAAAAAATTTGACTTTGGTGGTGAGTTGAAGCCACAAATGACCCCGATGGGCACATCTGGGGGTCTGGACAAGGATGAGAGCGGCGTCAAGGTCAACGAGAGGTAGTTTCGAGGGATGATCGGTTCGCTACTGTACTTGACGGCGACAAGACCAGACATACAGTTCGCCGTGGGACTTTGCACGTGTTTCCAGTCTTCACCACGCACGTCTCATCGGCAGGTTGTCAAGCGCATCTTCAGGTATCTTACTTATGCGCCCGATCTCGGTCTTTATTATTCAACATCATAATCTCTTGATTTATCTGGCTTTTCGGACGCTGACTTTGGTGGGTGCCGGTTGGATCGCAAGTCGACTTCCGGTACTTGCCAGTTTCTTGGTTCATCTCTTGTGTCTTGGTCTTCTCGAAAGCAATCTGGAGTTGCTCTTTCGACCACTGAGGCTGAGTATGTAGCTGCTGCTAGCTGCTGCTCACAGTTAGTTTGGATGATTTCCACTCTGCGAGATTTTTGGTTGTTCTTTCCTACCAGAGTTCCTTTGTTTTGCGACAGCACCAGTGCAATTAGTGTAGGGAAAAACCCTTGTCTCCATTCAAAAACCACACACATTGATGTGCGCTTTCATTTTCTACGGGATCAATATGAGAAAGGTGTCATTGACCTTGTTCATGTTGATACCCATCATCAGTTGGCTGACATTTTCACCAAACCCCTAGATCAGTCTACTTTTGAGCGTTTACGAGGGGATTTGGGTGTTGTGTATCCTTTTTAGGATATTTTGAGTTAGTTTTTCTTTCTTCTTTACTCTTTTCTTGAGTCCTTTTGTGTGTGTTCATATCATACATATTCACATATCACACTTTTGAGCTTGCTTCTGTTATATGATTGAATAGTTTTACTTATTCTAGCTGGTACATGCTTTTGATTACTTGTTAGTGGTCATGTCTTGTCTCAGTTCGCTTGATATGTCTGATATCTTTCATATGCATGGCTTTTATGCTTTAAAATTGAAAAATGATCACCATTGCTTCTGGTAACTAGCATGCGTAGGCTGAATGTTCTTGCTATCTGTTCATGCTTTGTCGCATTACATTTGTTCTGGACTGCGTACCATAGCACTTTGGTATGAACTAGGACAGTGTAGTGTATGCCAAGACCAATGTCTTAAGCTTCTGATGGTCCAGTTCTGGCCTATGCTTGACTTGGTCGGTCAGCATAAGGTTTGACATGCAAATAACCCCTGGCGAAAATGAAAAAGGAAAAAGAAAAAGCCTGAAAATTGAAATGATAACAAGTTTGCTGAAGCACTTTGTTTTGGATAAAGCTTATCTGGGTAGATATCAGTTAGCTTCTATATCTCATGCTTTACCTTGCTTGTCAGCTGGAAAATGTGGTGATGCTTTTGTTTGCAAAAATTGAAAATGCGTGCTAATGACTTTCTTTAGATATCATCTGTTGCACTGATCATGCCATGTATCTTAGGCAATATGTCTTTTGTTGTATCTGTTAGATGTTGTGATTGCAGTCAATCATATCTGAGAAGCATGCTTTATTCACTCCACCTGCACCCCAGTTGCAGTCATTGCATATTTTGAGGGGGAGTTGTGTTTCAGGGGGAGTCTGTGTCTTTTTCGAGTGCTTGATGAGTTCACTTGTCAACAAGGGGGAGAAATTTTGGGATAAGAGTTCAAGGGGGATTTTTTGTTCCGTTTGCCCTTACTCTTTTGATATCCTTGTTAATGTTTCTGAGACTGCACTCATTTTGAGTTTTTACTTTTGGTTAACCATAATGACCGCTTCATGCTTTTGTTTGGCTTTTAGTCAGTAGGGTTAAACTTTTACTTTATTTTCTTCTTCTTTGTTTTTCTTGTGCTTTGTTTTCATGTTTCCACATGTGTTCACAGGTACTGAAGAGCTGAAGAAGTGAAGTGTTGACAATGCACTCATCAAGGGGGAGATTGAGGAGACATGTTGAATAGCGTGGGCCTAATGGCTCCAGATGTGATGAGTCATTGTCAACGATAGTCAAAGAGGACAGAAGAAGAGAGGTGATCTGCTGCTTCATGGGCTGCGTGTGACTCAGGTACACGGGCAGCGAGCGACTGTCGGGCTGAGAGAGCCGCGAAGTCGGGCTTGCCCAATCTGGGTACATGGGCTAGGAGCAGCAGAAGACCCACTGGGATGTTGACCAGGATTGACTCAGGTACACGGGCGGTGAGTGATTGTCGGGCTGAGAGAGCTACGGAATCGGGCCGGCCCAATCCGGGTACCTGGTGCAAAGTCGGTGGAGGCTTTGTCAGTTTCAGCGCAAAACTGACGACCGTTGATCTTGTATCGGACTGTCCAGAAGAGAAGCTGTAGTCGCTACGAAAGCTTAACTTCCGGATAAGTCATCTATAAATAGGAGTTTACTATTTTGTCCCTAGGCCCACAGTCAGTCAGTCGAGTCTGTAAAAATATCCTAAGGGCAGTCTAGTCTTTTCCTTTATTTCAGCATCTGTAAAAAACCCTAAGGGGTTGGTGGAATATTCCTAACTGTTGGGCAGCCTATAAATAGGGCCCCAATACCTAGGGTTAGGTCACCCCTTCTAGAATTCACTTTTTAGTCAAGAGGGTCACTTTTATTCTTTTGGTTCCCTGCTCTTTCCCCTGTTCATGCGTGCCGCTAGGAACATTCTGTTCTTCGGGAGTTCGGCTTCATCCTAGTTTTGTTTTTGTGTGCTGTGATTCTTGCGTGCAGCGTTTTATTGTGTGGATCTGAAGCTTCGATTCTTATGCTCTCATTGTTTAATCCAGAGCTCACACATTTCTTTCCTGTTGCTTCTGTTCTTCACGTGTGGAGTACTAGTTCTTGCCTGTAGCAAATAGTACCTACTCCATGTAGCAACAGTACGCTAGTAATCTAGCCTTGCTTTTTCCTGTGTAACATATTGATCGAGTAGAGAGGGCCAAGTCTTTTCTCTGGCTGTTTCTGGCGAAGCCCCCTTCTCTGTTCGAAGTCCCTCAGCTCCGTGAGGCAGGCCTCGACCTGACATCTTCGAAGGCTTCGCTAGAACTTTTGACTCCGAACTCGAGCGATAAATCTTGCTTCGAAGTGTACTCTTTTCTAAGTGTTTGTTCTATGACATACTTCGGCATCTTTGTGAAGCATACTTCGACAGGCTTCGAAGTTAGCTTCGAAGCAAGTCTCTCTGGTAGACTTTGCTTGGAGTGTGTTTTCTGAGGTCTTTCTGCTGCTGTCTTTTTCGAGGGTCACAGTTTGTGGATTCGAAGCTTGTCATTCGAAGTTAGTCCTCGGTTCAAAGGTTACCACTTCGATAGTCATACCTCGATCAAGGCTAGCTTCGAAGGTAGAGTGTAGGCTTCGATTTGATCTTACTGCCGTGTGTTTGGCTTCACATCACTTTCGAAGTTTGCTTTTCTGCAAATGTTCTTCGAAGCTTTCGATTCGAAGTATAGGCTTCGAAGTACACTATTCGAAGTAGGCTTCGATACTTTCATACTTCGCTTCGAAGCATACTTTGCTCTCTGCCACACTCGAACTAGGCTAGACTCAACAAACCTTCGGCACTTCAACAACAACCTTCGCTTGACTTCGACAAGGGACTCCGAAGCAGGCTTCGACACTGCGAAGCAGGCTTCGACACAGCGAAGCAGGCTTCGCCAAGTTTCGAACAGGAGACAGATTTAGAACAGTAACTTCTCATCCTATTCCATGTGTACTTAGACTATTCTACTGAGAAAGTTTGATCTGCCATGTCTTGAATATTTTGTTTATCTGCTTATTACCACTGTACTGGTGTTTCTCTGTTTTTGACACCGGTCGTTTTCTAGGCTAGATACTTTTAGACTTAGGCATTATGTTCACACTCTGCTGCTTAGTCTTTTGAGGTGCGTTGGGTTTTGGGAACAAGCCATTGATTCGAAAGAATTTTTAGGCGCCCATTCACCCCTCCTCTGGTCGCTACTTTTGGTCGTACACTTACCCTGTAATGAGGGGGGAAGACTCAGCTATTCTAATACACATATTCAGACTACTTAAGCTATTATCCATTCGGAGGCTTGAGATAGTTCTTAAACACGAACTCACTGTTTGTCTGTTCTTGATCCCAGAGAACCTGTTAGCGTAATATTTTACGCCAACACTTATAAACTAGGGTAATTCTTCGGTTATCGAACCAAGCTAATCCCGATGGAGTTAGTGGGGCCGCTCATGGCATCCGGTTGAAAAACTGGTACGACACCGTCAAAAGTAAATGCGTCAGGCGGCGTCCATCGTAGTCGTGAATGGCCGAATATGAAGAAGCAGAAAAAATAAGGAAAACTATAGGATCAGAACCCTGTATGAAGATATAAAGGTGTTAGAAGGTGAAGAGTTTTGGCTGGCAATTAAAAGGAATCATGCGGATAGACTTCGATAAGACGTGGTGATAGGGAATAATGATGGCTGGTGATTTTGAAGCACAAGAAGCCACTTAAATCCAAAACTAGGGGGCTTGTGTTGACGCAAAGATTTGGCAAAGCCCAAAGCCCACCAAGGATGTCGTACGGTAAACGAAAGTCAAGAAGAGTTCGGTCAAAGATAGTCAAAGAAGCTCGTCTATTACAACATGGTCGGACATGAAGGAGCTGATAATAAGAAGATGAAGATTATCTATAATCAGTTAAGATAGATTGCTTGGACGATAAGTCTCCGGACTATAAATATGTATCCCTTAGTTAGGTTAAAACACACATCTCTATCAAAAAACTACTCGGCACATCTCCACACCTGGCTTCCCAAGGTTAATCCCGACAGGATTCGGCACTCGGAGCTGGGTTGCATCGTTCCGATCTCTAGCGAAGAGGTGAGTCCCACCACCCCCGATGATCATATCGACTAGGTCAGTATCTTCACGGCTGCATCAATTTGATCTCTTGAAGACATTGATTGAAACAGTACGATCGTCGGTTTATCACAGTGTATTAGCTAGGTCTAAGGCTGCATTAGATTGATCTCTTAGATTGATGTGATCTAGGTTTGGTAGTCTGAGGCTTCATCGGTTAAGTTCGACATCTATTGCTATTGTAACTTTTTCATGTTGTATATCATTCATCTAAATAAAGCATATTCGAGACTTTGACATATTATTAAGATCATCATGATTAAATATTATCTTGGTAAGGTCCAATCTAGTTATTGTGATGATTTTCATGATATAGACATGTTATCTAGCACGTTGTATTTATTTCTATCGGAGTACAAGCCAATAGGTTATCTTCAATACAATGCTACATCTTATTCATCATCAAAAAAGTAATCATCAGCCCATATGTGCAAACTGCCTATCTCATCAGTTGATGGCATGCTCACCCGATCGCTTCTCCCATGGTCATCGGCCTTATGGTCGATTGACATAATAATCCACGAATATCCTTTCCTTACTACGGTCATCGGCTCGATAGCCGACAGGCTATGCTACTGATACCATTCTATTTGTTTCCTTATCAGTTGCATTGTCAAACTGATTAGCACGCCTTGAACCCTTTTTTTCTAAGAACGTAGGACCTGCGTGAGTCAAAGTGTGACCAAAAAACGCACCAACAGTAGTCTACTGCTGAGGTAGAATACGTAGCTACTGCTAGCTATTGCTCACAGATTCTATGGATGGTTTCCTCTTGGCGTAATTTTGGGTTTGATTTTAAGAGTGTTCCACTTTTCTATGATAACACTAGTGCCATTAGCACAGCCAACAACCCGGTTCAGCATTCTAGAACCAAATACATTGATGTGAGATATCATTTTCTTAGAGACCACAATGAGAAGGGTGATATTGAAATTAGATATATAGACACCCAGAACCAGCTTGCCGATATTTTTACTAATCCCTTTGATGCTTCTTGATTTGCATTTTTGCGAGGAGACCTTGGTGTTTGTCATCCTTATGGCATTTTGTGAGGGGGCATACTTTATCTGATCTACATAAGCCTCTAAAATATGTTTGGTTGTGTTTACATATATCTGCTTATGTATGCCTTTGAATAATTGTCATGATCATGTTATCACAACTCTTGTTAATATGTCTATTTTCATCATGAGTATGATTTTAATTTTAAAATTTTAAAACATGGTCACTACTTAGTCTGGTACCTAGCATGTTTAGGATGAATGCTCTTGCTATCTTTTACATGCCTAGTAGCTAAAATCTTTTCACTTGGATGCAAAAATGCAACTTGGTCATTTAAATTCTTTTTATGGAAATCTTGTTCCAAAAAATTATGAAAATCATAAAAATTGATATCCATGTCTTTTGTGATAAATTTGAAAAGATCCAGGTAGGTTTTTCTTGTTGCACTATCTTTATTCTAGACTGCGTACCATAACACTTTGGTATAAACTAGGATATTGTAGTGTTTGGCAAAATCATTGCTTTATGCTTCTGACAGTCTTTTATTGACCTAGCCTTAGCTTGATTGGTCAATATAAGGTTGACAAGCGAATAACCCCTAGAAATATCAAAAAAGTATGAAAATATTGCATATCAGGTTTGCTGAAGCTCTAGGTCATTGGATATGCTTTCCTAGGTAGATATTTGCTAGCTTTTGCAGTTCACATCCTCTCATGTTTAGCCTGCTAGTCTAAGTGGTGATTATTTGATTTCTAAAATATCTAAAAAGATATGCTTACATTGTAAATTGGATATTATTGACCTGAGCTGAGTACATCTTTTTTAAGACATTAAAATTGGCATATTTTTGCACTATATGTACGAGCATTCAATATATCTCAAAAGCCTTGCATCAATTTATTTCTCCTTGATGCTTGCATTGCCAAAGGGGAGAAAAAGGAGTGAAGAGAGGAAGTTGAATTTTCCAAAGGGGGAGAACTTCTCATACTTGCATGCTTTGATTAAGGGGGAGAATCCTTATCAAAGGGGGAGTTTTTATTCTTATATTACTTGACATGGTTTGGCTCTTTTCTGATTTTTTATGGTCACTTGTGTGCTGAATTTGAAATTTTTCTTAATCTTTGTTATGGGTTGTCAATGCACTCATCAAGGGGGAGATTGAGAAACCAAGTTGAGATGTGCTTTGGTTTTAGTTTATGATGAGTGATTGAAAAGTGCTTTTCTGGACGAAGGGGTCCTCTATGAAAGGGTTTAGAGGTCTTTACTGAAGGGGGCTTGATATTTTCTATTTGCACAAGTGTGCAACGGAGTGTGCTCACCGAAGGGGTTCGGTGGAGTACACTTTGGAGGTTTTACCGAAGGAGGTTCGATATTTGTTGTGTGCACAAGTGTGCAGCGGAGTGTGCTCACTGAAGTGGTTTGTTGGAGTAAACTTCGGAGGTTGTACTAATGGGTTTGGTGCTTTGGTGGTGTACCGTAGTGTGCACCGAATGATGGTTTACTTGGAGAGGCTTCGGGCTATCAGAAACACTTGGATGCTTGTCGATGGGGTGTAGGTGACTCGGACGCGATGGGACAATCAACAACACGTGACCTAGGTGAAGCGAGGAGCTTGTTGTCGGCGGATCACGGAGGTAGGGTGAAGTCGAGGTTGGTCCTTGGGTTGAAGGTGCGCTAGTCGAAGGCAGGAAGTGCGGAGGGAAGCTCCATAAAAAGATACCTTGAGGCAAAGCCCTCAGAGGGGAGGCACTTCGAAGGGATGCTTCGGAAGGAGATACTTCGAAGTTTGCGGACAAAGTCCTCAGGCTTGAAACAAGGCTGACAAGTGTGCTCAAATAGAGGCACTTGGAAGGACACCTGGCGAAGTTCCCAGAAGTCGAGGTGTATCGAAGGTATGCTCTGAAGAAGGCACTTCGGGAGTGTGCTCTAGGTGGAGACACTACGAAGTTGTGCTTGAGTGGAAGTACGTCAAATGGAGGCCTTGGATGAAGTAATGACTTCGAAAGGTGGTGGCAGAAATCCTCTGAACGGAGGTACTTCGAAGCCGGGACTTCAAAGTTTGGATGTCTTGACGTACTTAGGCCATGCTTGGCTTCGGTACACGAACGAATGGTGTTCGGGCTTTGTGAAGCTGCGAAGCCATGGTGATCCACTCCAGAGATGTTGGTGCGAAGGCGGCAAGGGCTTTGACGGCTTTAGCTTTAAACTGTCACTCTATCGAAGTCATACTTTGGTGTAGGGAAGCCTGAGGGTTCGAAGGCTATAGACGAAGTCACTCCAGCACTTCACGTGTGCCACGAGGCTTCGAAGATTCCAGTCTACAAAGATGACCCAAAAGCGGAGCTTCAAATAAAGTAGGACTACCTGATGTACCCCCATGACTGCTTGGGGCAGAAAACTTGTAAACCATAGCGGTACTGTAGTCACTTCGCATGTTTGAGTTGTCCTATAAAAGGAGAGGTAGACTGAGGTCTAGGGTAACACTTTTGCATAGGTTTAGAACCTTCTGTACTCACTGTATCCTAGAGTCAGCCGCCACATCTATTCTGTTTTGTACTTAGATTTGTGAAGGCATTTTGTGTTCCTCTTTCATGCAATCAAGTTTCATTTCCGTGTCTGATTCATTTTTGCATGAACTTTTATTTGTGTTCTTCACTATACATTTGTTGAGATTTTGCAGTACACTTTGTTCTGTGCAAACCAGAGTTTTTCTCTATGTTTTTGCTAATGAAGAGAATGCATGCACTATAGGGTGCGAAGGCTGAGTTGAGTGTTTCTCGGGGAACCTTCGCTTTGTTGTATACAGGAGGCCTAGCTTCAATATTTCGCCAACAAATCTTACTTCAGGTTCAGTGTGTGTCTTGCTAGTGCAAAGCTTGGGTGAGTCCCTATTACCAAAGTTCTTCCCAAAGTTTTGTCCGGGTTTCTATCTCAGTGTGAAGCCTAGTACCAGTTACTAGTGCGAAGCACCAGGACGAAGTCCTCTGAGAGGATACAATTCGTTGCTATGTGCTTCTATGCATAGTCTACTCAAAGCACCTCAGTGTGCAGACCCTGATCTTATGTGAAGCCATGCTTCGAGTATTTTGGGTGTACAGGTGTGAGCAAGGCATTCTGGTTTTCGGAGTCTGGCCAAGTGCAAAGCCAGGTTCGAAGTGTACACAATACCGCCGAACTGACTCTTGCAAAGGGTGCCTCCAAAACCAATTTTGCAGAAGTAAAATTTTAAAGCTCCCATTCACCCCCCTTTGATCATCCTTTTCGGTCTAACATTCTTCAATGTCCATTTAATGGATATTCAGGTAACCAAATTCTATCTAGAGGACTTTCTAGTCACTTAGCCGACCCTACCATCTACGATGTAATATTAGAAGCAGGATCCAAGGCGCTAAATGGCAGAGTCTACACCTTCCATCCCTAAAAAGTGAAGCTTCATGCATGCCCTACTTATTTGTCATTCCCCGTCTATATCTGCATTGAAGACATACCCATGCATGCATATACTAAATAGACTGCTACATAAATAGTTGGTTGTATATGTGTTGCTCATTTTTATGAAGAATATTCAACACTACAACAATCCAGATAACTTCTGTTGGCCAAAGCCGATGGAAGATAGCCCTTTCCCGACGGAAGAAGCTAACTTCCGTTGGCAAAAGGCTATATGGCCGACGGAAGCGGGGAGACGAAAGTTTGCTAACTTCCGTCGGCTTCACGTGGCCGATAGAAGTTAGTGCGGAACTCTGCCACGTCAGCAGATGCGCGCTAACTTCCATCGACCAGTCTGGCCGACGGAAGTTAGGTGGCCCTAACTTCCGTCGGATTTGGCCTTAGCCGATGGAAGTTAGCCTTTCTGCCCACGTGGCCGAAAGCAGCTAACTTCCGTCAGCTATGGTCAAAGCCGATGGAAGTTAGCTGTTGGGGGGGATAATCCCTGGAGCCGGCAGGGTGGGCCCCCCAGCCGGAGGGCCCAGCCTTCGTGGCCGGAGGTCGCCCTCCGGAGGAGCATGGCCGGAGGTCACCATCCGGACGAGCGTGGCCGGAGGTCATCCCCGGAGGAGCATGGCCGGAGGTCGCCCCCGGAGGAGCGTGGTCGGAGGTCGCCCTCCGGAGGAACGTGGTCGGAGGTCATCCCCGGAGGAGCATGGCCGGAGGTCGCCCCCGGAGGAGCGTGGTCGGAGGTCGCCCTCCGGAGGAACGTGGTCGGAGGTCATCCCCGGAGGAGCGTGGCCGGAGGCCACCTTCTAGGGGAGCGAAGCCGGAGGTCGCCCTTCAGTGAAGAATACAAGGGCCCGCCCTCCGGAGGCTAGAGGTCCGGCGCTCTCGGCGGGCCCGACAAGGCGAGCCCAAAGGGAGTCTTGGCGGGAAAAGGACCAGCGGTCGTGCGAAAGGACAGGATCGCGATCGTGATCCTCTGAGCCGTGTCGGGCGGCGCCGGAAGTATCTGACACGGCCGATACGCTGTGTCAGAGTCGAATCTTCTTGTCTGTACTATGTACCTCTTTGTCTGTACTACTGGTCAGGGTTGGTCGGGTGGCCGTTGGCAGCCTGGAGGCGCTTGGTCCTCTGGGCGGGGCGCCCTATAAATACCCCCCCCACTACAGTTGTAACGGACACGCAGTCCAGAGCATTGAATACACTACTCCTGTTTTCCACTAAAACCTGCTGGTTCGATCCGTCGTCCCAACAGTTGGCGCCGTCCGTGGGGAAACTAGTCCGAAAAGCTAGCGTCCTCCACACCTATACACCCAAAGCATGTCGAGCCGGAAGGGAGGAAGCATGGCCCCCCTGCGCAGGTCGACCCGAACTGCTGGGGGCGAGCCCGCCCTAACCGTCGACCCCAATCCTTCAGTCCCCATCACCACCACCGTCGGAGAGGTGCCCCCCCAAGGCTCCACCCCGTTGCAAGATGAGGCGCCCGGGGCTCAAGGCACTGACGGCCCGCCCGAGCCGACCGCCGCCAACCTGGCCGGGTCTCCGAGCGGGCCGCCGGAGCAGCATCTCCCAGGTGGACCCCCGGCAGTAGTGTCCCTTCAGACGGACTACGTCCGCTCGCGGGACCCCGACACAACTTCCGGGGGAAGCGGGAGCCAGGCCGATGCCCTGGCTGCCGAGAACGCCAGGCTAAAGGCGGAGCTGGCTCTGTGGCGTCAGGAAGCGTCGCTCCGGCCCCCGGCCCCCCCGGCGGCCTTTCGCGCCGCGAGAGCTGCGGTCACGGACCTAAGCGACGACGAGGATCCCCCGGAGGAAGAGAACGCTTCATACGACGAGGACTCTCCCTTGCACCCAGACCTCCAGAGGGTGCGCTTCAGCTCGAGCTTCCGCGCCGCCAAGCTCCCCAAGTACTCCGGGGACTCCGACCCTGGCGAGTTCTCTCGCTCCTACGCTCTGGCAATAGAAGCGTCCGGAGGGAGCCGGGACGCCATGGCCAAGTGTTTCCCTCTGGCGCTCGAAGGGATCGCCCTTCGGTGGTTCTGGTCCCTCCGGCCAGGAACCATCCACTCGTGGGAGCAGCTGAAGAAGAAGTTCGTCAACAACTTCCAGGGGACCTTCGTGGCCCCCATGTCTACCGGGAGCCTTTTTCAAGTGAAGCAGCAGCCCGGAGAGACACTGCGGCAGTACTCCCAGCGCTTTGCGCACACCAAGGCTCAGATCAAGGGGCTTTCCGCTTCTTCGGTCATCGACGCGGCCCGGGAAGGCGTCACCCACCCAGGACTCCTCGACAAGCTCCACCGGAAGCCCATCTCTTCGGTGGCGCAGCTCATGACGTACTTCGAAGAGTACGCTCGGTCCGAAGAGGGCCAGATACGCCGGCAGGCGATGGTAGTCCCCGTCCGGGCTCCGAACGCCCGAGCGTACGAAGTGCCTCCGGAGCCCAGCTGGGGCCCACGTCGCGCCCCTGACTTCCGGCGCCCGGAGCCCGCTCGCCCGGACCTCGGTCGTCAAGATTCTCGGCGGAACCGGAAGCATTTTCGGGGGGAAGTCCTTAACATCACCCCTCAAGCGCCCGCCAAGCACCTGCACATGCCCGGCGGAAGTCGCCAGGCCGGGCCCAAGGCTCCACCCCGTGCACCTGTCAGGGGAACCTTTTACTGCAGCGTCCATGGCGAGAACCGGAGCCACGACACCGACTCCTGCCGCACCATCCTCGCTCTTCGCAGCGATTACCTCGAGCGCCAGTCCGGTCGCGGCTCCTCCGACCGGGGGCACTCCGCTCCTCGGCCGGACCAGGTCCAAATAGTCGGGCGTCAGGAAGAGCCGGAGGCCGTAACCCCGGCCGAGGGATTCGGCGGGGGTCCCGACCCTCACACTCGAAGCCGGTCCGGATCGTGGCAAGCGCGTGGTCCTTCCCATATCCGGAGGAGGAGCCCTCGGAGCGCTGTCCAAGCGGCAGCGTCGGGATTACGTTCGGGAGGTTGGGCACATCGGCACGTCCAGCCCTTCAGTCCTCCCGGAGTGGTCCCACGTCCCCATCAGCTTCACCGCCGAAGATGCCGCCGGCGTCAAGTTTCCTCACGCCGACCCACTCGTCATTTCGGCGGACATCGCCGGAGCCGAGGTGCGTCGCATTTTAGTCGACGGGGGAAGTTCCGCTGACATCATCTTCGTGCAGGCCTTCGACCAACTGTGCTTGTCCCGCAAGCACCTGCTGCCAGCCTCGCGGCCACTCCAAGGCTTCTCAGGCCCTCCGCTCGACGCCTTGGGCCAGGTCTCATTGGAAGTGGCGTTCGGCATCGCACCCCTCCAGCGTCGGGAGGAAATTCTGTTCGACGTCGTCGACGCTCCATACGCCTACAACGCCATCTTCGGCCGGGGGATGCTCAACCGCTTCGGCGCCATCGCTCACCACAACTACCTCTGCCTCAAGATGCCGACTCCCGGAGGGGTGTTGTCTGTGCTGGGTGACCAAGCTGCCGCCCGCCGGGTCGAGTACGGCCACGCGGCGCCACTAGAGCCACGGCAGGTCCACAGCGTCCGCGAAAGCCCCAGAGACGCCAACCTCCTATCGGAGGCCAGCCCTGCGCAGAAAGGACGCCCCGTCAAACCCCTCCCAGAAGGCGAAGTCATCACCAAGACCCTGACTTGCGGGGGGAAGGAGTACTCGATCAAGTTCGGAGGGGACCTGGAGCCAGAATTATCAGCACAGCTCGAGGCCATCGTCCGCAACAACCTCGACATCTTCGCATGGTCGGACGACGACATTCCCGGCGTCGATCGGGCTGTCATTGAGCATTCACTGGCGGTCGATCCGAAGGCACGACCAGTCCGCCAGGGGCTTCGGAGGCTGTCCGCTGAGAGGGCTGAGCTCGCCAAGGCCGAGACCGACAAGTTGCTCCGCGCCGGGGTCATCAGGGAAGTAAGCCACACCGACTGGTTGTCCAACCCTGTGTTTGTCCAGAAGAAAACATCTGGCAAATGGCGCATGTGTATCGACTTTACTTCTTTAAATAAAGCTTGCCCCCGTGATCCCTACCCGCTGCCTCGTATTGATCAGCTAGTAGATTCCACAGCCGGAGCCGAGCTCCTCAGCTTCCTTGATGCCTATTCCGGTTATCATCAGATCTGGCTCAAGCCTGACGACCAGGTGAAAACCAGCTTCGTCACCCCGGCCGGAGTGTTCTGTTACCTCCGGATGCCCTTCGGTCTACGTAACGCCGGAGCAACCTTTTCAAGGTTAATCTCAAAGGCCCTCGGTCATCAGCTCGGGCGAAACGTAGAAGCTTACATGGACGACATCGTCATCAAGACTGCCTCCGCAGGTCAGCACGGGTCCGACATAGCCGAAACCTTCGACAGCCTCCGGCGGTGTGGGATACGGCTCAACCCTGACAAGTGCGTCTTCGGAGCACGCGCCGGGAAGCTGCTCGGGTACCTCGTCTCCAGCCGCGGCATCGAAGCAAGTCCAACGCAAGTTCAAGCATTGCAGGACATGGCACCACCTCAGAACCTGCGGCAGGCGCAGAAGTTGGCCGGACGCTTGGCCGCCTTGGGGCGTTTTCTCGCCAAATCAGCAGAGCGAAGTTTGCCCATCTTCAAAGCGCTTCGAGGTTCCAAGCATTTCGAATGGACCCCCGAGTGCCAGGATTGTTTCCAGCAAATCAAGGATTATCTCTCCAGCCTCGTGGCCCTCGCCACACCACGGGCCGGCAGCCCCTTGCTGGTTTATCTCGCCGCCTCAGGCACCGCCGCAAGCGCGGCCTTGGTTCAGGAAGAAGAATGCGGTGGGAAGCTAGTTCAGCGGCCCGTTTACTTCGTCTCCGAGGTTCTCGCCGACGCCAAGGCCAGGTATTCCGAGTTAGAGAAGGTGGCTTATGCCGCGCGCGTGATCGTGAAGACCGACTCCCAAGTGGTCGCCGGGCACATCGACAAGTCTTTTCGAGCGAAGCACCCGGACCTCGCTTCCTACCTCGACTCCATTCGCAAGTCCGAAGCCTCCTTCAAGGGAATCTCCGTCCAGAGCATCCCGCGAAGCGACAACGCTCAAGCGGATGCCCTCGCTAAGGCCGGGGCCGGCGCCCAGGCCTTGCCGCCAGGGGCTTTCTTCGAGGAACTCGCCCAGCCTTCGGTAATTCATCGAAGCGAGGCGATCCACCCCGTCGCCCCGGAGGAGCCCCCGGCCCCAGTACTCTGTACGGCAAGCGTCGATTGGCGCGAGCCCATCCTCCGCGCGCTCGCCGGTGGCGACGAAGTCCATCCCAGTCCGGAGCAGGTTCGCCTACAACTCCGCGCGCGATCATTCGAGGTCGTCAATGGCATCTTGTACAAGTCCGGAGTATGTTCCCCGCTGCTCCGCTGCGTCGCGCATTCCGACGGTGTCGCCATGCTCCGGGAAATACATGAAGGGCTGTGCGGCAGTCACTTAGCGCCGCGGGCCCTCGCAGGCAAAGCTCTCCGGCAAGGCGTGTACTGGCCCACCATCGTCGCTGACGCCGAAGAACTCGTCCGCGCCTGCCAAGGTTGCCAGTGGATGGGCCGACGCAGTCATCGCCCCCCAGCAAGATTGCTACCTATCCCTCCTGTGTGGCCCTTGGCCCGCTGGGGCATGGACCTCGTCGGCCCGCTCCCCAGAGCGAAAGGAAGCCTACGCTTCGTCGTCGTTGCCGTCGAGTACTTCTCCAAGTGGGTCGAAGCGGAGCCTCTCACCACCATCACATCCCGAAGTGTCCAGAAGTTTTTCTGGCAGCATATCGTGTGCCGGTTCGGAGTACCCAAGCAGCTCACATTGGACAACGGAACGCAGTTTGATGCCGGCAGCTTCCGGGCATTCTGCGACGAGCTGGGAGTTCAGCTTTGCTTCGCGGCCGTGCGGCACCCCCAGTCTAACGGAGCAGTGGAGCGAGCCAACGGGCACATTCTGTCCGGCCTTCATAAGCGTATTGTCGGGTTGGCCCGAGGCACGTGGCCCGACGAGCTACCCAAGGTCTTATGGTCCATCCGGACGACCGTTTCCCGGGCAACGGGCTTCACCCCGTTCCGCCTTATGTTCGGCGACGAAGCGATGACGCCAACGGAGCTCCGCGCCGGTTCACTGCGCGTCGTAGCACCCGAAGTTGAAGATGAGCGCGCCGTCTCCCTTGACCTAGCGGAAGAAACGCGGTTGCGCGCCGTCGCTAACCTGTCCCACTATCAGAAGGAGACCAAGGGGTGGTATGACACCAAGGTCAAGCGCAACGAGTTCCAACCAGGGCATCTCGTCCTTCGCGCCGTGGTCGCTCCCCCCAAGTTGGGCAACAAATGGGACGGACCGTACATCGTTACGAAGTCCGGACGGCCGGGGTCCTACCGCCTCGCTACACTGGAAGGCGAAGAGCTGAAGCATTCGTGGCACGCTGGGGACCTGAAACGCTACTTTCCGTAACACTACCAATGTACTTTATTCACGGCTATCGACCGTCCGGTTGTATCCCCCATCTGAGGAATAAAATTTTCAGCCAACTATTGCGACCGACACAACTCGCGACGCACCCTCATATTCGTCACATTCGGGCTCCGAGCTCCGGCTCGACGCGCCCTCACGTTCGGGTTCCGAGCTATGCCTCGACGCACCCTCGCCCTCGGGTTCCGAGCTCCGACTCGACGCACCCTCATATTCGGGTTCCGAGCTATGCCTCGACGCACCCTCACATTTGGGCTCCGAGCTCCGGCTCGACGCGCCCTCACGTTCGGGTTCCGAGCTATGCCTCGACGCACCCTCGCACTCGGGTTCCGAGCTCCGACTCGACGCACCCTCATATTCGGGTTCCGAGCTATGCCTCGACGCACCCTCACATTCGGGCTCCGAGCTCCGGCTCGACGCGCCCTCACGTTCGGGTTCCGACCTATGCCTCGACGCACCCTCACATTCGGGCTCCGAGCTCCGGCTCGACGCGCCCTCACGTTCGGGTTCCGAGCTATGCCTCGACGCACCCTCGCCCTCGGGTTCCGAGCTCCGACTCGACGCACCCTCATATTCGGGTTCCGAGCTATGCCTCGACACACCCTCACATTTGGGCTCCGAGCTCCGGCTCGACGCGCCCTCACGTTCGGGTTCCGAGCTACGCCTCGACGCACCCTCGCATTCGGGTTCCGAGCTCCGACTCGACGCACCCTCATATTCGGGTTCCGAGCTATGCCTCGACGCACCCTCACATTTGGGCTCCGAGCTCCGGCTCGACGCGCCCTCACGTTCGGGTTCCGAGCTACGCCTCGACGCACCCTCGCATTCGGGTTCCGAGCTACGCCTCGACACGCCCTCACAATTGGGCCCCGAGCTGCGCCTCGACACACCCTCGCATTCGGGCTCCGAGCTCCGGCTGGGCACGCACCGTCCGCTTTCCCTCTCCTAAGCTACTTAGCGCCCAGCTAGTAAACCAGCTACCCGCCAAGCGGGGGGGGGGGGGGAAGGAAGAGGGAGAGAAAGCGAGGCGCAAGCTGCAACAAGCCCATAAGTGTACAATGTTCATTACAGGAGGAAGTTAAGAAAAGTTCTCGTCCAGGCCAAGAAGGAACCGCGGGCCCCTTCGGGTAGACGGACCGGAAGTCGTGCTCGCCCCTCGACCGGACTTTTCCTTCCTCTTCCTGCGCTCCTCTTCCTTCTTTTGGGCGCGGAAAGTTCTCTGGTCCTCCTGGAGCTGAGCCCAGCTGCGTAGGCCGCCCCCCTCCGGGGGCGCTCCCCCTAAGTCAGCTTCTGTATCGGACCAGTTAACCGGTTCGGAGGACGAAGACGGCGAGTGAGCCCCCCTCTCTTCGTCCTTCACATGCTTAAGAACCCCCTGAAGGACGTCGGAGTCCACACGTCCGTCACTGCCGCGGGGAAGAACGAAGCGCGCGGGCCGGTTCGCCCGCACAGCTTCGAGGATGGCCCAACGATGCCGAAGGGCGTCGTCCGGTTCGAGTACCTCGACATCAAGATCGCGACCGCAAACACCCTGAGTAAGTCCCGAAAAAGTAGTCTTTATTAATATGACTAAGTTCCCTAAGCTATTACAGGATAAAGCTAAAACCGACCCCTAGAGCTACACCTGCGGGTCCGGCAAACGAGCCGGGGCTGAGGGGTTCGAAGGGGCTGGAGGGTCGCGCGCGCGGAGTGCCTCCTCCAGCCAAGCCTGGATCGCCGCGGGGCCTTCGGTTTGCCAAGTCGCCTTAAGCGCCCTCCAAGCTTGAGTCAGGGCAAAGCTTGGCGTCCGAAGATGGTCCCCCGTGAAGGCGACCGGATGCGGGCTCGAAGGCGAAGGAAGCGGAAGCCCGGACGCCTCGAGGTGCCGGAGAATTCCGTACGCTGCCACCCGAGCGGACACCTCGCCGTACTGATCCATGGCAAGCTGTATCTGCCGGACGGCGGATCGGACGAACTTCACTCGGCGGACCAGGGGCTCCCTGGCGATGTCGAACGTGCCGCAACCAGTGCCGTAGCGCGCCAACATCTTCCGCAACGACTCGGCGGCCTCGGCCGCCGTCTTCCCGGCTTCGGCGAGCTCCTCGGCGGCCTTCCCGTTCCGCGAATTAAGGCCGGCCTCGACCTCTTCTAGGTGAGTCACCCGGGCTCCGAGGGCTTCAACCTTGCGCTCCGCCTCCGAGGCCCGAGCTCGGAGCCGGGAGACCTCCTCTTCGAGCTGATCCGCTTCCGAAGCCCGGGCCCGGAGTACCTCCGCCTCAGCAGCTTTGGTTCGGAGGGCGCCGACCTCCGCCTCCAGCTCATCGGCACGGGCGGCCTTGGCCCGGAGTCCCTCCAGCTCCGCGACCCGGGCCCTGAGCGACTCCGCCTCCGCTGCTTGGGCCTCCAGCGCCGCCACCTTCGACGCCTGGGATCGAAGGGCTTCGACTTCCAGCAAGCGCTCGCGGGCCAACCTCTCCGCGGCCGCCACTCGGGACGCGAGCCCTGCGGCATACGCCTCGTGATGCTCGCGCTCAAGAAGCAGAGCGGACATTTGCCCCTGCGCCAGCGCCACCACCTGCATGCGGAAAAGTAGTCAGAAGAGCCGCGACGAGGGAGTCAAGAATGTCCAAAGAAAGTACCTGGCCCGCGGCCGTCTCGATGGCCCTTCCGAGGTCCAGACTGTCCGATCGCCCGAGCTCGCCTATCACCGGGGCGTCGCGTAGCCGCAGGTAGTAGTCGTGGATCGGAGCCACCCTCGAGGCGAAGTCCTCCCCGACCGACAGGAAGGGACGCAGAAGCGGCACGGAGCCGCGCGCAGTTCGTAGGTCGGTGGGGGGCTGATGCTGGATTTCGGCGCCCCCGACGGGCTCCCGAGGGGCCCCCTCGGCGCTCCGGGACTCTGCCTCGTCATGCGGATTCAAGCCCCCCTTCGCAGTGACAGGGGCTCCGGACCTTGCGTCCGGAGCATCTGCCGGGTGACGGTCGGCTGGCTCCATGCCTCCGGCCGAAATACCTGTGCGAGTAACGGAAGTTAAATACGGGGAAGCTCCTTGCGCACGGAGAGGCGTGACGAAGTTACTGTACCCGCGCCCGCAGTTTCGTTGACGCGGTCCGGGGGTTGGAAGTGGCCCGACGGGCTCGGGCGGAAGAAGAGGTTGTCGATGGAGTTCGACGGAGAGCCCGCTACCGCCGCGGCCAATTCCGCCTCCTTGTCGGCGCTCCCTTCAACGCCGGCGAGTGGGTCAGCTAGGCCCCCGTGGCCCAGGCTATCCGTAGCCCTGCTCTCGACGGAGCCCGCGGAGCCGCCCGCCGAAACGGGTATCGGAGAAGAGGCAGTCCCTGGGCGGGGCGTCGCTCCGGCGATGCGTGACTCTGGGTTGGCGTCCGGCGTAGGCCCCGTTGGGCCCGGGTGAAGGAGAGCATCTTCGCGCCCCTCGGTGCTCGGCGGGATCGGTGGAGCCGGAGCCGGAACCTCCGGGAGATCTCCCGACTCCGACTGGACTCCCTCGCTGGAGCCCCCTCCTTCCGAACGAGAAGCCGAAGAAGGTCCCGGCGACGCGCGCTTCGGCCCCTTCACGACCCTCTTCTTCTTCGAACGGCTCGGAGAAGCGCAGGCGTCCGCATCGACCGCCTTCCTCTTCGAGACGTCCCGGAGGATCTCCCCCTCCGGTAGAGGCGGGGGCGTGAGCTCGAGCGCCCCCCATACTCTGTTGGAGCGCTCCCAGGAGCCCACCAGCTCCAACCGGCGGGCCCGCTCGGCTGCGGTGGGAACTCCTAGGATCCTTTCCGCCAGGCGGGCAATCTCTTCGGGCGTCCGAGCGACCCTGCACCTCTTCGTCAGGGCCGAGGTATCCCTCAAGGGTACAAAAGCGAGACTAAAGGCGAAAGGAAGCCAAGACTTACCGAGTTGGCGAGAGAGCTCCGTCGCCACCGACGCGTCCCGGCTGCTCCGAAGCAAGGCGGGCCACTCCTCCTTCAGCGGGGGGATCTCGAGGGCCACGAACTCCTCCACCAGGTCCCGCATGCTCATCCGGCGGGCGACGATCTGGAGAAGTTGGACCCTCGACGAGATGGCCCCGGAGTTGACTTCGACCCGCGCCTCTCTCCGGAACCAAATGTGGCGCGGTATTCCGGCCAGGCCGGAGGTGAGCCCTACGCGAACGTAGAACCACCGGTTCACCCACTTCGAGTACCACCTTTCGTTGGTGGCCTTCGCCGGGAAGGAGTCTGCGTACCTCCTCCGGAGCTGGAAGTTGATGCTCCCGAAGGCCAGCACCCGGCCGTCCTTTTTCTTCGGTTGGCAGAGGGCTTCGTGCATCTCAGCAAAGACCTCCGCCCTCCCTTCGCAGCCTTCGGCGCGCATGGCCCACTCGAAGATGGCGAGGCGGGCCACGGCGTTGGGAGACAGCTGCGGGAGCTCCAGGTGGAACGCCTCCAGGACCCCGGCAAGAAGCTCCGAGGCAGGGAACCCCAGGCCCGCGTCGAAGAAGGCCTCGAACACGACGACTTCGCCTTCCCGCGGCCGTGGAGTCGTCTCTCGCCCCGGCCTCCTCGGCGGCGTCTCTGGGCCGACGCGGTTCCTGGTCGCCTGCTCGATCGAAGCTTCAGTACAGGCAGACGCCCCGAGCTCCAGCGTTTGTTCTCGGAATCGCTCGGAAGCGGGGCGGAGCTCGCGCGCGCCGCGCACCTCTGGCGCGTCAGTCGCCGCCGCCGCCGCCGCCGCCGCGGCCGTCACTTGGCGCTGCAGGAAGCGCGGGTCCATCGTCATCGCGGCCGCCGGCTTCCTCGACATTCTTGGAGAGAAGATGGAAGGAGCGTGAGGCTCAGAGGGCGACTGGGCAGTGGACTAAGCGGTTGCGGTTGGGCGCGTGAGGGTGAAGGAAGAAGAAGCCGTGACGGGCAAAGGTACATATATATATCTTTCGGAAAGGCTGGCGGTCCAACTTCCGTTTCGGTTGACGCACGAACGTGGCGGTCCAACTTCCGTTGCGGTTGGCGCACGAACGTGGCGGTACAACTTCCGTTTCGGGTGGCGCACGAACGTGGCGGTCCAACTTCCGTTTCGGTTAGCGCACGGGCGTGGCGGTTTACGTGACGCCGCATTCAAAGCTGGGTGGCGCATCGGGGCGCGTGGGCGATCTCCTGGCGATTCGCCTCTTCGATGCCGCCGGTGCGCGCATTAACTGCTCTCGGCCCGCTCGCCCGGCTCCTCGGGACTGAAACCCCCGCAGTCAAGATGCGCCAGTCTCCGGTCGGTTCGGTCAACCCCTTCCTCGGCGCCTCGGAGGTGGGCGAAAGCCCGAGGCAGGGCCTAATCCCCCGGTCTCTCGACTCCCCGCTTCAGTGCCCTCCGGCGCCCCGGCGGATGTGGCGCCCTACAGCGAGGTACGCGCTCTTGTGAATTAACGGGATTATCTTGTGCGCTTCCACCCCCTCCTATTGCAGGACTACGAGCGGGAAGAAGCGAGGGGCTACTGTTGGGGGGGATAATCCCTGGAGCCGGCAGGGTGGGCCCCCCAGCCGGAGGGCCCAGCCTTCGTGGCCGGAGGTCGCCCTCCGGAGGAGCATGGCCGGAGGTCACCATCCGGACGAGCGTGGCCGGAGGTCATCCCCGGAGGAGCATGGCCGGAGGTCGCCCCCGGAGGAGCGTGGTCGGAGGTCGCCCTCCGGAGGAACGTGGTCGGAGGTCATCCCCGGAGGAGCAT
This sequence comes from Zizania palustris, assembly GCA_019279435.1. Lineage (NCBI taxonomy): Eukaryota > Viridiplantae > Streptophyta > Magnoliopsida > Poales > Poaceae > Zizania > Zizania palustris. The sequence goes on along the minus strand of JAAALK010000079.1, from coordinate 104,496,051 downwards.
GGCCGGAGGTCGCCCCCGGAGGAGCGTGGTCGGAGGTCGCCCTCCGGAGGAACGTGGTCGGAGGTCATCCCCGGAGGAGCGTGGCCGGAGGCCACCATCTAGGGGAGCGAAGCCGGAGGTCGCCCTTCAGTGAAGAATACAAGGGCCCGCCCTCCGGAGGCTAGAGGTTCGGCGCTCTCGGCGGGCCCGACAAGGCGAGCCCAAAGGGAGTCTTGGCGGGAAAAGGACCAGCGGTCGTGCGAAAGGACAGGATCGCGATCGTGATCCTCTGAGCCGTGTCGGGCGGCGCCGGAAGTATCTGACACGGCCGATACGCTGTGTCAGAGTCGAATCTTCTTGTCTGTACTATGTACCTCTTTGTCTGTACTACTGGTCAGGGTTGGTCGGGTGGCCGTTGGCAGCCTGGAGGCGCTTGGTCCTCTGGGCGGGGCGCCCTATAAATACCCCCCCCACTACAGTTGTAACGGACACGCAGTCCAGAGCATTGAATACACTACTCCTGTTTTCCACTAAAACCTGCTGGTTCGATCCGTCGTCCCAGCATTTGTGTTCCTCTTTCATGCAATCAAGTTTCATTTCCGTGTCTGATTCATTTTTGCATGAACTTTTATTTGTGTTCTTCACTATACATTTGTTGAGATTTTGCAGTACACTTTGTTCTGTGCAAACCAGAGTTTTTCTCTATGTTTTTGCTAATGAAGAGAATACATGCACTATAGGGTGCGAAGGCTGAGTTGAGTGTTTCTCGGGGAACCTTCGCTTTGTTGTATACAGGAGGCCTAGCTTCAATATTTCGCCAACAAATCTTACTTCAGGTTCAGTGTGTGTCTTGCTAGTGCAAAGCTTGGGTGAGTCCCTATTACCAAAGTTCTTCCCAAAGTTTTGTCCGGGTTTCTATCTCAGTGTGAAGCCTAGTACCAGTTACTAGTGCGAAGCACCAGGACGAAGTCCTCTGAGAGGATACAATTCGTTGCTATGTGCTTCTATGCATAGTCTACTCAAAGCACCTCAGTGTGCAGACCCTGATCTTATGTGAAGCCATGCTTCGAGTATTTTGGGTGTACAGGTGTGAGCAAGGCATTCTGGTTTTCGGAGTCTGGCCAAGTGCAAAGCCAGGTTCGAAGTGTACACAATACCGCCGAACTGACTCTTGCAAAGGGTGCCTCCAAAACCAGTTTTGCAGAAGTAAAATTTTAAAGCTCCCATTCACCCCCCTTTGATCATCCTTTTCGGTCTAACATTCTTTAATGTCCATTTAATGGATATTCAGGTAACCAAATTCTATCTAGAGGACTTTCTAGTCACTTAGCCGACCCTACCATCTACGATGTAATATTAGAAGCAGGATCCAAGGCGCTAAATGGCAGAGTCTACACCTTCCATCCCTAAAAAGTGAAGCTTCATGCATGCCCTACTTATTTGTCATTCCCCGTCTATATCTGCATTGAAGACATACCCATGCATGCATATACTAAATAGACTGCTACATAAATAGTTGGTTGTATATGTGCTGCTCATTTTTATGAAGAATATTCAACACTACAACAATCCAGATAACTTCTGTTGGCCAAAGCCGATGGAAGATAGCCCTTTCCCGACGGAAGAAGCTAACTTCCGTTGGCAAAAGGCTATATGGCCGACGGAAGCGGGGAGACGAAAGTTTGCTAACTTCCGTCGGCTTCACGTGGCCGATAGAAGTTAGTGCGGAACTCTGCCACGTCAGCAGATGCGCGCTAACTTCCATCGACCAGTCTGGCCGACGGAAGTTAGGTGGCCCTAACTTCCGTCGGATTTGGCCTTAGCCGATGGAAGTTAGCCTTTCTGCCCACGTGGCCGAAAGCAGCTAACTTCCGTCAGCTATGGTCAAAGCCGATGGAAGTTAGCTGGTATTTTTTTGTTTTTCTTGGTTCCCCTATTCACACTCACATCCAATCACAATTTATATCAAAATTCACATATAACATCCAAAATCACATCTCACATCCAAAATCACATTCAAACTTCACATATAACATCCAAAATCACATCTCACATCCAAATTCACATATCTATCCAAATTCACATCCAAACTTGCCACATCACACCCAAAATCACAAAACACAACTGAATTCACATCCAAAGTCACATAACACATCCGAATTCACATATCCCATCCAAATTCACATACAAAGTCACATGACACATCCAGATTCACATAGCACATTCAAATTCATATTCAAATTGCATGTCACATCTAGATTCAATCAAACTTCACAATATACATTCGTACTCACTGATCTCTCACATTTGGGCCGTGGGCGCCGCCGCTGCCTCCCGCTTCATCCACATTTGTCCCGGAGGCTCCATCTTGATTGGGTGTACGGAAACTCTGAAGAAATAGACAAAATTAGAGAACGAACTCAAATAACCTTCTAAATGCTAACTTAAGTATCTTAACTAACTAACGTAACTCAAATAACGATATGTCAAGAGGTACCTCAACTACAGGAGGAGTAACAAATGGAATTGGTGGTGGCGGGGCAGGTAGCGGTTGGAACAAGGACATGTCAAATCCATGAAGCTCCTGGGCCATTTGCTACTCATGTTGTAATGCAATCAGTTAGTTCAAACCTATTGCTAAATACTTTATAACTGCAACACAGTAAACTAAACTTACTTGCAACACCGCCTGCTATTGTGCTAAGCAGGCAGTATAATACTCTTGTTGTTGCCTTATGTGCTCGTCGCGCTGCCTCATTCCCTCCCTCAGCTGAACTATTTACGGGTTTGCTTCTGAGCGACAACAGCTGGAGCCATCTCCGACGGAGCTCTACGATGATTGAGCTGACTTTTGAGCTCTCACCGCCCTCGAGTCAATAACTCCATTGAACATGGAGTACCTGCAACATTGAATGAGTTAGTTACCATTACAATACCATACACAAAACATTGAGAAAAACATTGTCTCACCATCCATGGCTTTTTCCACCTCCGCTGGAGTACATGGCCATTGGGTCGACAGGTTCTCTCTGCCAATCATAGTCCTCTCCATGGAGTTGAACCATGTGTTCACCATACCGCGCCTGCAAAAAACAACATGTCCGATTAGACAAAGAAAAATGAAATGACGCAAACTCTTAATATTGCTAACATCTCACCAAATGATTCATGGCTGACTGGCTACACAAGATATCTGGCTGTGTAGGATTGCTTCCTTTATGACCAGAAGCATAGATCTCGATGTCACTTGGCACATTGCCAGATTTAGCTTACTGTAAAGTAGATATGAGTTAGTTGCATTACAATGTATCTATAGATAAAGTGACAAGTGTTGGTCTTACCATGCGTTTAGTATGGCGGATATGTTCATCGGCACAATATCTGTACTTCGGATCCATTCCACGACATTGTCTTTTCTGCTCGAAAGTCTTCTTGAATGCAGCTGAAGACCAAATCTTGCAGAATTCAAAATAGGCATTCTCACGATTTGCAAACCATGGAATCCTCACCTGAATAGAGATGTTAAGCTTCTGTATTATATGAAAATAAATCTCAAAAATTGAAGATTAAAAAAGATAGAATTTTTTACCGAACGGTATTGTTCTTCAGTCAAGTATATTGTTGAAGCTCCCATCGCCTTGCTCATTCGTTGCCCTAGCTTCTCCTTGTAGTACGCATTGTTTTCTTGAATGCGGGCATACAAAATTGCGTCCTTCACCACCTTGTGTGCATTGTTGTTGAAGACTTGAAGGGCATGATTATGGTGATTGCCTGATTCTGGCAAGCAAAAGCGTAACTGCAAAAGTCATGATTAGTAAAGTGTTGTAACTCCAAAATCTTTGAGTTAAAACTAAAATAAGAATGAAAAAAAACACATACCTAGAAGTCACGAGACACTGCCCACTGAATAGTCATGTGGAGCCCGTCAGGAGCAAACTGATATTGGTCCCATGTCTGGCATAGAACCCGCTCACCGGTCGGCATTGTCAGCACCCCTGGGTAGTGCAGACGACACAGGTTACCCAATATCTGGTTAACCTGCCTGACCCTCGAAGTGCCGTCAAACCGAGAGTCAATCCAAAATCTAGAAATACATAATAAATAAAGTTAGTTAATTGAAAGAAATTTTTTGAATAAAGAAAAACAACAGAGTATTAGACTTACCCATCACCTACAAGTGTAATCTAGATCTTGGCTCCAACCGAAGAGACTATTGGTGGGGCGACTAGGTGGCTCATCCTGAAAGATTGTGAGGACCCTGAAGCCTTAGCTCCATCCTTCTAACCCACACCCTGCGGGTCATCCCCCTGCCCCGCACCCTCCGGGTCATCCTCATGACCGGCACCCTACAAATGTTCTTCCTCCCGCAAAATAGTATTAAAACAATTAGTAATAGTTTATAACTGGCATAAAAATCAATTTGAAAGTCACCTCATCATCTAGTTGAAATGCAATATACCGACCAATTAATGTTGGATCTATGCATCTCAAGAGCTGCTCTTGACGACGTATGTTTGAAGAAGAGGAACTACCCTGGAATAGGGTGTCCTCCTGAGTTGTCGGTGTACTTGTCAAACAGAAAAGCTTCCTCGTGACTGTTGGCGTAAAAGATTACGCTAACAGGTTTTTAGAAGTTAGAAACTAAAAAACGAAGTGTTTGTGAAGTAAACTATTTCAAGCCTCCGAAGTGGATAACAACTCAAAACAGTTCGAAGATGTGTATTGAATAACTTGGTCCTCGATCCTCATTACATGGTAAAACGGGGGTATTTATAGGCCCAAATATTAAGGAAAAGTCCCTTTTACCCCTCTGTTACAACCGATATGGTGGAAACTATTCAGTACCCTTAATAGGGCTAAAATGATAAAAGACTAATATAATGAACAAAAAGATAAGTCTTCCATCCTAGCTGGCAGGAAAGCTCTTGGAAGAGTCCAAGTTCGAAGATATACTTCGAACTAGAGTTCGCTTTTATACTTCGAACTTGATCCAAGGTACTCCCGGAGTTAGATGCTGGAAACCTTTGATTCAATCATCTGTCTTTGTCTTGTTATAACAATAACACTGAAGATGAAGTATTTTCCCCCAACAGTAGCCCCTCGAATATGCTTCTCCGCTAGATCTGTAACGTTAGGAAAGCAGTATATGCAAGAAAAATAATCATGCGCAGGGGTTAACAGATTTAGTCAACCTCCGAAATATGCGGAGATTCAAATCTTCGAATCAACTTCTAAGAAAATTATATTCGAACTATTTTTAGAATTAACTTAATAAGTTCGAAAGCTTTCTTAGACTTAGAAGAAATAGCCGTTGCCTTTTTCCTTTCAGCGGAAGTTACGCAATGCGTTAACTTCGCAAGGGGTAACAGTCAAGAATGCGAAACGGCAAACGTAAACGGTAAAAAATCGTGGGCCTGGGCTATAAATAGGGGACCCAGACCCTTCCCGAATACCCTTCTCATCGCTTTCGTGCAACCAAGCCCTAGCCTCCAAATTCCTTCTCTAGAAATCCGTGCGATCTCATGGCGAAAACAAGCTTCAAGGTCCCTAGGGTGGCTTAAGCCCTTGCTCGGTAGCAGGCTGCGGCAGCAGCGGCATTAGCGACGGCTACTCCGACGGCAACAGTGGTAGCACCAATGGCGGCGCCAGGAAGAAATCCCCAAAATGTTGGTCCTCACGATCTCCTCCCAGCGTCTTCGAAGTATCCGGACCAGTCTTATCAACTGGCGCCGTCAACCTGCAAAAGGGAATCGCTCGCAGCAGCAATAGAAGGGAAGATTATCTCGGAAATCATAATTCGCAAACCTGGAAAGGAGGACATTCCTTCGCCAACGCCTGGAGAAGTGGTAGTCTTCGAAGCTTTTTTCGAAGCCGGGCTGGGACTTCCGGCAGTCGACTTCCTGTCAGAGGTATTGGATTTATTCCACATCACCCTTCCCCAACTCTCTCCAAATGCAATAGCACGCCTTGCCATCTTCGAATGGGAGTTGCGAGTTGAAGGCTACGAAGGTAGAGCAGAGATCTTCGCAGCACTGCACAGGGCATCTTGCCAACCCAAGACCTTCGTAGGCCCCGGAGGTGAAAAGATGGTGGTGTCCTTCAGGAGCATCAACTTCCGGCTTCGAGATGAATATGCTCTAAGATTTCTAGTGAAGGCCATCAATGCCAGGTGGTACACAGATTGGATCCTCCGGTGGTTTTATGTTGAAGTTGGGGCAAGCAGCCGTCTGGTCGGACCCTTGCAAGACATAAACTTCCGAAGGGAAGCCCTGGTTCACCTAGATCCCGGCCAGCTCGAAGCTCGCCTTAGCCTACCTCAATGAATTAGCCGCCGCCCGAGCACGCGAGACTTAGCAGAGGAGTTCATCGGACTCCAAATTCCTCCTCTGATGGCCAACTGGCCTATCACCTTTGAAGAAGACCCAGAGGGTGGACTCTGAAAAATTTCTTCGAACTCAAGCCCTGTAGGTAGCTTCGAAAACAATATGTTCTGTATATGTTTATGTAATGAAATGACTAATACCAACTTATCTTTCAGCTTCTCAAGCCCCCATGACTTCAGAGCTAATTGTTCGAGCTTCGGAAAAGATTCTGGGAGTCCCAACTCCGGCTGAGAAGGAGTGGAGAATGAAGCTAGTGGGTAATTGGGAGCGGCTCAACCGAGTATGGGGAGTGCTCGGAGTTGCTCCCCCTCCTCTTCCGGATTGGGTGCCTTTAGAGCAAGGGACAAAGAAGAGGAAAGCGGAAGCTGGAACTTTGGGTCCTGTTAAGACTCCGGCCAAGAAGGTAGCCCGAAAGCCAAAGAATGTGGCGCCTTCAAGTCCGGTGGCTTCGGTCTTGCATTCCTCTGAGGACGAAGGAAGACTCCTTGTTAACCTGATTGACAAGGATGAAAACCAAGCGGGCGCAAACACTGGTGTCGACACAAACGCGCCAGATGTTTCGAGTAATTCTGAGAAGGCTGGGACTTCGGCAAACCAACCAGACTTGCCAAATGAATACCCTATGACTGAAGGCGAAGTCGAAGTTGCTGCTGAGCCAGCTCTGATTCTGGACGAAGCTATGACTGTAGCTTCAAGAGAGGCTCCGACAGTCGAACCTTTGGTCCTAAACTTTGAGTCCGATGAAGACTACGGGGTAGCTTTTGACTGTAACACCCCAAATTTTCAAAGGAATAAAAATATTAATTAATTCAATTTCCTAGATTTTATTTTGGAAATACTTTTAAATACCCTTCTATACCATTTTGAACTACAACATAGAGTTAATGACCAAACCAGGAGCTGAATATTTTTGTGTAAACTCCCAAGGCCAAGATATATTTTTGAGAATTTTTGCAAATTTTTATCCACTCTGTAAATGCCCCAAAAGATTTAATCTATTTTCTGCAATTATTTTAAATCAGAAAACCTTTTAAAACAGTAATGGGCTTCCCCCCTCCCTTCTCTCTCCCCCGGCCGGCCCAGCCCATCACCCTCGCCCGCCTCTAGCTGACAGCCCGACCCCACCTATCGACGCCAACCGCCCCCTCTCGCGCCCGAGCCCGACCCCACCCGTCAGCCTCCACACTCGCCCGCTCGCGCCCACTGACATGTGGCCCCCATTTGTCAAACCCTTCGTCCCCGCGAGATCCGCCCCCAAATCCCCCCCCCGCCTCGCCGGCCGAAGCCCTAATCCCGCCTCGGATCCGCACCTGCCGGCCCCCTCCCTTTAATCCATCGCCGGCAATGAATTCCCCTCAACGCGCCGATCGTTTCCCCCTCTTCAATTCCAACCAAATCGCGTCCAGGTGCATTGAACCCTTGCAACCGAGCTCGTCGGCGTTTAAAAACGCGTTTACTCCCGGCCACCGCTAATCACGCCCCCTCTGCCCCCGCCGACGACCCTATTTAAGCCCCCTGGCCATCCACATTGCACCCCTACGCTCACACGCTACGAGAACAAACAGAGCTCTTGCATTCCGTGTTTTAGCACACCACCACCGCCCGTCCTCCAGCCGTCGCTCGCCGTCACCGAAGTCCCCCTCTGCCCTCGCCGACCGCACCGCTGCGACCGCACGGACATCATCGACCCCGACCACCACTCCAACGTCGACGGAACCCGCCGGATCGCCGTCGCCGCCGAGGACCTGAACGCCTTCACCGCCTCCGCTCGTCGCCGGCCTCGCTCCGTCGACCTTTCTTCACCGCAAGGGTACCCTCGTGACCCCCTTGTCACCCTCTTTCCGTTTTAGGCCCTAAATACGACAGCCGTCGCTCGTCGTGTCTGCTGGCCCGCTCGCCGTCGCCGGAGAAGATGACCGGCACGGGTCGAGTACCCGTGCCGTGTCGGATCTGATTCCGACTGTGCGATCGCGATCGGACGACGCCTGTGACCCCACGTGCGTGATCTAATCCGCATCGTCAGATCTGGTCAAAGCGTTACGTTTAAATCTCGTGCGTTCATTTCCATTTAAAACCCGCGCTCGATCTCGTGCGTCCACGTGGTACCCTTTCGCTAGTTTTAATCCTGGCCGTCCGTTATCACTTAAGCGCCCCGCCTCGCCCTCGCGCGTTAGATCTGGATCCAACGGGTTCACCGTGTGCAGGTTCACCGTGGGCCTGGCTCACCGTGGATCCGAAGGGATTTAAATTTAGAAATAAATTCCAGAAACTGTTTAAAACTTGTAAAATTCATATCTGGCGCATTTGAACTCTAAAAATTGTCATTTCAATTTCAGAAAATTTATAATTTTATTCTCTACAGGTTCATACAATAAAAACAGTAGGTTTACTTTGGACTTTTTATGTTTATTTAAATAGGTATTCAAATGCCCTTAGGGCAAAAATATAAATTCAAATATTTAAACTTCAGAAAAATTTATATTTATTCCATTCTGTTCATGTACTGGAAAGCACTAATTTGACATGAACTTTTCATTTTAAAAATTATTAGGAAACTTAATATGAGATTACTCCCATTTAAAACCCCTTTTTATATAAGACCACCTTTCATTAATTATAATTCCTTCTAAAATTATTTGTGAAACAAATTTCAGAAACTTAACCACGTGGTTTTCATTCAATCAAACCAACTTAAACCTATGTGCTCATTGTGTGATTTTAAATTATTTAGATTGGATGTTGTATTTATTTTATTTTACTTTATTTGTATTGGAAAGACTACGACGCCACCGAGGAGCCGGAATATTTCCCGAAAGTTCCTCCCTCACCCTTCGCTGAACAAGGCAAGTCACCAAACCAATCTTTTGAGCATATTGAACCCATGCTTTATTAAACTATCGCTAAAACACATAGGCTATACATGCATTAGTCCAATGAAAACCCTTACAATATATTTATTTAGGATCCCCCGACCTTGATGTGCAACCCAAGCCATGCTATCTCGCCTAACCTCCTTGTCACCATATGGTTAATGATATTAGCTAGTGTCCAATGTATTGACACGATCGCTATAGGATAAAAATGAGTCGTAGCAAAATGGTTCTACTATATGATCCCCGTTACTTCTTATCCTTGGAATTCTGTCGGTGATGAGTTATGGTTGTGAGTGTATGCATGGTGTGTTCCGGGTGCAAGCTAGGGCATTGGTCGGTAGCACCCGGGGCTCTATAAGGACCGGTCTGAGGGATCCGTTGCAATGCACTTCCGTACTAACCACAAGTCTAGTGGGTAAGTTCTAACTAAGGTATGGAGTGTTCCAAACCGAGGCCACCATTTGGAGATGGGTCAAGCAGCACCTGCGGGTGGCTTGTACCAACGTGGCGCAAAAGGGGGTGCGATGTTAGCCGGGATGCGGCCCGGCACGCCGGTGAAACCTAGAGCGGGTGGTTATCGCTTGGAGCATTTCATGCCGAGGTTTTGGCACGAGTTCCCGTGGTATGGGTCATCTCGTTTGGGATGAGTGCGTGCCTTGTGGGTACAGTAGTACATCTCTGATCAGAGTCATAAATCTTTTCGAAAAGCCGAGCCCACGGTCAAGGGCGGGTTGCGTGACATCCCACAGTTAGTTTACTTTGAATATATATGCGCATGATGGTTTGACATGTAAGGACTGTTGTGCGAGGAGGTAAAACGTACTCCTCGAGTTAGATAATGTTATTGATATTCATGTTTACTTCCCCGCATGATTAAAAAAATTTGACTACACTCAATGCAACAACTAAAAATGTACTTTTCCCCACTGTTAGCCATTATCCTTCCTTGTTTATTATCCTGCATTATTACTTGCATTTGCGGTGGCTTGTTGAGTACTTTTTGTACTCATACCCGTTGGACCCCACAGAGGATGTCTACTATGAAGACGGTCTGGAGTAGCGACCCAGTCAAGCAAAGATCCTGAAGAAGACGTTCGTCATGCTATTTACTTTTATTACTATTTTTATTTCAACACTTATGTAATGATATGGTCTGCGTACCATGAATACTTGTCGTATGTACGTTGTTGCATGATGAACCTCTTGTATTATTGTTTTTCTATGGAAATTCAATAATGTCTCGATTTTGATAAATCGGGGCGCCACAAGATGGTATCAGAGCTGACTTGACTATAGGAAGCCAAACAGACCCGCCTAGCCAATAGCTGCAGAAAATTATTTCTCGAAAACCTACTTTATGAACTTTGTTCCTCCCCTCACTTTTCTTCACCTTGCTGTTTTGTAGATGCCTGTCTACCAAGTCCACAGCTACTGCCGCCACTTCGAGGGCTTCGTCAGGGAGCTCCGGATGATGCTCACATTCCTTTGGTTCCTCTTCGAGCCCGAATTCCGAGGAGTGTACTTGGAGGAGTTTGCTGGACCCTGCGACGTCTCCCTCACTTTCCACGGCTCCGGAGAGCATCTGCCGTCCTACACCACCGTGCTTGGAGGCCCGACGTTCGACGTCGCATGCCAACGAGTCGCCCTACAGGATCTTATGGAGCTGAGGATGATCTACGATGATCGCCTTCAGAACTCGTCTTTTCGGCTTGTGCCGAAACGCACTCCCGGTGCCTACCATAGCATCTACCTCGGAGTTCACTCCGTGCGTGATCCGGTCGTGGCCCGGCAGTCATGTCTTCTACAGGCTATGGATGACCTCCATACTGAGGCGGTGCTCGACGCCGATGAGCACCATGAGGCGGTTGAGTTTCTTCACGAAGAGATGAAGAACTTGATCCAGCAGAACGGCGAGCTGCAGCGCAAGATCATGCAGCTGCAGAAGGACATCGCCTAGATGGTTCCTCTCCTTCCTAGGAAGAGGAAGCCCATCCGTGAGCCCGTCCCTCGCCCCAAGCGGATCCCACCTCACCCCTCCACCGTCGGACCGTCTACCGCCAGCGCCCCTGCACCACGCCCCGGCCTCATCTCCGACCCCATCATCGAGAAATTTCTCGAACCCACCATCCCTCAGGAGCCGCGTACTCGTGGTTCTGATAGCACAGAGACCGCCTTCGGTGGCGATTAGGCGTTAGGAGTCGCTATTTTAAATAAAGCAAAATTTTGTATGTGGTGCTATCCACAACGAGTGTGTTGTGGATATAATAAAAGCTTGATTGTAATGAACAATTTTTACCACTTATATATATGCCTGAGCCTTATGAGGTATTTTTATTGTATTATTGTTTCATCATCTTTTTGCCTTATAACGTCGTATATTCAGAAAATGGCTGACCACCAGAACACCATCTCTAACAACGGAGAAGGAGGAAGTCACGACGCGCCCGAGGGTGTTGTACCCAACTGGGGTGCAACAGGCCCACGTCAGTCTGGGTGGCCATCCTCCAACCACCCTACTTTGGCAGAGATGATGGCGAATCAGAACCAGCTGATCACCGCCCTCCTCACTCAGATGCAGCACCAACAGACTCAGTTGGACCGTCTGTAGAATGGGGAAGTCGCCCCTCACGCACCAGCACCCGCACCCGCTCCCCAACTCTCGGAGTTTCTGCGTGTGCGCCCACCCATCTTCTCAAGCACCACCAACCCAATGGAGGCCGGAGATTGGCTCCGCACCTTTGGAAAGAAGCTTGACCTCCTCCCCTGTACCGACCGGGAGCGAGTGGCCTTCACCACTCACCAGCTCCAGGGTCCCGCCGCTGAATGGTGGGACAACTACCGTGAGTCCTAGCCGGAGGACCACATGGTGACCTAGGCGGAGTTCACCATCGCCTTCCATGCCGCCCACGTCCCCGCCGGTGTCATCGCGGTAAAGCAGCAGGAGTTCTGCGACCTGCAGCAAGGCAGTCAGACTGTCATGGAGTACCTCCATGAGTTCAACCACCTCGCCCGCTACGCACCGGAAGAAGTGCGCACCGACGCCCTCCGCCAGGCCAAGTTCCTTCGGGGACTCAAGGATGAGCTGTCCATCCAGCTCGTCGCCACCGACTACACCGACTTCCAACGGCTAGTCAATAAAGCGCTCATCCAAGAGACTGAGCAGAATAGGTTGGACCTGAAGAAGAGGAAGATGATCGCCTTCAAGCATCAGCAGGCGAACTCTCAGAGGCCCCGCTTCGTCCCTCTGCCACCAGCGCCCGCCTACCATCCTCGGCCCGCCTATAGGCCAGCTCACGCCGCCGGTGGATCCAACGTCGGGCATCCTCACCCCGCTCCACCAGCTCCGGCCGCTCAGCCGACACCAGCCGCCAAGGCCCCGATCTTGAAGGATCGCCAAGGGAGGCCGGTCGTCTGCTTCAACTGCCGCAAGGAAGGGCACTATTCGCACCAGTGTCCCCACCCCAAGCAGCACCAAGGCACGGCACCCAACCAGGCGGTACGTGCCCGCGTCAACCACATAAACGCGGAGGAAGCTCAGGAGGCTCCCGAAGTCGTGCTCGGTACGTTTACTGTGAATTTCGTACCAGCCGTAATATTATTTGACTCTGGAGCAACACACTCCTTCGTCTCAGAATATTTTGTGAAAATCAACGAATTGGACGTACTCCCTCTATCCGTCCCCATGGTGATTGCCACTCTAGGCAATAGAACCTTAGCCCGCTTATACAGTCCTAAGGTTAAGATAGAGATTCAAGGAGTATTGTTCCGGGCCGAGCCAGTCCTCATAAAATGCACCGGACTCGACCTCATCCTAGGGATGGATTGGTTGATGAAGCACAAGGGAGTGATCGACTGTGCCAACAAGTCTGTCATAGTGGCCAACCCTGAAGGCGAAGACGTCACCTTTCGGATGACCAGTCGCAAACCACTCGAAGCGTCCCTCCACTCGCTAGCCCTTGAAGAAGTACCCATAGTCAAGGAGTTTATGGACGTCTTCCCTGAAGACCTACCAGGAATGCCTCCCAAGCGAGACATCGAATTCAGAATTGAACTTGTCCCCGGGACCACTCCAATCTCCAAGCACCCATACCGGATGGCCGCCAATGAATTAGCCGAGGTCAAGAGCAACATCGAAGAGCTGGAGCAGAAAGGGTACATCCGACCGAGTACCTCACCCTGGGGTGCACCGGTCATCTTTTCTATGAAGAAAGACAAGACCAAGAGGATGTGCGTGGACTATAGAGCCTTGAACGACGTAACCATCAAGAACAAGTACCCATTGCCTCGGATCGACGACCTGTTCGATCAGCTTAAGGGATCCTCGGTATTTTCCAAGATTGACCTCAGGTCAGGTTATCACCAATTGAGGATTAGAGAAGAGGACATACCCAAGACTGCCTTCACCTCCCGCTATGGACTTTACGAGTATACAGTGATGTCGTTCGGACTCACGAATGCCCCGGCCTTTTTCATGAACATGATGAACAATGTATTCATGGAGTTCTTGGATAAGTTCATCGTGGTATTCATCGACGATATCCTCGTTTACTCCAAGACCAAGGAAGAACATGAAACTCACCTCCGTCTGACCCTCGGAAAGCTAAGGGAGCAGCAATTGTACGCCAAATACAGCAAATGCGAATTTTGGTCGTCTGAGGTGAAGTTCCTAGGCCATGTCATATCTGCCGGAGGAATAGCAGTGGACCCAACCACCATGGAAGCATTGTACAACTGGCTGCAACCCACGACCATGACTGAGATCCGGAGCTCCCTCGGACTGGCCGGATACTACCGCTGGTTCATCGAGAATTTTTCGAAGATCGCCAAACCTATGACCAGACTGTTGCAGAAGGAAATAAAGTTTGAATGGACCCCGGACTACGAAGAAAGCTTCCAAACCCTCAAGAAGAAGCTCGTGTCAGCTCCTATTCTGACTCTGCCAGACATCCGGAAGGACTTCCACGTCTACTGTGATGCCTCTCGTCAAGGATTGGGATGCGTCTTAATGCAAGAAGGGAAGGTGATATCCTACGCCTCCCGGCAACTGAGACCGCATGATCTGAACTACCCGACCCACGATCTGGAGTTAGCAGCCGTGGTTCATGCCTTGACGATATGGAGACATTACCTTGTGGGAAACAGGTGTGAGGTCTTCACCGACCACAAGAGCCTCAAGTATATATTCACCCAACTGGATCTGAACCTCAGGCAAAGGAGATGGTTGGAACTGATCAAGGATTACGACTTGGGCATCCATTATCATCTAGGCAAGGCCAATGTGGTGGCAGACGCCCTTAGTCGAAAAGGGTACTGCAATGCCATCATGATTCAGGACAAGACTCCTTTACTTTACAAGGAGATGGAAAGGCTAAACCTAGGGATCATCACCCGAGCATACCTCGCTGCCTTGGAGTCTAGGCCTGTCTTAATAGACCAGATCCGAGAAAAGCAGAAGGAAGACCCGGACATCTTGGAAATCCAGCAGAACATGTGAAAGGGTAAAGCCCCCGGATTTTCCGAGGACGAGCATGGTACCATCTGGTTCGGAAACCGGATATGCGTACCCGACCAGCCTGAGTTGAAGACTCTCATCCTTCAAGAAGCCCACGATACTCTATACTGCATTCATCCCGGGAGTACCAAGATGTATCAAGACCTGAAGGAAAAATATTGGTGGGTCAGCATGAAGAGAGAAATAGCTGAGTATGTGGCCAAGTGCGACACATGCCGGCGAGTCAAGGCAGAGCATCAAAGACCTGCCGGACTTCTTCAACCTCTCAAAGTCCCTGAGTGGAAGTGGGAAGAGATAGGAATGGACTTCATCACGGGACTGCCCAGAACCCAAGCTGGTCACGATTCTATCTGGGTAATCATCGACCGACTCACCAATGTAGCTCACTTCATCCCGGTCAAGACGACTTACATTGTCGCCAAGTTGGTGGAGTTGTATATGCCTCGGATCATGTGCCTTCACGGAGTTCCTAAGAAGATTGTATCTGACTGTGGGAGTCAGTTTACCTCCAAGTTTTGGAAGAACCTTCAAGAGGAACTCGGCACCCGGCTGAACTTTAGCACCGCCTATCATCCACAGACCGATGGTCAAACCGAAAGGGTCAACCAGATATTGGAAGATATGCTTAGATCTTGCGCTCTAGACTTTGGCGGAATATGGGACAAGAACTTACCCTATGCAGAGTTCTCCTACAACAACAGCTATCAAGCTAGCCTGCAAATGTCCCCATTCGAAGCACTCTACGGACGTAAGTGTAGAACGCCGTTGCTCTGGGATCAAACCGGAGAATCACAACTGTTTGGGACAGACATATTAAGGGAAGCTGAAGAGAAGGTCAAGATCATAAGGGACCGGTTAAAGATAGCCCAGTCCCGACAGAAGAGCTACGCCGATAACCGTCGAAGAGACCTAACCTTTGAGGAGGGTGATTATGTCTATCTCCGAGTCACTCCCCTCCGAGGCACTCAAAGGTTCAACATGAAAGGCAAGCTAGCACCCCGCTATGTCGGACCTTTTCAGATCCTCCGACGGCAAGGAGAAGTGGCATATCAGCTTGAACTGCCTCCATCTTTGGCAGGAGTTCACGATGTGTTCCATGTCTCTTAGCTGAAGAAGTGCCTTCACGTGTCCGCCGAGCAGGCCGACCTTCAACAGCTCAACGTCCAAGACGACTTGACCTACATAGAGAAACCCATCAAGATCTTGGAGACCAAAGAAAGGGTAACCAGGAGTCGTGTAATTCGCTTCTGCAAGGTTCAGTGGGACAACCAACCCGCCGAAGAAGTTACATGGGAAAAAGAGGACGAACTGAAAGCCCAATACCCCGAGTTATTCGAGTAACGTTCCAATCTCGAGGATGAGATTCTTTGTAAGGGGGATAGGTTTGTAACACCCCAAATTTTCAAAGGAATAAAAATATGAATTAATTCAATTTCCTGGATTTTATTTTGGAAATACTTTTAAATACCCTTCTATACCATTTTGAACTACAACATAGAGTTAATGACCAAACCAGGAGCTGAAAATTTTTGTGTAAACTCCCAGGGCCAAGATATATTTTTGAGAATTTTTACAAATTTTTATCCACTCTGGAAATGCCCCAAACGATTTAATCTATTTTCTGCAATTATTTTAAATCAAAAAACCTTTTAAAACAGTAATGGGCTTCCCCCTCCCTTCTCTCTCCCCCGGCCGGCCCAGCCCATCACCCTCGCCCACCTCTGGCTGATAGCCCGACCCCACCTGTCGGCGCCAACCGCCCCCTCTCGCTCCCAAGCCCGACCCCACCCGTCAGCCTCCACACTTGCCCGCTCGCGCCCACTGACATGTGGCCCCCATTTGTCAGACCCTTCGTCCCCGCGAGATCCGCCCCCAAATCCCCCCCTCCCTCGCCGGCCGAAGCCCTAATCCCACCTCGGATCCACCCCTGCCGGCCCCCTCCCTTTAATCCATCGCCGGCAATGAATTACCCTCAACGCGCCGACCGTTTCCCCCTCTTCAATTCCGACCAAATCACATCCAGGTGCGTTGAACCCTTGCAACTGAGCTCGCCGGCGTTTAAAACGCGTTTACTCCCAGCCACCGCCAATCACGCCCCCTCTGCCCCCGCCGACGACCCTATTTAAGCCCCCTGGCTATCCGCATTGCACCCCTACGCTCACACGCTGCGAGAACAAACAGAGATCTTGCATTCCGCGTTTTAGCACACCGCCGCCGCCCGTCCTCCAGCCGTCGCTCGCCGTCGCCGGAGTCCCCCTCCGCCCTCGCCGACCGCACTGTTGTGACCGCACGGACCTCACCGACCCCGGCCACCACTCCGTCGTCGACGGAACCCGCCGGATCGCCGTCGCCGCCGAGGACCCGAACGCCTTCACCACCTCCGCTCGTCGCCGGCCTCGCTCCGTCGACCTTTCTTCACCGCAAGGGTACCCTCGTGACCCCCTTGTCGCCCTCTTTCCGTTTTAGGCCCTAGATACGGCCGCCGTCGCTCGCCGTGGCCGCTGGCCCCCTCGCCGTCGCCGGAGAAGACGACCGGCACGGGTCGAGTACCCGTGCCATGTCGGATCTTATCCCGACCGTGTGATCGCGATCAGACGTCGCATGTGACCCCACGTGCGCGATCTAATCCACACCATCGGATCTGGTCAAAGCGTTATGTTTTAATCTCGTGCGTTCATTTCCATTTAAAACCCGCGCTCGATCTCGTGCGTCCACGTGGTACCCTTTCGCGCGTTTTAATCCTGGCCGTCCGTTATCACTTAAGCGCCCCGCCTCGCCCTCGTGCGTTAGATCTGGATCCAACAGTCCAGATTGGGCCGGACCACGCGCACAGTGCGCGGGTTCGCCGTGGGCCTAGCTCACCGTGGACCCGAAGGGATTTAAATTTAGAAATAAATTCCAGAAACTGTTTAAAACTTGTAAATTCATATTTGGCGCATTTGAACTCTAAAAATTGTCATTTCAATTTCAGAAAATTTATAATTTTATTCACTACATGTTCATACAATAAAAACAGTAGGTTTACTTTGGACTTTTTATGTTTATTTAAATAGGTATTCAAATGCCCTTAGGGCAAAAATATAAATTCAAATATTTAAACTTCAGAAAAATTTATATTTATTCCTTTCTGTTCATGTACTGGAAACCACTAATTTGACATGAACTTTTCATTTTAAAATTTATTAGGAAACTTAATATGAGATTACTCCCATTTAAAACCCCTTTTTATATAAGACCACCTTTCATTAATTATAATTCCTTCTAAAATTATTTGTGAAACAAATTTCAGAAACTTAACCACGTGGTTTTCATTCAATCAAACCAACTTAAACCTATGTGCTCATTGTGTGATTTTAAATTATTTAGATTGGATGTTGTATTTATTTTATTTTACTTTATTTGTATTGGAAAGACTACGACGCCACCGAGGAGCCGGAATATTTCCCGGAAGTTCCTTCCTCACCCTTCGCTGAACAAGGCAAGTCACCAAACCAATCTTTTGAGCATATTGAACCCATGCTTTATTAAACTATCGCTAAAACACATAGGCTATACATGCATTAGTCTAATGAAAACCCTTACAATATATTTATTTAGCATCCCCCGACCTTGATGTGCAACCCAAGCCATGCTATCTCGCCTAACCTCCTTGTCACCATATGGTTAATGATATTAGCTAGTTCCAATGTATTGACACGATCGCTATAGGATAAAAATGAGTCGTAGCAAAATGGTTCTACTATATGATCCCCGTTACTTCTTATCCTTGGAATTCTGTCGGTGATGAGTTATGGTTGTGAGTGTATGCATGGTGGGTTCCGGGTGCAAGCTAGGGCATTGGTCGGTAGCACCTGGGGCACTATAAGGACCGGTCTGAGGGATCCGTTGCAATGCACTTCCGTACTAACCACAAGTCTAATGGGTAAGTCCTAACTAAGGTATGGAGTGTTCCAAACCGAGGCCACCATTTGGAGATGGGTCAAGCAGCACCTGCGGGTGGCTTGTACCGATGTGGCGCAAAAGGGGGTGCGACGTTAGCCGGGATGCGGCCCGACGCGCCGGCGAAACCTAGAGCGGGTGGTTATCGCTTGGAGCATTTCATGCAGAGGTTTTGGCACGAGTTCCCGTGGTATGGGTCATCTCATTTGGGATGAGTGTGTGCCTTGTGGGTACAGTAGTACATCTCTGATCAGAGTCATAAATCTTTTCGAAAAGCCGAGCCCACGGTCAAGGGTGAGTTGCATGACATCCCACAGTTAGTTTACTTTGAATATGTATGTGCATGATGGTTTGACATGTAAGGACTGTTGTGCGAGGAGGTAAAACATACTCCTCGAGTTAGATGATGTTATTGATATTCATGTTTACTTCCTCGCATGATTAAAAAAAATTGACTACACTCAATGCAATAACGAAAAATGTACTTTTCCGCACTGTTAGCCATTATCCTTCCTTGTTTATTATCCTGCATTATTACTTGCATTTGCGGTGGCTTGTTGAGTACTTTTTGTACTCATACCTGTTGGACCCCACAGAGGATGTCTACTATGAAGACGGTCTGGAGTAGCGACACAGTCAAGCAAAGATCCTGAAGAAGACGTTCGTCATGCTATTTACTTTTATTACTATTTTTATTTCAACACTTATGTAATGATATGGTTTGCGTACCTTGAATAATTGTCGTGTGTACGTTGTCGCATGATGAACCTCTTGTATTATTGTTTTTCTATGGAAATTCAATAATGTCTCGATTTTGATAAATCGGGGCGCCACATTGACCCTCCAAGCAGCCCCATGCTCACCCGCCGACAAGACTTCAGAGGTAAACTTAGCACAATCCCTTTGTTCCTTTTCCCTGCAAAATTATGCAATATATAATACCTTTATCTCAGCAGGGTCCTCTCCTATGGAAGTGGTTCCTCCCGAAGATATGGTTCCTGGGACCTCAACAACTATGGAGCCAATTCCAGAAGTCACCCAAATGGGACCTAGAAAAGGTAATGGCAAAATGGACCCCTTTCCTGCTCCGAATTCAGGATTATCTCCGTCTGAATCAACAGACGGGGGTCAATCTACGCAGGGGGGCAATCTACTGAAGTCTCTGAGGACGCAGCCCAGCGCTCCGACCCCTCGCCGAACAAGGACGACCAGAGGGCTCTGTTTATGCTCCCTCTCCTAGCTCCTTTCTTGGAGCAAAGGACCAGACTTCGAACTTTGCTTGAGCCTTTGGATCGAGCTAACTGCGAAGTCGGGGAGACAGACTTAGTGGCCATCCTTAGCGAAGCTGACGGTTCGGAGCTCAATGCCGCCTTGGAACGGGCAGCGTACCAGGTACGAAGTATCTGCAAAACAAAATTAATCTCTTACAAATAATTTCACACCTTGCTTTTTCCTCTTCACAGCAAATAGTCTTGGCTCGAGCTGCGGCTGTCTCGAACGAGCGTGGAAGCCTTCGCCTTCAAGAGAAGATTACTGCTCTCGAGAGGAATCTTAACATCTCCGAAGGTCGGGTTTCCAACTTAGACAAAATTGTTTCAGCAGAGCGGAGGGCCAGACAAAATTGGGAGGCTACGAATAAAAAGCTCGAAGTGGAACAAATTGTGCTCCGGGCAGAGATAGAAAAAATGCGGGCAGAGCACGCTACAGCGGGGGTTGAGCTAGTCAAGCTCCAAGAAGAAAAGACTAAAGCTACGGAGGAGGCTAGCAACTTGGTTAGCCAGAAGAGCTCTCGGGCTACGGAGGCAGCTAGGCTCTCCTCTATGGTGGATGAGCTGACTTCCTCAAAAGACGCTCTAATTGAAGATAAGCTGAAATCGGAGAAGGTAGCTGTGGAAGTCATGAACCATCTTCTAGGTGTTCTAAAGTACTTCGGTACTACTGGGACATTACCTTCGCATGACAACATCCCCCTGCTGCGAAGGCTAAAAATGATCCAAGGAGCTACGAAGGAGATGAAGATAGCAGGTATTCGGTATGGAGAGCTCTCTGGCCAAGTAGCTGCTCTCGGAGTACTTCGCTACTACGAAGATCTAGGGTTATCGATAACGCCAGACTCGGGGGTGGCTCCCATTACCTTCGATGAAAACCAGCTTCTTAATCCTTCTGAAGACGTGGCCGCAGCTTGGCAAGCCTTCCAAGCTTCGTGGAGAGCCGAAGGTCACACTGCGATCAAGGCTTGGATCGATGAAGGACAACGCCAGAAGCAAGCTCGGTCTCAAGCCTCGAGCAGCCAGCCTCCGCTGAACCCGCAGGTCTAGCTTTGTTTTAGGATCCCAACTATGTAAAAACTTATGCTTTCATACATTATGAATGAAAATTTACTTACCATGTTTTTAGGCTTCTCAACCCCGTATGGATGATGTCGAAGTGTTAAACGTTACCGAAGAACTCCGCCTGCTATGGGCTACCTTCGATCTTTTAAAACTTCATAAACGACCTTGATTTTTGATTCCTCGAGATAGTTCCGGTGCAATTGCACCCAAAATGTGTAAAGATATATTATCTTATATTAAGAAGGAAGAAGAAGAGGTTAACTTGAAAACTTCGTCTTCTGAAGACATTGCATGGTCCGAGGATGAAGGTATTGCTGAAGCTCAGGGGAAAAAACCTGAAGAACTTCGAAGCTGGGAAAGGAGCCCCGAACGACTTTGGACTTGGGCCGAACTTCAACAAGAACAGAAAGATTTTAGAGCTTCGAAGGGAGGTAGAAGAGTTAAACGCAAAGTTGTTAGAACTCCCGGCTCTAGAACTAGTCGTTCCGAGTTTAGTGGTAACTCTAGAGATCGAAGGGGTCTTCGATTCCTTCTGGGCATAGACACCGATTTTTCGTAATGTAATTGTAATTTGTTCGAATGATAAATATCGATTTTTAAAATTGTCTCCCTACTTCCCAGCCCCTCTTTGGGCGTAAGCAACTTCGAACTATAGTCAAAGATGGTTAGGCGCAAAGAAAAACTTAGGAGCACAATTTTGGAGGCTCGGAGCCCCTCAGCAATTTAAAGATTGATTAAAATCTTATAAAGTGTCTTCGACTACTTGAAGTCTGAAAACTGGTAACTTAGTACCTTTTGTTTTGAAAGAAGTCACCTCGGACAACTTTCCGGACACTTTAGTGTCCCCAACGATTGGTCACTTTGGACTCTTTTCACAGATATTCGAAGCTCATCAGCTCAAACTCTGTTTTGTTTTGGCCTACTTCGGCTCTTTTTGCGAATGCTATCAAACCGGTGGTTTGGAATTCGCAGTGGTCTCCTTGGACTCTTTTTACGGATGCTTTCAAGCCGAAGCTTGGAATCCGCATTATTTGGTCTCCTTCGACTCTTTTTACGGATGCTTTCAAGCCGGTGGCTTGGAATCCGTTTTTCAGTGACTTTCCCACCTCGTCGGAAGCTTCGAACTAGTGGTCCGAAGTCCAAAAAAATGATTCAAATTAATAACTCTTCCCTCCCAGCCAACTTCATTCTTCCAGTGCGTCCACTAGAAGCAGGAAGTGTTGGGGGGTAGGCATTATCTGAACCATGAACTTTATTCATTCAGAAGGTGTTTACAAATGATTACAAAGAGCCCCTATGCGAAATATCGCTTTAAGTGCTCCGCATGCCATGTATGCGTTAGCTCTTCACCTTCTAAACTAGCTAACTTAAAAGAACCAGGGCGTCCTGAACGGAGAATTATATATGGACCTTCCCACTTATTCCCTAGTTTCCCTGGCGCTATAACACTTTGCACAACAAGATGACCCGGCTTAAGTTCGTTAAGCTTGACCTTCGGATCAAACCAAGTCTTCGTCTGCTGATGATACTTTGATAAATTGGCGACAGCTCGAAGTCTTGTTTCTTCTGTTAAATCATGCGAAGTTTTCCTTTCTACTTCTATTTCCGGTTCGGTGCTGCGAAGGGATCCTCCTTTAAGCTCTGTCGGTGTCATAGCTTCGTCTCCAAATAATAGTCTGAAAGGAGTGAAACTTGTAGACCTTGTCTGAGTTGTCCGAATGGACCATTGAATTTTCGGGAGCTCTTCGGTCCACAATCTTTTTGCCAATCCCACTATTCTTCGATTCAGCCCTGACAAGATATTACCATTGGCTCCCTCCACAGCTCCATTAGACTGAGGATGTCGCACTGCAGCAAAGCATAATTGGATGCCTAGATCCTCACAAAATTTCCTGAAGGGTTCTGCATCGAATTGTGTTCCATTATCAACTATCAACTGGTGAGGCACTCCGAACCGGCATATGATATTTTTCCAGAAAAATGTTTGCACATTATTCGAAGTGATAGTTGTTAGGGGCTCTGCTTCGACCCACTTGGAAAAGTACTCAATTGCTACCACTGCGAATTTCAAATTTCCTTTTGCTACTGGGAAAGGGCCAATAAGATCCATGCCCCATCTGGCCATGGGCCATACTGGAGCAATGACTTGAAGAGCTATTGGCGGGTGTTGGAACAATCGCGTTAGTTCCAGCAGGTTTTCCTGTGGTGGTGTATGATGTGGAGAATGAACCTCGATGGGTTCTCTCAGAGGGAGAAAGAGTTTATACTGGTTCGGGCCTCCCCTAGGGGATAATAGCCCTACGTCCAGTTTGGGGTGGATTTGGCATGCTATGCCTTGGTGTGGAGAAATAACTCCAGGGTCTCATGGCCCCCTGGAGCGTGTCCCCCGTTACAAGGGCTTGGCCCTGCTTTTATAGGCGCACAGGCCAAAGGAAAAGACCGGGATGCCCCGTATGAGCCCTAGGCTTACAGGGGCAGAGAGGGGAAAAGGGCTAGCTATGGTACAAAG
Source organism: Zizania palustris (assembly GCA_019279435.1). NCBI lineage: Eukaryota > Viridiplantae > Streptophyta > Magnoliopsida > Poales > Poaceae > Zizania > Zizania palustris. The sequence continues at coordinate 104,472,523 of JAAALK010000079.1, read as the reverse complement.
GTACTTTGCAGCTTTACAGCTTTTACAGACGTGTCAGGCTGTGCCAGGCTTTGACCAGCTAAAAGATACACCGAAGGTGGAGGTTGGGGGGAAGGCTTCGAAGTGCACCCTAGAGGGGGGCTTCGAAGCGTGCTCCGGAAGGCGGCCTCCTGACGGGGCTCCGGAGGGCGACCTCCGGACTGGACTCCCGGAGGGCGACCTCCGAACTGGACTCCGAGGGGCGACCTCCGGGCATGGCTCCCGGAGGGTGGCCTCCGAACTGGATTCCGGACGGCGGCCTCCGGGCTTGGCTCCCGGAGGGTGGCCTCCGAACTGGATTCCGGAGGGCGGCCTCCGGACTCGGCTCCCGGAGGGTGGCCTCCGGACTGGACTCCGGAGGGCGACCTCCGAACTGGACTCCGGAGAGTGGCCTCCGGAATTGGCCCCCGGAGGGTGGCCTCCGAACTGGACTCCGGAGGGCGACCTCCGAACTGGACTCCGGAGAGTGGCCTCCGGACTTGGCCCCCGGAGGGTGGCCTCCGAACTGGACTCCGGAGAGCGACCTCCGAACTGGACTCCGGAGAGTGGCCTCCGGACTTGGCCCCCGAAGGGTGGCCTCCGAACTGGACTCCGGAGAGTGGCCTCCGGACTTGGCCCCCTGAGGGTGGCCTCCGAACTGGACTCCGGAGGGCGACCTCCGGACTTTGCTCCCGGAGGGTGGCCTCCGGACTGGACTCCGAGGGGCGACCTCCGGACTTGGCTCCGGGGAGTGGCCTCTGGCTTCCTGTGCCTGGAGGGTGGCCTCCGGCGCCTTGCGCCAGGGCCCGAAGTGGGGGCTCGAGCTGGACCCCTGAGAGGCACCCTGGGACCTGAAAACAATACTTAGAGAGAAAACAGGCTCCGACAGTGCTGGGCTCTGGGCCGAAGGATGTCGGAGGCTGACGTCATTTGGCTCCTGTTCAAGGGAAATATATTTCCCCCAACAGTAGCCCCTCGCGTGTAGGCATTCGGGACGAAGGGGTGCACGCGCCCTTAGGACAAATGACCTGAAAACACAATTTCGGAGAAAACATACCTTCGGAGCCTAGACCGAAGGTGACGTCGATACCCGGGGGTAATAAATGCCCGCGCTTGCCGCCAGAACGACCTCGGGGAGCCCGAACGGCTCCGCAACGGTCAAAAAGGTTACCGTTACCTTGCTCTGGGCCGGTTCGCCTTCGCTGGAGGCCCACCTGGCGGTGGGTTCGGCCCACGACGGTTGAAATTCTTACCGCGCCTATAAATAGGGACTTACCGCGTGCGGCTTCGGCACACCTTCATTCGCTTTCTCCTTGTTGCCTTGCAACCTTCGCTCTCTTCTTCTTCCAGCTTCGCTTCGAGCCACCTTCGCTAGTTTTAGCCCTTCGCGGCAAAGTCCCATCAACATGCCGAAGAAGGCGGTGGCAAAGCCTCTGGCTTTGGGCTCGAGCTCGGGCTCCGCCCAGGTGCAGGCAGCGGCGGCTGCGGCGGTGAAGACTGTGCCTAGGCGGCTGGGGCCGAGGGACCTTCGGACACCTTCCGACAAGTTCGAGCAGACCCTGGAGATGAGAGCATCGATCTCCATGGATGAGTCGGTCCGGAGGGCCTGCGAGGGGAAGATTGCGGCGAAGATCCAACTTCGGGTCCAGGAGAAGTCGGAGGCTGAGCCGAGGCCTCGTGCTGACGAGGTGGTGGTGTTCGAGGCATTCTTCGAAGCCGGCCTCGGACTGCCTGCAGTGGGGATGCTGAGCGAAGTCCTCAAGGCTTACAACCTTGAGCTCCCTCAGCTTTCGCCCAACGCAGTGGCGAGGTTAGCTGTCTTCGAGTGGGCCATGAGGGCCGAGGGCTGCGAGGGCCGCGTGGATGTCTTCGTCGCCCTCCATGACGCCAACTCCCAACCGAAGCCGCGGGAGGGGACGGACCGCGTCAAGAGGGCGCTGGCCTTCGGCAGCGCCAATTTCCAGCTCCGGAAGGAGTACCAAGACGCCTTCCCGGCGAGGGCCGTAAACAACAAGTGGTACTCGAGGTGGGACCAAGAGTGGTTCTATGCCTCCGTCGGCGTGAACTCTCCCCTTCGGAGTACCAACGCCCATATTTTGTACCGGCGCGAGGGGTGGTGAAGACCAGCGAAGACATCCTTCGCTCGAGGATCTCGCTGCTCCGGAGAGTGGCGGCGAAGATGAGCATGAGGGACCTCGCGGAGGAGTTCATCACTCTCCGGCTCAGCCCCCTTGCGCGCTCCTGGTCGGAGGGGCTCTTTCAGGCTTCGGGCCGAGGTGAACTTAGCGATCTGGCCTTCGACCGATTCTGTAAGGCTTCGCAGTTTCCTTGCTTTTAATACTTCGTAGATTTTCACTTCTAACTCACACCTTCGTGAAGCCGCCCTCGAAATGAGGACCCCGGAGGAGGCCATCGCGGCGGCGGATCGAGTCGTCGGGACTCCGACCCCCGAGGAGCAGAACCTGCGCCTTGCACTGGTGGGGTCCTGGGAGCGCTGGAACAGGGTATGGACCACGCTCGACCTCGGAGGGCTCCCTGCCCTGCCTGATTTTGCCCACCTGGCTACCTCGTCGGCCGGAGCCAAGAGGAAGAGGAGGGATGAGGACGAAGCGGATGCCTCTGAGGAGGCTGCAGCGAAGCCCGCAGCTACTCCGACCTCCAAGAAGGCAGCGAAGCCTCTGGCGGCGAGGTCTTCGGCGGCGGAGGCTGTCGCGCACACTCCGGCTGCCAAGGAGGCCACGGGTGCTCCGGCGGAACCGGCTTCGGGCGCGGAGGTGGATGCGCCATCTTCGCAGCGAGGGAGCTGGAGGGCACACTTAGCCCCACCTTCCTTCCAAGAGATCTCCGACGAAGGTAGACCGTCTTTGCATGCTTAGCTCCAAAATGCGGATTTTGACTTGGCTCCCTGCAGAGGGCGAGGATGATGCGAGGCCCGCTAAGGCGAAGCCGGTAGGCGAAGGTGGATCGAAGCCTGCCGAGGCGAAGCCCACGGAAGCTTCGAGCAGCAGCGGCAGCGACTCGGAGTCCGATAGTACTTCGTCCGACGACGAAGGCAGCGGAGGCCGCGAAGTCCCTCGAGGCGAAGAAGATGTGGACGTGGTGGGCCTGAGCCCCGCCTTGCCGAAGCCCGCGGAGGCGACTGTGGCCGTGATTCACCCTTTCAAGCCGAGGGGGGGCGTGACGGTGGCAGCGATCCGTGGTTTCCGCGAGGCTTGTGCTTCTGTGGAGGAGGGGGACTTGGTGGCCCAGCTTAGCCACCAGGACCCCGCGGATCTCTTCATTAGCTCGAACGAAGTCCTTATGCGGGTGAGCGAAGCCCCTTGCGGCCTCGAACTACACTTTGCCCCTTGGTTAATACTTACGATTTCTTGAACTTCTGCAGGCCTTCGCACTGAACGCGGCAGCTTCGACTGCTGCCGACAGGCGGATGGAGCGCCTCGCAGAGGAGAAGGAGGCCCTTTGCCGCGAGGTCTCAGAGGAAGTCGAGAAGCGGAGGCGGGCCGAGGCTTCGGCCGCTGAGGCGAAGGAAGCCTTGGCCTCGGAGACGGCTCGGCTCCACGCGGAGCTCCAGGCTTCGAAGGATGCCAAGGCCCGACAGGCGAAGGAGAACGAGGAGCTCCGCCAACGGGCTCGGGATCTTGAGGGCTTCGTCGTGGCCAATCTTGGCGAGGCCACCCAGAGCTTGACCGAGGTCCTTGGGAAAATAGGGACCGAGTGCCGGACTCCGGATTTTGGCGATCAGGACCCAATTGGGGACCGCGCCGATTTCTTGAAGACCGCGGCTTCGATAGCAGACGAAGCGCTGACGGGCTTCGCTCTTATGGCTGGTCGCGTTGCGGGCTAAGGGGTGCTGCACATGCTCCATGCCGCGGGGTGCGACCACCTTCGGGCGGCAACCTCCGTGACCCCAGTAGCCTTCAGGGGTCCGCACTTGGTGACGCCTCCGGCCGAAGTTCGCGGAGCCTGGCGGCGGCTGCAGGACTCCTGGAAGGAGCAAGGCTGCGAAGCAGTCCTCGACCTCCAGAAGGCCCTTCGACATCGCCGAGCCAAAGCGCCTGCTATGCCTTATCAGCCTTCGACTTCGGCACCTCCGCCTCCGAAGGTGTAGATCTCCTTAGGCCTTTTGTAATACTTAGCTACAGGCTTGTAACAACTCTATCAGCTTATTAATATGAATGCGGGGGTTTTTTATACCTGCCCAGGCTCAGACTTCGAGCGTAGACCTCGAAGTCCTCGAGGACTCCGAAGAGCTTCAACAGCTGTGGGCGATCCTCGAAGTAGCTAGGTCCGAAGGCCCCCCTCGGTTTAAGCTTCCGAGGGGGCCTAACGGCGAAGCCCTCTCCGAAGTAGCTCAGGATTTACTAGCCGCTGTGAAGACGGAGTCCCTCCAGGGCCCTTTGTCTTTGCCTTCTCGAACGGCCTTAGCAGGCGACGAAGCCTTAGACTTCTCTGCCTTCGATACGGTGCCGCCTGCTTCGCTAACTTGGAGCGACCTGCAAAGTGGAAGACGAGGTCCGCGGGTGTCGGAACCTGGATGAGCCGGACATGGGAGAGCGGGCTCCGACGAGGCTTCGTCCAGCCGAGGCGGCCGTGGCCGAAAGAGAGGCAAGCGAGGGTTGGGGCCTCGCACACGATTCTTCTTAGGCTTAGACACAGACTACTCGTAGTTTGCTCTCGAAGTATGTTTGTAACACACTTCTCAATATATAATGAATGGAGTTTGTTATATTTGCATACTTCGTATGTATGCTTCGCATTGTTTGGCTTCGAACGTTTTAGCTTGACGCGCTCGTACTGCGTATTACATTCGCACACCTCGCATACATGCTTCCCCCCTTTGCTCGTGGCAGCTAGGGACTTAGTCGTTGCTGGTGCGGGCGAAAAATAAAAGATGCGAAGGGTGCGCCTTTCGGCGGCTTCGACGCATGAAATTTCATTTGAGCGAAGACCTCTTTTGGGCTCCGAATGCATTAATTCGGTGCGAAGCAAGGCTTTCGCATAACCAAATTGAGCGAAGCACGCTTCGGCATGCTGGGATTTGGATGCTGTGCGTGAGCGAGGCTCTGAAACGCACTTAGATTTTCATGCGAAGTATGACTTCGACATGCTTAGGCGTACATTAGATTTTGACACGCGAAGCAAGGCTTCGGAGCGTGTCTGGATAACGAAGCAAGGCTTCTGAGCTTGATTCTGTAATCAAAATGGATGTTTGGTGTGGATTCACCGAACCTGCGATAATGTGAGCCACCTTCGGCTCTGAGCCACCTTCGGCTCTGGGTCACCTACGACCCTGGGCCACCTTCGACCCTGGGATGCTTCGGGTACGGAGCCCGGAATCCCTGGGATGCTTTGGGTACGGAGCCCGGAATCCCTGGATGCATCGGGCCATGGCCCGGAGTCCCTATTACTGCTACGGGCCCGGAGGTGCTGTGTAGCCTTCGGAGGGGTGCTCCGGATTTGCTACGGGCCCGGAGGCGCTGTGTAGCCTTCGGAGGGGTGCTCCGGATTTGCTACGGGCCCGGAGGCACTGTGTAGCCTTCGGAGGGGTGCTCCGGATTTGCTACAGGCCCGGAGGCGCTGTGTAGCCTTCGGAGGGGTGCTCCGGATTTGCTACGGGCCCGGAGGCGCTGTGTAGCCTTCGGAGGGGTGCTCCGGATTTGCTAAAGGCCCGGAGGCGCTGTGTAGCCTTCGGAGGGGTGCTCCGGATTTGCTAAAGTGAAGCAAGGCTTCGGATTTTAAATAAGGCGAAGCAAAGCTTCGTGTTTTTGATAAGGCGAAGCAAGGCTTCGGGTTTTTTCAATAAGACGGGGCAGAAATTGCTTTAGAGGCGAAGCAGGGCTTCGAATTCAGAGCGAGGCAGGGCTTCGAATATTAAAGCAAAGCAGGGCTTCGAATATCAAAGTGACTGCGAAATTGTACATCGAAGTGGTACTTTCGATAGTGGACGTACCTCGTAAGGTGACTGAAGGTTGGCCTCGTAGCCCCTGGGGCTTCGACGACCTTCGACGCGTGGAGCGGAGCCCCTTGCCGGAGGGCGGGCTCCGGTATGCGAAGGATAAGGGAAGGCAAAGATGGCCTTCGGACTAGACCTGAAGCCCCTTGCCGAAGGGTGCGCGAAGCACGAAGCCTCGAAGCTCCCCCCTCAAGCGTACTTCAGGTTGCAGACAATGGCAGAGCACTTAGCTTTTTGTACTAAGGTCCCCACGGACGGCGCCAACTGTTGGAACAATCGTGTTAGTTCCAGCAGGTTTTCCTGTGGTGGTGTATGATGTGGAGAATGAACCTCGATGGGTTCTCTCAGAGGGAGAAAGAGTTTATACTGGTTCGGGCCTCCCCTAGGGGATAATAGCCCTACGTCCAGTTTGTGGTGGATTTGGCATGCTATGGCTTGGTGTGGAGAAATAACTCCAGGGTCTCATGGCCCCCTGGAGCGTGTCCCCCCGTTACAAGGGCTTGGCCCTGCTTTTATAGGCGCACAGGCCAAAGGAAAAGACCGGGATGCCCCCTATGAGCCCTAGGCTTACAGGGGCAGAGAGGGGAAAAGGGCTAGCTATGGTACAAAGGTACTTTGCAGCTTTACAGCTTTTACAGACGTGTCAGGCTGTGCCAGGCTTTGACCAGCTAAAAGATACACCGAAGGTGGAGGCTGGGGGAAGGCTTCGAAGTGCACCCTGGAGGGGGGCTTCGAAGCGTGCTCCGGAAGGCGGCCTCCGGACGGGGCTCCAGAGGGCGACCTCCAGACTGGACTCCCAGAGGGCGATCTCTGAACTGGACTCCGAGGGGCGACCTCGGGCTTGGCTCCCGGAGGGTGGCCTCCGAACTGGATTCCGGAGGGCGGCCTCCGGGCTTGGCTCCCGGAGGGTGGCCTCCGAACTGGATTCTGGAGGGCGGCATCCGGACTCGGCTCCCGGAGGGTGGCCTCCGGACTGGACTCCGGAGGGCGACCTCCGAACTGGACTCCGGAGAGTGGCCTCCGGACTTGGCCCCCGGAGGGTAGCCTCTGAACTGGACTCCGGAGGGCGACCTCCGAACTGGACTCCGGAGAGTGGCCTCCGGACTTGGCCCCCGGAGGGTGGCCTCCGAACTGGACTCCGGAGAGCGACCTCTGAACTGGACTCCGGAGAGTGGCCTCCGGACATGGCCCCCGGAGGGTGGCCTCCGAACTGGACTCCGGAGAGTGGCCTCCGGACTTGGCCCCCGGAGGGTGGCCTCCGAACTGGACTCCGGAGGGCGACCTCCGGACTTGGCTCCCGGAGGGTGGCCTCCGGACTGGACTCCGAGGGGCGACCTCCGGACTTGGCTCCGGGGAGTGGCCTCCGGCTTCCTGTGCCCGGAGGGTGGCCTCCGGCGCCTTGCGCCAGGGCAAGAAGTGGGGGCTCGAGCTGGACCCCTGAGAGGCACCCTGGGACCTGAAAACAATACTTAGAGAGAAAACAGGCTCTGACAGTGCTGGGCTCTGGGCCGAAGGCTGTCGGAGGCTGACGTCATTTGGCCCCTGTTCAAGGGAAATATATTTCCCCCAACAGCGGGCGATGACTTCTTCGTCCCATCCACTTACAACCTTGGCAGGTGCGGACTAAGTTCTCCGCATCAGCTATTATTGTAGGCCAATAAAGCCCCTGGCGAAGTGTTTTTCGTGCCAAAGCTCGAGGGGCCAGATGGCTACCACATAGTCCTTCATGATTTTCTCGAAGAATTTCTCGACCTTCGGGTTGAGATATACATCGGAGTAGAGGGGAACATACTCCGGCCTTGTACAAAATACCGTTGATTATATGATGATTTTGAATTCTGAGCTTCAACCTCGAAAGTTGTGGCCCTTCAGACAAATTTGCTTCTCCTTGCAATAATTCCATAATTGAACTTCACCAATCTATACTTGGAATGCAAAGGACTTCTGCAGAAGGGATCTATGGCACCGACGCTGTATTGAGTTCTTCGTAAAACGCCTCTTCTGGAATGTCCATAGCTTCGGCTGCAGCTTTTTCCAAGATATCAGCTTACGCATTTTCTGCTCTGGTATACATCGAATGGAAATCCCTTTAAATGCTGCTTCAATCTTATGGATCTCCTCTAAATATTTTGCAAGCTGTGGATGTCGAACTTGAAAACTCTTGTCTACGTGCCCTGCTACAATTTGAGAATCTGTCTTAATAACAACTCTTGTAGCTCCTAAAGCACGTGCCTTTTGAAGTCCTAGCAAAATTCCTTCATAATCTGTTGTATTATTGGTAGACTTAAAGTTGAGTCTTGCGGAGTACATTGCCTTTTGCCCTGAAGGCGAAATTATCACTGCTCCGACACCTGCTCCAGATGCTTGGAAATCTCCGTCGGAGTAAATGGTCCAAATTCCTTCACTTGGCTTCTCCGAAGCCCACACTGCAGGGGGAGTCCACTCTGCCACAAAGTCCACCAACACTTGTGACTTAATTGCTGTCCTTGCCACAAAGGATATGCCGAAGGGTGCTAATTCAATGGCCCACTTCCCAATTCTTCCTGTGGAGTCCTTACTTCGGAGCATATCTCCTAAGGGATATGAAGTTGGTACAATCACATTGTGTGCCAAAAAATAATGCCTTAACTTCCTCGAAGCCATTATCAGAGCATAAGTGAACTTCTCAAGCTCGGAATATCTTGTTTTTGCTCCGGACAATGCTTCAGATACAAAATAGACTAGATTATGTACCAGGTTTCCATTGAAATCAACCTCTCTAACAAGAACTGCACTAACAGCAGAGGCAGTAGCTGCAAGGTAAAGGAGTAGGGTTTCGTCCGGAATAGGCACCGTGAGTGTAGAGAGGTTACTGAGATAATTCTTAATATCTTCGAAACTTTTTTGACACTCCGGTGTCCATGCAAAATCTTCGGACCCCTTTAATGCTTTGAAAATGGGCAAACTTCTCTTCACAGACCTTGCCAAAAATCTGCTAAGTGCTGCAAGACGACCAGTCAGCTTTTGCACTTGCTTTAAATTCTCCGGGGGAGCCATCCTTTGCAACACAGTTATTTGAGTGGGGCTAGCTTCGATCCCTCTACTTGAAACTAGATACCCTAACACTTTTCCAGCCTGCGCCCCGAAGATACATTTTTCGGGGTTAAGACGGATCCCACATGCCCAAAGGCTATTGAATGTTTCTGCTAAGTCTAGGCTATATTGGTGCTTTAAAGCACTCTTTATTACAATATCATCCATATAGGCCTCTACATTGCGGGCTATTTGATGACCTAGAGCCTTAGCAATTAACCTCGAAAAAGTAGCTCCGGCATTTCTTAAGCCAAAGGGCATTCTTACATAACAGAAGACTCTTGAAGGAGTTACAAAGCTTGTCTTGATTTCATCTTCGCACTTTAGCCAAATCTGATGATAGCCGGAGTACGCGTCAGGGAAGCTTAATAACGCTGAACCAGCGGTGGAGTCAACCAATTGATCAATTTGGGGCATGGGATAGGGGTCACGGGGGCATGCTTTATTCAAAGATGTAAAGTCAATACACATGCACCATTTCCCGGAAGATTTCTTTCTAACAAAGACTGGGTTGGCTAGCCACTCCGTATGGGCTACCTCTCTGATAATCCCAACTTTCAAAAATTTTTCCACTTCATCTTTAGCAAGGATAGCCCTCTCCGTAGATAGCTTTTGGAGTCCTTGACGAACAGGCCGAGCCTTCGGGTTCACAAGTAAACTATGCTGAATAATATCCTGACTGACTCCGGTAATGTCTTCATCAGACCAAGCAAAGACATATAAATTCTCCTCAACTACTTTCTCTAGCAAAGTAGCGACTTCTGGAGGCAAGTCCTTGCCAAACTGAAATGAATATTCCTTGCCATCTTTGACAATAACCTTCATTGCTATCTCCCCTTTAGGGCTTGGCCTTGGGAAGGACTTCTTCGAAGATTCGCAAGGAGCAGAAAAATCCTCTGGGTTACCTTGCACGCTGTTCACCTGTCTCGGGTCAAGAGGAGGGCCATGACCATACTCCGTTCTCCGCGCAGTGGCCTCATCTCCGAAAACAGTGAGCACTCCCGCTTGTGTGGGCATCTTCATACAGAGATAATTATGATGCGCCACAGCTCCGAATTGATTCAACATGCCCCTTCCAAATATAACATTGTATGCATACGGAGCATCTACCACATCAAAAATTACTTCTTCCGTCCTGGCCAATAGCCCCTCTCCAAAAGTAACCTCCAGGCCTATTTGACCGAGGGCGTCAAGAGGGGGTCCTGCGAAGCCTTGTAGAGGACGAGCTGCTGGGAGAAGATGCTTCCAAGAGATGCAGAGTTGATCAAAAGCTTGGACGAAGATAATATCCGCTGAACTCCCTCCGTCGATCAGCATTCTCCGGACCTCAGTCCCTGCTATGTCGGCGGTGATAACAAGTGGGTATACATGTGGAAATTTTATGCCAGCTGCATCATCCGCAGAAAAAGATATTGGCATATGGGACCATTCAGGCATAGCAGTTGCAGACGAAGAAGTTCCAATATGGCCCACTTCTCGGACATATTCCCTTCTCTGCCTCTTTGACATGCTTCCGAGGGTTCCTCCTCCAGAAATAGGGAGGACTACTCTTTTCCCTCGATCTTGACCATCTTCCTACTTCGGAGGTGGCATAACATTGACCACAGGAGGCCTTCTCGTAGGGTCGAAGTTCTCTATACGTGCCACAGCCTGGACAGGCTCCGGACGCACCTCGGTCGAAACTCGGTCAGTAGTGCCTCAACCCGAAGTTCTTTCCAGGTACTCGCCTCTTAAAGCGAGTATAGACTTACACGCATCAGTTGCGTGACTTTGATTCTCACCATGCACACAGTAGAAGAAAGCCTCGGTCTTACTAGCCGGCTTCCTTGGCTGCCTCCAGCCGCTGGTCTTGCTTCCTGAAGGCTGCGGAGTTCTTGGGGGAAATTTCTGCGGGGGTGCAATGTTCAAGACTTCTGAACGAGGATGCTTTTGCCCCCTACGCCTTTCTCGTTGAACTTCGAAGCTAGGCCCCTGCGGCTATGTTGAAGTCTTCACTTCCAGCTTGACTTCTTGCATAACTAACGGAGTTGCGGCAGTTCTCCGAAATAAGACATCAACTGAGCAATAGAAGATATCTGCTTCCTGTGAAGTTTATCAAGGAGGCCCGCATGGGTAACTCCCTCTCGAGCTGGAAAAGACTTCCTGTTGACATTGGGGGTACGAAGGTACCTTGAAAATTGCTTATGAACTTCTTCCTCAATTGCTCCCATGTTCTGATTGACCCTGGCTTTAGAGACCAGAACCATCGCAGTGCCACTCCTTCAAGATCTAAGGGAAAACATTTGGCCATGGTGTCTCGCACTTCCGCACTGGGCTCAATTGCCAAAGCATAAGAGCGGGAGAACTCCCCAGGATCTTCATCACCGGAATATTTACAAAGCTTCGATGTTTTGAACTTAGGGTCGAAGTGCACGTTCTACAACTCAGGATGCAGCGGAGATTCAGTGTCGAATGAAGCGTTCTCCGGGGCTTCGGGATAAGGATGTTCGTTGTCTTCGGGCACTTCGGGGATGATTGGGGTGGCCTGAGAGCAAAGCCTATCTGCGGCTTCTTGTCGCCACCTTGCTACTTCAGCCTAGAGACTGGCCATTTGAGCGGCCATATCGCCAAGACCATCTTCATCTCCTCCGGAAGGGCCTTCCGGGTCTTGAGAACTGTATGCATCAGTTCGAAGTGGAACTTGAGGTGGAAGAGGAACTCCGGTTGACCGAAGTATGGATGGAGTTGGGGGAGGAACTCCGTATGCTCGAGGAAGGGGAATCCCTTCCGGGGTCTGAGGTGGAGGAAAAGTCAAAGGTCCTCCGACCTCAACTGTGTTTGAAGATCTTGCTCCGGAGGTCCGAGGGGACCTCCGAGTAGGACTACCACCTGAACTCCTCTTGGGAGGAATGGTTTTAGAACTTAGTAGAGAACGAAGTTTTTTGGACTAAGTTCCCCACGGACGGCACCAACTGTTGGCGTAAAAGATTACGCTAACAGGTTTTTAGAAGTTAGAAACTAACAAACGAAGTGTTTGTGAAGTAAACTATTTCGAGCCTCCGAAGTGGATAACAACTCAAAACAGATCGAAGATGTGTATTGAATAACTTGGTCCTCGATCCTCATTACATGGTAAAACGGGGGGTACTTATAGGCCCAAATATTAAGGAAAATACCCTTTTACCCCTCTGTTACAACCGACATGGTGGAAACTATTCGGTACCCTTAATAGGGCTAAAATGATAAAAGACTAATCTAATGAACAAAAAGATAAGTCTTCCATCCTAGCTGGCAGGAAAGCTCTCGGAAGAGTCCAAGTTCGAAGATATACTTCGAACTAGAGTTCGCCTTCATACTTCGAACTTGATCCAAGGTACTCCTAGAGTTAGATGCTGGAAACCTTTGATTCAATCATCTGTCTTTGTCTTGTTATAACAATAACCCTGAAGATGAAGTATTTTCCCCCAACAGTGACACACTTAACCTTTTTAGACATCCTATTCAAAACAAGCACAAATGAGCATTTATTAGTACAAAAGATTTGAACATATGAAAAAACATGTAATATGAAGTATATTACATATGCATGTATGAAAACAATTACTTATCAATTATCATCAAAATCAGGATCAATTTGTCCTTTTCTCCCCAAAGCACGCCATGTTACTTTTTTCTTCTTATGTTGGTGTTTCTTTTTCTCGGGAACTGCTACATCATTAGAATCGCCAAGAAAAGAATCTGCTGGCGAGTCTAGCTCTACATTAAATGAAGTCAGCAATTCATCATCTTGGTAAACCTCATCAACCTCTTCAACCTCTAATTGATAAGCGCCATCGCTAGGGGTGTGTAGATGTTCCCGAGGAATCACTTTGTAGACTACCCACCAAGCACTTAGTTTTTCACATGGGTACGACATATAATACACCTACTCGACTTGGTGAGAAAGGACAAAATTACCGCAACCACATAATCGTTCCACGTGTTTGACTTCAACCATCCCAAATTGGTTTTTTCGAGTACCATGTTTGGGTTCAAACCAATCACAATCGAAGAAGACTACTTTAATCTCCTTATTCCCGACAAAGTTGTACTCCATTATATTTTTGATGATTCCATAATACATAGTTTCGTGTCCTTGTCCATCAACGACCCTTATAACAACTCTAGTATTATTTGTTGCCGCCAGAGGTCGATATGCTTCAACAATAGTTGAACGGAAGCAGAAACCGTTAACATCATAGCAACCGTAAATTTTGGCACTAATACTTCCGTAAGAGAGCTGTCACAAGTCTATATGTACATTGTCAGCAAGCACGCACTGCAAATCATACGAGTTTATAAGATAATTAACCTAATAGAGTAAAATAATACGTATCACAAAAGGTAAGGAGTTACATGTCTCTGAACCAAGTGAGGAAACTAGGCCCGCCATTTACTCCTTCTCGACGCAATTTATCTAGTTGCTTCTCCGATGGTTGACAACCAAACGTCAAGTATTTTGAATCAAACATACTGTCATTGTAACGAATAGGTAAACAAACGAGTATAAACTTTGGAGGTAAAATATAAAACTAAAAATAATTTACTTACGCAAAATATTGTTCCATCTCTTCCATATTTGAGTACATGTAGAGCAAGGCATATGTCCGTTCTTCTTGAGTTACATAATATGTCGTAGAGACACCAATAATTATGCCCTTCCACCCAAAAATTTGGAGATCACTACAAGGATTGTCTTCATCCATATGGTACCGTGTAGCAGGTGTGTTGACATTGTGATGCTCAGCGAAGTATACACTAGTGAAGTATACTATCTTTTTCAATTTAAATTCTTCCACGATGCAACCTTCAACTCTGGCCTTATTGCCAACCATCACTCTAAGCTTCTTTAGGGACCTTTCAATGTGATACATCCACCAATATTGCATGGGGCCATCTACCTTAGCTTCACATGGTAGATGAACCAATAAATGTTGCATTGGATTGAAGAATCCTGGAGGGAATATTTTTTTCCAATTTACATAAAAGCACTGATATCTCTTTCTCCAACATCTCTACCATATCTTTCTTAATTTCTTTAGCACAAAGTTGACTATAAAAATGGCTCATCTTAGCTAACGCCTTCCACACAACATCATTCAGGTACCCGCGAAACATTACAGGAAGGAGTCTTTCCATTATTATGTGGTAATCGTGACTTTTCAATCTATTTAATTTTGTGAAACCAAGTGTGGTCGCACTGTGGTTTCTGTCTTTATGATGAGTGATTGACAAGGATGAGTGATTGACAAGGATGAGCAATAGAGTAAATGAGTGAGTGATGGTTTGTTTGCATCGAAGGGTTCGATGTACGAATGTGGATTGTGTCGAAGTGTTCGGTGTGCGTCACAGTTCTTGTTTTGGCTTGTCTCATATGTGCAGGGAGGAGATGCTAACCAACTATCAGCGGCGGGTGATCAAGGGTCGATCGGGGAGCTCAATGCCAGATGTTGGGGGAAATTACTTCATTTCCAGGACTTAAAGGTTAACCCTCCGAAGGCTCTACGAAGGTCCCGAAGATGGTCGACTAATGCTCAAAGATACGTCAGCACGGTCGAAGGGTGCCACGATGCGAAGTCTCGGAGGACCCTCCGAAGGGAGAGAGGAGGCTTCGAAGCAGGAAGACGTGACTGATTGGATGCCCTGCTTATCCATCTACCCTGCAGCACTTTACCGTGTATAACCTTGTTTGTAATACTGAAGGTCATTTGTAATATAAGGGAAAATAGGTCTAATCCTTAAGCCTTTCTCCCTATAAATACCCCCCTTTGTACCTTGTAAGAAGGATCTAGAACCAGTGGTTCAAATACACATACTCGGACCTCTTGAGTTGTTATCCTTTACGGAGGCTCAAGTTTGTCCTAAAAACACAAACCTCTTGTTTGTCCGTTCTTAACTACTAAGAACCTGTTGGTGTAACTTTTACGCCAACAGTTGGCGCCGTCTGTGGGGATCCAAGTTCTAAAAGCTTGTTCTCTACTGCTGACTGCACTCTGAAGAAAACTTACGGGGGGAGCCTCGGAATCCTGAGATTCCGCGCACCCTTCAGTTAAGGGCTTCTTAGTGCAGCCCGAAGGCCTTCCCTCGACCCCCTCGAGTCGTTCGAAGCCTTCCATTTCCAAGACACCTCATCGACTAACCATGCCTCCGAAGCGTGGTCAGGCTACAGGTCCCCTTCGAAGGTCCCCTCGGACCAACGGAGCCGGACCCTCAGCTAATCCGACGGTTCCTGCGGGAACCGATGGGCGTCGAGCGCCCCGGGGCCCTCTACCCCCCCCCTACAATGCTTCAGACCGACTACGCAGCAAGCCAAGACCCTGAAGTTCCCTCCGACGAAGACGAAGGCCCTCCCGAGACCGAGGCTACGCAGCTAGCCAGGCTTCAGGAGGAGGTGTCCAGATGGAGGCAGGAAGCCGCCGACAGACTCCGCACTCAAGCTTCCACTGAAACTCCAAGAGGGCCTCCAGACGATGGAGGCCACAACCCCCCAGAAGTTATACAAGTCCAAGAAGAGGCCGAGAATGCGTCCTTCGACAATGAGTCTCCATTGCACCCTGATCTGCAGAGAGTGCCTTTCGACCCCAAGTTCAAGGCCTCGAAGCTGCACAAGTACTCCGGGGGGTCGGACCCCGGGGAGTTCGCCCGCTCGTACGCCCTAGCTATAGAAGCAAGCGGAGGGGTACGAAGCACCATGGCAAAATGCTTCCCACTTGCTCTCGAAGGTGTGGCGCTCCGGTGGTTCTGGTCCCTAAAACCAGGATCGATCAAGTCATGGGAACTACTCAAAAAGAAGTTCGTGAGCAACTTCCAAGGCACTTTCGTGGCCCCGATGTCCACGGGAAGTTTGTTCCAAGTAAAGCAGCGGGAAGGAGAAACCCTCCGAGAATACTTCACACGCTTCGCCCACACCAAGTCACAGATCAAGGGCCTTACTACCTCTTCGGTAGTTGATGCTGCCCGAGAAGGGGTGCTGAACCCCGACCTCCTCAGCAAACTCCATCGGAAGCCGGTAACATCCGTAGCACAGCTCATGGCATACTTCGAGCAATATGCCAAGGCAGAGGAAGGATGCCTTCGGCGAGCTGAGGCAGCACTACCCACCCTCCGGGAAGTCAAAAGGGAGCCAGAGGCCACCGCTCCGCCACAACCTCCACAAGACAGCCGCCCTAGCGAGTATAGGCGAGGAAAAAAGCATTTCCGTTCGGAAGTACTAAACATTGCACCTTCAGCTTCGAAGGCACCGGCCAGTTTCCAGCAGGTAAAAAATTTTAAGGCTGGGCCGTCAGTACCTCAAGAAAGGGTGCCTGGAAGGCGCCAGAGTCACTTTTGCTGCGTGCATGGCGATAATAGAAGCCATGACACGAAGGACTGCAAGACGATATTAACCCTTCGGGGTGAATACATTGACCGAAATACCAGGAGGGGTACTTCGGACCGGGTTCCACCTGCGGCACGATCGGAGCCTGTTCAAACCGTGGCCCGAGCCGGTGCCCTCGAAGCCCCTATACGGCTACCGGTGGCCAGTATTATGCCACCACCAAGGCACGAAGATCCGCAAGACCGCGGCAAAAGAGTGGTCCTACCCATCTCCGGAGGAGGGACCCTCGGCAGCATGTCCAAGAGACAGCGCCGTGAGTACGTCCGAGAAGTTGGGCACATTGGGACTTCAAGTTCTGCTGAAGGGATGCCAGAATGGTCCCGTGTACCCATCTCATTCACAGCCAGCGATGCAGTAGGGGTGAAGTTTCCCCATGCTGACCCATTAGTCATCTCTGCCGATATAGCAGGGGCTGATGTTCGGAGGATCCTGGTGGACGGTGGAAGCTCCGCAGATATACTCTTCGTTCAAGCCTTCGACCAGATGTGTATACCCCGGAAGCATCTACTCCCTGCAGCCCGGCCACTTCAAGGGTTCTCAGGACCGCCTCTCGATGCCCTCGGCCAAATAGGCCTCGAGGTTGCCTTCGGAGAGGGGCCGCTGGCCCGAGTAGAGGAGGTGATTTTCGACGTGGTGGATGCCCCCTACGCCTACAATGCTATCTTCGGACGAGGAATGTTAAACCAATTTGGGGCTATAGCGCATCACAACTACCTTTGTCTCAAAATGCCCACACAAGGTGGAGTGCTCACTATTTCAGGAGACCAAGCTGTAGCCAGAAGGACAGAATATGGCCACGGGCAGCCATTGGACCCTCGACAAGTGCACAATGTGGCGGAGAGCGCCAAAGAAGTACCAGAAGCCTTGAGCCCCCCGAAGGGATCCTCGCTCAAACCAAGCCCGGAGGGTGATGTCGAGACAAGAATAATCTCAGAAGACGGCAAAGAATACCCAATAAAATTCGGCAAGGGGCTATCTCCGGAGATAACCGCCTCATTAGAAGAAGTCGTCAAGAAGAATCTAGACATGTTTGCTTGGACCGACGAAGATATCACGGGGGTCGACCGAAGCATCATCGAGCACAGTCTGCTCGTCAACCCGAAGGCCAAGCCAGTGCGCCAGGGGCTCCGGAAGCTATCAACAGAAAGAGCAAATTTAGCCAAGGCCGAAGTGGAAAAATTGTTAAAAGCTGGCATTATCAGGGAAGTGGCCCATACCGAGTGGTTGGCCAACCCTGTTTTTGTAAGGAAGAAGGATTCCAGCAAATGGCGCATGTGTATTGACTTCACATCACTAAATAAAGCATGCCCGCGAGACCCCTACCCAATGCCCCGAATAGATCAATTAATAGATTCCACAGCCGGCTCCGAACTATTAAGCTTCCTCGATGCATACTCCGGGTACCATCAAGTATGGCTGAAGAAAGAAGACGAGGCCAAGACAAGTTTCATAACTCCTTCAGGAGTATTCTGCTATGTAAGAATGCCGTTTGGTTTACGGAATGCCGGAGCCACATTTTCTCGCTTAATAGCTAAAGCTTTAGGCCATCAGATAGGCCGCAATGTCGAAGCCTACATGGACGATATTGTAATAAAAAGTGCCCAAAAGCATCAGCATAGCATAGATTTAGATGAAACTTTTGAGAGCCTCCGAGCATGTGGAGTACGCCTCAATCCCGAAAAATGTATATTCGGGGCACAAGCAGGGAGGCTGCTAGGATACTTAGTTTCGAGCAGGGGGATCGAAGCCAGTCCAACGCAAATAAGTGCACTGCAAAGAATGGCTCCACCTGAAAATTTGAAGCAAGTACAGAAGCTAGCAGGAAGGCTAGCAGCACTCAGCAGGTTCCTGTCCAGATCGGCAGAGCGAAGCCTCCCAATTTTCAAAGCACTCAAAGGCTCCGAAAGCTTCAGCTGGACGCCGGAGTGCCAAAAGAGCTTCGAAGAGATAAAAGCCTACCTTGGAACATTATCAACCTTAACTGTTCCTCTCCCAGGGGAAACATTGCTTTTATACCTTGCAGCAACAGGGTCAGCAGTAAGCGCGGTACTGGTCCGAGAAGTCGAGCTCAAAGACAAGCTGGTGCAAAACCCAGTTTATTTTGTCTCGGAGGCATTATCAGGAGCCAAGATCAGATACTCCGAGCTTGAAAAGTTTGCTTATGCTTTAGTAATGGCCTCGCGAAAGCTAAGGCATTATTTCTTGGCGCATAACCTTATTGTCCCTACATCGTATCCTCTTGGAGATATGCTCCGAAACAAAGATTCCACAGGCAGGGTTGGAAAGTGGGCAGTCGAGCTAGCACCCTTCGAAATCTCCTTCACAGCAAGGACGGCCGTTAAATCTCAAATTATAGCAGATTTCGTAGCAGAGTGGACTCCATCCGCAGTATGGACTCCAGAAGAACCCTCCGACGGTTTCTGGACAATATTCTCCGACGGAGCCTATCAAGCATCAGGTGCCGGAGCAGGGGCAGTAATCCTGTCACCATCAGGACAAAAGGCAATGTACTCTTCAAGGCTTAACTTTCGAACCACTAATAATGTCGCCGAGTATGAAGGAATCTTGCTAGGCCTCCGAAAGGCTAAAGCACTCGGAGCTACAAGGATAATGATCAAGACAGATTCCCAAGTCGTCGCGGGGCATATTGATAAAAGCTTCCAAGCAAAAAACCCACATCTCGCGCAATACCTTCAAGAAATCCGCAAGGCAGAAGCAGCATTCAAAGGGTTTACAGTTCGAAGCATACCGCGAGCAGAAAATCAACTTGCAGATATCCTTGCAAAGGCCGCAGCAGGAGCAGTAGACCTCCCGGAGGGCGCTTTCTGTGAAGAGTTAGAGCAGCCAGCAGCTGACCAAATACCCTCGTCAAAAGTAATGTGTATTAAAGTTACGGATTGGCGAACTCCAATAATAACTATGTTGCAAGGTAGCAATGACCCTCCGGAAGGCCCAGAAGCTCGAAGAGTGCAAGCGAGAGCTCGAAATTACAAACTTATTGGGGAAGTACTATATAAAGCCGGAGTATGCTCACCACTGCTTCGATGCATCTCTCAACCTGAAGGACAAGACATACTTCGAGGCATCCACGAGGGGCTGTGCGGAGGTCATCTAGCTCCTAGAGCACTAGCAGGCAAGACGCTCTGGCAAGGTTTTTATTGGCCGACGATCGTCAGAGACGCCGAAGCCCTAGTTCGGACATGCCAAGGCTGCCAATGGATGAGCCGAAGGAGCCATCGCCCACCAGCTCAACTTCAAGTTATTGCCCCGGTATGGCCAATGGCTAGATGGGGCATGGACCTCATAGGCCCTTTCCCACTGGCAAAAGGCGGATTGAAATTTGCGGTCGTAGCAATAGAATACTTCTCAAAATGGGTGGAAGCAGAGCCGCTAACAGCCATCACATCAAAGAACGTGCAAAGGTTTTTCTGGCAGAATATTATATGCAGGTTCGGAGTCCCCAGAGAATTAACGGTGGATAATGGAACCCAGTTCGAAGCTGATACCTTCCAAACATTCTGTGAAGAACTGGGCATTAAGCTATGCTTCGCAGCAGTGCGACATCCACAATCCAACGGAGCCGTCGAACGAGCCAATGGGAATATCCTCTCCGGGTTAAATCGCCGAATCGTCGGATTGGCCAAGGGCCTATGGGTCGAAGAGTTACCCAAAATTTTATGGTCTATCCGAACCACGCAAACTAGATCAACCGGCTTCACGCCATTCAGGTTGCTCTTCGGAGACGAAGCCATGACCCCTACGGAGCTCAAAGGGGAGTCACTTCGCGTAATTCAACACGAAGACGAAGATGATCGGAGTGCTTCAATAGACTTGTCGGAAGAAACAAGGCTTCGAGCTGTCGCCAACCTGACGAAGTACCAAGAGCACACAAAGACATGGTATGACCCAAAGGTCAAATTAACTGAGTTAAAACCAGGTCATCTGGTATTACGAAATGTAATAGCCCCGGGAAAGCTAGGAAACAAATGGGAAGGACCATATGTTATCTTACGCTCAGGACGCCCCGACTCGTTTAAATTAGCTAATTTAGAAGGAGAAGAGTTGAAACATGCGTGGCATGCGGAGCACCTTAAGAGATATTATGCTTAAGGCCTCCTTGTAATCACTTGTAACACTCCTTGTATAAATAAAGCTAAAGGGTTGAAATTTGTTTGGCCCTTCGAACATCCCACCCTCCGGATGGACGCATTCGAAGGTCGGTGATGCTAGCAGAGCAAAGCATTTTTTCGGAAAAACCCAAGGGGCTTGCTACGAACCATTGGTTCAGTGGCTCCGCCAACCTACGGATTCCAGGCTCCGGCTTGTTAGGATCCGTAGAAGAGTCTAAGGACTTTAAACAAAACAGAATTTCAAACCTCCGGGTGCGAAGTATCTGTAAAAGAGCCGTAGGTGGCCAACCTACGGATTCCAGGCTCCGGCTTGTTAGGATCCGTAGAAGAGTCTAAGGACTTTAAACAAAACAGAATTTCAAACCTCCGGGTGCGAAGTATCTGTAAAAGAGCCGTAGGTGGCCAACCTACGGATTCCAGGCTCCGGCTTGTTAGGATCCGTAGAAGAGTCTAAGGACTTTAAACAAAACAGAATTTCAAACCTCCGGGTGCGAAGTATCTGTAAAAGAGCCGTAGGTGGCCAACCTACGGATTCCAGGCTCCGGCTTGTTAGGATCCGTAGAAGAGTCTAAGGACTTTAAACAAAACAGAATTTCAAACCTCCGGGTGCGAAGTATCTGTAAAAGAGCCGTAGGTGGCCAACCTACGGATTCCAGGCTCCGGCTTGTTAGGATCCGTAGAAGAGTCTAAGGACTTTAAACAAGACAGAATTTCAAGCCTCCGGGTGCGAGGTATCTGTAAAAGAGCCGTAGGTGGCCAACCAACGGATTCCAGGCTTCGGCTTGTTAGGATCCGTAGAAAAGTCTAAGGACTTTAAAATTTTTGTATGCTCATCGATGGTGACATGTGCAAAAATTCGAAGCATGCAGGTGCTCGGGCAATCATTGTGCCTAGCGAACCCTTATATAAGATAAAAGCTCCGCCACCCACAAGGGGGGTAGGAGGATAGGAGTCACACAGCATGCTGTCGAAGCATTCCACATTAAAATATTACATTCGTACATCAGGAAAAATTGTTATCTAAACCCAAATAAAAACGGAGACCCTTTCGACCCCTAGAGCTACCCCTGCGGCCACTTTGCCCTTCGGAGCTTGAAGTCTTTTTAGGCCGGGAACTTCTCTTTTTCTTCGAGGCTCGCAGTTTCTTCTGCTCCTCCTGAAGTTCGGCCCACGTCAATAGCCTTTCGGAGCCGGCCTCGGCAAGGTTTCCAGCTTGATACTCCGAGTCGGACCAATCAACAGGCTCGGAGGACGAAGACCCCTCTTCCTTTTCTTCCTCTTTAATATAAGACAAAACATCCCTTCGTACTTCAAGGGTAACTTCCCCCCCGTCTCCGCGAGGAACAGAAAAGCGAGAGCGGCGATAAGGCCTCAAACTCTCAAGAACTGCCCACTCCTTTCGAAGCTCGGCAGTGGTTTCCAAAAGTACGAAGTCAGGGCTCAAAGGGCATGACAGAACCTAAAAAAGAGAACACCCAAGACAAGTACTGTTTATAACTTTCTCATTAATTAAACAAAGTTTACAAGACCACAGGTACACAACAACCCTAAGCAGCTAGACCTGCGGGTCGGTTGGCGGAGCTGGGACCGAAGGCGCTGGCGAAGTCGGGAGTGGTGGCTTCGCCTGAGCTTGCTTTTGCCGGCGGGCCTCGTCGATCCAAACCTTAGCAGCAACCTTGTGGTCTGCCTTCCATACTGATCGGAAAGCTTCCCACGCCGAAGCCACCTCCGAAGACGGCCGCAGCAGGTCATCATCCGCGAAGCCTCCAGGAGACGAACCACCAACCGATTCAAGGGGAATCCGAAGAGTTTCGAGGTGGCGAAGAACCCCGATGCCGGCGCACTGTCCGGAGATCTCTCCGTACCGTACCCCGGAATTCTTCATCAGCGACGAAGCTACCTGGATCCTCGTCAGCTTCCGGTCGAGCGGCTCGAAGGTTGCAGCAGAGGTCGAAGGGCACATGGTGCCAAAGTACTCTAACGTACCCTGAAGAGCTTCCAAGGTACGGTCAGCAGTACTGGAATTCTTTCTATCTGCTACTTCCAGGCTTGCAACCGTTGCGTCCAACGCGGCCACCCGGAGCATCAGGGAACTCTTCTGAGCCATTGCCTGGCTAAGAGCCCCTTGAAGTTCCACCAGATGTCCGTTCGAAGCAGCCGCATCCTGGCGAAGCTTCTCGACCTCCGCACGGAGAACCACTCGTTCAGCTTCGGCTTCGGCATGAGAGCGGAGGGCTTCAAAGGCTTCGTCAGACGCGGCCTTGGCCTTCCGTTCTTCCAAGAGTTCCTCATTCAGCCGGAGAGACCTCCCGGTGGACTCATCAAGGGCTGTTTGAAGGGCTGTAACCTTCCGGTTAAGTCGGTTAATTTCGACCTCACTGGAAGTCGCTGCCGCTGTAGCAAGGGCGAATTGCTGCAAGGAAAACAAGGTAAGTGCTAAAGAAGCTTTGATCATTAAGATACAGCAACTGCGGTGTCTTTTTCATACCTGAAGGGCAGCCCTTTCGAGGGCCGTGTTGAGGCTCGAAGCCCTAACTTCGCTCAAAGCGGAGATCAACTCCGAATTGGCAATATCCTGGCTTTTCTCAGCCAGGGGCTCCAGTAGCCTTCGAAGGCCGCTCCGATGCTCCAAGAAAGGAGCCAAAAGAGGGAGCCAAGACAAGGCCCGGGCGTCGTCCTCGGCAGCCTCGTCCTCTGAGTTGCCGACGGAGGGCGCCGCTTGGTCAACCCGAAGGCCCAAGCTGGAAATACTCTTACCCCTCCCCGGCACAAAGGGGGGAGAGGCAAGAGCATCTTGACCTTCGGCCGCCACATCTCCGGCCGGAGCCACGTTGTCGGAGGCGCCGTCAGTAGTCGAGGTCGCCACGGCCGGAGCCAATTCCGTCCCAGGGAGCACATCGTCCGCTCCGAAGGATACGTTCTCTGCCATCGGGCTCGGAGCCCCCAGGGGAGCCGGAAGGTCCGCCCGGGTGACTGTCTCCGAGGAAGTAGGGACGTCGGGCACCACCGAGGCCTCGATACCCGAAGAGGTACCTGTTTCAATTATCAAGGTTAATTAACATATTCTGCAGATAGCAAGTGAATGCCGATGAAAAAAGAAAGAGCTCTGGGAAAATACCTCCAAAAGCCGCTTGAGGAAGGATCGCCGGATCCTCCAGGACTTCGTACATCCGGAGGATGTTGTCGAAGTCATCCCCCGAAGCCCTGACCTCGGTTTCGTCCGTCGGGGCCACAACCTCCGCAGAAACCCCTTCGGGTGCAGGCAAGTCAGAGGTAGAGTTTGACTCTACTTGCACGTTGACAGGCGCAGGAGGAGTCAGTAGGGTTGCATTAACATCCTCCCTGTCGGGGAGGTTTGTGGGGACCTCCCCCATGTCTTCGTCGATCAGAAGGTAATCTTCGAAAGCCTTCGCTGTGGCGCCTCCGGAGTCTTCTGTCTCTTCGGGAGTGGGGCTCCGCTCGTCCGGCGACGAAGAAGACGAAGCAGGCGTCAAGTGAGAAGGCTGCTTCACCGCCCTTTTCTGAGCAGGTTGCTTGCCAGCTTTTTTAGAGGGCTCGGCCGCTGCTTTCCTCTTGCGAGCCGCCGCTCCAGCCGGGGCGAAGTCGGGAAGCTGCGGGGGCTCCATGCCGAGGGCTCTCCACACCCTGTTCGAGCGCTCCCAACTCCCTACCAGTTCCAGCCTCTTCTGCCTCTCGGCTACCGAAGGGGCTCCGAGAATTCGCTCGGTAGCCCGGACTATGTCGTCCGGGGATAAGGCCAGAGGCGCCGCTGGAAAGGAAAAGGTATAAGAAGCATAAGTATAGCTAATGTGTTCATATAAAATGATGCCGCAGGAGAAAGACGTACCTATGTTTCGGAGGTCCCCCTCCGAGGCTCGCGGGATGGAGATTGGCCAACTGGCCCCGAGGGGTGAGATTCGAAGGCCTACGAACTCTTCGGCCAGGTCTCGCATGCTCATACGACGAGCCACAGAAGCCAGCAACCCTAGCCTCGTCGTGAGCAGGCTAGGGTTCGGGGAGATGTCCGCTTCCTTCCTGAACCAAATTTCTTGAAGAGGGCCCGAAAGGGGGGAGTCTTCTCCTACTTCGGCGTAAAACCACCGAAGTATCCAATTTGTATACCATCGATCGTTTATGGCCTTCGCAGGGAAATGAAGAGCGTGCTCCCGCCGTAGCTGAAAATTGACACTGCCAAAGGCCACTGTCACCTTCGAGTCTCCGGGCCCATCTTGAGGCTTCGGCTGGCAGATAGCTTCGTGGGTCGCTGCGAAGATCTCGGAGCGCCCTTCACACCCCTCCGCCCAAAGAGCCCACTCGAAGACGGCCAGGCGGACGATTGCGTTGGGGGACAGTTGAGGCAGGGTAATATGGAACAGGTCTAGTACCTCTGCCAGAAAATCCACGGCTGGTAGCCCCAGGCCAGCTTCGAAGAACGCCTCGAAGACTACCACTTCTCCGCGCCGAGGCCGTGGAGTCGACTCTGTCCCGAGAACACGAGTCCTCATTCCGGCTCCCAACTTCCCGTCTACTGCCTCTTCGATGGACTCCGCTGTGCTCACTGACTGACCAATGACGAAGCTCTGGGCCATCTTCTTCTTGGAGGGCGGACGGAGCGCCCGAGGGTTCTTGGGCCAACCACCGCCCGGGCCCCCCGCCATTGCCGTGGCTGCTGATGCTGCCCATGCCTGCCGCTGCGCCATAGTGTTGGCCGCCAAGGGAGTGGTGTGGCTGGTTCTCGCCATTACGCTCAAGCGCTCGAAGGGGCGGAAGGTTGATGGGAAAGGTGAATTGCAAGAACGGTGAATGCGGTAAAAAACTTCCAGTAATCCCTTTCTCCCCCTTTTATAACCGCACAATCTATACTGTTCTTCGAGAAGTTTCACACTGCAGGTTCGGCTTCCGTCGCCGACAGGTGGGGTTGGAAAGTGGAACGGCGTGCAACCGCTGAAGAAATCGACCGTTACTTCTTTTTTACAGAGGGTAACGGCTATTTGCGCCGTAACGGTCATGTTGACGGTACCCCACGGCGTTCGCACTCCGTAACTGGCGCCACGACGAAAGACACTTCGTAACCGCCCGCACGACGTTCACACTCCGTAACCGCTCTCGTAACACTCATGCTCCGAAGCCATGCTGCTCCAGGGAGTTTTCCCACTATGCCAAAATTCGGAGACAAACGTTTTAAAATATTAGGCTTAATATTTTGGGCTAAATCATAGTATCTTCGCATTCCCTTTAAGTCTCATAAACTAAAAATGTTCCTTTCGTATACTGCCTTCTTCCTAAAAAATAGGTTATCTACAGAAAGGCGTATTCGAGGGGCTACTGTTGGGGGAAATTACTTCATTTCCAGGACTTAAAGGTTAACCCTCCGAAGGCTCTACGAAGGTCCCGAAGATGGTCGACTAATGCTCAATGATACGTCAGCACGGTCGAAGGGTGCCACGATGCGAAGTCTCGGAGGACCCTCCGAAGGGAGAGAGGAGGCTTCGAAGCAGGAAGACGTGACTGATTGGATGCCCTGCTTATCCATCTACCCTGCAGCACTTTACCGTGTATAACCTTGTTTATAATACTGAAGGTCATTTGTAATATAAGGGTAAATAGGTCTATTCCTTAAGCCTTTCTCCCTATAAATACCCCCCTTTGTACCTTGTAAGAAGGATCCAGAACCAGTGGTTCAAATACACATACTCGGACCTCTTGAGTTGTTATCCTTGACGGAGGCTCAAGTTTGTCCTAAAAACACAAACCTCTTGTTTGTCCGTTCTTAACTACTAAGAACCTGTTGGTGTAACTTTTACGCCAACACCAGAGGATCAAGGATATCAGGTGAAGTTGGAGATGATATCAGGAGTGAACGAGGAGATAGAGAAAGGCATGGACGGATGGAAGGTCGAGACAGGGTGACGGTCAAGTCAGCGAAAGGGAGGCCAGTGCAAGTGATCAGGCGGCTCGAGGGGATCGAGAGCGGGAGAGACTTGCTGGCAGTCGAGTTCGAGGATTGGCGTCACTTGTCGTCGATCGGGGAGGCTTTGTCGGTTTTTGCTGAAAACCGTCGCATCTCTAAATGTTTTAAATTCAATAATTAGGAGTCTTTTTTTGAGTAATTTAGAGTAATGTGTAAACTTTTAGTATTTTTTCAGGATTCCCGAATTCTGAAATTATATTAAAAGAGTTGAGTCAATTTGTAATAAAAGTAATAGAGGTCTATATGGGTAAGTTTCAGAATTTCTAATTCTGAAAATTTCCAATGTCTGTATGTGTAAAACTAAAAAGATGGAGGGCTCTTGTGTAAAGCTGCCATCTTGGGTGGGCCTATAAAAAGTCATCCTCACCCAAGGTTGCCTATCCACTTTTTGCTCTCAAAAATATCTCATGACTGAAACAACTTTCCTCTCTTGCTTGTGATCCAAGAAACCAAAATGTTTCCCTTAATTTTGCTGTCTGCCGACTGATCATCTGATACAAAAAGGTGTGCCTCTCTTAGCTAATTCCTCTTACTATTCATCATCTAAAGAATTGGCATACTATTCATTTTGTCACTCAGCTTTTGAGTTTCGGCTGGAGAGTTTCTGCTGGTTGGTTTTTGTTTGCTGATTTTGAAGATGTTTAATCTTAGTGCTTAGGACATGATAATGTCTTAAGTAGAGTTTTTGGTTGTTGATGTAGTGAAGTCCCAGGCTGTGGTTCTTGGCTGATTAGACTGAATTGCATCAGCACCTCAGAAAAGGAGGTTAATATACTTTCTTGTGATTTTCTGTTTATATGTGTTCTGAAAAGTTTTACCTCAAGTTTTGTTCAGAATACAAAGACAAGAACTATTTGTGTGTCATATCAAATTGAGAACAAGATTCAACTTTGAAATTGGACAGAAAGTGCAGTTTTAGTTTTCATGCTACATAGCAAATCTGCTGCTGAATTCTGATCCAATCAGATAAGTAATCATGCTGTGTGTTTATGCTAACAAGCTGTTTGCTCCAATTTAGTTTTGATAAACTGTGCATCTGAAAGTACAAAGTTATTCTTAACATACTACTGATCATTTTCAAAAGTACTGTTCAGATGTTGCTTTGAAATCTTTTGATTCAGTTCTGCCTTTTTGGTTGAATACTTGATGTGGTTCAAAACTAGATCCTTAAGAATGTCTCTGATGACTTGATGATCTGAATTAAAGCTGTGCTAGAGCATTTACTTCTCATCATCTGATATGTGTTTAAACTCTATGCTGAAAACTTCTCTGAAAATTAATTTTTAGTTTCCAAAACATTTTAGGTTGGGTAAATAATGTTCATCATCTAGTTTTTGGCATTTGGTCTTATTTTAGTTGATTAACATGGGTCTTTTTGTAGTAATTTCAGTTCTAAATCTGAAGATTGTAATTGTGCTCTTACTGTTCACAAGTAATTTCTGCATACAAACTTTACCATCTTCTGAATAGATTTCAGTATCGGTTATTCTGGTAAAAATGGTTTAGCTCTATTGTTTTTGCAATTTCTGAGATATATCTACTGCTTGATGAAATATTTTGAAGAGAATTCCGAACTGTTTAGATATACTACATTGCGCATTATGATTTACACCAGTTAATAGAGTTTAGTCTTGAGTTTACTGAATTTCAGAATTCAATTTACTATTCAGTTTCAGAAATTACAGAACTATAGTGACATGTTTTTCAATATATGATTGTTGTGATCAATTTTCAAGTAAATGACTAAGTGCTCAGTTTGAATTAATCTGAATTTATGAATATCAAGTAAGTGTTCACTCATCTGCAAAGTGCACAGTCCACTGATTGAATTTACTGAATCTGATTTGAAAATTGAGCAGTGTTCAGATTTCAGAAGCATTCTTCTATCCCTGAATCTCTCTCAATCACTATAGTTTTCTGAACTTTTCAGTCTAAGTCCAGTACAAGTTTTTGATCTGAAAAATTGGGTGAGTAAACAAGGTTATGTTCATGCTGATTGGTAAATAATGGTTGCTCTGAATAGTTCATTGGATACAATATGTTTGTGCAGAGAAAACTAGTTTTCTGGGATTGAAAATAATATTGTTTTACCTTTGTGAAACAGTTCTAATCGGTTTTACTTCTGAAATTTCTGTATTGAAACTGTTGATTGATGAATTTCACTTCAGGTTTCTAAACTGTTTGGATCTTCATGTTGAGCTATAATACTGTTTTAGAACATCTTTGCCAAGCTGATTGTTCAGAGCAAGTTTTTAGACAGCTATTACTCTTTTGTCCATTTGCTGATCTCATACTGTTTACAGGAGAATCTTAATGTTCAGATTTTCAGTTTAGTGAAGTTTACTTATGTATTGGTTTTCATTTGAATCTTCATTTCAGAAATATTTTTCCAATCTTGAATAGAGTGAAATTGCTAAATATTCAGAGTCTAATTGTTTCTCCAAAGTATGAACCCTGTCGATCATTCAAAGACCGATTTACCTTTGTCGATATTTCAGTCACTGAACTAAACGTAATATTCCGGTAAACCAGTTGTCGACAGAGAACTTCGACATACCAAGCTCCAATCTAGAGAAAATTCAAATTGAGGAGTTTTTTAGTTCTGGTTTTGTACTGTGTTCATCAATTTGAATTTGCAACCTTTTATAGGTGCGTTGAGTGATTTGAAAAGGCCATTACATTTGAAAGAATTTGTCGAGGAGCCTATTCACCCCCCTCTAGTCACCATTTCGATCCCACAATTGGTATCAAAGTCGGTTAGATCATCAGTTGACCTTAACCGGTTTGTGATCCATCTTTTGGCAACATGGAGAGAAACTCTAAGATTCTGATTTTCGATGGTCATGATTTTGCTTATTGGAAGGTGTGCATGGAGGCTTACCTACTAAGCCAAGGAAGTGCTATTTGGGACATTGTTGATTCCCAATATGTGATCCCTGAAACTCGCACTTCAGAGACTGAGAAATTACAGTACGATTGTAATAGCAAAGCAAGAAGTATAATGTTCATCAGTCTGAATCGCAATGAGTTTGATAGGGTCTAGCACCTTAGAACTGCATGTGAGATTTGGTCTACATTAAAAACCTTTCATGAGGGAACCTCTCAGATTAAGGCTAGGAGGCAAAGCACTTAAAATCAACAATACCAAATGTTTGTGCAAGGCCCCGGCGAATCTGTAGATGCCATGTTTGCGCGCTTTGATGGAATTATAAGTAATTTGCGCTCCACTGGGACTTTGACTTATTCTGACCATGATAGGGTGATCAAACTTCACTATGCTCTTGATCGTAGCATATGGGAGGTGAAGATCTCTAGTATTGAAGAGTCGGCGAGCTTTGACACTTTGACTTGCGACGAACTCTTTAGTAAGCTTAAGTCCACTGAGATTGCCAAGGCGTCTCGTCTAGGATTCAGAAACTCTTTGTTGCCTTCTGTAGGACTGAAAGTAGCGACCAGAGGAGGGGTGAATGGGCGCCTAAAAAAATCTTTCGAATCAATGGACTTCTCCCAACACCGAACGGACCTCAACAGACAATTAGCGGAAATAAACAGATCAAAACAGCGAAAATAATCTAGCCTAAAAACGACCGGTGTCCTAGTAGAAAAGACACCACAAAAGTGTTCAAAGGCAATCTACAGTGTATTCAACTCACAAGCATTTCAAGCATCCTAAACATTAACCATCACAGGCATTTAATTCATGTGAACGCAAAATGAGATGAAAGGTAGCTATTCACAAATTTGTCTCCTGTTCAGTACTTGTCGAAGTCTACGCCTGTAGCCGTCGAAGCCTACGATCCTTTTTGTCAAAGTTCGTGCAATACCTTCACCGAGCTACTTTGAAGTTTGTCCAGCCGCACGGAGCTTCAGCGAAGCATCTGCGAGGCCTACACTTTGAGCCCCTAGTCGGAGCTCTCGCCGAAGCTCGCTTGAAGCTGGTGCACGAGGTGCTCCACAGGCTGCAAAGCCTTCAGCAGCCTTCTAAGTCCGAAGCCCTCCACAGGGGGCTTCGCAAGATCTAGACTATGAAACCTCTAGGCTCACTTCAACATTTCCAGCGTCAAACGCACGCTTGCGCTGCTTCTAGGGCCACGCGTCACCTCGTGAAAAACGCCTAGCACCGGAGGGAAAAACGCTTGGATGCCGAAGTCCGCGATGCGATTCCTCGAACAGAGCTCCTAGCAGCAGCTGCCGCAAGCAGCTAGCTAGCTGCTAGCTAGCCTACCATGTGCGCTGCACGATGCAGCAGTGCACTACTCCCTGCCCGATTTTCTTTGCATCGATCGAAGAAAAAAACAATCGCCGCTGAAGAAAAATAAACACGGTGGCCGAAGAACACTGTGGCGGTGGAAAATATCAGGAGGAGGAAGATGGAAGTAAAAAGTGAACTCTGATTTAAAAGTGATTTATTTAACCCTAACCCTAGGGATTAGGGCCGTATTTATAGGTAGCCCCATAGACTAGGAAAAAACCAAAAATACCCTTAGGGTTTAAACAGACGCTAAAATAAAAATGGAAAAAACCAACATGCCCTTAGGATTTTTTTACAGTCTCGACTAACACAAACTATGGGCCTAAAGACAAAATAGTAAAATCCTAATTAAAGATAACTTGTCCTGATGCGGAGCTTTCATAGCAGCTATGGCTTCATCTCAGAACGGTCAGATCCAAGATCAGCGGTCGTCAGTTTTCCGCCGAAACTGACAAATCGTCCACCGTCTTCGCACCAGGTACTCGGATTGGGCTGGCTAGATTCTGCAGCTTCCTCAGCTTGGCAATCGCTCGCCGCTCGTGTACCTGGGTCAATCCTGGTCAACAGACCAGTGGATCCTCTGCCGCTCCTAGCCCATGTACTCGGATTAGGCCAGCCCGACTCCGTGGACCCTCTGCCCGACAGTCGCTCGCTGCCCATGTACCTGAGTCACACGTGGACCAGACACGACAGGTCTCGTCTTCTCTTCATCTTCTCTTGACTTCTGTTGACAATCACTCAGCACATCTAGAGCCATGAGGCTCATGATCTTCATCATGGCTCCTCACCTTCCAATGCTTTGGTTTCCGGTCTTGGCAGTGGTACCTCATCTGGAGGGAGTCTTTCTGGTGGTTTTGGAGTTTGTGTTTATTCTAGTGGTTTTGACATGTCCTCTCTGGTCTCCGTCACAAAAGAACAGGTGTACACTCTAGATGAGGAGGATCTAGTTCTCATTGTCAAGAAGTTCACACGCTTCTATAATGATAGACGAGATGAGAGGAAAGGAGGGTATCGGGGTTGTTTTGAATGTGGAGATACATCTCACATTAAAGCGAATTTCCCTAAACTAAAAATGAAAAATGAAAATGAGCACAAGTACTAGAAGTGGAACAAGAAACCCTTCTTTAAGGGGAAGCGTGGCAAAGTGGCTAAGAGAGTAGCTGTTGGCGTAAAAGTTACACCAACAGGTTCTTAGTAGTTAAGAACAAACAAACAAGAGGTTTGTGCTTTTAGGACAAACTTGAGCCTCCGTAAAGGATAACAACTCAAGAGGTCCGAATATATGTGTTTGAACCACTGGTTCTGGATCCTTCTTACAAGGTACAATGGGGGGTATTTATAGGGAGAAAGGCTTAAGGAATAGACCTATTTACCCTTATATTACAAATGACCTTCAGTATTATAAACAAGGTTATACACGGTAAAGTGCTGCAGGGTAGATGGATAAGCAGGGCATCCAATCAGTCACGTCTTCCTGCTTCGAAGCCTCTTCTCTCCCTTCGGAGGATCCTCCGAGACTTCGCATCGTGACACCCTTCGACCTTGCTGACGTATCATCGAGCATTAGTCAGCCATCTTCGGGACCTTCTTAGAGCCTTCGGAGGGTTAACCTTTAAGTCCTGGAAATGAAGTAATTTCCCCCAACAGTAGCCCCTCGAATACGCCTTTCTGTAGATAACCTATTTTTTAGAAAGAAGGCAGTATACGAAAGGAACATTTTTAGTTTCTGAGGCTTAAAGGGAATGCGAAGATGCTATGATTTAGCCCAGAATATTAAGCCCAATATTTTAAAACGTTCGTCTCTGAATTTTGGCATAGTGTGAAAACTCCCTGGAGCAGCATGGCTTCGGAGCATGAGTGTTACGAAAGCAGTTACGGAGTGTGAACGTCGTGCAGGCGGTTATGAAGTGTCTTTCGTCGTGGCGTCGGTTACGGAGTGTGAACGCCGTGGGGTACCGTCAATATGACCGTTACGGCGCAAATAGCCGTTACCCTCTGTAAAAAAGAAGTAACGGTCGATTTCTTCAGTGGTTGCACGTCGTTCCAATTACCAGCCCCACCTGTCGGCGACGGAAGCCGAACCTGCAGTGTGAAACTTCTCGAAGAGCAGTATAGGTTGTACGGTTATAAAAGGGGGAAATAGGGATTACTGGAAGTTTTTTACCGCATTCACCGTCTCTGCAATTCACCTTTCTCTTCAACCTCCCGCACCTTCGAGTATTTGAGCGCGATGGCAAGAACCAGCCACACAACCCCTTTGGCGGCCAGCACTCTGGCGCAGCGGCAGGCGTGGGCTGCATCAGCAGCTATGGCAATGGCAGGGGGTCCGGGCGGTGGTTGGCCCAAGAACCCCCGGGCGCTCCGTCCGCCCTCCAAGAAGAAGATGGCCCAAAGCTTTGTCATCGGTCAGTCGGTGAGCACCGCGGAGTCTATCGAAGAAGCAGTAGACGGGAAGCTGGGAGCCGGAATGAGGACTCGGGTCCCCGGGACAGAATCGACTCCCCGGCCTCGGAGTGGAGAGGTGGTAGTCTTCGAGGCTTTCTTCGAAGCAGGTCTGGGGCTACCAGCCGTGGATTTTCTGGCAGAGGTACTGGACCTGTTCCACATTACCCTGCCCCAATTGTCCCCCAACGCAATCGTCCGCCTGGCCGTCTTTGAGTGGGCTCTTCGAGCGGAGGGGTGTGAAGGGCGCTCCGAGATCTTCGCAGCGACCCATGAGGCCATCTGCCAGCCGAAGCCTCAAGACGGGCCTGGAGACTCGAAGGTGACAGTGGCCTTCGGCAGTGTTAATTTCCAGCTTCGGCGAGAGCACGCTCTTCATTTCCCTGCGAAGGCCATAAATGATCGATGGTATACAAATTGGATACTTCGGTGGTTTTACGCCGAAGTAGGAGAAGACTCCCCCCTTTCGGGCCCTCTTCAAGAAATCTGGTTCCGGAAGGAAGCGGATATTTCTCCGAACCCTAGCCTGCTCACGACGAGACTAGGGTTGCTGGCTTCAGTGGCTCGTCGCATGAGTATGCGCGACCTGGCCGAAGAGTTCGTCGGCCTTCGGATCTCTCCCCTCGGAGCCAGTTGGCCAATCTCCATCCCGCAAGCCTCGGAGGGGGACCTCCGAAACATAGGTACGCCTTTCTCCTGCGGCATTAGTTTATATGAACACATTAATTATACTTACGCTTCTTATACTTTTTTCTTTTCAGCGGCGCCTCTGGCCTTAGCTCCGGACGACATAGTCCGGGCTACCGAGCGAATTCTCGGAGCCCCTTCGGTGGCCGAGAGGCAGAGGAGGCTGGAACTGGTGGGGAGTTGGGAGCGCTCGAACAGGGTGTGGAGAGCCCTCGGCATGGAGCCCCCGCAGCTTCCCGACTTCGCCCCAGCTGGAGCGACGGCTCGCAAGAGGAAAGCAGCGGCCGAGCCCTCTAAAAAAGCTGGCAAGCAACCTGCTCAGAAGAGGGCGGTGAAGCAGCCTTCTCACTTGACGCCCGCTTCGTCTTCTACGTCGCCGGACGAGCGGAGCCCAACTCCCGAAGAGACAGAAGACTCCGGGGGCGCTACAGCGAAGGCTTTCGAAGACTATCTTCTGATTGACGAAGATATGGGGGAGGTCCCCACAAACCTCCCCGATAGGGAGGGTGTTAGCGTAACTCCACTGACTCCTCCTGCACCTGCCAACGCGCAAGTGGAGCCAAACCCTACCTCCGACTCGCCTGCACCCGAAGGGGTTCCTGCGGAGGTCGTGGCCCCGGCGGACGAAACCGAGGGTAGGGCTTCGGGGGATGACTTCGACAACATCCTCCGGATGTACGAAGTCCTGGAGGATCCGGCGATCCTTCCTCAAGCGGCTTTTGGAGGTATTTTCCCGGAGCTCTTTCTTTTTTCGTCGGCATTCGCTTGCTATCTGTAGAACATGTTAATTAATCTTAGTATTTGACATAGGTACCTCTTCGGGTACTGAAGCCTTGGTGGCGCCCGACGTCCCTGCTTCTTCGGAGACGGTCACCCGAGCGGACTCTCCGGCTCCCCTGAGGGCTTCGAGCCCGGTGGTGGAGAACGTATCCTTCGGGGCGGACGATGTGCTCCCTGGGACGGAGTTGGCTCCGGCCGTGGCGACCTCGACTACTGAAGGCGCCTCCGACAACGTGGCTCCGGCCGGAGATGCGGCGGCCGAGGATCGGAATGTTCTTGCCTCTCCCCCTTTCGTGCCGGGGAGGGGTAAGAGTATTTCCAGCCTGGGCCTTCGGGTTGACCAAGCAGCACCTTCCGTTGGCAACTCAGAGGACGAGGCTGCAGAGGACGACGCCCGGGCCTTGTCTTGGCTCCCTCTTCTGGCTCCTTTCCTGGAGCATCGGAGCGGCCTTCGAAGGCTCCTGGAGCCCCTGGCTGAGAAAAGCCAGGACATTGCCAATTCGGAGTTGATCTCTACTTTGAGCGAAGTTAGGGCTTCGAGCCTCAACACGGCCCTCGAAAGGGCTGCCCTTCAGGTATGAAAAAGATACCATAGTTGCTGTATTTTAAAGGTCAAAATTTCTTTAGCACTTACCTTGTTTTCCTTGCAGCAATTCGCCCTTGCTAGAGCGGCAGCGACTTCTAGCGAGGTCGAAATTAACCGACTTAACCGGAAGGTTACAGCTCTTCAAACAGCTCTTGATGACTTCACCGGGAGATCCCTCAGGCTGAATGAAGAACTTTTGGAAGAACGGAAGGCTAAGGCAGCGTCTGACGAAGCCCTTCGCTCTTACTCCGAAGAAGCCGAGGCTGAACGAGTGGTCCTCCGCGCGGAGGTCGAAAAGCTTCGCCAGGATGCGGCTACTTCGAACGGTCGCCTGGTGGAACTTCAAGGGGCTCTCAGCCAGGTAATGGCTCAGAAGAGTTCCATGATGCTTCGGGTGGCCGCGTTGGATGCAACTGTAGCAAACCTGGAAGCAGCAGAGAAAAAGAATTCCAGTACTGCCGACCGTACCTTGGAAGCTCTTCAGGGTACGTTAGAGTACTTTGGCACCATGTGCCCTTCGACCTCTGCTGCAACCTCCGAGCCGCTCGATCGGAAGCTGACGAGGATCCAGGTGGCTTCGTCGCTGATGAAGAATTCTGGAGTACGGTACGGAGAGATCTCCGGACAGTGCGCTGGCATCGGGGTTCTTCGCCACCTCGAATCTCTTCGGGTTCCCTTCGATTCGGTTAGTGGTTCGTCTCCTGGAGGCTTCGCGGATGATGACCTGCTGCGGCCGTCTTCGGGGGTGGCTTCGGCTTGGGAAGCTTTCCGATCAGTATGGAAGGCCGATCATAAGGTTGCTGCTAAGGCTTGGATCGACGAGGCCCGTCGGCAAAAGCAAGCTCAAGCGAAGCCACCGCTCCCGACTTCGCCAGCGCCTTCGGTCCCAGCTCCGCCAACCGACCCGCAGGTCTAGCCGCTTAGGGTTGTTGTGTACCTGTGGTCTTGTAAGCTTTGTTTAATTAATGAGAAAGTTATAAACAGTACTTGTCTTGGGTGTTCTGCTCTTTTTTAGGTTCTGTCATGCCCTTCGAGCCCTGACTTCGTACTTTTGGAACCTACTGCCGAGCTTCGAAAGGAGTGGGCAGTTCTTGAGAGTTTGAGGCCTTATCGCCGCTCTCGCTTTTCTGTTCCTCGCGGAGACGGGGGGGAAGTTACCCTTGAAGTACGAAGGGATGTTTTGTCTTATATTAAAGAAGAAGAAAAGGAAGAGGGGTCTTCGTCTTCCGAGCCCGTCGACTGGTCTGACTCGGAGTATCAAGCCGAAAACCTTGCCGAGGCCGGCTCCGAAAGGCTCTTGACGTGGGCCGAACTTCAGGAGGAGCAGAAGAAACTGCGAGCCTCGAAGAAAAAGAGAAGTTCCCGGCCTAAAAAGACTTCAAGCTCCGAAGGGCAAAGTAGCCGCAGGGGTAGCTCTAGTTGTCGAAAGGGTCTCCGTTTTTATTTGGGTTTAGATAACAATTTTTCCTGATGTATGAATATAATATTTTAATGTGGAATGCTTCGACAGCATGCTGTGTGACTCCTATCCTCCAACCCCCCTTGTGGGTGGCGGAGCTTTTATCTTATATAAGGGTTCGCTAGGCACAATGATTGCCCGAGCACCTGCATGCTTCGAATTTTTGCACATGTCACCATCGATAAGTAGACAAAAAATTTAAAGTCCTTAGACTCTTCTACGGATCTTAACAAGCCGGAGCCTGGAATCCGTAGGTTTGCCACCTACGGCTCTTTTACAGATACTTCGCACCCGGAGGCTTGAAATTCTGTCTTGTTTAAAGTCCTTAGACTCTTCTACGGATCCTAACAAGCCGGAGCCTGGAATCCGTAGGTTGGCCACCTACGGCTCTTTTACAGATACTTCGCACCCGGAGGCTTGAAATTCTGTCTTGTTTAAAGTCCTTAGACTCTTCTACGGATCCTAACAAGCCGGAGCCTGGAATCCGTAGGTTGGCCACCTACGGCTCTTTTACAGATATTTCGCACCCGGAGGCTTGAAATTCTGTCTTGTTTAAAGTCCTTAGACTCTTCTACGGATCCTAACAAGCCGGAGCCTGGAATCCGTAGGTTGGCCACCTACGGCTCTTTTACAGATATTTCGCACCCGGAGGCTTGAAATTCTGTCTTGTTTAAAGTCCTTAGACTCTTCTACGGATCCTAACAAGCCGGAGCCTGGAATCCGTAGGTTGGCGGAGCCACTGAACCAATGGTTCGTAGCAAGCCCCTTGGGTTTTTTCGAAAAATGCTTGGCTCTGCTAGCATCACCGACCTTCGAATGCGTCCATCCGGAGGGTGGGATGTTCGAAGGGCAAAACAAATCTCAACCCTTTAGCTTTATTTATAAAAGGAGTGTTACAAGTGATTACAAGGAAGCCTTAAGCATAATATCTCTTAAGGTGCTCCGCATGCCACGCATGTTTCAACTCTTCTCCTTCTAAATTAGCTAATTTAAACGAGCCGGGGCGTCCTGAGCGTAAGATAACATATGGTCCTTCCCATTTGTTTCCTAGCTTCCCCGGAGCTATTACATTTCGTAATACTAGATGACCTGGTTTTAACTCAGTTAATTTGACCTTCGGGTCATACCATGTCTTTGTGTGCTCTTGGTACTTCGTCAGGTTGGCGACAGCTCGAAGCCTTGTTTCTTCCGACAAGTCTATTGAAGCACTCCGATCATCTTCGTCTTCGTGTTGAATTACGCGAAGTGATTCCCCTTTGAGCTCCGTAGGGGTCATGGCTTCGTCTCCGAAGAGCAACCTGAATGGCGTGAAGCCGGTTGATCTAGTTTGCGTGGTTCGGATAGACCATAAAATTTTGGGTAGCTCTTCGACCCATAGGCCCTTGGCCAATCCGACGATTCGGCGATTTAACCCGGAGAGGATATTCCCGTTGGCTCGTTCGACGGCTCCGTTGGATTGAGGATGTCGCACTGCTGCGAAGCATAGCTTAATGCCCAGTTCTTCACAGAATGTTTGGAAGGTATCAGCTTCGAACTGGGTTCCATTATCCACCGTTAATTCTCTGGGGACTCCAAACCTGCATATAATATTCTGCCAGAAGAACCTTTGCACATTCTTTGATGTGATGGCTGTTAGCGGCTCTGCTTCCACCCATTTTGAGAAGTATTCTATCGCTACGACTGCAAATTTCAATCCGCCTTTTGCTGGTGGGAAAGGGCCTATGAGGTCCATGCCCCATCTAGCCATCGGCCATACCGGGGCAATAACTTGAAGTTGAGCTGGTGGGCGATGGCTCCTTCGGCCCATCCATTGGCAGCCTTGGCATGTCCGAACTAGGTCTTCGGCGTCTCTGACGATCGTCGGCCAATAAAAACCTTGCCGGAGCGTCTTGCCTGCTAGTGCTCTAGGAGCTAGATGACCTCCGCACAGCCCCTCGTGGATGCCTCGAAGTGTGTCTTGTCCTTCAGGTTGAGAGATGCATCGAAGCAGTGGTGAGCATACTCCGGCTTTATATAGTACTTCCCCAATAAGTTTGTAATTTCGAGCTCTCGTTTGCACTCTTCGAGCTTCTGGGCCTTCCGGAGGGTCATTGCTACCTTGCAACATAGTTATTATCGGAGTTCGCCAATCCGTAGCTTCAATACACATTACTTCTGACGAGGGTATTTGGTCAGCTGCTGGCTGCTCTAACTCTTCTTAGAAAGCGCCCTCCGGGAGGTCTACTGCTCCTGCTGCGGCTTTTGCAAGAATATCTGCAAGTTGATTTTCTGCGCGCGGTATGCTTCGAACTGTAAACCCTTTGAATGCTGCTTCTGCCTTGCGGATTTCTTGAACGTATTGCGCGAGATGTGGGTTTTTTGCTTGGAAGCTTTTATCAATATGTCCCGCGACGACTTGGGAATCTGTCTTGATCATTATCCTTGTAGCTCCGAGTGCTTTAGCCTTTCGGAGGCCTAGCAAGATTCCTTCATACTCGGCGACGTTATTAGTGGTTCGAAAGTTAAGCCTTGCAGAGTACATTGCCTTTTGTCCTGATGGTGACAAGATTACTGCCCCTGCTCCAGCACCTGATGCTTGATAGGCTCCGTCGGAGAATATTGTCCAGAAACCGTCGGAGGGTTCTTCCGGAGTCCATACTGCAGATGGAGTCCACTCTGCTACGAAATCTGCTATAATTTGAGATTTAACGGCCGTCCTTGCTGTGAAGGAGATTTCGAAGGGTGCTAGCTCGACTGCCCACTTTCCAACCCTGCCTGTGGAATCTTTGTTTCGGAGCATATCTCCAAGAGGATACGATGTAGGGACAATAAGGTTATGCGCCAAGAAATAATGCCTTAGCTTTCGCGAGGCCATTACTAAAGCATAAGCAAACTTTTCAAGCTCGGAGTATCTGATCTTGGCTCCTGATAATGCCTCCGAGACAAAATAAACTGGGTTTTGTACCAGCTTGTCTTTGAGCTCGACTTCTCGGACCAGTACTGCGCTTACTGCTGACCCTGTTGCTGCAAGGTATAAAAGCAATGTTTCCCCTGGAAGAGGAACAGTTAAGGTTGATAATGTTCCAAGGTAGGCTTTTATCTCTTCGAAGCTCTTTTGGCACTCCGGCGTCCAGCTGAAGCTTTCGGAGCCTTTGAGTGCCTTGAAAATTGGGAGGCTTCGCTCTGCCGATCTGGACAGGAACCTGCT
Organism: Zizania palustris; assembly: GCA_019279435.1. Lineage (NCBI taxonomy): Eukaryota > Viridiplantae > Streptophyta > Magnoliopsida > Poales > Poaceae > Zizania > Zizania palustris. Next base: position 104,432,611 of record JAAALK010000079.1, on the reverse strand, counting down.
GAGTGCTGCTAGCCTTCCTGCTAGCTTCTGTACTTGCTTCAAATTCTCGGGTGGAGCCATTCTTTGCAGTGCACTTATTTGCGTTGGACTGGCTTCGATCCCTCTGCTCGAAACTAAGTACCCTAGCAGCTTCCCTGCTTGTGCCCCGAATATACATTTTTCGGGATTGAGGCGTACTCCACATGCTCGGAGGCTCTCAAAAGTTTCATCTAAATCTATGCTATGCTGATGCTTTTGAGCACTTTTTATTACAATATCGTCCATGTAGGCCTCGACATTGCGGCCTATCTGATGGCCTAAAGCTTTAGCTATTAAGTGAGAAAATGTGGCTCCGGCATTCCGTAAACCAAAAGGCATTCTTACATAGCAGAATACTCCTGAAGGAGTTATGAAACTTGTCTTGGCCTCGTCTTCTTGCTTCAGCCATACTTGATGGTACCCGGAGTATGCATCGAGGAAGCTTAATAGTTCGGAGCCGGCTGTGGAATCTATTAATTGATCTATTCGGGGCATTGGGTAGGGGTCTCGCGGGCATGCTTTATTTAGTGATGTGAAGTCAATACACATGCGCCATTTGCTGGAATCCTTCTTTCTTACAAAAACAGGGTTGGCCAACCACTCGGTATGGGCCACTTCCCTGATAATGCCAGCTTTTAACAATTTTTCCACTTCGGCCTTGGCTAAATTTGCTCTTTCTGTTGATAGCTTTCGGAGCCCCTGGCGCACTGGCTTGGCCTTCGGGTTGACGAGCAGACTGTGCTCGATGATGCTTCGGTCGACCCCCGTGATATCTTCGTCGGTCCAAGCAAACATGTCTAGATTCTTCTTGACGACTTCTTCTAATGAGGCGGTTATCTCCGGAGATAGCCCCTTGCCGAATTTTATTGGGTACTCTTTGCCGTCTTCTGAGATTATTCTTGTCTCGACATCACCCCCCGGGCTTGGTTTGAGCGAGGATCCCTTCGGGGGGCTCAAGGCTTCTGGTACTTCTTTGGCGCTCTCCGCCACATTGTGCACTTGTCGAGGGTCCAATGGCTGCCCGTGGCCATATTCTGTCCTTCTGGCTACAGCTTGGTCTCCTGAAATAGTGAGCACTCCACCTTGTGTGGGCATTTTGAGACAAAGGTAGTTGTGATGCGCTATAGCCCCGAATTGGTTTAACATCCCTCGTCCGAAGATAGCATTGTAGGCGTAGGGGGCATCCACCACGTCGAAAATCACCTCCTCTACTCGAGCCAGCGGCCCCTCTCCGAAGGCAACCTCGAGGCCTATTTGGCCGAGGGCATCGAGAGGCGGTCCTGAGAACCCTTGAAGTGGCCGGGCTGCAGGGAGTAGATGCTTCCGGGGTATACACATCTGGTCGAAGGCTTGAACGAAGAGTATGTCTGCGGAGCTTCCACCGTCCACCAGGATCCTCCGAACATCAGCCCCTGCTATATCGGCAGAGATGACTAATGGGTCAGCATGGGGAAACTTCACCCCTACTGCATCGCTGGCTGTGAATGAGATGGGTACACGGGACCATTCTGGCATCCCTTCAGCGGAACTTGAAGTCCCAATGTGCCCAACTTCACGGACGTACTCACGGCGCTGTCTCTTGGACATGCTGCCGAGGGTCCCTCCTCCGGAGATCGGTAGGACCACTCTCTTGCCGCGGTCTTGCGGATCTTCGTGCCTTGGTGGTGGCATAATACTGGCCACCGGTAGCCGTATGGGGGCTTCGAGGGCACCGGCTCGGGCCACAGCTTGAACAGGCTCCGATCGTGCCGTAGGTGGAGCCCGGTCCGAAGTACCCCTCTTGGTATTTCGGTCAATGTATTCACCCCGAAGGGTCAATATCGTCTTGCAGTCCTTCGTGTCATGGCTTCTATTATCGCCATGCACGCAGCAAAAATGACCCTGGCGCCTTCCAGGCACCCTTTCTTGAGGTACTGACGGCCCAGCCTTAAAATTTTTTACCTGCTGGAAACTGGCCGGTGCCTTCGAAGCTGAAGGTGCAATGTTTAGTACTTCCGAACGGAAATGCTTTTTTCCTCGCCTATACTCGCTAGGGCGGCTGTCTTGTGGAGGTTGTGGTGGAGCGGTGCCCTCTGGCTCCCTTTTGACTTCCCGGAGGGTGGGTAGTGCTGCCTCAGCTCGCCGAAGGCATCCTTCCTCTGCCTTGGCATATTGCTCGAAGTATGCCATGAGCTGTGCTACGGATGTTACCGGCTTCCGATGGAGTTTGCTGAGGAGGTCGGGGTTCAGCACCCCTTCTCGGGCAGCATCAACTACCGAAGAGGTAGTAAGGCCCTTGATCTGTGACTTGGTGTGGGCGAAGCGTGTGAAGTATTCTCGGAGGGTTTCTCCCTCCCGCTGCTTTACTTGGAACAAACTTCCCGTGGACATTGGGGCCACGAAAGTGCCTTGGAAGTTGCTCACGAACTTCTTTTTGAGTAGTTCCCATGACTTGATCGATCCTGGTTTTAGGGACCAGAACCACCGGAGCGCCACACCTTCGAGAGCGAGTGGGAAGCATTTTGCCATGGTGCTTCGTACCCCTCCGCTTGCTTCTATAGCTAGGGCGTACGAACGGGCGAACTCTCCGGGGTCCGACCCCCCGGAGTACTTGTGCAGCTTCGAGGCCATGAACCTGGGGTCGAAAGGCACTCTCTGCAGATCAGGGTGCAATGGAGACTCATTGTCGAAGGACGCATTCTCGGCCTCTTCTTGGACTTGTATAACTTCTGGGGGGTTGCGGCCTCCATCGTCTGGAGGCCCCCTTGGAGTTTCAGTGGAAGCTTGAGTGCGGAGTCTGTCGGCGGCCTCCTGCCTCCATCTGGACACCTCCTCCTGAAGTCTGGCTAGCTGCGTAGCCTCGGTTTCGGGAGGGCCTTCGTCTTCGTCGGAGGGAACTTCAGGGTCTTGGCTTGCTGCGTAGTCGGTCTGAAGCATTGTAGGGGGGGGGAGAGGGCCCCGGGGCGCTCGACGCCCATCGGTTCCGGCAGGAACCGTCAGATTAGCTGAGGGTCCGGCTCCGTTGGTCCGAGGGGACCTTCGAAGGGGACCTGCAGCTTGACCACGCTTCGGAGGCATGGTTAGTCGATGAGGTGTCTTGGAAATGGAAGGCTTCGAACGACTCGAGGGGGTCGAGGGAAGGCATTTGGGCTGCACTAAGAAGCCCTTAACTGAAGGGTGCGCGGAATCTCAGGATTCCGAGGCTCCCCCCGTAAGTTTTCTTCAGAGTGCAGTCAGCAGTAGAGAACAAGCTTTTAGAACTTGGATCCCCACGGACGGCGCCAACTGTTGGCGTAAAAGTTACACCAACAGGTTCTTAGTAGTTAAGAACAAACAAACAAGAGGTTTGTGCTTTTAGGACAAACTTGAGCCTCCGTAAAGGATAACAACTCAAGAGGTCCGAATATATGTGTTTGAACCACTGGTTCTGGATCCTTCTTACAAGGTACAATGGGGGGTATTTATAGGGAGAAAGGCTTAAGGAATAGACCTATTTACCCTTATATTACAAATGACCTTCAGTATTATAAACAAGGTTATACACGGTAAAGTGCTGCAGGGTAGATGGATAAGCAGGGCATCCAATCAGTCACGTCTTCCTGCTTCGAAGCCTCTTCTCTCCCTTCGGAGGATCCTCCGAGACTTCGCATCGTGACACCCTTCGACCTCGCTGACGTATCATCGAGCATTAGTCAGCCATCTTCGGGACCTTCTTAGAGCCTTCGGAGGGTTAACCTTTAAGTCCTGGAAATGAAGTAATTTCCCCCAACAGTAGCCATATCATTTGTGGCCGCCCTCAGTGACATTGATAGTACATCAAGTGAGGAGGCAAGATCCTATGAAGAAGAGCCAACCAAGAAACAGGAGAAGAAGGAGAAGAAGACAATGAACCTCACCGGCTTTTTCTTCATGATCGACAACAACGATAGCAGCGATGAGCTCGACACTTCTGAGGTACATCTATCCCATGATAAGATTCTTGTTCAAAGTGATGAATTGTGTGATGCTATTTGTTCTCAGGATAAATCACTTAAACTTGCTGCTAAAGAACGAAAAGCACTAAAATTCAGACTTGAAACAATTTCTACTGAACTTGCAATTTTGAAATCTAAGTCTGATGATGCTGAATGTGAGTCATGTATTGTTGTCATGAATGAAATTGCTCAGCTGCGTTTTACACATGCTCAAACTGTTGAAAAACTTGAATTGACTGAAAGGCAGCTTTTGGTGGTGGAGTCTAGTCCTGCGGTCATCAACGAATGCATGAATTGTCCTTTACTTGTTGAAAGAATTAATTTGAGAGATAGACATGTTGATGAACTTAAGGCTAGATTGGAGAGTGTTGAGTGTTCTAAGGATGTGCAGCTGGCGTGTCCCACCTGCATCACTCTTAAGGACCCACTCAGCTTTGCTAGAGAGCAAGTCAAAAAACTAAAATGTGAAAATGATTATCTTCTCTCCGTGATTGAAAAATGCACTAAAGGAAAGGGTAGGATGAATTTGCTTTTGGCTAAAAAAATTGTGTGCTGATAGGGCAGGGTTAGCTCTAGGGTTGGGCTATGAGAGAACCACTCCAAACACTTGGAGCGAAACAGTGTTCACTCCACCCACAACCCTTGAGAAAGAAAGATCCCAGTTAGACACCATTCAAAAAGCCGAGAATACTACTCAACCTACAAAGAAAGCTCTTCGTTCACCAAAGAAAACTCCCCAGCAAAAACCTAAGAAGACTGTGAGATTTTCACCTGAGACCTATGCTCACACACCCAAGAGAGTGTATCACTGCTCCTATTGTCATCAGGTGGGTCATTTGGTTGGGTTTTGCTTTTGTCGTATGAAGGATGAACGACGTGCTTTTGCGATGAGCTTTCAGGATATGCATTACCCATATTTTGGTATGCATGAGTCTGCTTTTCACTCTTATCCTGATTTGAGGCTCCCTATGGTCCCATGAGAGATTTTGCCCGTCGTGGTGTACACCATGCTTCATATGGTAGTAGACCGCGTGTAAGAGGCTTTGATTCTCGACAGTTTAGGATACCTCATCGTTTTCCAGGCTCGCACTTTGGAGGTAGATCATGCACTTTTTATCATGACTCATACCCTGTGCATGATCAGTCTAATGCTTTACCTGGTTCTCGAGTTTTACAATGCTGAATTCCTAATCAATTTTTCACTCACCCCAACACTGAGCATTCGAGATCTTCTAGCATGTTTTGAGGGGGAGTTGTGTAGCACTGCATGAGCTTCTGTTATATGATTAATTGCTTTTACAAATGCATGCATTATTATGCCTTTGAAGTATTGTCTTTAATACTGTTGATTATACTTTGCTTGAATACATCTGATAGTTGTCATGAGCATGGCTTTTATTTATGAAAATTTGAAAATGATCACTAATTAGTCTAGAAATTAGCATGAATAGGTTGAGTGCTTTTTCTATTTTTACTTACCTGATAGCTAGGTCCTTTTCACTTGGATGCTAATATGCAACTTGATCTTATCAAAAATGTTGTGCTGAAAAATAAAAAAATGACAATGAAAAATGAATGAATATGAAATGAAAATGATTGATAGTCATGTTGTTTTATGCTGAAATTGAAAAGATTCAGGTGGGTTTGCTTTGTCGCACTACTTAGTTCTGGACTACTTACCATAGCACTTTGGTATGAACTGGGACATTGAAGTGTATGCCGTGACCATTGCTTTAAGCTTATGATGGTTTCAACCTAGGCTTAGCTTGGTCGGTTAGCATAAGGTTGACATGCAAATAACCCCTGGCACTAAAATAAAATAAAATCAAAAAGCTTGAATCAATTGCATGTCAAGTTTGCTAAAGCTCCTTGTAGTGGGATATGCTTATCTGGTTAGTATTTGATTATCTTTTGCATCTCATGCCTTGCCATGTCTAGTATGCTAGTCTGAGTGGTGATGCTTTTATTTGCTAAAATTTGGAAATGCTTTCTCATGCTTTTGTTTACATAGTATTCATTTGAGTGTTTCATTCAGTACTTTTAGACAATATTCAAGGCAAATGATTGTTTGTACTGTAATTGGAATTGCTCATGTTTCAGAAGCTTGCATATATACTCTACCCTCACACCCCTCTTTGCATCTTTTTATCATCTTAATGCTTGCATTGCCAAAGGGGGAGAAATGATTTACATGATGCTTTTGGAGGCTTTTGGATGATTCCTTGGTTAAGGGGGAGTAATGGCTTTCATGATGCATTGATGCTTTTGACAAAGATAGGGAGAATGCGTTGCATGAGTTTTTGTCCAAGGAGGAGATCGTTTACCAAGTGACATGTTTTTGTTATTTTCTGAGTTTTTATGGTCACTTGTGCACTTAACTTGTAACTTTCATCATTTCTCTCTTTGGGGTTGTCAATGCACTCATCAATGGCGATATTGTGAAACCAAGTATGGTCGCACTGTGGTTTCTATCTTTATGATGAGTGATTGACAAGGATGAGCAATCGAGTTAATGAGTGAGTGATGGTTTGTTTGCATCAAAGGGTTCGATGTACGAATGTGGATTGTGTCAAAGTGTTCGGTGTGCGTCACGGTTCTTGTTTTGGCTTGTCTCATATGTGCATGGTAGAGATACTAACCAACTGTCAGCGGCGGGTGATCAAGGGTCGAACGGGGAGCTCGATGCTAGAGGATCAAGGATGTCGGGTGAAGTTGGAGATGATCTCAGAAGTGCACGAGGAGATAGAGCAAGACATGGACGGACGGAAGGTCGAGATATGGTGATGGTCAAGTCAGCGAAAGGGAGGCCAGTTCAAGTGATCAGGTGGCTCGAGGGGATCGAGAGCGGGAGACACTTGCTGGCGGTCGAGTTCACGGATTGGCGTCACTTGTCGTCAATCGGGGAGGCTTTGTCTGTTTTTGCTGAAAACCGTCACATCTCTAAATTTTTTAAATTCAATAATTAGGAGTCTTTTTGTTTTGAGTAATTTAGAGTAATGTGTAAACTTTTAGTATTTTTTCAGGATTCCCCAATTCTGAAATTATATTAAAAGAGTTGAGTCAATTTGTAATAAAAGTAATAGAGGTCTATATGGGTAAGTTTTAGAATTTCTAATTCTGAAAATTTCCCATGTCTATATGTGTAAAACTGAAAAGATGGAGGGCTCTTGTGTAAAGCTGCCATCTTGGGTGGGCCTATAAAAAGGCATCATCACCCAAGGTTTGCTGTCCACTTTTTGCTCTCAAAAATATCTCATGGCTGAAACAACTTTCATCTCTTGCTTGTGATCCAAGAAACCAAAATGTTTCCCTTGATTTTGTTGTCTGCCGACTGATCATCTGATCCAAAAAGGTGTGTCTCTCTCAGCTAATTCCTCTTACTATTCATCATCTAAAGAATTGGCATACTATTCATTTTGTCACTCAACTTTTGAGTTTCGGCTGGAGAGTTTCTGCTGGTTGGTTTTTGTCTGTTCTTCTACAGCTCCACCAGGAGATTTCCACTGTGATTCTAGATATTTTTGTTTTCTAATTTTGAAGATGTTTAATCTCAGTGCTTAGGACATGATTCTGTCTTGAGAAGAGTTTTTGGTTGTTGATGTAGTGAAGTCCCAAGCCGTGGTTCTTGGCTAATTAGTCTAAATTGCTTCAGCACCTCGGAAAAGTAGGTTAATATAGTTTCTTGTGATTTTCTGTTTATAGGTGTGCCTCTCTTAGCTAATTCCTCTTACTATTCATCATCTAAAGAATTGGCATACTATTCATTTTGTCACTCAGCTTTTGAGTTTCGGCTGGAGAGTTTCTGCTGGTTGGTTTTTGTCTATTCTGCTACAGCTCCACCAATAGATTTCCACTGTGATTCTGGATATTTTGTTTGCTGATTTTGAAGATGTTTAATCTTAGTGCTTAGGACATGATACTATCTTAAGTAGAGTTTTTGGTTGTTGATGTAGTGAAGTCCTAGGCTATGGTTCTTGGCTGATTAGTCTGAATTGCTTCAGCACCTCAGAAAAGGAGGTTAATATACTTTCTGGTGATTTTCTGTTTATATGTGTTCTGAAAAGTTTTACCTAAAGTTTTGTTCAGAATACAAAGTCAAGAACTCTTTGTGTGTCATATCAAATTGAGAACAAGATTCAACTCTGAAATTGGACAGAAAGTGCAGTTTCAGTTTTCATTCTATATAGCAAATCTGCTGCTGAATTCTGATCCAATCAGATAAGTAATCATGCTGTGTGTTTATGCTAATAAGCTGTTTGCTCCAATTTAGTTTTGATAAACTGTGCATCTGAAAGTACAAAGTTATTCTTAACATACTACTGATCATTTTCAAAAGTACTGTTCAGATGTTGCTTTGAAATCTGCTGATTTAGTTCTGCCTTTTTGGTTGAATACTTGATGTGGTTCAAAACTAGATCCTTAAGAATGTCTATGATGACTTGATGATCTGAATTAACACTGTGCTAGAGCATTTACTGCTCATCATCTGATATGTGTTTAAACTCTATGCTGAAAACTTCTCTGAAAATTAATTTTTAGTTTCCAAAACATTTTAGGTTGGGTAAATAATGTTCATCATCTAGTTTTTGGCATTTGGTCTGATTTGAGTTGATTCACATGGGTCTTTTTGTAGTAATTTCAGTTCTAAATCTGAAGATTGCAATTGTGCTCTTACTGTTCACAAGTAATTTCTACATACAAACTTTACCATCTTCTGAATAGATTTCAGTATTGGTTATTCTGGTAAAAATGGGTTAGCTCTATTGTTTTTGCAATTTCTGAGATATATCTACTGCTTGATGAAATATTTTGAAGAGAATTCTGAACTGTTTAGATATACAACATTGCACATTATTTGTTCAGATTTCAGAAGCATTCTTCTATCCCTGAATCTCTCTCAATCACTATAGTTTTCTGAACTTTTCAGTCTAAGTCCAGTACAAGTTTTTGATCTGAAAAATTGGGTGAGTAAACAAGGTTCTGTTCATGCTGATTGGTAAATAATGGTTGCTCTGAATAGTTCATTGGACGCAATATGTTTGTGCATAGAAAACTAGTTTTATGGGATTGAAAACAATATTGTTTTACCTTTGTGAAACAGTTCTAATCGGTTTTACTTCTGGAATTTCTGTATTGAAACTGTTGATTGATGAATTTCACTTCAGGTTTCTAAACTGTTTGGATCTTCATGTTGAGCTATAATACTGTTTTAGAACATCTTTGCCAAGCTGATTGTTCAGAGCAAGTGTTTAGACAACTACTCCATTTGCTGATCTCATACTGTTTAGAGGAAAATCCTAATGTTCAGATTTTCAGTTTAGTGAAGTTTACTTATGTACTGGTTTTCATTTGAATCTTCATTTCAGAAATATTTTTCCAATTATGAACAGAGTGAAATTTCTAAATATTCAGTAAATATTCAAAGTCTGATTGTTTTTGCAAAGTCTGAACCCTGCCGATCATTCAAATACCGATTTACCTCTGTCGATATTTCAGTCACCGAACTAAACGTAATATTTTGGTAAACCAGTTGTCGATAGAGAACTTCGACATACCAAGCTCCAATCTAGAGAAAAATTCAAATTGAGGAGGTTTTTAGTTCTGGTTTTATAGTGTGTTCATCAATTTGAATTTGCAACCTTTTATATTTACGTTGAGTGATTTGAAAAGGCCATTACATTTGAAAGAATTTGTCGAGGCACCTATTCACCCCCTCTAGTCGCCATTCCGATCCCACAAATTTCCCTGTCTTCAAATTCACAGCTCTTCTAAATCCTGCGGTGTAACCATCTTGGAATTTCAAATTTTTCAACCACCTCATTACTTGTTTTTTTAGGTTTTAAACAAAATGGGGCACGCGGCTTGCCACCACTATTCGTCAACTCAAGGGTTGGTCGATTACAAATCTCAGCTAAATCTCTTCTCGCCTTTACATTATCTTTTGTCCTATGTGCAAAATCCATACATGTACTTATAATGCTTTCACCAACATTACGTTCCTTATGCATAACTTCAATGTTGTAATCAGAATTAGTGATTTGACATACGGCAATTCCCGTAAGCCACATATGTGGGTCCAATTATGTTCGGTTCCAAATCCTACAAATACATCCTCATTTTCATTAAGGACCAACTCATTCAGCATATCAGCGATTTCTCTACCATTTAAACGCCTTGGTGGTCCCTTTACAACAACATTGTCCTTCTTGAAATTGTTCCTATATAATCTAAATGGGTGATTCATGGGCAAAAAGCATCTATGACAATCAAAATAACAAATCTTTCCCCCGAAGTTCAGACGGAAACAATCTGTGTCCTTCACACATATCGGACATGTCAACCATCCATGACAACTCCATCCAGAAAAAATACCGCATGCTGGAAAATCGTGGACGGACCACAGATACGCAACTCGAAGATTGAATTTTTGCTTCCAGTCATAGTCATATGCTTCAACACATTTCCACAATTGTTTCAACTCTTCAATTAAGGGCTTCAACATCACGTTTAGGCATGTTCTAGGATGCTCTGCACCAGGTATAATGAGACACAAGAACATAAATTCATATTTCATACAAAACGAAGGTGGAAGGTTGTATGGAATAGCAAATAGAGGCCAACAAGAGTACGACGATGCGGTTATATTGAAAGGCATGAATCCATCTATTGCCAACCCGATGCGAACATTCCTTGCATCCGTAGCAAAGTATGCATCAAAATCATCTAGAGCCTTCCATGCCTCACCATCATATGGGTCCACCATTACTTGATTATTCTCACGTACACCTTCTTTATGCCATCGCATATGTCTAGCAGTTTTCTTTGAGAGAAACAATCATTTCACCCGAGGTGTAACAGACATGTAACGAAGTTGCTTATGAGCAACCTCTGTCGACACCTTTTCACCGTCTTCATTTACGACCTCTACGATTCTCATTTTACCACATTTCACCTCATTCCTATGTTCTTTCCAGAAAAGCATACAATTATCTTGGCACACCTCAATCTTCTCATACTCCATACCGAGAGCAGAAAGCATTTTCTTTGACTGGTAGATGTCTTTCGGCACCTTATGTTTCATAGGAAGGATATCGCTGATCAGATTCACGAGCTCCTTATAACAATTGTTAGAGAATGCAAACTTCAACTTAATGGCCATAAGATGGGTCACGAAAGCGAGAACACTTACCGTGGTGTGCTCATGCAACGACTCTTCTGAAGCTCGAAGGATGTCGAAGAACTTTTGAACCTTCGGTGTTGGAGGATCCTCATGGATTGATTCAAACTCCACCCGTATAGCATCAAGCATCTCATCCATCCTATCGTCAACAACGCTATCATCTTCTTCCACTACTAATACCGTTTTTTCACAGTCTGTCTCGCCGTGAAAAGTCCAAACTTCATAACCCGGCATGAAACCATATTTGCAAATAAGGAATGACAACGTTCTCTTGTCTTGCCAACGAGAATTTCTGCACTTCATGCATGGGCACCTCGCGCTAGTGTTTGTTGTCAAAGCGAATGCACAATCAACAAATTTCTCAGCGTTGATTACCCACTCCCTCGTGTGAGCTCCACTTTTCATACAACCACTATACATCCACTGTCGGTCGTCCACAACCATTCTATAGGCAAAACATTCATTCAATCGGGAATGCATCATAAATACTACATGTTTTCTATATACCACGTCCCTATGTATATAGGAAAAGATAGATCCTAAACCACCCAAGATTGACCGATAGAACGTGGTATTTATGACAAGCCATGAGTCCGAACAAAATTTCAGCATCATAACCCCGCTATTCTCCAATTGCAAGCCTGATAGTGGTGCAATGGAGAACAACAATGTTATGGCACTAAAATCTCATTCGGACTCATGACTCATCATAAATACCACGCTCTGTCGTCCACTCCGAGGCTATCCAAAAAGGGATAATTGCGGACCTACAGATCTCACATGCATGACACGTGTGAGACATGTTTGTCCGACACGGGTGACACATAGGTTTCATTACACTATTTACGTTGGTGTCAAACTATAAATTAATACTAGAATATATTTAATAACATATATAATAGCACATCGCATATGAAGCACTTGTAAAAGAATACAATTAATATAGGAACATTTCTAATATAATAACATATATAATAGTCAACGTAATGAAATCATCACATAATACCGCATTAATTCATATATATCATAACAATTAATTAATTTTTATTTTATTAATTACTTTGTGAATTGATGCTAAAACTGGATTTTTGCATTCTATTTTAGATGTTTTTACCATGAAAGATGAACAGGTTCAGGTATTTTGACATGAAAGAAAGACCCAAAGTAGCCATTTCTCTTGGTTCATAAAAGACAACCAACTTTTCTATTCATGAAATGAGTACAACACTAATTTGGATGAGTCCCGAATAAAAATAATTGGTTGTATTTATTCCAATTTTGTAGATCAACATTCTTGATCAGGACTTCATCACACTAATTCACAGTAAATCTAATTTTGAATCTAAGCATATGTCATGTATACCACCATTAATATAAGCAAGCTACAATTCAGATTGATAAGATTCAGTCAAATTTTGTAACCAAGCTAAAATTCAAATTGTGTGCATCTATAGTTGACGCAGAGGCTGGCAGTTAATTCCCATTATCTAAAATAAGTTAACTTTCAACTACATTGACAATTAATTTACAAAACACTTAGAAATAATATATTGTGCACAAATAAAATGCGAAAAAAATTACTTGATCATCGGGTGGCGACGGTGGGCGGAGGCAATGGGCGACGATGTTCTGAGGCCAGCAAACGGCGGTGATGGGCGACTGTGTCCGGAGGCCGGCGGTGGGCGGCGGGGGGCTGTAGGGTGGTGGGCAGCACAGGCCGGCGGCGGTGGGGTTGGCGGCCGCTCGGGGCCGGTGGGGCGCTGGGATAGCGCGGGTTGGCGGCATCGGGTGGCGGCCGGGAGTGGGCGGCGGCCGGGAGTGGGTGGTCGCGCGTACAGGGATTAGGTTTCCCTATACGCACGTGGGTTGGGGATTATATCGCTTAACTTCCATCGGCCGCATTAAATCCGACGAAAGTTATTTAACTTCCACCGGCTTTAATGCTGGCTGACGGAAAGCGGGTCTTCATCCACTTAACTTCCGTCGGCCACAGTCAAAAGCCAACGGAAGTTAGTATTTCTTCCGTCGGCTCCTTGAGGCCGACGGAAGTTATATAACTTCTGTCGGCATTACCAAAAACTGACGGAAATTAATTTAGCCGACAAAAATGTTATGTTTTCTTGTAGTGCAAGACGTGTAAATTACACTAGAACATTTGATCTTTGGGTGTGGTGCTAGAACCCTGATGACATTGCTTAAGTAGTATGACTGAACATTGCCAACTAGATCCATCCCAAGCTCCAACAAACATCCCACTAGTAAACACTGACTCCTATCCTATTACAGCACTATCACTAGAGCAGAATTAGGGCACACCGACAAGGTCATTCACATTGACAAAATAGAGGACTTATCTTTTGTATACCTGGCTGGTCACTCCGTACCAGAGATTTTTCCTAGCACCTAGGTGTGCCAAATGGTGAAGATTTCAGGTCACCATATCTTGACCTAAGGGGATGTGGTCAGAACTCATTTAGCAGACGTAGAAACAATGATAATTATGATGACAGGAAAAGAGACTTCGACCATCCTCACAAACAAAGAGCAAAGTCCATATGGTCCCACATTGAGTGCATGGACAAAGTTGAGGTCGCCCAATCAACAAATCGTGGCAAAAGTAGATCCAAAGACTCTAGTGTCTATAAGGAACACAACCTTCCTTCAGCTACAAATGTTGTTTTCTAGTGAGAAAAGGTACAAGAAAAGTTGAATATTAAAAATAGCTTCACATACATTCTCCACTCCCAAAGAATTCTCACCATACTAGAGTCAGTAAATGAGTTTGACCCCATGCGATGGGAAGCAACTAACATTTGTTTACCTATTTATTCTCTGTCGACGTGTTAGGAAACTCCCATTACCACAAAAATGGTCTTTAGTGATGCATCTTTAGTGACAGGTAAAAGACGTGCATCAGTAATACACTTTTAGTGACAGACTATTTCACGTGCATCAGTAATGCTGCATTATTAATGATAGCTCATAATTGGACCCGTCACTAACGAAGGGGCGCCCCTATTAGTGACGGGTCATACCATGACCCGTTACTAAACAGCGTTAGTAAGAGTATCCAGTAGATAAACCCATCATTGATGACTCTTATTGGGGAAATGATCTAGGGTACCCCACCGAGTGGTTTCACATACACTGCCGAATGCTGGCTAGGCCAGCCCATGAAGGACTTCTTGATTGCTAGGCCTCCCACTCAGGAGCAAATGCGCCTAAGGGGTGAGACACCAACAGTCGGTCCAGGGCCATGCGCCCAATGGTTATCTCCCATCAACGCCAACGGTTAACTCCAATCAACACCGACGTCTCTATGACAATCATTTAGCGCTAATTAAAGGCAGTTATGCTGGTAGTTATGCGGCTGTTTCCGCATGTTATCAATGTCACTGTTAATTCCTGTAACTCCCTAGTCTTTCTCATATAAAAGATTAGGAGAGGCCCTAAAAAGCACATGACACGATAACACAACATATCATCAGATCACAACACCCCCCATTCATCCATACACACACAGGAGTAGGGCTATTATCCTCCGGGAGGCCCGAACCTATCTAAAACTCTCTTGTGTCCATCTCCTTATTGTTTCCCCCTTTTTTGCCCCTCTCGACCGGGGTAACCATCGAATCCATACCTGCGACTCCTCCCTTCTACCTACACAAATCACACTACGGGTACCCCGTGTAAGCTTACCGTTACCACGCAACGACAACTGGCGCGCCAGGCAGTGGAGGAGTTTTGTGGCCCGCTGATCGGATCGATGGCCGTCATCTGCAAATTAAACACTAAGGTGCACAAGGGCACCATGTTCTCTTTCGGAAGATTGACTTTCATCAGTGACTACATGAACCAACTGGTTCCCACCAATGCTTCGCTGGGGGAAAAGACTTCACCCATGCCATCGATGATACCAGCTTCACCGACAACTCAGGTGCCGCGACAGACCACTCCACTGAAGACACTCTCCAAGACTAGTTTACCGAGGTCCTCTGATACCCCCGCAGACTTTTTCATCTTCGCCAACTCTAGAGGATGCACCGTCCAGCACCGACGGTTCATCATGATCGCCAACGACCGACGCCGTCAACAAACTTCATCGAACCCTCGGGCTCCTCCCGCGGTTGCTGTCATTGTAGTCGTCGGGGCTTTCTCAGAGGACAAATCTTCCGATGGTGTCGAATCAAGCGCCGATCATCGAGAGCGCCGGAGGCAAAACTCCGCTAGATGCGATCGGCATGCCAGGGCCCAAGAAGGAGCAGGAGTTCCACGACAATATGGACCCGCTGCATACACTGTTGCCTTCGAAGGCCACGCCGTGAACCGCACACCCACTGCCAACCTTGTTTCCATCGAGAGAGCTCTAGCGACATTTCTTGACACGCCTGAACTCTAGAGGACCCGGGCTATGACCCAGGATGCTGCGGAACAATTAGCGGAACCACTGCTCTCTCGTCTACCGTCGTCGCCATCTCAGAGCCATCACTCACGGCTATCTAGGCCAGGGGAGCACGGACTTCTGAGTAAGCATGAAGGAAGCTCGCTCGTTAGAGACACCCGCTAGATCATCAATGATCGCTTCAATGCCGGCCACCTCCTTCTTCATCGACAACAAGAATGGGGGCAGGCGGAGCAGCGTAGTCACGATCAATATGATCGTGACCACGAAGTTCCGAATGAAGGCCACACCGACCACCACAACCTTCGCCATGATGGGTCTCTCGCTTTCTCCAGGTGGCTACGACATGTCGAGTGGCCATGCCACTTCCGGCTGACTGTGATCACTCCATATGACAGTAAAACTGACCCGTCTCAATGACTGCGACTATACTACACCACCATCCGTGCAATAGGAGGAGATCCAGATGTCATGGTCAACTACCTCCAGACAGGTTGTCTGTTTCGGCTATCAACTGGCTGGTCTCGCTCGCAGAAGGCTCCAGCAACTCGTGGGATGACATGTGCGACGTCTTCATCGCCAACTACCGGGGGACATGGCAGAGACCCGCCTCCCAGCACGATCTACGCCAAGTTCACAAAAGAGAAGGAGAGTCCCTACAGGAGTACATTCGTCGATTCTCTGAGAATCGTCACGCCGTCACCAGCATCACCAACACCGATCTGATATCTACATTCTAGGATGGCTTGAGGAAGCCATCCGAGCTATTACACCACCTGATCATGTATGTGCCAGCTAGTCCTAGAAATATGATCTCTGTCACTGAACAGTTCTGTTGATAGCAAAAAATGGCATTAATGGTCGAAATTGTCAAAATATCAATTTTGGTAATTTTGGGCCAAAAATATTCCATACCTGGCACAGGTCGTTCCAACCAGGCATGTGGGCTCAGTCAGACTGGCCCAATCTGAGTCTGATTCCAATTAGTTGATTTTGGGATATGTTGTAACAATTGTGTTTGTTACAAACAGGTTTTAATGTGGTGGTGTATAGTGTATTATATGAACATCGAAGGGTTCTCACGGAGGAAGAGAGAGGGTTTTATACTGGTTCGGGCCTCCCACGAGGGATAATAACCCTACGTCCAGTTTATAGTGGATTGGGCATAATTTTGCCTCTATGTTATGTCTATCTATTACAAGGGCAGTGCCCTGCTTTTATAGGCTCGCAGGATAAAGGAAAAGACCTCATTACCCCCTACATGCCATGGGCTTTATAGGGGTAAGAGAATAAAAAGGGTAGGCTACTGTACATTTGACTTAACAGACGTGGTAGATATACATCAATTCAGGAGTAGGTATACGACATATTAGAAGCATGGGCTCCTGGTACAACTTTTGTAGTGTAGCAGTACTGGGATACTTTTTATCTTTGAGACTAGAGCACCAATCGGAAGGGGCTTCGAAGGGGTCCCGGAGGGAACTCCGAAGAGGCCTATGAAGCGAGCTCTGAAGAGGACTCCGAAGAGGGTCTGGAGGGATCCTAGAGGCCTTGCCCTCGGAGGCACTTGGTTTCGGAGGCACACCGGAGCGCCTGACTCCAAAGCGAACCTAGAGACTTGGACTTTGACCTCATAATTCCTGCAGCACTTTGGAGTAATATGGGACAGAGGGCTCTAGTAATGGGGGAATGGTCCTGATCTTCCGCTAGGTAAGGATAACTTGGATTGGTGGAGAATCTCGATGTTGACGATCCAAGGCTCCGGTCCGGCGGATCAAAACCTTGCAATCGCTACACCACTGTCTCCGTCGGTTATCAACCATGCAGGGCGCGATTGACCTCACCATGAAGGCTAGTTCCTGCAAGCGAACCCAAGAACACAAGCAAGAACAGGAAGAACACAAGTCGAATGCCAAATCACAGATGAACTATGATGAGGAGAGGTTTCACAAACGCTGATGCAGCAGCCAATCGGTCCGGTGCAGGAGCGGGATCTAAACACACAAGTGTAGATGCAAATGAAGCAAAACCTAACCCAAAAGACAGCTGCCATGAATATATAGGGCGTGGGCAGCCTGTAGGAGGTGCACATGACCTGGACTATGGGCCAACACGGCCTCCAACTCAGTACAAGGTCCAACTCGGCCCAGTTCTGTCACATAGGACTGTTTCAGTCACACAGGACGACTCGAGACTCCAAAAGAGGCGAAACCAACGCCAAAAGATCCGTCTTCTCCTCAGCTTTCCAAAAAGTCCAAGAACGTGCCAATCGGACTTCGTATGAGGAAGTTATGCCCATTTTGGTGCATGGTGGTTGATGTAGTCCGAACCAGCGAATTCTTGACTTCAAATCATCCGTGCGACTCCGTCTTCAACTCCAACTCTCCTATTCCATCTCCCATGTTCCTAAGCAACAAAATATCACTAGTATTCAGTAGCATCCCATCCAAACAAATATTAACATAGTTGCTAAGGAAAGAATTAACCTCATGGTTCAAGCGACGGGCACGGGCGCGTGTGATTGGTCACTGTAATTGAATTGTAGGTTGATGGTGCGTGTGTGTATCATGCTGGTTCGTGTGTGTATCATGCTGGTGCATGTGTGTATCATGCTGGTGCGTGTGTGTATCATGTTGGTGCATCTGTGTATCATGCTGGTGCATGTGTGTATCGTGTGAAGTGATGTCCTCATCATCCTCCCCCTCTTGAATTGGAGTCGTCCTCGACTCAAGCTCATCGTCATCTCCCAAATAGGGCTTTAAATCTGAAATGTTAAATGTGGGACTAACCCCAAAAGCTGCAGGCAACTCAAGTTTATATGCATTATCATTTATCTTCTCAAGCACACGAAAAGGACCATCAGCACGGGGCATCAATTTAGATTTTCTCAAATCAGGAAAACGATCCTTGCGCAAGTGCAACCAAACAAGATCACCCGGTTCAAATGTTATCTCTTTTCTACCCTTACTACCATAAGCACGATATTTCTCATTCATTTTCTCTATGTTTGCTTTAGTAGTTTCATGCATCTTAAGTAATAATTCAGCACGTGTTGTAGCATCAAAATTCAATTTTTCAGATGGTGGCAATGGTAGCAAATCAATAGGAGCACGCGGATTAAAGCCATAGACCACTTGAAACGGACTTACCTTAGTAGTGGAGTGTACTGACCTATTATATGCAAACTCAATATGAGGTAGACACTCTTCCCAGAGCTTCAAGTTGGTCTTCAAAACAGTCCTTAACATGGTGGACAACGTACGGTTGACGACCTCCGTTTGCCCATCCGTTTGGCGGTGACAAGTAGTAGAAAACAGCAGCTTCGTCCCCAACTTATGCCACAACGTCCTCCAAAAATGACTTAAGAATTTAGCATCACGATCTGAAACGATGGTATTGGGAACTCCATGCAAGCGTACGACCTCTCTGAAAAACAAATCAGCAACATTGGTAGCGTCGTCGCTCTTGTGACAAGGTATAAAATGCGCCATTTTAGAGAACCGATCTAACACCACAAAAATACTATCCCTCCCCCTCTTAGTTCTAGATAATCCTAACACAAAATCCATAGAAATATCCTCCCAAGGTACACTAGGAATGGGCAGAGGCATATAAAGACCATGTGGGTTTAGACGGGACTTAGCTTTATTGCAAGTAGTGCATCGTGCCACGTAGCGCTCAACATCTCATCTCATCCTAGGCCAATAGAAGTGTGTGGACAGCACATCTTCAGTTTTCTTTGATCCAAAATGACCCATCAAACCACCACCATGTGCTTCCTGCAATAACAACAAGCGAAGAGAGCTAGCCGGCACACATAACTTGTTAGCACGAAAAAAATATCCATTATTCAGCACATATTTGTTCCAAGCACGGTCATCTGTACAGTTTGCAAAAGCATCTTTGAAGTCTAAATCAGTAGCATACATGTCCTTCAATGTTTCTAAACCAAAGATCTTATAATCAAGTTGAGAAAGCAATGTATAACGTCTAGATAAAGCATCGGCAATCACATTATCTTTCCCTTTCTTATGCTTAATGATATATGGAAAAGTCTCAATAAATTCTACCCATTTAGCATGTCGTTTATTTAGATTTTCCTGACTACGTATATGCTTCAATGTTTCATGATCCGAATGAATAATAAACTCCTTAGGCAAAAGGTAATGTTGCCAAGTTTCAAGCACACGCACTAAGGCATATAATTCCTTATCATAGGTAGAATAATTCAACTGTGGACCATGTAATTTCTCACTAAAATAGGCCACATGTTTACCTCCTTGTAACAACACACCTCCTAATCCAAAACCAACAACATCACATTCTAACTCAAAAGGCTTACTGAAGTCAGGTAGCTGAAGTAGAGGTGCATGTGTAAGGCGATCCTTGAGTGTGGAAAAAGCTTGTTCTTGTGCTGGTTCCCAAGTAAAGGTAACTCCCTTCTTGGTCAACTCATGTAAAGGACCGGCTATGGTGCTGAAATCTTTCACAAAACGCCGGTAGAAACCTGCAAGACCAAGAAAACTACGTACCTGTGTGATAGTTTGGGGTTGCGGCCAGCTGTTGATTGCTTCTATCTTCGCCGCGTCAACCTCAATGCCCTGTGAAGTGACAACATATCCAAGAAACACAACTCGATCCGTGCAAAATGTGCACTTCTCAAGGTTACCAAACAATCTAGCCTCACGTAGGACAGAAAAAACAGCACGTAGGTGTTCAACATGTTCAGTGGAAGACTTGCTGTAAATCAAGATATCATCAATGTATACTACCACAAAGCATCCTATAAAGTGCCGTAGGACTTCATTCATCAAGCGCATGAATGTACTAGGTGCATTAGTAAGTCCAAAAGGCATGACAAGCCACTCATATAATCCAAACTTTGTTTTAAAAGCAGTTTTCCATTCTTCACCTAGTTTCATGCGAATTTGGTGGTAGCCACTACGAAGATCGATCTTAGTAAAGATAATGGCACCACTAAGATCATCAAGCATGTCATCCAATCTAGGAATAGGGTGTCGATATCGAATGGTGATATTATTAATAGCACGACAATCAACACACATGCGCCAACTACCATCCTTCTTAGGCACCAAAATAACGGGTACTGCACAAGGACTAAGGCTTTCACGGACATACCCACGATCAAGAAGGTCCTGTACTTGGCGCTGAATTTCTTTTGTCTCCTCTAGATTGGTACGGTACGCTGCACGATTAGGAAGAGACGCCCCCGGGATCAAATCAATTTGGTGCTCGATGCCGCGTATCGGTGGCAGCCGGGTGGTATCTCAGTAGGAAAAACATCGTTAAACTCCTGCAAAAGGTCAGTGACTACAACACGAACAGAGTTAGGAATGTTCGCAAGTGAAAACAACACGTTTGTGGAAATCAAGCCATATATCAAGGGAGTATCATCACAAATTTCAGAAAGGTCAGTTTTAGTTGCAAGCATGGCACGTCCATTAAAATTAATAACTTGTGATGAAGAAGGAGAAGCAACTTTATCTTTCTGTTGCCTCAAAAGCGTCTTAGCTACTTGCTGATTTTCATAAGGTTGTGTGCTCTTTTGTGCGTCCTTAGCATGTTTTTCTTGTTCAAATTTCACAATTTTAGCAGGAGTCATAGGAAGCAATATAACTTTCTTTCCTTTATACATAAATGTGTACTTATTGCTCCTACCATGGTGTGTAGCATCAATATCATACTCCCAAGGTCTACCAAGTAATAGAGAACATGCTTGCATTGGTACTACATCAAAATCAGCGACTCCGAAGTATGTACCAATGAAAAATCTGATGTGAGCAGTTTGTGTTACCTTGACCTTACCGCTATTGTTGAACCATTGCACGTGGTAAGGGTGTGGATGTGCACGTGTGGGAAGTTGAAGCTTAGTTACCATGTCGTGGCTCACCAAATTGTTGCAACTACCGCTGTCGATGATGACACGGACACGGCGGTCATTGACGATGAAGAAGGTCTGAAACAGATTGTTCCGTTGTGCCCGGTCATCCTGGTACATGTGAGTGCTCAAAACACGTTGTACAATAAGTGCTTCATGGTCGGCAGAGGCATCCGGTGCAAAAACAACATCATCGTCGGAAGCATTGTAATCTCCTGCAATGTTAGCAGCAAGCGCGTATTCATCTTCAACATCACTAGCACTTACATAGCCACCGTCTTCCGTAGCAATATAAGCCCGCTGACTAGGGCAGTCCTTCATAACGTGGCCGAATCCTTTGCATCGGTGACACTGGATCGCTGCAGAACGTGCAGTAGAGGCCGCCGAGGAGGTGGGCTTGGCTGGCGCCTTGGATGCTGCAGCCTTGGATCTATCAGCCTAGGCTGTAGATGTAGAAGGTGCTGATGTAGCCGCCGGTCGAGAAGGTGGTGGTGGTCGTTGCTGCTGCCCACTTGAGCGTGAAGTGGTACCACCAATGTTGGTCCTCATGCTGCGTTGTGGTTGTTGGCGACCCTGCAATTCTTTTTCTGCAAGTATAGCAAGGTGGAAAAGACGAGTGATAGTATTGTATTCTTTATAATCAATGATATCCTGAATTTCACGTCTTAAACCACCATAAAAATGGGCCATTTTATCCTCATTGTCCTCCTCAATTTCAGCACGCATGCAACCTATTTGCCACTCCTGATAATACTGCTCTACCGATTTATTTCCTTGGTTTAGGCGTTGCAATTTTTTTCTCAAATCACGTTTATATGAAGGAGGAACCCATCTACCACGCATTTGCCATTTTAACATATCCCAGTTTTGTGGTTCATTGCCAACTTGAACTATTTCAGTCCACCAAAGAAGAGCATATCCAGTGAAGTCACTAGTAGCTAAGCGCACGCGGTGGATAGCAGGAACCATGTGAGCATTAAATTTTTATTCGACTGACATCTCCCAATCTAAATATGCATCTGGATCATAGGTAACAGCAAAATGAGGTACTGAAAATTTTACCTTAGAGTAGGGATCATTGTTCCTGCGGTTGTCATTGTTACCTCGTGGATGGCGGTTGCGGTGGCCACCCATACCTTGACGATTGAACTGAAAGCGATGACGTGCAGCCTCATCAGGGTCAATGGCATTGTTTCCGGCATAGGATAGGTCGTATTCCTCCTCAACATGGTCGTCTTCCTCCTCAACATGGTCATCGTCGGCTTCTGCAGCAGGCAATCGTGTCTCCAGGGCAGTCATCCGGTCCACTAGGTCAGCCACAGTACGCGCGAGACGTTCGATGGAATGTTGGGTCTGCTGCTGAGACTCTAGTAGAGCACATCGTGAGACACAGTCATTAAAATCAGATGGAGGGGTACCGTTGTTATCTACCATGTTAGTGAAAAGACAAAACAACAAAGAATAATCCTTATGGAAAGCAACTAGGTGGGGTGGTGGGTGTGTGGTGGAAGCAATCCGTAAAGCGCCTTACCCACGCTTGCAAGTGTTCTTACCATGCCGCAGTGAGGTCACCGGCCTACAGGTGATGAACCAAGTGGAGGGTGGTAGGCGATTGCAAGATATGAACCTGTCCTGACCAAGAGAAGGTGTAGCTTGGAAGGCAAAGTAAGTAGCAAGGAATAGCGATAATAATAACAGTTAAACCAAGTTCAATAAGTGTTCCCAAGTACTCATCAAAGTTGCTGGCCTTAGTGCTCCCAAGGTGAAAATTCAAGCAATAGAGGGAAACTATGTGCCCAAAACTCAAGTGGAGGCAGAACAAGGTAGCAAATGACAGGACCGGTTCTCTTTTGCTTCTCACAACCTCGTTTCTTTTCTTTTCTTTTTCTTTTTCACTATATTTTTTTGAACAAGGATGGTAAGAGATGCAACCACAAAAATCGGCACCTGCAACTGAGGTGGGATGTGGTTCACAGAAATTCAACAAGTTAGCTGAACGGCGAGCAAAAACTTTGACCAATTTTTTTCTTTATCTTCCTGATTTTTTTGGCAATTCTAATGAAGGCTAACAGGGAAATCCCTTTTAGGGTCGGCTCCGAATTGAGTCAAGAAGATGCTCAAAATATTTCAGATTTTTCTGCCAAACGAGCGAAAAGTTATGCCTGTTTTACCGAAGGGGGGTCACAAGGACTCGATGTGGAAACCGACTTGGGTTGTGGAGGGAGGTTTTCGGGTGGGGAATTTTTTTGAGACACAAGATCAACTAGTACTCAAACGACACGAAGGGGGGATTAAACCAGCAACAAGACTCGACCAAGAACACAAACTCAACAAAGTTAAAAACTGAAATTAAAATCGCAAGGCACAAAGGGGTTTTCGATGGGGATTTTTTTTGTGAGGGTTTTCTGGACTCTAGGTAAAAACAAAAGAAGATCGAGATTACCTAACGAGAAATCTGAGCTCTGATACCAACTAATGGGGGAATGGTCCCGATCTTCCGCTAGGTAAGGATAACTTGGATTGGTGGAGAATCTCGACGTTGACGATCCAAGGCTCCGGTCCGGCGGATCAAAACCTTGCAATCGCTACACCACTGTCTCCGTCGGTTATCAACCACACAGGGCGCGATTGACCTCACCACGAAGGCTAGTTCCTACAAGCGAACCCAAGAACACAAGCAAGAACAGGAAGAACACAAGTCGAATGCCAAATCACAAATGAACTATGATGAGGAGAGGTTTCACAAACGCTGATGCAGCAGCCAATCGGTCCGGTGCAGGAGCGGGATCTAAACACACAAGTGTAGATGCAAACAAAGCAAAACCTAACCCTAAAGACGGCTGCCGTGAATATATAGGGCGTGGGCAGCCTGTAGGAGGTGCACACGACCTGGACTATGGGCCAACACGGCCTCCAACTTAGTACAAGGTCCAATTCGGCCCAGTTCTGTCACGCAGGACTGTTTCAGTCACACAGAACGACTCGAGACTCCAAAAGAGGCGAAACCAATGCCAAAAGATCCGTCTTCTCCTCAGCTTTCCAAAAAGTCCAAGAACGTGCCAATCGGACTTCGTATGAGGAAGTTATGCCCATTTTGGTGCATGGTGGTTGATGTAGTCCGAACCAGCGAATTCTTGACTTCAAATCATCCGTGCGACTCCGTCTTCAACTCCAACTCTCCTATTCCATCTCCCATGTTCCTAAGCAAAAAAATATCACTAGTATTCATTAGCATCCCATCCAAACAAATATTAACATAGTTGCTAAGGAAAGAATTAACCTCATGGTTCAAGCGATGGGCACGGGCACGTGTGATTGGTCCCTGTAATTGAATTGTAGGTTGATGGTGCATGTGTGTATCATGCTGGTGCGTGTGTGTATCATGCTGGTGCATCTGTGTATCATGATGGTGCATGTGTGTATCGTGTGAAGTGATGTCCTCATCATCTAGAGTCCATCCTTGGGCTTCGTTAGCCAGTAGGCTTCGAGCCCGAGGCCTTTGGGGGCTGATGTCATTTGTCATCTATTCAAGGAAAAACTGTTCCCCCAACAGTAGCCCCTTGCACGTATCCCTTCTCAGTGAAGGGGTATGCGCGCCTTAGGCAAATGACGCTAATAAAATGATGCATCGAGGTTGGCAAGCCTTCGGAGCCTAGGGCCGAAGGTTGGCTTCGAATTGCGCAGACAATAAATGCCCGTATAGAGCAGCCGAGACGCCCTCAGGAATCCAAGCGGCCCCACAACGGTCAAAATTCAAGTCGTTACTATGCAGGGGGTGCGACGGTTCGCTTCAAATTCTACCCTATCCCAGCGGTCAGAGACTATGGGGGTCGGGTTCTTGGTGAAAAAATCTTGGCCGAGGGGCGCATAGTTGCTTTTTACCGCCTATAAAAGGCCTTGAGGTACCACGGCACCGCTCTCGCCTTCATTTTCTTCCTGCTTGAGCTCCTAGCCACCTTCGTCTTCTATCTCCACCTTCAGATTCATGTGCCCTTCGCTCAGGAGCCCCTTAGCATCCTTTGTGCCGAAGGCCTTCACAAGATGCCGAAGAAGACTTCATCGAAGAAGGCTTTGGCCTTGGGTGGGAGCTCGAGCTCTGTCCAAGCCCAAGCGGCAGCTGTGGCTGTGGCGAAGCCTGCGGCAAGGCGTCTCGAGCCGACAGACCTCTGGTCACCATCAGACAAGTTTGAGCAAACGTTGGAGCTACGAGCTTCGACAGAGTTGCGAAAGGAATATTTCTGAAGACATCTGCCTCTGAGTACCTAAGAAGTCAGAAAAAATCTTCGAGGCCTTCTTTGAGGCAGGGCTCGGGCTACCTACGATGGACATGCTGAGTGAGGTATTAAAGGCTTACAACTTCGAACTCCCTCACTTTTCCCTAAATGCGGTGGTGAGGCTCACGATCTTCGATTGGGCCATGAGTGCCAAAGGGTGCGAAGGGCAAGCGGATGTCTTCGTTGCCCTTCATGACACCAACTACTAGCCGAAGCGGAGGGAGGGGTCGGATGGCATCGAGAGTGCCTTGGCCTTCGGGAGTGCCAACTTCTAGCTCTGCAAGGAATTCTTGAACGACTTCCTGACAAGGGCAGTCAACAACAGGTGGTACTCGAGGTGCGACCAGGAGTTGTTCTATGCTTCGGTGGGCGTGGACTCCCCTCTTTAGAGTACCAACACACTCATCTCATACCACCGCAAAGACAAAGTGTCATCGAACTTCGAGACACTTCAATCGAGGATATTGCTACCGCGAAGGGTGGCTACGAAGATGAGCATGCAGGACTTAGCCGAAGAGTTTATTACCCTTCGGCTTAGCCCCTCGCACGCTCCTGGCCAGAAGACTTATTTCTGGCTTCGGGCCTGGAGGTTCCGAGCGAAGTATTAACGGAGCATCTTGGTAAGGCTTCAAGCTCTTTTACCTTCACAATTGTTGAAGTTTAGCTTGTGCTAACTTAGAATTTCTAATGAAGCTGCGCGCGACGTACAACCTCTAGAGGAGGCCATAGTGGCGGTAGAACGCATTGTGGGACCTCTAACACTAGACGAGCAGACCTGGAGGCTCGCTTTGTTGGTGTCTTAGGGTAGGTGGAACCGAGTGTGGACCTGGCTCGGCGCCGAGGCGGTCCAGGAACTTCCGGGCTTCGCTAGCTTGGCTCCTTTGGCAAGCAGTTCAAAGAGGAAGAGGGTGGACGACGAGGAGCGCGAGACCTTGAAGTCCGTGGAATCTTCAAGGGTCCACTGAAATCCTTCAGTAGACGAAGCCCCTGGCACGGTGGATCAAGCATCTCTGGACCTCGCTACCGGAGGGTAGTCGGAGAATGCCTCCACTGCAATGGCCAAAGCATTGGCACCGGAGGCTATGGCAGCGATCAGAGTGTTGGCACCGGATGCTGCGGCGGATTTAATGTCAATGGAGGCTTCAGGGGTGGCCCCTTCAAACGTGGAGCCTGGGACCCAGCCAGCCGAATAGAGGGACTGGGGGAGACACCTCGCTCCTATGGCGTTCCAAGAAATCTCTTCGAGTGAGCAGGAACTCCGGTGGAGGTAAATGCTTGGATCACACTTCTTCTTATACATGTATGTATTGTCTTTTATTCTTCTCAGGTGCTAGTGATGGTGCAAGGCCAATGGTTGTAGACACAGAGGGGACCTCCAACAACAGCGGAGGCAGTGGAGGTAGCAGTAGCTCGGGGTCTAAAGATAGCTCTTCGTCTGAAGAAGACGAGGGGGCAACCACGGCGGAGGGACCCCTCGAGAACATCGGGAAGAAGAGGTCAATGTAGTAGACCGGAGCCCAGCTCTGGAGGGGCCTATGTTCCCGGCACCCTTGATTTGGCACCTGATCCTGAGGGGGCCTGCGACGGAGTCGGCCATCAACGTCTTCTACGATGGCTGTGTGGCTTTGGTGATGGGGGACTTGGTGGCGTAGCTTAGATGCACTAGCCACGTCGACCTCTTCGCAAATGCAAGCGAAGCCATCCTTCAGGTGAGCGAAGCTTCGCATAGGCTTCGTGCAGTACTTAGCTCTTTAGCAATACTAAAGATTTCTTGAATCTTGCTAGTGCTTTGCGCTGACTACAGCGGCAGCGACCTCTGTGGGCCACTGGGAAAACTTCCCGACGGAGGAAAATGAAACCCTTCGGCGCCAGGCTTTAGAGGCCGTCAAGAGTCAGAAGTGGGTCGAAGATGCGGCTGAGGCGGTGAGGTCTGAGGAAGCCAGGGCAAACGAAGCCCTGGAGACAACAACCTCGGAGATGAAGAGGCTTCGGGAAGCACTTCGGGCTTCAGAGGAGGCCAGGGCAAAGCTGGTGGCGAAGAACTTCGATCTTCACGCCGCCAGCCAAGGTATGGAATGCTTCATGATCTTAGGGGTTGATAAAGCCACTGTTGGCGTAAAAGATTACGCTAACAGGTTTCTGTAGAAAAGAAACTAACAAACGAAGTGTTTGCGAAGCAAACTGTTCTAAGCCTCCGAAAGGATAATAACTTAGAATAGTTCGAAAGTGTGTATTGATTCACTTGTAATCGGTCCTCATTACAGGGTAAAATGGGGGGTATTTATAGGCCTAAACATTAAGGAAAAGACCTATTTACCCCTCTATTACAACCGACATTAAGGAAACTATTCGGTTTCCTTAATAGGGCTAAAATGGTAAAAGACTAATCTAATAGGATAGAAGATAAGTCTTCCATCTTAGCTGGCAGAAAAGATCCTGAAGGACTTTGGTTCGAAGACATACTTCGAACCAATGCCTGCCTTGGGGCTTCGAACCAGGTTCCATACACCTTCGAAGATGGACTTCGGACAATCTTCGAACTGGTCGGCTGTCTTCATGCTGCTTTGGCAATAACCCTGAAGATGAGATATTTTTCCCCAACAGTAGCCCCTCGAATACGCTTCTCCGTTCGACCTGTAACGTTAGGAGAGCAGTATACGGAAAGAAAAGATAACCAATCATAGGGGTTATTGATTTTTGTTTTATCTTCGAAATACATGAAGATATGAACTTCGAATCAGTCATAAGGTAATTACTTTTCGAACTATCTTAGAACTGATTCAAGAAGTTCGAAAGTCTTTTAGACTTAGAAAATATAGCCGTTAGTTTCTGTTTCTAACGGAGTTATACGAAGCGTTATTTTCGGAGGAAAATAACAGGCGGGAATGCGAAAGGGCAGAGCTCAAACGGTAACAAACGGAAAGTTAGACTATAAATAAAGAACTCCAGAACTTACTCGATTACCTTTTCACTGCTTGCTCCCAGTCAAAAGCCTTTTGAGTTCTTGAGTTCTTGAGCCCTAGCTTTCGAGTTCTTGAGTCCTAGTCCCCACTCTCTCAGATCGATCCAGCGATTGCGATGGCGAAGACCAAAGGCTCTGCACCTCCTTCGACTTTGGCTCGTCAACAAGCGGCTGCGGCAGCGGCAGCGGCAACAGTGGCGGCGACGCCTTCGATGCAGGCGACAACTTCCATGGCGGCAAGGGGAAAAAATCCCCAAATCGCCGATGATCAAGGTCTGTGCCCTCCATCGACCAAATATCTGGACCAATCCTTTGAATTAGGACATTCAACCTGCAAAAGAGAGTCCCTGGCAATGGCAGCAGGAGGAAATATAGGTGCAGGAGTTATGATTCGAAAACCAGGGAAAGAAGCAATCCCATCACCAAGACCCGGAGAAGTCGTAGTGTTCGAAGCTTTTTTCGAAGCAGGCTTGGGCCTCCCTGCTGTAGATTTCTTGGCTGAAGTCCTTGACTTGTTTCATGTAACTCTCCCCCAGCTGTCTCCGAATGCTGTAGCTAGATTAGCTATCTTCGAGTGGGCTCTAAGAGCCGAAGGTTGTGAGGGGAGGGCTGAAATCTTCGCAGCATTGCATAGAGCAACTTGTCAGCCGAAGACCTTCGTAGGCTCCGGAGGTGAAAAAGTAGTGGTTGCCTTCGGAAGCATCAATTTCAGGCTTCGAGATGAATACGCTTTGCGATTCCCTGCTAAGGCCATCAATGCTAGATGGTATACTGATTGGGTGCTGAAATGGTTCTATGCCGAAGTCGGGGCAAGCAATCCTCTGGCCGGACCTCTTAAAGAAATCCAGTTCCGAAAAGAAGCTTTGGTGCGTCCTGACGAAGGTCAA
The DNA here is from genome assembly GCA_019279435.1 of Zizania palustris. Lineage (NCBI taxonomy): Eukaryota > Viridiplantae > Streptophyta > Magnoliopsida > Poales > Poaceae > Zizania > Zizania palustris. The sequence continues at coordinate 104,403,036 of JAAALK010000079.1, read as the reverse complement.
TTCGAAGCCCGTCTGAACTTGCTTGAGAAAGTTAGCCGAAGACTCAGTATGCGGGATTTGGCCGAAGAGTTCATCGGTCTTCAAATTCCTCCGTTGATGGCTAACTGGCCTATTATCTTCGAAGATGATTCCGAAGGTGGTCTTCGTAGAATTAACTTGACTTCAAGTCCTACAGGTAACTTCGAAACCAACATGCATAGTACATATTTACTTCGAAGAAAGATTAACTTGAATTATTTTTTAGCTTCTTCAGCCCCTATTACTTCAGAGCAAATTGTAAGGGCTTCGGAGAAGATTCTGGGTGCTCCAACTCCGTCAGAAAAAGAATGGCGAATCAAATTAGTCGGAAGTTGGGAGCGATTTAACAGAGTATGGGGAATGCTGAAACTCACTCCTCCCCCTCTGATGGATTGGGCACCTTTGGAGAAAAAGCTTCAAAAAAGAAAAGCCGAAGCTGGAACTTCAAGTTCAGCAAAAACTCCGGTGAAGAGGGTGGCTCGGAAGCCGAAGAACCTCGCACCTTTAGATCCTATACCTTCGAGCTCCAGAGCTTCGGTCTCCGATTCCCAAGAAGAAGTGGAAAGGTTACTTGTGCGCCTAATGGAAGAGAATGAAACTCAAAGGGCCGCACAAACCGGAGTGCCTGTGAACGTACCGGAGTCCGGAGAAAATGTTGATCAACCAAGGACTTCGGTAATTCAAGAAAATGTAGCTCAGGACGAAGTTCCTGTGGATGAAAGTGGGGTCGAAGTCACTATGGCTTTGATTCCCGAAGAAGCAGCGAGGACTACCCAGGACGATGCTCCTGCAGTCCATGATTCAACGGCTGATTCAGATGAAGAATTAGCTTTCGATCCACCAATTAGTCCGACAACAACTCCTCCACGGACTGCCGAAGGTAGAATTCGAAGAACTTTTGTATTTATTTGAATTTTTATACTATGTATAATACTTTTGATTGTTTTGCAGAACCCACTTCTATGGAAGAAGTCCGCCAGGAGGAAATAATTCCTGAACCTTCGACGACTTCGGAGCCAGCCCCAAGAGTTACTCAAAAGGGGCCTGGAAGAGGCAAAAGACAAATAGAGCCCCTGCCTGCTATAAGCTCTGAATCAACTCCGTCTGATTCAACAGACGAGAGCCAATCTTCCAGGGAGGTTCGAACTCCAGTGGCTCCGAAGTCTGCAGGCCAAAGCTCCGGTCCTTCATTGAACGAAGATGACCAAGAGGCAATAAGCATGCTCCCCTTGCTGGCTCCTTTCTTAGGGCAAACAACTGGTCTTCGGACTTTGCTCGAACCTTTGGATCGAGCTAGTCGTGAGATAGGGGAGACCGAATTAGTGGCCATCCTGCGCAAGGCTGACAGGACGGAGCTTAATGCCATTATTGAACGTACAACTTATCAGGTATGAAACAACTGCAAATTATTATAGAATTTATCTTCGAATGAATATTTACTTTGATTTTTACTTTGGCAGCAAACTGTCTTGGCCCGAGCTGCAAGTCTATGCAATGACGAAGAAATCGCTCGGCTTCGGGAAGAAAATAGCACTCTTCGAAGGAATTTTAACATCTCTGAAAGTCGAGTGACTCAAATGGACAATATAATATTAACAGAGCGAAGGGCCAGGCAAAGCTTGGAGGTTGTAAAGAAAGAGCTCGAAGCGGAAAGGATTGTGCTTCGAGCAGAAGTTGACAAACTACGGACGGAGCATGCTACTGCAGGGTCTAGGCTCGTCCGGCTTGAAGAGGAAGCTAGCCAATTGTTGACACAGAAAAATACTTTGACCACTGAGAATGCTAGGCTTTCTGGGGTTTTGGACGAAGTTACTTCGGCGAAGGATGCGCTGAACGAAGATAAGTTGAAGTCTGAGAAGGTGGCTGCGGAGGTTATGAATCAGTTGTTAGAAGTCCTGGAGTACTTCGGTACTACTGGAATTCTCCCTTCTGATGATAACATCAGCCTTCTGCGCCGGTTGAAAAGGATCCAAGGGGTGGCGAAGCAGATGAAGACGGCGGGCATTAGATACGGAGAACTCTCCGGACATGTGTCTGCTGTTGGTCTACTTCGCTATTACGAGGATTTGGGCCGATCAATAACTCCGGACGCAGGAAGAGGTCCAATCACCTTCGACGACGACCGACTTCTCAAACCTTCCGAAGGTGTAGCTGCTGCTTGGCGGGCCTTCCAAACTTCGTGGAGAGCCGAAGGTCGATCTGCGATCAAGGCTTGGATTGATGAAGGCCAACGCCAGAAGCATGTTCGGAGCCAAGCTTCGAGCAGCCAACCTCCTTCAAACCCACAGGTTTAGGAATGTTTTAGGATTTTTAACCGTGTAAAGCTTTGTGCCTGTAAACATTTATCAATGAAAATCTTGTTTGTCATATTTTTAGGCTTTGCCTCTTATCGAAGATATCGAAGTGTTAGAGCTTAACAGCGAACTTCGCTCACTGTGGAACACCTTCGAACTTCTAAAGAGTTATAAGCGTCCTCGATTTCTTATCCCTCGAGATGACTCCGGCGTTATTGCGCCCGAAGTAATCAAAGACGTATTGTCTTATATTAAAGAGGAAGATAAAGAAATCAACGCAAACACCTCGTCTTCTGAAGACACTAACTGGTCCGAAGACGAAGGTGAAGCCCAAAATAAAAGATCTGAAGGTCTTAGAAGCTGGGAGAGAAGTCCTGAGCGGCTTCGAACTTGGGCCGAGCTTCAACAAGAACAGAAGGATTTTAGAGCTTCGAAGGGGAGAAAGAGAGTTAAACGCAAAGTTCTTAAAACTTCCGATGTTGGAACTAGTCGTTCCACCCCTAGCTCTCGGGACCGAAGAGGTCTCCGATTCCGTCTTGGTATAGATACCAATTTTTCATAATGTAATCTGTAAACACATTTGTTTCAATAATGAATGCCGATTTAAAATTGTCTCCATATTTACTAGCCCCTCTTTGGGTATAAGCAACTTCGAACTGCATTCAAAGATGGTTATGCGCAAAGAAAAAACTTCGGAGTACAATTTTTTGGGGGTTCGGAGCCCCTCTGTCATTTTTAAAGATCTTTTGAAATCTTATGAAATGTCTTTGACCTTTGTAGTCAGAAGAATGGTAACTTGGTACCTTTGTTTGCTTTACGAAAGAAATCAATTAAGATAACTTCGAGGACACTTTAGTGTCTTAAGAAATTTGTCACTTTGGACTTATATGAACAAACATTCGAAGCTCATGGCTTAAATGCTGTTTTGCTTTAGCCACCTTCGGCTGTTTTTTGCAGAAATCTATCAGCCGGAGCTTGGATTTCGCAGAAATTGTAGCCACCTTCGGCTATTTTTGCAGAAGTCTACCAGCCGGAGCTTGGACTTCGCAGAATTTGGCCAACTTGGGCTCTTTTTTGCAGAAGTCTACCAGCCGGAGCTTGGACTTCGCAGAATTTGCCCAACTTGGGCTCTTTTTTGCAGAAGTCTACCAGCCGGAGCTTGGACTTCGCAGAATTTGGCCAACTTGGGCTCTTTTTTGCAGAAGTCTACCAGCCGGAGCTTGGACTTCGCAGAATTTGGCCACCTTCGGCTCTTTTTACGGATGTCTGCAAGCTGCAGCTTGGACTCCGCAGATTTTGGCCACCTTCGGCTCTTTTTACGGAAGTCTACCAGCCGAAGCTTGGACTCCGTAGAATGTGGTATTGGCTCTTTTACGGATGCCTACAAGGTATCAGCTTGGGCTCCGGATGTATTTCAGCCACCACACCGGAGGCTTCGACTTTATGGGTACGAAGTCCGGAAATACAACCCAGCTTAATGACACTTCCCTCTCGATCGACTTCTGTCCCAGCGCGTCCGCTAGGGAAACTAGGAGTGTCAAGGGGAAGGCAACCATCAGGGTGTATGCTTTATTAATTTAGAGGTGATTACAAGCGAATTACAAGGAGCCCTTATGCGAAGTATCGCTTTAGGTGCTCCGCATGCCAAGTATGTGCTAATTCTTCACCTTCTAAATTAGCTAATTTAAACGAACCAGGGCGTCCCGAGCGGACGATTAGATATGGACCTTCCCATTTATTGCCTAACTTCCCTGGTGCTATAATGCTTCGTAGAACAAGATGACCCGGCCTTAACTCGCTGAGCTTAACCTTCGGGTCATACCAAGTCTTCGTCTGCTGATGATACTTTGATAAATTAGCTACAGCTCGAAGTCTTGTTTCTTCTGACAAATCTAACGAAGCTTGTCTTTCTTCTTCGACGTCTGGTTCGGTGCTGCGAAATGAGCCCCCTTTGAGCTCCGTTGGAGTCATTGCTTCATCTCCGAATAGTAGTCTGAACGGAGTAAAACCTGTGGACCTTGTTTGCGTAGTCCGAATGGACCATAGAATCTTTGGAAGTTCTTCGGTCCACAGTCCCTTTGACAACCCTACTATTCTTCGATTTAGCCCTGATAAGATATTTCCATTGGCTCGCTCAACGGCTCCATTCGACTGAGGATGTCTCACTGCAGCAAAACATAGTTGAATGCCTAGGTCTTCGCAAAACTTCTTGAAGGGTTCTGCGTCGAACTGTGTTCCATTATCAACCGTGAGATATCTAGGCACTCCGAACCGGCAAATAATGTTCTTCCAGAAGAATTTCTGTACATTATTCGAAGTGATAGCTGTTAAGGGCTCTGCTTCCACCCACTTAGAAAAATATTCGATAGCTACCACTGCGAACTTCAGATTTCCCTTTGCTAACGGAAAGGGACCAATTAGATCCATACCCCATCTGGCCATAGGCCATACCGGAGCAATGACTTGAAGAGCTGTTGGTGGGCGATGACTCCGTCGACCCATCCACTGGCATCCTTGACAAGTGCGGACCAAGCTCTCCGCATCAGCTGTTATTGTGGGCCAATAAAGCCCCTGGCGAAGTGTTTTTCCTGCCAGAGCTCTAGGGGCTAAATGACTTCCACAAAGGCCTTCGTGAATTTCTCGAAGAATTTCTTGGCCTTCGGCTTGAGATATACATCGGAGTAGAGGGGAACATACTCCGGCCTTGTATAATATACCGTTGATTAACTGATAGTTTCTTGCTCTGAGCTTTAATCTTGACAATTGGGGCTCTTCGGGCAAATTTGTTCCTCCTTGCAAGAGTTCTATAATCGAATCTTTCCAATCTGCACTAGGAATGCAGAGAATCTCTGCAGAAGCAACTTGTGGCACCGAAGGTACATTGAGCTCCTCATAGAAAGCTTCGTCAGGCACATCCACAGCTCCGGCAGCAGCCTTCGCTAAAATGTCCGCTTGCACGTTTTCAGCTCTTGGTATACTCCGAATGGAAATACCCTTGAAATGTGCTTCGATCTTGCGAATTTCTTCCAAGTACTTTGCAAGTTGTGGATGTCGGACTTGAAAACTTTTGTCTACGTGCCCTGCTACTATCTGACCTCAATCCTAGAGCGCTTGGGGACTGAGTTCCAGGCTCCGTACTTCAATCCTCAAGATCCTATCGAGGATCGGCTCGAGTTTCTCCAGATGGCTACGGCGATGGTGAAGGTGATGATGTTGGGCTTCGTGCTGATGGGCGGACGGGTGGCTGGCCAAGGAGAGCTGCAGATGCTTCATGAAGCGGGGTGCAACCACCTCGATGCAGCGACCTCGGTCACCCAGTGGCCTTCGAAGGCCCTTGCTTGATTTTTTCTTCTTCAGCAGTCCGCGGAGGTGGGGCATGCTTCAAGAAGCATGGAAGGCTCAAGGGTGCGAAGCAGTCCTCGAGCTTCAATGAGCCTCCCGCTTAAGCTGTGCCGGGGCGCAGACCACGCTAGCTCAGCCTTCGGCACCAAAACATCCACCACCGAAGGTGTAGATATCCTTAGGCTCCTTTGTAATTCTTAGTCGTAGGCCTATAAAATGACTTTGTCAAATTATTAATAGAAATGCGGGGGTATTTTGTACCTTCCCAGGCTCAGCCTTCAGATGTTGACTTCTAAGTGCTTGAGGATTTTGAAGAGCTTCGTCAGCTTTGGGTAGCGCTCGAGGTAGCTAGGTCCGAAGTCCCCCTCGGTTCAAATGTCTGAGGGGTCCTAGGGGCGAAGTTATTCCCAAGGTAACCTAGGAGCTGCTAGCCACTGTGAAGATGAAGCCCCTTCAGAGTCCTTCGTCCTCGCCAGACTTAAGCTTCTTTAAGGTATACTTGAGTGGCGAAGGGGTGTATTCTTCGGGCACAATTTTGAAAGGTCACGAAGCTTTAGACTTTTGCTCCTTCGATGCGGTGCCGACTGCACTTCGGACATGGGCTGACCTGCATGAGGAAAGATGAATTTTACCGGCCTCAAAGTGTCGACTGTCCAGCCGTGGGAGGACTGTCTCCGATGGGGCTTCATCCAGCCGAGGTGGCCCTGCCTGGAAAAAGAGCAAGTAAGGGTCGAGTCTGTCGGGGCCTCGGGTACGCTTTTTCTTAGGCTTAGACACATATTACTCGTAGTATTTTTGCTTTTGAGGTGCACTTGTAAACGTACTTCATATTTATACTTGATATTCGATGAATGAAAATTGTTTTGTACTTCGTTCGCATACTTCGCATGTATTGTGTGCCTCGCATGCTTAGTTCGTATGTTCATACGCACATTTCATTTGCACACTTCGCATACATATACCTCGGCCCCCCTTGCGCATGGCGGTTAGGGATTCATGCATTGCCGGTTCAGGCAATTTATAAAATGCGTAGGGGTAAGCCTTGGGCGGCTTTAGATATATAAATCACATTGTTTGGAGGCCTCGCTTGGGCTTCAAACGTTCGGAATTGAAGCAAAGCATGGCTTCGAAGTCTTATTTGAATTAAGAAAAGCAAGGATTTGAAATACTTAATTCTCAATAGATCATAAATTTGACACGCAAAGCAAGGCTTCAGAGCGTGTTTAGATGATGAAGCAAGGCTTCTGAGCTTGATTATGGAATGAGAATAGAATGACAATGGTGTGGATTCACCGAACCTATGATAGTGTGAGCCACCTTCGACTCTAGGTCCCCTTCAACCCTGCGATGCTTCGGGTACGGGACCCAGAATCCCTGGACGCATCAGGCCGGTTGCCCAGAGTCCTTTATCCCACTGCTACGGGACTGGAGGCACTGTGTATCCTTCGAAGCAGTGCTTCGGTTTTAATAGAGCGAAGAAGTGCTTTGGTTTTGAATAGGTCAAAGAAAGGCTTCGGCTTTAAATAAGGCGAAGAAAGGCTTTAGTTTTAAATAAGGCGAAGCAAGGCTTCAGTTTTAAATAAGGCAAAGAAAGGCTTCAGTTTTTAGTAGAATGAAGCTAGGCTCCGGTTTTTAGTAAAACGAAGCAAGGCTTCGGATTGTGTACATACCTTTGGAAACTTATCTAGGTCTGGAGACCGAGCGGCTTCGTGTGGTTGAAGGGAGCTTGCCTCATAGCCCCTTGGGCTCCTAAGGCCTTCGACGAGCGCCCGGAGCACCTTGCTGAAGGGTGTTCTCCGAGGCACGAGTGGTGGTAGAGACACTAGCTTTTAGTACTAGGGTACCCACGGACGGCGCCAACTATTGTAACAATTGCGTTAGTTACAAACAGGTTTTAATGTGGTGGTGTATAGTGTATGATATGAACCTCGAAGGGTTCTCAGAGAGGAAGAGAAAGGGTTTTATACTTGTTCGGGCCTCCCAAGAGGGATAATAACCCTACGTCCAGTTTAGAGTGGATTGGGCATAATTTTGCATCTATGTTCTGTCTGTCTATTACAAGGGCAGGGCCTTGCTTTTATAGGCTCGGAGGCCAAAGGAAAAGACCTCATTACCCCCTTCATGCCATGGGCCTTATAGGGGTAAGAGAGGAAAAAGGCTAGGCTACTGTACATTTGACATTACAAACGTGGTAGATATACATCACTTCAGGAGTAGGTATACGACATACTAACAACATGGGCTCCTGGTATAGCTTTTGTACTGTAGCAGTACTGGGATAATTTTTTATCGTCGGGACTAGAGCACCTATTGGAAGGGGCTCCGAAGGGGACTCCAAAGAGAGCTCCGAAGAGGACTCCGAAGAGGGTCCGGAGGGATCCTAGAGACCTTTCCCTCGGAGGGGCCCTGGAGGGGTCTTGGTGCACTTGGTTCTAGAGGCACCCCGGAGCGCCTGGCTCCGAAGCAAACCTAGAGACTTGGCCTTCAGCCTCATAATTCCTGCAGCACTTTGGAGTAATTTGGGATGGAGGGCTCTGGAGTCCATCCTTGGGCTTCGTTAGCCAGTAGACTCCAAGCTCAAGGCCTTCGGGGGATGATGTCATTTGTCCTCTGTTCAAGAGAATACTATTCCCCCAATAGAATATTTTTATCTCTAATCAATTCCTAACGACTTGATGTGGTTTTAGGTAGATTAAAGCCCAGTCACATCATGTCCAACCCCTATAAATATAGGGGCAATGATGATTCAAGGGGCTCTCTCACCCCCAAAACTCTAATAGATCCAATGTATTATTTACCTTGAATCGTACTTTTACCTTTCAATCTACTTTCCTTGCCCTAGGATTAGCCAAGTGACATCTATCTTTGTGAGTTTGTGTTGCAAACTCTCTATCCGCCACGTCGTAATCATGGTAAGCCTTATTGATTCGCTCATTAATGACCAGTTTAATCTATGTAATGAATTTCTATCAGTTTTATCAGTTTTTGTTGGTAATTCGGTCTATTGGATGCTAAGAACTCCCGCTGCAAGATGCCAACTGTAGGACGGCCGCCGACAACCTCAGGCATTTGGATCTCTCACCGTCGGTCTGACCAGCATTGACAGGTCGGTCCGACCCGCTGTGTGCAATCAGACACGGCCGGCCACCTTTTCTCCTTGACGTTATTATAGTCGAGTCAACCTCGGTCTGACCGGTCCCTCTATGCCGTTCTAACTGAACCTACAGCTTCGGTCAACCCGGGATTGGTTTGGCCGCTTGACCGCTTTTTCTACACTTCAGTAAATTGGATTGCACTCATAGGTGTGATTTAATTTCCTGGCGACTCCACCCTCCCTTGTCACTATCAAGGGTCGTCATAACATGATGTCAGCGTCGTGTCACGCTTAGGGTTATCTCTAGTTATACATGCACTTTTGGATCATCGAATCAGCGATAGTGCGTTGGTACTATGATCGACAGATTTTAGCGTCAACACACTTTTTGGCGACTCTGCAGGGGAGACATGCCAAGTACTACTACATCGGTGACGGGTACATCTACTACGTCTACATCAATGGGACCCTCGATGCCGATGGACTCGGTGGGGAGCGCGGAGATTGACGATAGCAACATCATTCTCCCCACCCTTGACGACCTCTCCGAAGAAGATATAGCAAAGATCGAGGCCAAGACGAATGAGCTGCACGCTCTCCGTCTTGGGCGCTTCACCAAGACCGGCGGGGGCCTCGTCAAGCATGATATCGACATCCCCGACATCTTCGGGAGCAAGGTAACACCGTCATCCCCTCGATTGTCCTGCTAGGACATCGAGCAAAAGATAGACACCATAGTAGAACAAGCGGTTAGCGCCACTTTTGCAAATCATCTAGAGGTCATGGTCGACTCTAAAATGGAGGCAAATTTTAGGAGATTCGACTTTTCCGAGTCTTCTTCTCCAACTCCGATTGCTAGTGTACCCCATGTTCATCACATACACAGTAGAACCGATAGGAGTACTGGGAAAGCCATTGCGTATCCCACCTCATCATCCATGGCCGAGACTGCATATGGCCCTATCGGTTAGACCAGCCCTTGGGCCGATCAAACTGGCATATGCCAGCCTCAATAGCCGACAACAGTCGGTCTGATCGGCCATCAGGACGGTCTGACAAGCCATTACACCCTCGGTCAGACCACCCCTACCACCTATTATGTGCCACCTCCACCCGCACCTACGCTAACCTTTCCCGCGCTGCTTGCACCTCCTGCTCCAGCGCACCATATAGACCCGAGCACATCCCACATCACAAGCCGGCATGAGAGAAGGAGCCGCACAGCCGACACACTGAGATACCATGATGTGTCATGCCCCCACATGAGAGACACGTGCAGGCAAGAGGCGTAGATGACATCGAAGAGCAAATCCACGCACTGTTTAGGGAATGAGCAGGTTTCACACCTCGGGATCAGGCTAGAGTTTATCACAAGCCATACCCTCATCACTTCGACAGTATCCAATACCCACGTGGATTTAGGGTTCCCGAATTCACTAAATTTGATGGTGAAGTTAGTAAAACAACCCTAAAGGCACATAGGCCAATTCCTAGCGTAGTGTGGCGAAGCTAGCGGGTCAGATGCGATGAAGCTTAGGTTATTTTCCTTATCTCTTTCTGCCACTCTTTTCACATGGTTTTCGGTGTTACCATAGAACTCCGTGCAGACTTGGGCCTAGTTAGAGCAAAAGTTCCACAACTACTTTTATATTGGGGAAACTGAACTTAGGCTCTCACACTTGACATCGGTTAGGCAGAAGGCTAGCGAGAGCGTCTCCGAGTACTTTAGACGCTTTAGGGACACTAAAAACGGATGTTTTAGCCTGAACATTTTCGAGAGGGACTTGGCCAAAATAGCTTTTAACGGTTTACAGTCTCAACTTTAGGAGAAGCTAGATGGCCAGGATTTCTTCAAAGTTATTCAAGTCCTGCAAAATGCTCTGGTTCAGGAAAGCTGAGCCAAAAGTAAGAAATTCACCAAGACATTTAACAAACCTAAGGCTGAGGTGCACGCCATGGAGCACTCCGATGAGGAATCATCAGAGAGCGAGGATGATTCGGTCGACATGTATACTGCAGAGTGGACTTGGTCTAGCAAGAGCAAGCCTGTTACATGCTTTGAGTTGCGGCCGTCTCACACCAAGAGTCGGCCCAGTGAAGTAAAGTATGCATTTGATGTGACCAAGTATCTCCAATTAGTATCAAATGTTAACCAAAAACTTGTACGGCTGATTCTCCAATGAAATATATGCTTGCTTATGTGCCATGAATTGATGCACATTCATTCATTCGGAGAAATCAGTGAACATGTGAGAAACCAATCAGTGAATCAATAAATACTACAACCATCAATCAAACTACAGACACAGGCACACAACAGAACAACTTGGGTAATCTCAGATGAACAAGGAAACCAAATAAAACAATCTGAGCAGAATAATGAAACAATAGCTTGATGTAGCACAACTTGAAAACAAAAGTGCATGAAGGTGTTGTACTAAATCAGGGACAACACTACACAAGATTTTTGCTGGTGCTAGCAAGTAAAGATCAACAGATATGCTAATTGTTGTAGAGATACCTGAGCTGAAAAAGTATTAATAACTAGGAACATAAATGGTGAACTGAAACTTCATTGGAGTACTGCAAAAATACCTGAAAGAAAAGTTTTCAGAATAGTTTGATGAATAGCAGTAATAACAAAAACAGAATAAGGATCAATCAGATCAAATCATGGCTGAATAGCTAAGATGCTAATGTTCATCAAAGATGAAGAATAGGGAACAAATCAAGATATCAGGGAACAAAATTCATAGACAAATTAATGACCAATAACTGAAATCAAACTGAACAGAATTCAAAGTGAACTAAACAACAATGTACCAAAACAAAATCAACCAGAGAAAGAACATGGTTCGCTCCTATGATGAAGGCTGGTGGTGAAGAAAGGCTTTAATCACCAGTACTGTTACGGATTTGGGACACAGAACATGCGCATGGCTCTGTTTAGTTTCATGGTTGTGGCCGGCAAAATAGCTTCAGAAGTTGTGCTGTGTCTGGGACTGAACAGGATCGGTACAAGCTAGCAACAAAAACCGAGCACTGTTTCGGATCACAAGAAATTTTCAAAGAAACTTTGAGCAAGAACAAGAAGCAAACACAACACAGAGAAGAGAAATATTTCTGGTTGGTAACCCCCAAAAGTTCAGCAAAAAAGAATCCTAACCCTTGGGCATGTGATCATTTATATAGGCAAGCCCATCAAGGTATTCCCGAAAATGCCATTAGGGTTAAAAGTCTAAGTATTTACCTAATTGCCATTGTGTATTTTTAGAATTAACAATTCTGAAAAATACACAAATGTATACTCTTGATTTATTACATCATTGACCGTATTATTTTAATATTTTTTCAGAATTTGAAAATTCCGAAAAATACTAAAAGATTACACTTAATCTAGACTACTAAACAGAAAAATAAACTCATATTTATTGTAATTTAAAAACATTTTCTGATGTGACGATTTTCAGCAAAAACCAACAAACCCTCCTATATCTTCGACATGTGTCGTCAGTTCGTGAACTCGACTTCCAGCAAGTCTCTCCGCTCTCCTTCGAGTCGCCTTATTAATTGCACTGGCTTCCCTTTCGCTGACTTGATCAACCTTTTGTCTCGATCATTAGTTCGTCCATGTCTTGCTTTATCTTCATGCGTACGCCTGAGATCACCTTCAACTTGAATTGGCATCATTGACCATTTGTCACTAGACTCCCTGTCTAACCCTGATCACCCACCATCGACAGTTGACAAGCATCTCAACCCTACACACACAAGACAAGAAAAACACGAACTCCATGCAACCCATACCATGACTCACACAAACAACCAAATTTGCTAGACAATCTTGTCAATCACTCATCATAAAGATAGAACCATAGTGAAAGCCTCACCTGGGTTCTCAATCTCCCCATTGATGAGTGCATTGATAACTCCATGATAAAAATAAGTAAATTGCATGTTCAGCACACAAGTGACCATGAAAGCTCGGAAAAAGAGCAAAGAGAAACATGTCACATGATTAAAGTTGTCTGTAAGACGGCAAGCAAACTCAGAAGCAAGCAAAAATAGGATCAAGGTCTATGAATTTGAATTGCCCCCTTTGGCAATGCAGACATCGAGATAGCAATATGAGATGTGAGGATGAAGTTTAAATGCAAGATTCTGGAATATGGTTAAGTCCAATTACAGTATAAAACAAGCATTTACCTCGAATATTGTCCAAAAGTACTGTTTGACCAACTCATATGTATACAATCCAAATAACAGCATGAGCACGCATTTTCAATTTTTAGCAAATAAAAGCATCACTACTCAGACTAGCATACTAGACATGGCAAGGCAAGAGGTGCAAAAGCTAATCAAATACTAACAAGATAGGCATATCCCACTTGATCTGCAATGAATTCAAATTTTTTGATGATTTTTTTATTTTTCATTTTTGTGCCAGGGGTTATTTGCATGTCAACCTTATGCTAACTGACCAAGATAAGCCTAGGTTGAAACCATTAGAAGCTTAAAGAATTGGTCTTGGTATACACTTCAATGTCCCAGTTCATACCAAATTGCTATGGTAAGCAGTCTAGAACAAAGTAGTGTGACAATGCAAACCCACCTGGATCTTTTCAATTTTAGCACAAGATTGCATGGATATCAAATATTTTCATTTCATTTTCATTTTTCATTTATTTTTTTAATTTTCAGCACAATATTTTTGATATGATCAAGTTGCGTATTAGCATCCAAGTGAAAATGACCTAGCTACGAGGTATGTAAAAGATAGCAAATGCGATCAACCTATTCATGCTAGTTTCTAGACTAAGCAGTGATCATTTTCAAGTTTTCACAAATAAAAGCCATGCTCAAGATAGATATAAGATGCATTCAAGCCAAGTGTAATCAACAGTATTAAAAGACAATATTACAAAGGCAAAATAAAGCATGTTCTTTTAAAAACAATTAATCATATTACAGGAGCTTATGCAATGCTACACAACTCTCCCTCACATGATGCCATAGGGATGACAAATACCAAGCTCTCCTCTCAAAAATGCAAAGCGTGAAGCATCGAGAGGTTTGGTAAAAATATCTGCAAGTTGGTTCTGGGTATCAACAATGAACAAATCAATATCACCCTTCTCATTGTGATCTCTCAAGAAATGATAAGGCACATCAATGTGTTTGGTCGTAGAATGTTGTACTTGGTTGTTTGCTAAGCTAATCGCGCTAGTGTTATCACAAAACAATGGAACACCCTTAAAATCAAAACTAAAATCCCGCAAAGTATAAACAATCCACAAAATCTACGCACAATAGCTTGCGGCAGCTACATATTCATCCTCGGCTGTTGACTGTGCAACGCTAGACTATTTACGAGAAGACCAACACACAAGAGAAGAACCCAAAAAATGACAAGTACCATATGTACTTTTTCGATCAATTTGACAACCAACAAAGTCAGCATCAGAAAAACCTCTCAATCATAATGAAGATGATGCATAATACCAAATTCTAAATTCAAGTGTATGCTTGAGATACCTTAGTATGCGGACGATGTGAAGCCCTTGGAGAAGCCTGAAAACGAGCGCACAAACATATTGCGAGGTGTATGCCCGACCTCGTAGCCATCAAGTAGAGGAGGGAGACGATCATGCTCCAGAACTCCTTCTGGTCCACTTCTTCTCCATCTTCATCAGGGTCTAGCGCAACTATAGTATCCATTGGTGTAGCAAGTGGTTTTGCATTAGCCATGTCAAAGCATTTTAGCAGGTATTTAGTGTATTTTGTCTGATGTACAAAGGTTCCTTGTTTGCTTTGATTGATTTGCAAACCAAGGAAGAAGGTCAGCTCGCCCATCATCAACATTTCAAATTCCCTGCTAATAGAATCAGAAAACTCGGCCACAAGAGTATGAGATGATCCACCAAAAATTATGTCATCAACATATATCTCTACAACTAAGAAATCTTTGCCATGCATAAGAGTGAACAAGGTCTTATCAACAGAGCCCATTTTGTACCCTTGCTCAATCAAGAAGTTCCTAAGACGGTCGTACCAAGCCCTAGGAGCTTGGTTGAGCCCACATAAAGATTTGTGAAGTTTATAGACTCTATGGGGGTACTTGGGATGTTCAAAGCCTGGGGGTTGTTTAACATACACATCTTCTCCTATGAAACCATTAAGGAATGCACTTTTGACATCCATTTTAAAAATCTTGAAACCTCAAGACGATGCAAAAGCAAGCAAAATCCTAATGCCTCAACTCGAGCTACCGAAGCAAAAGTTTCTCCACAATCAACCCCCTCGACTTGAGTTTAACCCTGAGCCACAAGTTGAGCCTTGTTTCTCACTATAGTCCGATCCTCCCCTTGTTTGTTTTTGAAAATCCATTTTGTGCCAATGATATGAATGTTACGGGATGGATCAACAAGAATCCAAACTCGATTTCTATCAAAATTTTCAACTCTTCATGCATGGCGTTGACCCAACTTGCATCAGATAAAGCATGACTGACATGTAGCGGCTCAAAAGTAGCAACAAACGTAGAATCAACAAAGTGAGCATGAGATCGTGTTACCCTTTCATTTAGCTCATCGATGACCTGCTCAGGGGGATGTATTCTTTGAATTTGAAGAGGCGCTTCTCTTGGTGATAGAATCTCCCCCTCAACTCTTGCCAAAGTTTTCTCCAAGCTTCCCGAGGTCGATGCTTCAGCTCCTCTTGCAGATGTGGATGATGCTTCTAGAATTGCCGTAGAAGGAGGTTGTGGTACATTTTCATTTTCTTCAACATCTGATGAATCTTTTTCCTCAAAGATTGTTTCACTCTTATTATATGTGCTTTGCCGCCTAGCCTTAATCTAAGTAGTGCCCTCATGAAAAGTTTTCAAAGTTGTCCAAATTTCTCATGCATTTCGTAGGTGATGGACCCTATCAAACTCATTGTGACTCAGACTGATGAACAATATGTTTCTTGCCTTTCTATTACAATCGTATTGTTCCTTCTTAGACTGAGTGGTGTGAGTTTCAGATATGACATATCGGGAATCAACAATGTCCCATATAGAACTTCCTTGGCTTAGTAGATAAGCCTCCTTGCACACCTTCCAATAGGCAATGTCTCGACCTTCAAACATCGGAATCTTAGTATTCTTATCCATGTCGTCAAAAGAATCACAAACCAGTTAAGGTGAACTTGTGATCTAACTGGCTCTGATACCAATTGTGGGATTGAAATGGTGACTAGAGGGGGATGAATAGGCGCCTCGTTAATTTCTCGCGAATTAATGGCATGTTCAATCTCCCAATGCACCCCTAAAATATTGTAGAGGCAAAATTGATGATCACTGTTGAAAATTCAGATCAAATCAATACAAATTTAATTCTTACTCTAGATCGGAGTTTGAAACTCTGAAATTGCTTCTGTCAGTGAGTGATTTGCCGATCTACAGAATCTAGATCGGTAACTAAAGTGCCAAAAGGAGGCTATCGACAACTGATATGCTGACATGGTTTAGACTTAGCAGAAAATAGATTTAAACATAATTGCTTTTGTAATTAGGATCATATTCTTATGAGCAAAGTACTAGGCTAGATCAAAAACAAATAATCAGTATCAAATGTTAACCAAAAACTTGTACTGGTGATTCTCCAATGAAATCTATGCTTGCTTATGTGCCATGAATTGATGCACATTCATTCATTCATTTAGTGAAATCAAGAAACATCTGAGAAACCAATCAGTGAATCAGTAAATACTACAACCATCAATCAAACTACACACTAGCACACAACAGAACAACTTGGGTAATCTCAGATGAACAAGGAAACCAAATAAAGCAATTTGAGCAGAATAAATAAACAACAGCTAGCTGTAGCACAACTTGAAAACACCAGTGCATGGAGGTGGTTTACTAAATCAGTTACAACACTACACAGGATTTTTGCTAGTGCTAGCAACTAAAGATCAACGGATATGGTAATTGTTGTAGAGGTACCTAAGCTGAAAAAGTATTAATAACTAGGAACAGAAATGGTGAACTGAAACTTCATTGGAGTACTGCAAAAATACCCGAAATAAAAGTTTTCAGAACAGTTTGATGAATAGCAGTAATAATAGAAATAGAATAAGGATCAATCAGATAAAATAATGGCTGAATAGATGAGATGCTAATTTTTTGGGGGAAATACTTCATCCTCATGATCCTAAAGATTCTAAGAGAATGGTAAGTCATAACCTCGGAACCTAAGACTCATCTCCGGATTGAAATACTTGATGTCGGAGGGTCCATTCAAGCTTCCCCTCCGAAGTGGAAAACAGCCAGAAGGATGGAAGGTCTACTTTATCAAAATTCTTCGAGCATATTTTACCATATTAGCCCTATTCGGGATACCGAAATAGTTTCCACTATGTCGGTTGTCATTGAGGGGTAAAAAGGTCTTTTCTCTAGAGATTTTACCCATAAATACCCCCTTCTTGGCCTGTAATAGGCATCAAATATTCAGATATTCAGTAGACATTTCGAATTAACTCAGTTTATTATCCATCTTCGAAGGCTTGGAATAGTTCACTCAAACAAACCTTCGTTTGTTACATACTTAATTTCATGAACCTGTTAGCGTAATATTTTACGCCAACAGTTGGCGCCGTCCATGGGGAATAAAGATACAATGGCGAAATGCTTCCCCCTTGTGCTCGAAGGAGTCGTTCTGCGTTGGTTCTTGTCTTTGAAACCAGGATCAATTAAGTCTTGGGAACAGCTAAGAAAGAAGTTCATAAGCAACTTCCAAGGTACATTTGTGCCCCCTATGTCCACTGGAAGTCTATTTTAGGTGAAGCAGCAACCTAGAGAAACTTTGCGGGAGTTTTTTAAGCGCTTCACTCATACGAAGTTGCAAATAAGAGGGTTGTTTGCATCATCTTTGGTTGATGCAGCTCAGGAAGGAGTCACAAATGCAGGCCTCTCCTCGACAAGCTTCACCGAAAGCATATATCCTCAGTAGCATAATTAATGGCTCACTTCAAGGAATATGCTAGGTCGAGGAAGGATGGCTCCAAAGGACGGCTTTGTCTTCGCCAACCATCCAAGAAGTTAAACTTGAAGTGAAAACTTCAACTCCTTCACAAGGGCACTACTTCGACAATCAGCATGACAGACGAAGAGGGCAGAAGCATCCTAGCTCCGAAGTTTTGAACATTGCTCCCTCTTCGCAAAATTTCCCCAAGAATCCACAAGCTTCGGGAAGCAAGGTCAGTGGCTGGAGGCCGCCAGGGAAGTCGGATGCAAGGGCCAGGCCTTCTTCTACTGTGTCCACGGCAAGAATCGAAGCCATGCTACCGATGCATGTAAGTCTATACTAGCCCTGAGGAGCGAGTACCTTGAAAGGAGCTCTGGTCGAGGCACTACTGAACGAGCCCCTCCCGAGGCACGTCTAGAGCTGGTGCAGACCGTCGGACGTGTAGACAGCTTCGAAGCTCAAATGCAACCTTTGGTTGCCAGTGTTATGCCAACTTCGAAGCAAGAATATACATAGGACCGAGGCAAAAGAGTGGTGATTCCCATGTCCAGATGAGGAACCCTAGGCAGCATGTCAAAAAGGCAACGGAGGGAGTATGTTCGTGAAGTAGGGCATATTGGGACCTCCTCGTCGGCTGCTAAAATGCCCGAGTGGTCTCATGTGCCTATATCATTTTTCGCAGCCGATGCAGCGGTTATAAAATTTCCTCATGCGGACCCCCTTGTTATCACTGTTGATATTGCAGGAATGGAAGTTCGGAGAGTGTTTATTGATGGCGGAAGCTCTATAGATATTATCTTTGTTCAGGCCTTCGACCAGCTTTGCATCCCACGGAAACATCTCCTCCCAGCAGCTCGTCCGCTTCAAGGCTTCGTAGGACCTTCTCTTGATACCCTCGGCCAAATAGGTCTCGAGGTTGCCTTCGAAGAGGGGCTCTTAGCCAGAATGGAGTAGGTGATTTTCGATGTAGTTGATGCCCCCTATGCCTATAATGTCATCTTCGGAAGGGGCATGTTAAATCAATTCAGAGCCGTGGCGCATCATAATTATCTATGCTAAAGATGCCCACACAAGGAGGAGTGCTTATGCTCTTCGGTGATCAAGCTACAGCACGAAGGGCAGAATATGGCCATGGTCTACCTCTTGATCCTGGACAAATAAATAATGTGCAAGACCATTCAGAGGATATCCCTGTGTCAAGCAAATTATCGAAGATGTCCTCCCCAAGGGCAAGCTCCGAAGGAGAAATTGTAACGAAGATCATTGTAAAGGACGGCAAAGATTATCCCATCCAGTTTGGCAAGGAATTACCTTCAGAAATTGCTACTTCACTAGAAAAAGTAGTTAAAGAGAATTTGGATGTCTTTGCTTGGTCCGATGAAGACATTCTGGGAGTTGACCGAAGTATCACTGAGCATAGCCTACTTGTCAACCCAAGGGTTTGACCTGTTCGACAGGGGCTCCGCAAATTATCAACAGAGAGGGCAAGCCTTGCTAAGGCAAAAGTGGAAAAATTGTTGAAGGCCGAGATCATTAGAGAAGTGGCTCATACGGAGTGGTTAGCCAACCCAGTCTTCGTCAATAAAAAGGCCTCCAGAAAGTGGCGTATGTGCATTGATTTTACATCCCTGAATAAAGCATGCCCACGTGACCCCTACCCAATGCCCCGTATTGATCAATTGGTCAACTCCACTGCTGGTTTGGAGCTCTTGAGCTTCCTCGACGCGTACTCCAGATATCATCAAATATGGTCAAAACGCGAAGATGAAATCAAGACAAGTTTCGTAACTCCTTCGAGAGTCTTTTGTTATGTAAGAATGCCCTTCGACATGAGAAATGTCGGGGCAACTTTTTCAAGATTAATTGCTAAAGCTCTAGGTCACCAAATAGGCCGTAATGTCGAAACCTATATGGATGACATTGTAATAAAAAGTGCTTTAAAGCACCAACATAGTCTAGACTTGGCAGAAACTATTGAGAGCCTCCGAACATGTGGAGTACGCCTCAACCCCGAAAAATGTATCTTCAGAGCTCAAGCTGGGAAATTGTTAGGATATTTAGTTTCGGGCAGGGGGATCAAAGCTAGCCCAACTCAAATAACTGCACTGCAAAGAATGGCTCCGCCAGAAAACTTGAAGAAAGTTCAGAAGCTTACCGGACGCCTCGTAGCAGTTAGCAGATTTCTGGCAAGGTCCGTAGAGCGGAGCCTCCCAATATTCAAAGCCTTGAAAGGGTCCGAGGATTTTGCATGGACACCGGAGTGCCAAAAGAGATTTGATGATATTAAAGATTATCTCAGCAACATTGCAACACTCACCGTGCCCATTGCAGATGAAACTCTTCTTCTTTATCTTGCAGCTACGGGCTCAGCTGTCAGTGCGGTCCGTGTTCGAGAAATGGATTTCAATGGGAAGTTGGTACAAAATCTAGTATATTTTGTATCAGAAGCTTTATCCGGAGCAAAAACCAGATACTCCGAGTTGGAAAAATTGACTTATGCTCTAGTGATGGCTTCAAGGAAACTACGACATTATTTTCTAGCACATAATGTAATTGTATGAACTTCTTATCCTCTGGGAGATATGCTTCGAAGCAAAGATTCTACAGGGAGAATCGGAAAATGGGCCATCGAGTTAGCACCCTTCGGCATGTCCTTTGTAGCAAGAACAACAATCAAGTCATAGGTGGTGGCCAATTTTGTAGCAGAATGGACTCCACCTTCAGTATGGGCTCCGGAAAAATCAAGTGAAGGAATATGGACCATATATTCCGATGGAGCCTTTCAAGCATCTAGAGCAGGTGTCGGAGCAGTGATAATTTCACCTTGAGGACAAAAAAGCAATGTATTCCGTAAGGCTCAACTTTAAGTCCACCAATAATATTGCGGAGTACAAAGGAATTTTGCTAGGTCTTCACAAGGCACATGACCTTGGTGCTACAAGAGTCATTATAAAAACAGATTCCCAAATTGTAGCACGGCATGTTGATAAAAGTTTCCAAGTTCAGCATTCGCTGCTTGCTAAATATCTAGAAGAAATCCGTAAGATCGAAGCAGCATTTAAATGGATTTCTTTTCGATCCTTCTGCTTTCCATCTTTCGAGCAGATGGCTCGACACTTGTTTAGCTCCTTTGCTAAACCTGGTGTCGGACCATTTACTCCCACTCATGACCATTGATCTTGCAGGATTGATGACTGGAGGACGTGTGGATCATGGATTCAGGATATTCTCGCCACATGACGGGGCATCGCAGATGGTTCTCTAGCCTCACTTCCACGAGCTCCAAGGAGCTCATCACATCTGGAGCCATAAGGCCCATGCTCTTCAACATGGCTCCTCAATCTCCCCCTTGATTAGTGTATTGTCACCACCCTCTTCAGCAATTCTTCAGAACCTGCAAAACATGTGGAAACATGAAAACAAAAACAAAAACAAAAGAAAAAGAAGGAAGAAAATAAAATAAAATAAAAAGTTTAACCCTAATGACCAAAAGCCGAACAAAAACCAAAAAACGTTCATTGTGGTTAAACAAAATAAAAACTAAAACGAGTGCAATCTCAGAACTATCAACAAGGATATCCAAAGAGTAAAGGCAAAAGAGACTAAAAACTCCCCTGAAACAAATCCCAAAGAAAGCCAAAACTCCCCCTAAACTCTTAGAAAAGACCAAGTAACCCAAATTTTCTCCCCCTTGTTGACAATTGAACTCATCAAGTGATACTAAATGCACTCAAAGGATATAGACTTAAACTGCCCATGAAATGCAGCTCCCCCTCAAAATATGCAATGAATGCAGCTTGGGTGGAGGTGGAGTGTAAAAAGCATGCTTCTCAGATATGATTGACTGCAATTACAACATGTAACAAGTATAGCAAAAATAAGTACTGTCTAAGACACATGGCATGATCAGTGCAACAGATGATATCCAAAGAATGTCATTAACACGCATTTTTCAATTTTTGCAAACAAAAACATCACCACATTTCGTAGTTGCTAAGCAAGGTAAATCATGAGATGCAAGGTCTAGCTGATATCTACCAAGATAAGCATTGTCCACAACAAAGTGCTTCAGCAAACTTGTTATCTTTTTAATTTTCAGGCTTTCTATTTTCCTTTTTCAATTTTTGCTAGGGGTTATTTGCATGTCAGCCTTATGCTAACCGACCAAGTCAATCCTAGGCCAGAACTAGACCATCAGAAGCTTAAGACATTGGTCTTGGTATACATTACACTGTCCTAGTTCATACCAAAGTGCTATGGTAAGCAGTCTAGAATAATGCAATGCGACAAAGCAAACCCACCTGGATCTTTTCAAATTATGCGTAAAAAGGCATGAATTCTATAAAAAGGCATAAAACATATAAATGTCCAAGCTGCATATCTGCATCTAAGTAAGGATCTAGCTAAAAGGCATGCAAAAGATAGCAAAAGCATTCAACCTACACATGCTAGTTACCAGAAGCAATGGTGATCATTTTTACTTTTAAAGCATAAAAACCATGCATATTAAAGATATCAGACATATCATATGAACCGAAGCAAAGCATGATAATCGACATGTATTCAAAAGTCATGTAATAGCTAGAATAAGTAAAGCAGATTAATCATATAACAGAAGCAAGCTCAAAATGTGATATGTGAATATGCATGATATGAACACACATAAAGAGACTCAATAAAAAGTAAAGAAGAAAGTAAAACTGACTCAAATATCCTAAAAAGGATACACAACTCCCAAATCCCCTCGCAAACACTCAAAAGTAGAGTGATCTAGGGGTTTGGTAAAAATGTCAGCCAAGTGATGATGGGTATCAACATGAACAAGGTCAATGACACCTTTTGCATATTGATCCCTCAGAAAGTGAAAGCGCACATCAATATGTTTGGTTTTTGAATGAAGACATGTGTTTTTCCCTACACTAATCGCACTGGTACTATCACAAAACAAAGGTACTCTGGCAGGGAAGAACAACCCAAAATCTCGCAAAGTAGAAATCATCCAAACCGACCGTGAGCGCAACTCCAGATTCATACTTAGCCTCAGTAGTAGAAAGCGCAACTCCAGATTGCTTATGCGAAGACCAGGAAACAAGCGAAGAACCAAGAAACTGGCAATTACCGGAAGTCGACTTGCGATCCAGTCGACACCCACCAAAATCAGCGTTGGAAAAGCCAGATAAATCAAGAGACAATGATGCTGAATAGTAAAGACCTAGATCAGGTACATAGGTAAGGTACTTGAAAATACGCTTGACAGCCTACCGATGAGATGTGTGTGGTGAAAACTGAAAGCACGCGCACAGTCCCACGACAAACTAAATGTCCGGTCTCATCGCCGTCAAATACAGCAGCGATCCGATCATCCCTCGATGAGGAACCATGTTGAAGAGAATGTGACTTATGGCTCCAGATGTGATGAGTGATTGTCAACGAAAGTAGAAGAGGAGACGTGAAGAGAAGATGAGACCTGCTGTGTCTGGGCCACGTGTGACTCAGGTACACGGGCAGCGAGCGACTACCGGGCAGAGGGGTCGCGGAGTCAGGCTGGCCCAATCCGAGTACATGGGCTAGGAGCGGCAGAGGATCCACTGGTCTGTTGACCCGGATTGACTCAGGTACACGGGCAGCGAGCGATTGCCACACTTAGGGAGCTGCGAAATCAGGTCGGCCCAATCCAGGTACCCGATGCGAAGACGGTAGATGCTTTGTCAGTTTCGGCGCAAAACTGACAACTGATGATTATCTTTATTTAGGATTTTATTATTTTGCCTTTAGGCCCACAGTGTAATTTACCCTAGGGGTAAATTTGTCTTTTTCCCTTTTAGTATGTTGCCTATAAATAGGCCCCAACCCCCTAGGGTTAGGGTTAACTCATTGGCAATTAAAAATTCGAGTTCAATCTATTCCCCATTTTCCTTCTCGACTGCCGCCTGTCAACTCCCACCACTATTTTTTTTCGCCACCGCCTTTTGCTTCGGTCCTCGTGCGGTGTGCTCATGGCGCAGGCTGTGTTGCGTGGCTTCACTAGCTGTTGTTCAGAGCGAACGGGCCCGAGGCGTAGGCGTGACTATGTGCAGCCTTCGACGCGAGGGCTCTGAAGCACAGCAGTAGTGTCAGCGCACAGGGAAAAAGAAAGGCAGCAGCAGCTTCGTCACGCAACCCAACAGCAGCCTAGAGGCCTAGGCTCTAGCAGCACCAGGCACACGTGGTGAGATTAGAGCAGACGGCAGTAGGATTTCTTTGCATGTGGAGACCAAGGCCTGGCCGCATGCTCGCACATCATCTTCCTTTTCCCTGGCGCGTGTTCTGCAGCAGGTAGCCAGCAGTATCGGTGATTGCGTTCATGGCGCAGCAACGTATGGTAGCAGCGGCTTCGTCAACACGCGCAACAGCGGTATCAGTGCGCGGTGTGTTCGAGGTGCAGCAGCTGTTGCTGCAGCTTCTTGGAGCAGTGCGAGCGGGAGCCCTTTTGGTGTGCAGGTACAGCGTAGGCCAGGGAGCTGCGTCAGGAGCATGTGTTTCAGTGCACAGTTGCATCAACACGGCATCAGGAGCGGCACAAGTGCCTTGACTTGGCGTGAGGAATCCAGAAGACACTAGTCTTTCTGTTTTTTGGTTGATGCGCATACAGGAAACCAAGGAAGACTTCAGTAATTGATGTGTGTGGCCCACAAGGCATGATGATGGAGAAGACCAAGCCACAAGCCGCACGCATCAGCATCAAAGCAGTAAATCACATTCCTCGATCCTCGTGCATTTATTTTTAGATTAATAAGACTGCAAGTAATTTTTTTACTGCATTTAATTCATTGATTATTGTGTTTACACATATCTCTAGACTACCTGAAATTTCTTGGATATTTTGCATGTGCTTGATGAATTATCAGTATCTTTGATGAATCGTTAATAGAACTGTCATTTGTCCTATAAGTTAACTTGATCTGCTTTTAAGCACTTTGTTGGTGTCTTTTTAATTAGGACACTGGTCATTTTTAGTCTAGATTATTTTTAGTACATGCGATCTGTTCTGCTTCTGTTGTTTGTTTGTCGAGGTGCGTTGGGTGTTGGGAGTAGGCCATTGATTCGAAAGAATTTTTAGGCTCCCATTCACCCCCTCTGCTCGCTACTTTCGGTACTACAAGTGGTATCAGAGCTTGGTTAGGTTTTTTCCATACCTTAATCGGTTCTAACCCTAGGTATTGATCATGACTTCCTCTCGTAAGGTCCCGTCCCTTGAAGCTTTTGGCTACACTTATTGGAAGACTCGCATGCGAGCCTATCTCATGGGCTAGAGCTTGGACATTTGGGATATTTGTGTTCACACTACTCTTTCTATACTTCCTGTCACTGAGCGCACTTCTCCTGATATAATCGCCCAGCATCAGAACAATAGCAAAGCGGTGCAAATTTTATTTTCTGGTTTAGGTACTAGTTAGTTTGAGCGTGTTAGCCATCTCGACACTACTCGAGAGATCTGGGCTACCCTCCAAGCACACCATGAGGGGACAGCTCAGGTCAAGGCTAGGCTCTATCAGACCTACAAGCGTGAGTATGAAAATTTCTCACAGAAGACGGGTGAGACTGTTGAGGCTTTGTTTGGTCGCTTTCAATCGATCATTAACAAGCTTCGGGCCAACAAGGCTGATCGTGATCAGCTGGTCTCAGATCATGAATAGGCGCTCCATGAAGTATGAAAGGCTTTCCATGCAGCGGCCACACCTTCGGAAGGAGTAAGAAGTTAGTCGTCATCGAAGGTAATGGGACCCCCCCTGTGCTCGGAGTCATCGATTGGCCCAGATCTTCGTAGTAACGAAGTATGCCGATAGCAGCCACTTGTCCGGAGATTTCTCCGTACCGAATGCCTGCTGTCTTCATTTGCTTCGCTGCTCCTTGGATCCTTTTCAACCGTCGCAGCAGGGAGATGTTGTCATCCGAAGGAAGCATCCTAGTAGTACCGAAGTACTCTAGAACGCCTAGAAATTGGTCCATGACCTCCGCAGCTACCTTCTCCGACTTAAGCTTATCTTCAATTAATGCATCCTTCGTCGAAGTTAGCTCTCTTACTACTCCAGAGAGCCTAGCTGCCTCCGTAGCTAAAGAATTCTTCTGATTGAGCAGTTGGCTAGCTTCTTCGGCAGCTTTGGCTTTTTCTTCTTGGAGCCTAACAAGCTCAGCCCCCGCAGTAGCGTGCTCCGCCTGCATATTTTCGATTTCCGCTCGAAGCACAATTTTTTCTGCTTCGAGCTCTTTGTTCACACCTTCCAAGCCTTGTCTGGCCCTGCGCTCCGTTGAAACCATGTTGTCCAAGTGGGCCACTCGACTTTCGGAGATAGTAAGATTTCATTGAAGAGCTGCATTTTCCTCTCGAAGGCGAACGCTTCCACGTTCATTTGAGATGTTCGCAGCTCGGGCCAAGATTGTTTGCTGCGAAAAGAAAAAACCAAGGTGAGAAATTATTTGTATATAAATTTGATGTTGTTTTGCAGATACTTCGTACCTGGTATGCTGCACGTTCCATGGCAGCGTTAAGCTCCAAACTCTCGCCTCGCTCAAGATAGCCACCAAGTCTGTCTCCCCAACTTCGCGACTAGCTCGATCCAAAGGCTCGAGCAAAGTCCGAAGCCCAGTTTTTCGCTACAAGAAAGGAGCTAGAAGAGGGAGCATGCTCAAGTCTTGCTAGTCATCTTCGCTTGGCGAAGGCCCGGAGAGCTGAGCCGTGGTTTTTGGAGCCCCGGTAGAATGGCCCCCCTCAGTAGATTGGCTCTCATCTGTTGACTCAGATGGAGTTGATCCTGAGCTCAGAGCAGGGAGGGGGTCAATCTTCCCTTTGCCTTTTCCAGGCACCATTTGAGTGGCTCCTGGAATTGGCTCCAAAGTTGTCGAAGGT
Organism: Zizania palustris; assembly: GCA_019279435.1. NCBI lineage: Eukaryota > Viridiplantae > Streptophyta > Magnoliopsida > Poales > Poaceae > Zizania > Zizania palustris. Next base: position 104,376,387 of record JAAALK010000079.1, on the reverse strand, counting down.
CCAGGAATTATATCTTCGGGACGGACCTCTTCCACGGAAGTGGATCCTGTAAAAACAAAGGTATTATATATTGTATAATTTCACAGGGAAAAAGAACAAAAGAATTATGCGAAGTTTACCTTCGACATTTTGGCGACGGGTAAGCATTGGACTGCTTGGCAAGTCAAAGGCTACTCCAAAGTCTTCGTCGGAGTCAATGGTCAAAACTTCGACTGTTGGAGCATCTTCTTGAGCAGCCATTGTTACTTCACCCGGAATCAAAGCTGCAGTAACTTTGACTCCACTTTCGTCCATAGGGGCTCCGTCTTGAGGTAAATCTTCTTGAGCAGCCGGAGTCCTCACTTGCTCAAGGTTGGCTTAAGGATCCGGCAAGCTCGCAGCATCATCAATATGTGTATCTCTTTGGGCTGCATCCTCGTCAATCAGGCCCACAAGCATCCTGCCTTCATCCTCCAAAGAATCGGAGATTGAAGCTCTTGGACTCGAAGGCGCAGGAACTCTTGGCTTTCGGGCCACCTTCTTGAGCGGAGTTTTGGCAGAACTCGAAGCTCCAGTTTCGGCTTTTCTCTTTTTGGGCCCTTTCTCCGAAGGCACCCAATCCACCAGAGGGGGTGGAATAACTTCGAGTAGCCCCCTTACTCGGTTGGATCGCTCCAAAGTACCAACCAATTTGATTCTCCATTCTTTCTCGGTCGGAGTTGGGACGCCCAAAATCTTCTCCGAAGCCCGTACAATCTGCTCTGAAGTTATAGGGGCTGAAGAAGCTGAAAAATGAGTTAAGTTCGTCAACTCTTCGAATAAATATACATGGTATATGTTGTTTTCGAAGTTACCTGCATGGCTCGAAGTTGAAGAAATTTTCCGAAGACCGTGCTCCGAATCTTCCTCGAAAGTGATCGGCCAGTTGGCCATCAGGGGAGGGATTTGAAGCCCGAGGAATTCTTCGGCTAAGTCTCGCATACTCAAGCGGTGACTGATTTTTTGAAGCAAGCTCAGACGAGCTTCGAGTTCGCCTGGATCCGGGTGCACAAGGGCTTCCTTTCGGAAGTTGATATCTTGCAAAGGTCCAGCTAGGTGGCTACTTGCCCCAACTTCGGCGTAAAACCACTTCAAGATCCAGTCGGTGTACCATCTGGCATTGATGGCCTTGGCAGGAAACCGGAGAGCATACTTGTCCCGAAGTCTGAAGTTGATGCTTCCGAAAGCCACTACCATCTTCTCACCTCCGGGGCCTACGAAGGTCTTCGGTTGGCATGAAGCTCTGTGCAGTGCTGCGAAGATCTCCGCCCTTCCTTCACAACCTTCGGCTCGCAACGCCCATTCGAAGATGGCGAGACGCGCTACCACATTCGGAGAGAGTAGGGGGAGAGTGACATGGAACAAGTCCAATACCTCCGCCAAGAAGTCAACCGCCGGAAGCCCCAAACCAGCTTCGAAGAAGGCTTCGAAGACGACCACTTCTCCGGGTCTCGGTGACGGAATGATTTCCTTCCTAGGTTTGCGAATCATAACCCCGGAACTGATCTTGCCTTCTACTTCGGCCGCAAGCGATTCTCTTTTGCAGGTTGAAGGCCCCAGTTGATAAGACTGGTCCGTGTACTTTGTCGACGCCGGGTAGAGGTCTTGAGGGCCAAGATTTTGGGGATTTCCTGCCGTCGTCGCCATTGTAGCCATTGCTAATGTCGGAGTCGCCGCCGCCAATGTTGCAGCCACCGCTGCTGCCACAGCCTGCTGCCGAGCCAAAGTTGAAGCCGCTCCGGGACCTTTGAAGCTGGTTTTCACCATTAGATCTCGCGGATTGCTTCGGAGGGAGAATGGAGGCTAGGGCTTGATTGATGGTCTGTTTGCACGAAAGCAGTGGAAAGGTACTCAAGAAGGGTATGGGCCCTCTATTTATAGCCTAGACCCCGATTTTTTACCGTTTGCCTATGCTGTTTCATATTCTTGACCGTTACTTTGTTCCGGAATTAACGCATTGCGTAACTTCTGTAAGAAGAAAGAAGCTAATGACTATTTTTTCCAAGTCTAAAAAGGCTTTCGGACTTTTCGAGTTAGTTCTAAGTTGCCTCGAATGTAATTTTCTTAGAAACTGATTCATAGTTTACATCTCCACGTAGTTCGGAGATGGTTTAAATCTGCTACCCCCTACGCATGATTATTTTTCTTGCGTATACTGCTCTCCTAACATTGCAGACTTAGCGGAGAAGCGTATTCGAGGGGCTACTGTTGGCGGAAAATATTCCATCTTCAGGGTTATTGCAGTAACAAGACAAAGGTTGGTGATTAAGTCCAAGATTTCCAACATATGACTCCGGGGATGCATTGAGTCAAGTTCGAAGTATAATGATGGACTCCAATTCGGAGTATATCTTCGAACTTGAACTCTTCCAAGAGCTTCCTTGCCAGCTAAGATGGAAGACTTATCTTCTTTCTCATTAGATTGGTCTTTTACCATTTTAGCCCTATTAAGGGCACCAAATAGTTTCCACTATGTCGGTTGTAATAGAGGGGTAAAAGGGTCTTTTCCTTAATGTTTGGGCCTGTAAATACCCCATGTTTTACCCTGTAATGAGGATCGAATACTTAGTTATTCAATACACAACTTCGAACTGCTTTGAGCTATTATCCCATTCGGAGGCTTGCAATCACTACAACAAAACAGGCAACTTCCGTCGGCCAAAGCCGACGGAAGTTAGCCCTTTCCCGACGGAAGAAGGCAACTTCCGTCGGCAAAACGCTATCTTCCGTCGGCCTTTGGCCGACGGAAGCGCGGCGACGGAAGTTAGCTAACTTCCGTCGGCGGCCGACGGAAGTTAGCTAACTTCCGTCGGCTTGACGTGGCCGACGGAAGTTAGCGCCGAACACTGCCACGTCACCAGGGGGGCTTTAACTTCCGTCGGCCAGGCTGGCCGACGGAAGTTAGGGGCAGCTAACTTCCGTCGGCTTTGACCATAGCCGACGGAAGTTAGCCTTTCTGCCCACGTGGCCGAAACCAGCTAACTTCCGTCGGCTATGGTCAAAGCCGACGGAAGTTACCTGGTATTTTTTTTTTATTTTTTCCTGGTTCCCCTACTCACACTCACATCAAACCACAATTTCACATACATTCATCATACACATCCAAAATAACATTTCACATCCAAAATCACATTCAAACTTCACATATAACATCCAAAACCACATCTCACATCCAAAATCACATCCACACTTCACACATCACATCCAAAATCACATAATATAACTGAATTCATATCCAAAGTCACAGTAAACATCTGAATTCACATATAACATCCAAACTCACATACAAATTCACAAAACACAGCGAGAGCCACATACAAAGTCATTTTGTCCATATACTCACTGATCGCCCACATTTGGGTCATGGGCGCCGCCGCTGCCTCCCGCTTCGTCCACATTTGCCCCGGAGGCTCCATCTTGACCAGGCGTACGGAAACACTGAAGAAATAGACAAAATTAGAAACGAACTCAACTACCCTTCTAAACGCTAACTTAAGTGTTTAGGAGGTACCTCAGGTGATGTAGGAGATAGTGGTGGTGGCGGGGGAGGTAGTGGTTGGAAAATGGACATGTCAAATCCACTGTTTTGCTGGGCTAGTTGCTACACATGTTGTAATGTAATCAGTTAGTTCTAAACCTATTTCTGAATACTTTTGAACTGCAACACTCTAAAGTAAGCTTACTTGGATCATCGCCTGCTGTTGTGCTAAGCAGGCGGTATAGTACTCTTGTTGTTTCTTGTAGTGCTCGTCGCGCCGCCTCATGTCCTCCCTCATCCGAACCATCTCCGGGGTTTCTTCTGAGCGACGACGGCTGGAGCCAACTCCGACGGAGCTCTGCGACGACTGAGCTGACTTCTGAGCTCTCACCGCTCTCGAGTCAATAACTCCATTGAACATGGAGTACCTGCAACATTAACAGGGGTTAGTTACCATCACAATACCATACACAAAACATTAATAAAAACATTGTCTCACCGTCCATGGCTTTTGCCACCTCCGCTGGAGTACACGGCCATTTGGTCCACAGGTTCTCTCCGCCAATCATAGTTCTCTCCATGGAGTCGAACCATGTGTTCACCATACTGCGCCTGCAAAAAACATGTCCGATTAGCTAGACGCAGAAAAATGAAATTACGTCAACTCTTATTAATAACATCTCACCAAATGGTCCGTGGCTGTCTGGCTACACAAGACATCTGGCTGTGCCGGATCGCTTCCTTTGTGACCAGAGGTATACACCTCTATGTCACTTGGCACGTTGCCAGATTTAGCTTCCTGTGCATTAGAAATGAGTTAGTCGCATTACAATGTATCTATAGCTAGAGAGTGACAGATCGGTCTTACCAAGCGTTTAGCGTGGCGAATATGTCCGTCGGCACCATATCTGTGCTTTGGATCCGTCCCGCGGCATTGTCTTTTCTGCTCGGAAGTCTTCTTAAATGCATCTGAAGACCAAATCTTGCAGAATTCAAAATAGGCGTCCTCGCGGTTTGCCAACCACGGAATCCTCACCTGAACAGAGATGCTATTTGTATTATATGACAACAAATCTCAACAATCGAAGAGGTAAAAAGTTAGAATTGTTTACCGAACGGTATTCTTCTTCAGTCAAATAGACTGACGATGAGCCCGTCGCCTTGCTCATTCGTTGCCCTAGCTTCTCCTTGTAGTAAGCATTGTTCGCTTGAATGCGGGCATACGAAATGGCGTCCTTCACCACCTTATGCGCATTGTTGTTGAAGACTACAAGCGCATGGTTATGGTGATTGCCGACTTCTGGCAAGCAAAAGCGTAACTGCAAAAATAATGATTAGTATAGTGTTGTAACTCGAAAATTCTAAAAGAAAATTGAAAAAACACTTGCATACCCAGAAGTCATGAGACACCGCCCCCTGAGCAGTTCCGTGTCGCCCGTCAGGAGCGAACCGGTACTGGTCCCATGTTTGGCATAGAACCCGCTCACCGGTCGGCATTGTCAGCATCCCTGGGTAGTGCAGACGGCACAGGTTACCCAATATCTGGTTAACCTGTCTGACCCTCGAAGTGCCGTCGAACCGAGAGTCAATCCAAGATCTAGAAATACATAATAAATAAAGTTAATTAGTTTAGTGAAAGAAATTTTTTGAAAACAAAAGCAAAACAACAGAAGAGTATTACACTTACCCGTCACCAACAGGCGTAATCTCGATCTTGGCTCCACCGGAAGAGACTACTGGTGGAGCGACCAAGTGACTCGTCCTGAAAGTTACCGAGGACCCGCCGGCAGCCTCAGCACCTTCCTCCTGACCCGCACCCTCCGGGAGATCCCCCTGCCCCGCACCGGCCTCTGGGTCATCCCCCTGCCCCACACCCTCTGGGTCATCCCTCTGTGCCGCACACTCTGGGACATCCCCCTCTTGCCCGCCACCCACCGGCCGATCATCCTCATGACCCGCACTCTCCAAGTGTTGTTCCTCCTACAAAACAATATTGAAACAATTAGTAATAGTTTATAACTGGCATAAAAAACAATCTGAAAGTTACCTCCTCATCTAGTTGAAATGCAATAGGCCGACCAATTAATGTCGGATCTATGCATCTCAGCAGCTGCTCTTGACGACGCCTGTTTGAAGAAGAGGAACTACCCTGGAATAGGGTGTCCTCCTGACTCGTCGGTGTACTCGCCGGAGTACTCGCCGATGAACTCCCCAAGCGGAAGAGCTTCCTCGTGACAGTCTTCTTATTTTTCGACATCCTGTTCAAAATAAGCACAAACAAGCATTTATTAGTAAAGAAGGTTTGTACATATGAAAAAACATGTAATATGAAGTATATTGCATATCCATGTATCAAAACAATTACTTGTCAATTATCATCAAAATCAGGATCAATTTGTCCTTTTCTCCCCAAAGCACGCCATGTTACTTTTTCTTCTTATGTTGGTGTTTCCTTTTCTCGGGAACTGCCACATCATTAGAATCGCCGAGAAAAGAATCTGTCGACGATTCTGACTCTACATTAAACGAAGTCGGCAATTCATCATCTTGATAAACCTCATCGACCTCTTCAACCTCCAATTGATAAGCGTCATCACTAGGGGTTTGTAGACGTTCCCGAGGATTCACTTTGTAGACTACCCACCAAGCACTTAGTTTTTCACATGGGTAGGGCATATAATACACCTGCTCGACTTGATGAGCAAGGACAAAATTGTCGCAACTAGATAATCGTTCCGCGTGTTTGACTTCAACCATCCCAAATTGGTTTTCACGAGTACCATGTTTAGGGTCGAACCAATCACAATCGAAGAAGACTACTTTAATCTCTTTATTCCCGGCAAATTTGTACTCGATTATATTTTTGATGATTCCATAATACATAGTTTCGTGTCCTTGTCCATCAACGACCCTTGTAACAACACCAGTATTAGTTGTTGCCGCTAGAGGTCGATATGCTTCAAATATAGTTGAACGGAAGCGGAAACCATTAACATCGTAGCGACCGTAACTTTTGGCACTAATACTCCCGTAAGAGAGCTGTCGCAAGTCTATATGTACATTGTCAGCGAGCACGCACTGCAAATCATAAGAGATTATAAGATAATTAACCCAGTAGAGTAAAATAATACGTGTCAGAAAAGGTAAGGATTTACATGTTCTCTGAACCAAGTGAGAAAACTAGGCCCGCCATTTACTCCTTCTCGACGCAATTTATCTAATTGCTTCTCCGTTGGTTGACGACCAGATGGCAAGTATTTCGAATCAAACATACTGTCAATGTAACGAATAGGTAAACAAACGGGTATAAAATTTGGAGGTAAAATATAAAACTAAAACGAATCACTTACGCGAAATATTGTTCCATCTCTTCCATATTTGAGTACATGTAGAGCAAGGCATTTGTTCGTTCTTCCTGAGTTACATAATATGTCGTGGAAACACCAACAGTTATGCCCTTCCACCCAAATATTTGGAGATCACTACAAGGATGGTCTTCATCCATATGGTACCGTGTAGCAGGTGTGTTGACATTGTGATGCTCAGCGAAGTATACACTAGTGAAGTATGCTATCTCTTTCAATTTAAATTCTTCTGCGATGCAACCTTCAACTCTGGCCTTATTACCAACCATCGCTCTAAGCTTCTTTAGGGACCTTTCAATATGATACATCCACCTATATTGCACAGGGCCACCTACCTTAGCTTCATATGGCAGATGAACCAGTAAATGTTGCATTGGATTGAAGAACCCTGGAGGGAATATTTTTTCCAGTTTACATAAAAGTACCGGGATCTCTTTCTCTAGCATCTCCATCATATCTTTCTTAATTTCTTTCGCACAAAGTTGTCTATAAAAATGGCTCAGCTCAGCTAACGCCTTCCACACATCATCATTCAGGTACCCACGAAACATTACAGGAAGGAGTCTTTCCATTATTATGTGGTAATCGTGACTTTTCAATCCATTTAATTTCCCTGTCTTCAAGTTCACAGCTCTTCTAAATCCTGCGGCGTAACCATCTGGGAATTTCAAATTTTTCAACCACCTCATTACTTGTTTTTTTTCTTTAGGTTTTAAACAAAATGGGGCACGTGGCTTGCCACCACTATTCGTCAACTCAAGGGTTGGTCGATTACAAATCTCAGCTAAATCTCTTCTCGCCTTTACATTATCTTTTGTCCTGTCAGTAAAATCCATACATGTACTTATAATGCTTTCACCAACATTACGTTCCTGATGCATAACGTCAATGTTGTGCATCAGAATTAGTGATTTGACGTACGGCAGTTCCCATAAACCACATATGTGAGTCCAATTATGTTCGGTTCCGAATCCTACAAATCCATCCTCATTTTCATTAAGGACCAACTCATTCAGCATATCAGCGATTTCTGTACCATTTAAACGCCTTGGTGGTCCCTTTACAACAATGCTGTCCTTCTTGAAATTGTTCCTCTGTAACCTAAATGGGTGATTCATGGGCAAAAAGCATCTATGGCAATCAAAGTAACAAATCTTTCCCCCGAAGTTCAGACGGAAACAATCTGTGTCCTTTGCACATATCGGGCATGTCAACCTTCCATGACAACTCCAACCAGAAAAAATACCGTATGCCGGAAAATCGTGGACCGACCACAGATACGCAACTCGAAGATTGAATTTTTGTTTCTGGTCATAGTCATATGCTTCAACTCCTTTCCACAATTGTTTCAACTCTTCAATTAAGGGCTTCAACATCACGTTTAGTCGTGTTCCAGGATGATCTGGACCGGGTATAATGAGACACAGGAACATAAATTCATATTTCATACAAAATGAAGGTGGAAGGTTGTATGGAATAGCAAACACGGGCCAACAAGAGTACGACGATGCCGTTACATTGAAAGGCGTGAATCCATCAGTTGCCAACCCGATGCGAACATTCCTTGCATCACTAGCAAAGTCTGCATCAAAATCATCTAGAGCCTTCCATGCCGCACCATCAGATGGGTGCACCATTACTTCATTATTCTCACGTACACCTTCTTTATGCCATCGCATATGTCTAGCGGTTTTCTTTGATAGAAACAATCGTTTCACCCGAGGTGTAAGAGGCATGTAACGAAGTTGCTTATGAGCAACCTCTGTCGTCACCTTCTCTCCGTCTTCATTTACGACCTCTACGAATCTCGGTTTACCACATTTTAAGCATTTCACCTCATTACTATGTTCTTTCCAGAACAGCATACAATTATCTCGGCACACATCAATCTTCTCATACTCCATACCGAGAGCAGAAAGCATTTTCTTTGACTGATACATGTCTTTCGGCACCTTATGGTTCTTAGGAAGGATATCGCTGATCAGATTCAAGAGCTCCTTATAACAATTGTTTGAAAATGCAAACTTTGACTTAATAGCCATAATACGAGTCACGAAAGCGAGAACGCTTACGGTGGTGTGCTCATGCAATGGCTCTTCTGAAGCTCGAAGGATGTCGAAAAACTTTTGAACCTCCGGTGTTAGAGGATCCTCGGGGTTTGATTCAAACTCCGGTCGTATAGCATCAACCATCTCATCCATCCTATCGTCAGCAACGCTATCATCTTCTTCTTCCACTGCTAATACCGTTTTTTCAAGGCCTGTCTCGCCGTGAAAAGACCAAACTTCATAACCTGGCACGAAACCATATTTGCAAATATGCAATGACAACGTCCTCTTGTCTTGCCAACGAGAATTTCTGCACTTCATGCATGGGCACCTCGCGCCAGTGTTTGTTGTCAAAGCGAATGCACGATCAACAAATTTCTCAGCGTTGATTACCCACTCCCTCGTGTGAGCTCCACTTTTCATCCAACCACTATACATCCACCGTCGGTCGTCCTCAGCCATTCTATATGCAAAACATTCATTCAATCAAGAAGATTCACGCACTGGCCGCTATAAAAGGGCTCGCAACATACACAACGGAGGGGAAGCAGAGGCGGCCGGGCGGCTGGCGACGCAAGGGGAAGCAGAGCCCGCGGCGCAAGGGAACAGGGTTAACCGAAAGGCCTGTGCCACACCTTAGACACTACCACGGACCCTAGGCGCCCGCCCAGACACGCCTGATGGCGATCGCGATTCACCATGACATCCGGCGGTGACCGCCTGGACGTCTAGTCGGCGCAGGCGACGCCATGGCAACCATGGTCTATAGGAAAAGATAGGTCCTAAACCCACCCAAGAGTGACCGACAAAACGTGGTATTTATGACGAGCCATGAGTTCGAACGAAATTTCAGCAGCATAACCCCGCTGTTCTCCAATTGCACGCCTGATAGTGGTGCAATGGAGAACAACAAGGTTATGTTACTGAAATCCCATTCGGACTCATGACTCATCATAAAACCACGCTCTGTCGCCCACTCCGAGGCTGTCCAAAAAGGGACAATTCCGGACCTACACATCTCACACGCATGACACGTGTGAGACATGTTGGTCCGAAACGGGTGACGCATAGGTTTCGTTACACTATCTACGTTGTTGTCAAATAAAAAATTGCATACGAAAAAAAAACTATAAATTAGTAGAATAATATAATTAGAATCATATATACATAATATCACAACATATATTGCATATTAAAACAAAACATCACATATGAAACATATTTAAAAGCGTGAAACATACATAAAATCTCAATATTAATACATGACAAAATTCATATATGTAGCAAAAAATACCAAGAAGCAAGTCATACTAAAAAACATCTAAGAAACCTTTATAAAGCAAGATGCATACTACTATCATTCCACATTTCAATATATTGCAATCCAGTACAACGACAAAATTCAGAAATAAATTAACTTTCAAGTTTCAACTATACTAACAATATCATATCATGCACAAATTAAAAGCGAAAAAAATTAAAGCCGAAAAAAATTACTTAATCGTCGGGCGGCGACGAGTGGTGGGTGATGGTGTCCGGAGGCCGGCGGTGATCACAGTGGGCGGCAGAGACGCGTGGAGCCCCTGGCAGCGGAGGCGGGCGTGCGGCCGAGGCGGCGGCCGGGCGGCCGGGCGGGCGGGCGGGCGGGCGGGCGGGCGGGCGGCCGAGGCGGCGGCCGGGCGGACGGCGGCCGGCCGGGCGGGCGGCGGCCGAGGCGGCGGCCGGGCGGACGGCGGCCGGCCGAGCGGGTGGCCGGGCGGGCGAGGGGCGGCCGGGCGGCGAAGCGGCGGCGGCGGGCGGGCGGTGGCCGAGGCGGTGGCCGGGCGGACGGCGGCCGGCCGGGCGGGCGGCCGGGCGGGCGAGGGCGGCCGGGCGGCGAAGCGGCGGCGGCGGGCGGGCGGCGGCCGAGGCGGCGAAGCGGCGGCGGCGGGGAACGGGCGGGAGTGCGCGCGTGTACAGGGAGTTAGGGCTCCCTGTACGCGCGCGCGGTTGGGTGAAAAGCCCCATAACTTCCGTCGGCCAACATTAAAGCCGACGGAAGTTAGCTAACTTCCGTCGGCTTTAATGCTGGCCGACGGAAGTTAGGGGGATCCGGGCGGCCGCGGAAAAACCCCCGATAACTTCCGTCGGCCACTGTCAGAAGCCGACGGAAGTTAAGTTAACTTCCGTCGGCTTGTGGAGGCCGACGGAAGTTATTTAACTTCCGTCGGCTTGCCCAAAAGCCGACGGAAGTTAACTTGGCCGACGAAAATGTTCTGTTTTGTTGTAGTGAATAGTTCATTTCACAAACACTTCATTTGTTAGTTCTTAATCTCTGAAAACATGTTAGCATAATCTTTTACGCCAACAGTTATGATTTACATTCTCGAGGCTTTCGTGTTTGGAACCTCGACTATCAGTAGCTTGTAGAGACTTGTGAGGTTTATTTTGATGAGTCCATGCCTTCGCTGACTCCTTTTGAGCTTTCTTGACATGATGAGCTAGGAGAGTCCATCTTCGAGGAAGATGATGATGCTCTTGCTGTTGATGAGGGTGTACCTTCTTCACAACCAGCAGACCCCGCACCTTCTGAGACTTCGACTGAGGACGAGGGCGGACCTCTGATCACTCCTTCTACTTCGATTGAGCCCCCTCAGCTGAGTCTAGAGCCGCCAGTTACTGACTCTAGTGAGGTGACTTCAGATCTCCTAGGATCCCGAGCAGTTCAGCGTGATCACCCTTTAGAGCTCATCATCGGTGATCTCACTTCGAGATCCTTGCGTTCTTCTATTGGTTCTCTTGCTATGTTTGCTGAGTCTGCGTTTGTTGCCACTTTTGAGCCCAGAGACGTTTCTCATGCTCTTTCTGATTCAAATTGGATAAACGCCATGCAAGAGGAGCTTGAGAATTTTGTTCGCAATCGGGTTTGGACACTAGTTGAGCTGCCACCTGGATGCAACCCCATAGGCACCAAGTGGGTGTTTAAGAACAACCAAGGTGAAGATGGGGTGGTAGTGCGCAACAAAGCTCGACTAGTTGCACAAGGTTTTTGCCAGAAAGAGGGTATTGATTTTGAGGAGACCTTTTCCCCTGTTGCCCATCTTAAGTCGATTCGTATTCTTTTGGCTTTTGCTGCTTCTAAAGGTTTTAAGCTTTTTCAAATGGATGTCAAGAGTGCTTTTCTGAATGAGTATATAGAGGAGGAGGTCTATGTTAGGCAGCCCTCGGTTTTGAGAACCCTATGTTTCCTCGACATGTTTTCAAGTTGCAGAAAGCTTTATATGGTCTGAAGCAAGCCCCCAGGGCTTGGTATGATCACCTAAAGCAGTTTTTGTTGGGGAATGGCTTTGTGATGGGTTCTGTGGACAAAACTCTTTTCTTGCTCAAAGTTGGCTCAGACTTATTGATTGCTCAGATTTAAGTGGACAATATTATTTTTGGTGGTTCTACTAATGAGCTTGTGTCCAAGTTTTCTTAGCAGATGCACAATGAGTATGAGATGAGCCTCATGGTTGAGCTCAAGTATTTCTTAGGGCTCCAAATCAAGCAGACCAAGGACGGCATCTTCATTCACCAGAGCAAGTACACGCGGGACATGCTGAAGAACTTTGATTTTGGTGGAGAGCTGAAGCCTCAGATGACCCCAATGGGTACATCTGGGGCCTGGACAAGGATGAGAGCGGCGTCAAGGTCATCGAGAGAGAGTATCGAGGGATGATCGGATCGCTGCTGTACTTGACGGTGACCAAACCGGACATTCAGTTCACTGTGGGTTTGTGTGCGTGCTTTCTGTCTTCACCACGCGCATCTGACAGACAAACTGTCAAGCATATTTTCAGCTACCTTACTTATGCTCCTGATCTAGGTCGTTACTATTCAGCATCATTGTCTCTTGATTTATCTGGCTTTTCCGACGCTGATTTCGGTGGGTGACAGCTAGATCGCAAGTCGACTTCCGTTACTTGCCAGTTTCTTGGTTCTTCGCTTATATCTTGGTCTTCTCGAAAACAATCTGGAGTTGCGCTTTCTACTACTGAGGCTGAGTATGTAGCTGCTACTAGCTGCTGCTCATAGTTGGTTTTGATGATTTCTACTTTGTGGGATTTTTGGTTGTTCTTCCCTGCCAGAGTTCCTTTGTTTTGTGATAGTACCAGCGCGATTAGAGTAGGGAAAACCCATGTCTTCATTCAAAAACCAAACATATTGATGTGTGCTTTCACTTTCTAAGGGATCAGTATGAGAAAGGTGTCATTGACCTTGTTCATGTTGATACCCATCATCAGTTGGCTGACATTTTTACCAAACCCCTAGATCAGTCTACTTTTCACCGTTTGCTCTTTTCTTGAGTCTTTTCGTGTGAGTTCATATCATGCATATTCACATATCACACTTTGAGCTTGCTTCTGTTATATGATTGATCCGCTTTACTATTTCTAGCTAGTATATGCTTTTGAATAACTGTCGATGATCATGCTTTGCTTCACTTCACATGATATGTCTGATATCTGTCATATGCATGGCTTTTATGGATTAGAATTGAAAAATGATCACCATTGCTTCTGATAACTAGCATGTGTAGCCTGAATGCTTCTTCTATCTATTACATGTCTTGTAGCTAGATCCTTACTTAGATACAGATATGCAACTTGGACATCTATATGCTTTAACATGGAAAATGTGATATAAAAATGATAAAAAATCAGAAAAATGAAAAATCCATGCCTTTTTATTCTTGATTTGAAAAGATACAGGTGGGTTTGCTTTGTCGCATTGCATTGTTCTACACTGCTTACCATAGCATTTTGGTATGAACTAGAACAGTGTAATGTACGCCAAGACCAATGTCTTAAGCTTCTGATGGTCCAGTTCTGGCCTAGGCTTGACTTGGTCAGTTAGCATAAGGTTGACATACAAATAACCCCTGGCAAAAATGAAAAAGGAAAAGAAAAAGCCTGAAAATTAAAAGGATAACAAGTTTGTTGAAGCACTTTGTTCTGGACAAGGCTTATCTTGGTAGATATCAGCTAGCTTTTGCATCTCATACTTTACCTTGCTTGTCGACTAGAAAATGTGGTGATGCTTTTGTTTGCAAAAATTAAAAATGCGTGATAATGACATTCAATAGATATCATCTGTTGCACTAATCATGCCATGTGTCTTAGACGGTACTTCTTTTGCTATACCTGCTAGATGTTGTAATTGCAGTCAATCATATCTGAGAAGCATGCTTTTTACACTCCACCTGCACCCGAGTCACATTCATTGCATATTTTGAGGAGGAGCTGCATTTCAGTGGGAGTTTGTGTCTATGTCTCTTTAGAGTGCATTTAGTCTCACTTGATGAGTCCAATTGTCAACAAGGGGAAGAAATTTTCGGTTACTTGATCTTTTAAAAGAGTTTAGGGGGAGTTTTTGGCTCTCTCTGGGATTTGTTTCAGGGGGAGTTTTAGTCTCTTTTGCCCGATATCCTTGTTGATAATTCTGAGATTGCACTTGTTTTGAGTTTTTATTTTTAGTTAATCATAATGACCGTTTTTTTTCTTTCTTCTATCCGACTTTTTGTCATTATGGTTAAACTTTTATTTTATTTTCTTCTTTCTGTTTTCTTTTGTTTTTGTTTTCATGTTTCCACATGTTTTGCAGGTTCTGAAGAATTGTTGAAGAGGGTGTTGACAATGCACTCATCAGGGGGAGATTGAGGAACCATGTTGAAGAGCATGGGTATTATGGCTCCAGATGTGATGAGTGATTGTGAATGGAAGTCAAAGAAGAGACGTGAAGAGAATATGAGACCTGTCGTGTCTGGGCCGCGTGTGACTCATGTACACGGGTAGGGAGTGACTACCGGGCAGAGTGGTCGCGGAGTCGGGTTGGCCCAATCCGACTACATGGGCTATGAGCGGCAGAGGATCCACTGGTCTATTGACTGGGATTGACTTTGGTACACTGGTGGCGAGCGATTGCCGGGCTGAGGGAGCTGCGGAATCAGGTCGGCCCAATCCGGGTACGCGGTGCGAAGACGGTGGACGCTTTGTCAGTTTCGGTGCAAAACTGACAACTGATGATTATCTTTATTTAGGATTTTATTATTTTTCCTTTAGGCCCACAGTCTGTGTTATTCGAGTTAGTAAAAAACCCTAATGGCATTTTGATCATTTCTAATTTTATTTTCAGAGTCAGTGTAATTTACCCTAGGGGTAAATTAGTTTTTTCCCTTTTAGTGGGCTGCCTATAAATAGGCCCCAACCCCCTAGGGTTAGTGTTAACTCATTGGCAATTAAAAATTCGAGTTCAATCTATTCCCCGTTTTCCTTCTCCACCGTCGCCGCCTGTCAACTCCCACTGATCGAATCGCCGCCGCCGCTAATTTTTTTTTCACCACCGCCTTTCGCTTCGGTCCTCGTGGGGTGTGCGCGTGGCGCAGGCGGCGTTGTGTGGCTTTGCTGGTTGCTGTTCAACGAGAACGGGCTGTAGGTCCGAAAGTAGCAACCAGAGGGGGTGAATGGGCGCATAAAAAATTATTGCGAATCAATGGCCTTCTCGCAACACCCAACGCACCTCAACAAACAACCAGCAGGAACAAGAACAGTTCACAGGTCCAAAAATAATCTAGCCTAAAAACGACCGGTGTCCAAATCGAAAAGACACCAACACAGTGTTTAAAGGCAGACCAACAGTACATTCAATTCATAGGCACTTCAAACAATTTAATCCGCGTGCACACAAAACAAGAAGAAAGTTATACTGTTCAATTTTGTCTCCTAGATGAAACTTACCGAAGCTCATTCGAAATTGTTGTGCGAAGCCTGAAACTTGCCTCTGAAGGTAGCTTCAGCGAAGCTTCTACGAAGCGTGAGATGCGGTTCGCCGAAGCCTCCTTCGGTAGTGTCGAAGTCCATTCTCCGAAGCTCAATGTGACACCAAAGCCTCTCTGCCAAGCGAAGCTTCACCGAACACGTTGTGAGGCCATCCTCACAAACTTCGCACCCGTGCTTGCATGCGGCAGGGCTTCGACGCCTGACAACTTCGCGCACACTATCCCACGCAAAAGACTCTGCAAAATGTCCTGACGCAATGCCGCAGCTGCCTAGCAAACACGCTGCTGTGCGCTGCGCGGCATGGGAACGGCGTGCGAAGCCACTGCACGCAGCTGCTAGCTAGCTGCGCAGCCGCACGCTAGCGCTAGCTAGCCTGCCGCTAGGAGCTACTTGCCACCTAGACTGCATGCTAGTAGCACTGCTACGCTGCTGCACCGCTACTGCCAAGTCGCTGTAGCCGCTAGCCTGGCTGCTGCTGCTGCCCATAGGTGCTAGCAGTCCTAGGTTGAGATGCATGATGCGGCTGCTGCTGCTGAGCCAATAAAGAGACAGGCCGGAGAAAAATAGCACCCGTGCAGATGTGATTGTGGTGGCGACGTGGAGAAAAAATACTAGCGGTGAACTAAGAACAGATGAACAAACTAGGCATGCAAAACGAGGCAACAGAAAAAATAAATCCACAGCATGACGTCCGATGGCTGAGAAAGGAAGAATAAAACCTGATTGAGCGACTTCTCGATGTGCCAACGATGCAGAACCTGGTGAACTCGTGAAGAACAGAAAGCCCACGAAGACAGCGGCGCTCACAGGAAGAAGAAGCCAGAAAATAGAACAAAATGACCCAAACTTTTGTGGCATTAAAGTTGATTACAGAATGGGTAACCTGAACCCTAGGGATTGGGGCCCTTTTATAGGCAGCCCAATAAATGGGAAAATGCAAAAACACCCCTAGGGTTTTTAAATACGCTGAAATAAAAATGGAAAACACCGAAATGCCTTAGGATTTTTTACAGACTCGACTGACAGACTGTGGGCCTAAAGGCAAAATAGTAAAAACCTAAATGAAGATAACTTGTCCTGATGCGGAGCTTTCGTAACAGCTACGGCTTCGCCTCAGAACGGTCAGATCCGAGATCAGCGATCGTCAGTTTTGCGCTGAAACTGACAAAGCATCCACTATCTTCGCACCAGGTACCCGGATTGGGTCGGCCCGATTCCGCGGCTCCCTCAGCCCAGCAATCGCTCGCCGCCTGTATAACTGAGTCAATCCCGGTCAACAGACCAGTGGATCATCTGCTGCTCCTGGCCCATGTACTCGGATTGGGCCAGCCCGACTTCACGGCCCCTCTGCCCGACAGTCACTCGCTACCCGTGTACCTGAGTCACATGCGGCCCATACACAATAGGTCTTCTCTTCTCTTCATGTCCTCTTTGACTTCCGTTGACAATCACTCATCACATCTGGAGCCATGAGGCCCATGCTCTTCAACATGGCTCCTCAATCTCCCCCTTGATGAGTGCATTGTCAACACTTCTCTTCATCAGCTCTTCAGTACCTACAAGCACATGTGGAAACACGAAGACAAAATACAAGAAAATAGAAAGAAGAAAATAAAATAAAAGTTTAACCCTAATGACCAAAAGCCAAACAAAAGCAAGAAAGAAGGTCATTATGGTTAACCAAAAATAAAGACTCAAAACGAGTGCAATCTAAGAATTATCAACAAAGATATCCAAAGAGTAAGGACAAAAGAGACTAAAACTCCCCCTGAAACAAATCGCAGAGAAAGCCAAAACTCCCCCTAAACAAAAGAGACTAAAACTCCCCCTAAAACAAATCCTAGAGAAAGCCAAAATTCCCCCTAAACTCTTCTAAAAGATCGAGTGACCGAACATTTCTCCCCTTGTTGACAATTGGACTCATCAAGCGAGACTAAATGCACTATAAAGAGACACAAACTCGAACTCCCCTTGAAATGCAGCTCCCCCTCAAAATATGCAATGAATGCAACTGGGTGCAAGTGGAGTGTAAAAAGCATGCTTCTCAGATATGATTGACTACAATTACAACATCTAGTAGGTATAGCGAAAGACATATTGTCTAAGACACATGACATGATCAGTGCAGAAGATGATATATAAAGAAAGTCATTGACATGCATTTTCAATTTTTGCAAACAAAAGCATCACCACATTGCCTAGTCGACAAGCAAGGTAAAGCATGAGATACAAAAGCTAACTGATATCTACCAAGATAAGTATTGTCCGGAACAAAGTGCTTCAACAAACTTGTTATCCTTTTAAATTTCAGGCTTTTTCTTTTCCTTTTTCATTTTAGCAAGGGGTTATTTGCATGTCAAACCTTATGCTAACCGACCAAGTCAAGCGTAGGCCAGAACTGGACCATCAGAAGCTTAAGACATTGGTATTGGCATACATAACACGGTCCTAGTTCATACCAAAGTGCTATGGTAAGCAGTGTAGAACAATGCAATGCGACAAAGCAAACTCACTTGGATCTTTTCAATTTAAACATAAAAAGGCATGGAATTTTCATTTTTCTGATTTTTATCATTTTTATAGCACATTTCCATGTTAAAGCATAAAGATGTCCAAGTTGAATATCTGCATCTAAGTGAGGAACTAGCTACCAGGCATGTAAAAGATTGCAAAAGCACTCAGCCTACACATGCTAGTTACCAGAAGCAATGGTGATCATTTTTCAATTTTAAAGCATAAAAGCCATGCATATGACAGATATCAGACATATCATGTAAACTGAAAAAAAGCATGATCATCGACAAGTATTCAAAGGCATGTACCAGCTAGAATAAGTAAAGCAGATCAATCATATAACAGAAGCAAGCTCAAAGTGTGATATGTGGATATGCATGATATGAACACACATGAAAAGACTCAAGAAAAGAGTAAAGAATAAAGAAAACTGACTCAAAATATCCTAAAAATGATACACAACTCACAAATCCCCTCGCAAACGCTCAAAAGTAGACTGATCTAGGGGTTTGGTGAAAATGTCAGCCAACTGATGATGGGTATCAATCATCCAAACCAACTATGAGCAGCAGCTAGCAGCAGCTACATACCCAGCCTCAGTGGTAGAAAGTGCAACTCCAGTCTGCTTTCGATAAGACTAAGAGACAAGCGAAGAACCAAGAAACTGACAAGTACCAGAAGTCGACTTGCGATCCAACCGGCACCCACCAAAATCAGCGTCGGAAAATCCAGATGAATCAAGAGACGATGATGCTGAATAGAAAAGACCTAGATCGGGCGCATAGGTAAGGTACCTAAAAATGCGCTTGACAGCCTGCCGATGAGACGAGCATGGTGAAGACTGGAAACTGAATGTCTGGCCTCATCGCCGTCAAGTACACCAGCGATCCGATCATCCCTCGATACTCTCTCTCATTGACCTTGGCGCCGCTCTCGTCCGTGTCCAGACGCCTAGTTGTACCCATTGGGGTGATTTGAGGCTTCAGCTCTCCACCAAAGTCGAATTTCTTCAACATGTCCCGCGTGTACTTACTCTGGTGGATGAAGATGTCGTCCTTGGTCTGCTTGATCTGGAGCCCTATGAAATACTTGAGCTCACCCATGAGGCTCATCTCAAACTCACTGTGCATCTACTCAGAAAACTTGGACACAAGTGCATCAGTAGAACCACCAAAAATAATATCGTCCCCGTAAATCTGAGCAATCAAGAAGTCTGAGCCATCTCTGAGGAAGAAAAGAGTTTTGTCCATAGAACCCATCACAAAGCCCTTCCCCAACAAAAACTGCTTCAACTGGTCATACCAAGCCCTTGGGGCTTGCTTCAGACCGTATAAGCTTTCTGCAGCTTAAAAACATGTCGAGGAAACTTAGGGTTCTCAAAACCAGGAGGCTGCCTAACATAGACCTCCTCCTCTATGTACCCGTTCAGAAAAAGCACTCTTGACATCCATTTGAAAAAGCTTAAAACTCTTCAAAGCAGCGAATTCCAAAAGAATGCGAATGGACTCAAGACGGGCAACAGGGGCGAAAGTCTCCTCAAAATCAATACCCTCTTTCTAGCAAAAACCCTGGGCAACTAGTCGAGCCTTGTTGCGCACCACAACGCTGTCTTCACCTTGCTTGTTTTTGAACACCCACATGGTGCCTATGGGGTTGCATCCCGGTGGCAGCTCAACCAGTGTCCAAACCCGATTGCAGACAAAATTATCAAGCTCTTCTTGCATAGCATTTATCCAATTCGAATCAGAAAGAGCATGTGAAACATCTCTGGGCTCAAAAGATGCAACAAACATAGACTCAGCAAACACAGCAAGCGAGTCAATAGAAGAGCGCAAAGTTCTCTCAGTAAGATCGCTGATGATGAGTTCTAAGGGGTGATCACGCTGAACTGCTCGGGATCCTAGGTGATCTAAAGTCACCCACTACAGTTAGCAGCTCGCACCTCTGGACTCGACTGAGGGGGTCGATCGAAGTGAAAGAAGTGATCAAAGGTCCGCCCTCGTCCTCAGTTGAAGTCTCAGAAGGTGTGGGGTCTACAGGCTGTGTAGAAGGCCCACCCTCATCGACAGCAGGAGCATCATCATCTTCCTCGAAGATGGACTCTCCAAGCTCATCATCTCCAGAAAGCTCAATAGAAGGAGTCAACAAAGGCATGGACTCATCAAAAGAAACCTCACAAGTCTCAACAAGCTGCTATGAGTTGAGGTTCCAAACACGGAAGCCCCGAGAATGCAAGGCATAACCAAGAAAGACTCTATCGCAGCAACGAGACTCAAACTTGTCCAAATGCCCTCCCTTCTTGAGCACAAAGCACTTGCAGCCAAACGCTCACAAGTGGCTCACCTTGGGCTATCTACCAAACCGCAACTCATATGAAGTCTTACCTAAGTAAGCTCTAAGAAAAATGCGGTTGGCCACATAGCAAGCCGTGTTCATGGCTTCAACCCAAAAGCGCCTAGGAGTCCTATGCTCATCGAGCATCATCTTGGGCATCCCAACTATCATGTGGTTCTTTCGTTCCACAACACCATTATGTGGGGGAGTGTAAGGGGCAGAAAACTGATGATCAAGACCCTGATGACTACAGACGCTGATGAACTGAGAGTTCTTGAACTCAGAGCCATTGTCAGAGCGAATTGCTCGCATCCGACCATTGTTCTCATTCTTCAGCTTCAAAATCAGGTCATGAAGAAACTAAAAAGTCTCAACCTTAGACTCCAAGAAGAAAACCCACGAGAATCGAGAAAAATCGTCAACTATCACAAGCGCGTACCACTTCCCACCGACTGAGCGTACCTGAGCTGGACCAATAGTGTCCATGTGTAATAGCTCTCCCGGGTATGAAGTCATCACCTGAGTCACGGGTGCGTGAGAAGCGACAACGATTTTCCCGTGATGATAGGGATGGCAATCTAGATCCTTCTCCATCTTAAGCTTGGGCAATCCTCGGATGAGGTCCATAGAACTCAATCTGACTAGAAGATCAAAGCTCAAACGACCTAACCTCCTATGCCACTTCCAGAGTTCAGAGGAGGATCCAGTAATCAAACAGCGAGAATGGCCAAAAGAACTAGAGAAATCAATTCGAAAAACCTTACCGAAGGGTAAGATCTTGCAAACCAAAGATCCTCTAGAATCAACAACAGAAGACATACCCTTCTTAAAACGAACCTCCAAACCATCCTCATGATGTTGCGAAACAGAGATCAAATTGAAATTCAAATTTCAAACCAAAGCAACATTCTTCAAAGAGAAATGATCAGAGATGCGAATTGAGCCAATGTCATGTACCTTCCCTTGACCACTATTCCCGAAAGTGATGTACTCCTTAGAGCTCAAGGGAGAGAGGCTGGAGAACCATCTGAGATGTCTCGACATGTGGCGAGAGCATCCTAAATCCATGATCCACACATCCCCCAATTCTCGATCCGGTATGATTAGTGGTCATAAGTGGGAGCAAATGGTCCGACACCAGGTTTACCAAAAGAGCTAAACAAGTGTCGAGCCATCTGCTCAAAGGAAGGAAAGTAGAAAGAGTCATAAGAGTCTGGACCAAAGAGTGGTCCTCGGTTCTGCCTATGATCTCGGTCACGAGGTCCAAAGCCATATCCAGAACGACTTGGAGCTCTACCGGAGCGAACACCACCCTCCGGAGCACGGGCATGAAAGTCGTCTCCTCTACAACCAACTACACGATGCGTCCTAGCCTCTAGCCTCTCCCCTTGTCGATGGACTCTCTATCTACCACCCTACTAGTAGAACTGCCCCTACCCACCATGAGCTCTCTCCGCTCTCTCAACCTGCTTCCTCCTGAAGCAAAAATCCTCAAGATGCCTGTTTCTCTGATAGTACTCATAGTGGTAGGTAGGCTTCTTGGGATGTGGTTGAGCCTTGGGGTTCTTGGGCTTGGTGGTGTTGGGTGTAGACTCTTTTGTATGAGAGGATCCAGGTAGAGAGTCTAGAGAAGTGTGGAGATGTTTGGGCTTTGGGACCCATATGGGCTTCTTGGGTGGAGCTTTAGGTTGTTCTTGGATCACTCCATCCTTGGGCTGACTAGCCTGGAAAGACTTAGTGGAGTGAGTCTTGGGATATCTCTGTTCAGGAATTATCTTACTCCACTCCACTGCTCGACTAATGGCACTATCAAAATCAACCTTGGTATAGGTGTAACCTACCCCAAACCCATCCTGCCTCTTGAACTGCTGGATCATCATGCCGAGCTGTGGCTCTCTAGAACTCACCCAACTCAGGATCTGACGAAGGTAAAAGTTCTCATTCTGAACATCAGCTAGCTCCTCTCTCAAGGAAGCTAGCACCTCCACCTGAGACAAGCAGATCTCACACTCTCTATCGACTTGGACAGACTTCTCAGCTTTTAGCTTGATCAACTACTGGATTGACAACACCCCTCCGGGAGTCGGCATCTT
Organism: Zizania palustris; assembly: GCA_019279435.1. Taxonomy (NCBI): domain Eukaryota; kingdom Viridiplantae; phylum Streptophyta; class Magnoliopsida; order Poales; family Poaceae; genus Zizania; species Zizania palustris. The sequence continues at coordinate 104,353,740 of JAAALK010000079.1, read as the reverse complement.
GAGGCAGAGGTAGTTGTGGTGGGCGATGGCTCCGAAGCGATTGAGCATCCCCCTTCCGAAGATAGCGTTGTAGGCGTACGGAGCATCGACCATGTCGAATAGGATCTCTTCGCAGCGCTGAAGAGGGGAGTCGCCGAAGGTCACCTCCAGCACGACCTGGCCCAGGGCGTCGAGCGGGGGGCCTGCGAAGCCTTGGAGCGGACGCGAAGCTGGCAATAGGTGCTTGCGCGACAGGCACAGCTGATCGAAGGCCTGCACGAATATGATGTCAGCAGAACTCCCCCCGTCAACCAGTATGCGACGCACCTCGACTCCGGCAATGTCTGCTGAGATGATGAGGGGGTCGGCGTGCGGGAACTTGACTCCGGAGGCATCCTCAGCGGTGAAAGTGATGGGGACATGGGACAACTCCGGGAGAGCCGAGGGGCCGAACGTGCCGATATGTCCGACCTCCCGAACATAGTCCCGGCGCTGTCGCTTGGAAAGAGCCCCCAGGGCTCCCCCTCCGGATATGGGGAGGACCACTCTCTTCCCCCGATCTAGAGCATCTTCGAGCTTGGGGGCCGGGGCCCTGCCGAACTCCGGGGCTGGGCCCATGACGTCCGGCTCGTCGCGGTGCCCGACTACCTAGACTGCCTCTGGGCGGGGGATAGGGGTCCCCCTATCAGTGGAACCGCGGCTGACATTGCGCTCGAGGTAGTCGCTGCGGAGGGCGAGTATGGTTCGGCATGAGTCGGTGTCGTGGCTCCGGTGGCTCCCGGTGGACATAGGGGCCACAAAGGTCCCTTGGAAATTGTTGACGAATTTCTTCCTTAGTTGATCCCACGAATGGATGGTCCCGGGTCGGAGTGACCAGAACCACCAGAGGGCGATTCCTTCGAGCGCCAAGGGGAAGCATTTAGCCATGGTGTCTCGGCTCCCCCCGGATGCTTCTATCGCCAGGGCATACGAGCGAGAGAATTCGCCAGGGTCAGAATCCCCGGAGTACTTGGGAAGCTTCGCGGCGCGGAACTTCGAGCCGAAGCGCACCCTCTGAAGGTCCGGGTGCAGGGGGGACTCCTCGTCGTAAGACGGATTTTCTTCATCCGCTGGATCTTCGTCATCGCTCAGCGCCACGGCCGCAGCTTTTGCGGCGCGGAGGGGCTCTGGAGGGCGAAGCGACGCCTCCTGGCGCCACAAGGCCAACTCTGCCTTCAACCGAGCATTCTCGGCGGCCAGGGCGTCAGCTTGGCTCCCACTTCCTCCTGAAGAGGTATCGGCGTCCCGCGAACGGACGTAGTCGGTCCGAAGGGACACCACCGGGGGTCCGCTCGGAGGATGCGTCTGCGGCGGCCCCTCCGGCAACCCCATTAGATTGACGGATGTTGGCTCAGGTACGCTGACAGGGTCCCAGGCCTCGGGCGTCCCTTCCGGCACCTGGGTTGGCTCCAGGGAGGGTGCCCCGACGGGCGCAACAGCGGGGGCCGGAGGACTGGGGTCGGGGACCGGAGCAGGCTCGATCCTGGTGGTGCGGGCTGACCGACGTAGGGGAATCGTGCTTGCTCCCTTCCGACCCGACATGCTTTGGTTAGTGGGTGTAGAGGACGCTAGCTTCTTGAACTAAGGTCCCCACGGACGACGCCAACTGTTGGAACGATGGATCGGACCAGCAGGTTTTCTTAGTGAGAATGAGGGTAGTGCATTCAATGCTCCTTGAGCCTGTCCCTTACAACTACAGCTGAGGGGTATTTATAAGGCGCCCCATCCAAAGGACCAAGTGCCTCTGGACCGCCAACGGTTACATGGCCTGACGCCGGTCGGTAGTATCGACAAAACAGACTATACATAGTACAGACAAGAAGATTCGACTCTGACAGCGTATCAGCCATGTTGGACGCTGCATGCGCCGCCCGACACGGCTCAGAGGATCGCGATTCTGTCTCCCCGTATATTCATTCAGTCCTTTTCCCGCCAGCACTCCCTCCGGATTCACTACCGCGGGCCGAGGGGTGGCCCCCGGCAACCTTCTCCCGAAGGGTGGCCTCCGGCATCTTTCTCCCGGAGGGCGGCCTCCGGCATCTTCCTCCTGGAGGGTGGCCTTCGGCATCCTCAAGCCGGAGGGTGGCCTCCGGCATCTTCCTCCTAGAGGGTGGCCTCCGGCATCTTTATGCCGGAGGGTGGCCTCCGGCATCTTTATGCCGGAGGGTGGCCTCCGGCATCTTTAAGCCCGTAGGTCCTGGCCCCCCGGTACTAGGACTCGGGCCCCCTAGTTGTGGGCCCCTTCAGCCATCAGGATTATCTCCCCCAACAGATAACTTGATCTCCCAGATCTTAGGGTACAAGGTATGAAGAACCTTGAGCGCCTACTCATGATCTGAGACTAGGTGAACTCCCTCGGCCTTATTGGCCCAAATCTTGTTGATGATTGATTGAAAACGACCAAACAAGACTTCAATAGATTCACCCGGCTTCTATGTGAAATTTTCATATTTACGCCGGTAGGTCTGATAGAGCCGAGCCTTGACCTGGGCTGTCCCCTCATGGTGTGCCTGGAGGGTAGCCCAGATCTCTCTAGCAGTGCTGAGATGGCTCACATGCTCAAACTCAGTGGGACCTAAACCAGAAAACAAAATGTTCACCGCTTTGTTGTTGTTCTGATGCTGGGTGATTATCTCGGGGGATGTACGCTCAACAACACGCAATATGGTGAAAGTAGTGTGAACACAAATGTCCCAAATGTCCGAGCTCTGGCTCATCAAATAGGCTCAAATGAGAGTCTTCCAATAAGTATAGCCAAAAGCTTCCAAGGACGAGACCTTTCTAGAAGAAGTCATGATCACTACCTGGGTTTAGAACCGGTTAAGGTATGGAAAAACCCTAACAAGGCTCTGATACCACTTGTAGGACCGAAAGTAGTGACCAGAGGGGGGGTGAATGGGCACCTAAAAAATTCTTGCGAATAAATGGCCTTCTCCCAACACCCAACACACCTCAACAAACAACCAGCGGGAACAAGAACAATTCATAGGTCCAAAAATAATCTAGCCTAAAAATGACCGGTGTCCAAATCGAAAAGACACCAACACAGTGTTTAAAGTCATACCAACAATACATTCAATTCATAGGCACTTAAAGCAATTTAATCCACGTGCACACAAAACAAGAAGAAATTTATACTATTCAATTTTGTCTCCTGGATGAAACTTACCAAAGCCCATTCGAAGTTTTCATGTGAAGCCCAAAAAATGCCTACGAAGTTAGCTTCAGCGAAGTTGCTACGAAGCCTGATATGCGGTTCGCCGAAGCCTGCTTCGGTAGTGTCGAAGTCCGTTCTCCAAAGCTCAATGCGACAGCAGAAGGTGTCGCAAGGGAAAGGGTTTTTTATCCAGAGCTAGTGAGATTTGATCTCAATGGGATATCAACCTCTGTGGCCTTGAGCTTGCTGAACAACTCTAAAATTGTCAAGGTATCATAAGAGGTGCTCTCAATGATAGAGGGTACCTTGATCTCCCAGATCTTAGGGTCCAAGGTATGAAGAACCTTTAACGCCTGCTCATGATCTGAGACCAGCTGAACTCACTCGGCCTTGTTGGCCCGAAGCTTGTTGATGATCGATTGAAAATGACCAAACAAGGCTTCAACAGATTCACCCGGCTTCTATGTGAAATTTTTATATTCACGCCGGTTGGTCTGATAGAGCCGAGCCTTGACCTAGCTGTCCCCTCATGGTGTGCCAGGAGGGTAGCCCAGATCTCTATAGTAGTGCTGAGATGGCTCAAACGCTCAAACTCAGTGGGACCTAAACCAGAAAACAAAATGTTCACTGCTTTGTTGTTGTTCTGATGTTGGGCGATTATCTCGGGGGTTGTACGCTTAGCAACAGGCAATATGGTAAAAGTAGCGTGAACACAAATGTACCAAATGTCCGAGCTCTGGCTCATGAGATAGGCTCGCATGCGAGTCTTCCAATAAGTATAGCCAAAAGCTTGCAGGGATGGGACCTTTCCAAAAGAAGTCATGATCACTACCTGCGTTTAGAACCGGTTAAGGTATGGAAAAACCCTAACCAGGCTCTGATACAACTTGTAGGACCGAAAGTAGCAACCAGAGGTGGGGTGAATGGGTGCCTAAAAAATTATTGCGAATCAATGGCCTTCTCCCAACACCCAACACACCTCAACAAACAACCAGCAGGAACAAGAACAGTTCACAGGTCCAAAAATAATCTAGCCTAAAAACGACCGGTGTACAAATTGAAAAGACACCAACACAATGTTTAAAGGCAGACCAACAGTACATTCAATTCATAGGCACTTCAAGCAATTTAATCCGCGTGCACACAAAACAAGAAGAAAGTTATACTGTTAAATTTTGTCTCCTGGATGAAACTTACTGAAGCCCGTTTGAAATTGTTGTGCGAAGCCCGAAACTTGCCTCCGAAGGTAGCTTCAGCGAAGTTGCTACGAAGCCTGAGATGTGGTTCGGTGAAGCCTGCTTCGGTAGTGTCAAAGTCCATTCTCTGAAGCTCAATGTGACACCGAAGCCTGTCTGCCAAGCGAAGCTTCACCGAACACGTTGCGAGTCTGTCCCCACAAACCTTGCACCTGCGCCTGCATGTGGCAGGGCTTTGACGCCTGACAACTTTGTGCACACTATCCCACGCTATTGTGCACTGCGCGAATTGGGAACGGTGTGTGAAGCCGCTGCACGCAGCTGCTTGCTACATGTGCAGCCGCCCGCTAGCGCTAGCCATCCTGCCGCTAGGAGCTGCTTGCACCCTAGACTGCCTGCTAGCTGCGCTGCTACGCTGCTGCGCCGCTGCTGCCTAGTCACTATAGCCGCTAGCCTAGCTGCTGCCATTGCCCATATGTGCTAGCAAGCCTAGGAGTAGATGCATGCTGTGGCTGCTGTTGCTGAGCCAATAAAAAGTCATGACAGAGTAAAACAGCGCCCGTGCAGATGTGATTGTGGTGGCTACATGGAGAAAAAAATACCGACGACAAACTCAGAATAGATGAACAAACTAGGCAAGCAAAACGAGGCAACAAAATAAATAAATCCACAGTGTGACGTCCGATGGCTGAAAAAGGAAGAATAAAACCTGATTGAGCTACTTCTCGATGTGCCAACGATGCAGAACCTGGTGAACTCATGATGAATAGAAAGCCCACAAAGGTGGTGGCGCTCACAGGATAAAGAAGCCGAAAAACAGAACAAAATGACCCAAACTTTTGTCACATTAAAGTTGATTACAGAATGGGTAACCCAAACCCTAGGGATTGGGGCCCTTTTATAGGCAACCCAATAAATGGGAAAATGCAAAAATACCCCTAGGGTTTTTACATACGCTGAAATAAAAATAGAAAAGACCGAAATGCCCTTAGGATTTTTTATAGACTCGAATGACAGATTGTGGGCCTAAAGGCAACATAGTAAAAACCTAAATAAAGATAACTTGTCCTGATGCGGAGCTTTCGTAGCAGCTACGGCTTCGCCTCAGAATGGGCAGACCGAGATTAGCGGTCGTCAGTTTTTCGCCGAAACTGACAAAGCGTCCACCGTCTTCTCACCGGGTACCCGGATTGGGTCGGCCCGTGTACCTGAGTCAATCTCGATCAACAGACCAGTGGATCATCTGCCGCTCCTGGCCCATTTACTCGGATTGGGCCAGCTTGACTTCACGGCCCCTTTGCCCGACAGTCGCTCACCGCCCGTGTACCTGAGTCACATGTGGCCTAGACATAGTAGGTCTTCTCTTCTCTTCATGTTCTCTTTGACTTCCGTTGACAATCACTTATCTCATCTGGAGCCATAAGGCCCATGCTCTTCAACATGGCTCCTCACGGGCCCGAGGCACAGGCGCGTCTATGTGCAGCCTTCGGCACGAGGGCTCTGAAGCGCAGAAGCAGTGTCAGCATGCAGGGAAAAAGAAAGGAAGCAGCGGCTTCGTGACGCAACCCAATAGCAGCCTAGAGGCCTAGGCTCTAGTAGCACCAGGCGCACGCGGTGAGATCAGAGAAGACGTCAGCAGGTTTTCTTTACGCGTGGAGACCGAGGCCTGGCCGCATGCTCGCACAACATCTTCTTTTTCCCTGACGTGTCTTCTGCAGCATGAAGCCAGCAGCATCAGCGATTGCGTCCATGGCGCAGGAACATACAACAGCAGTGGCTTCGTCAGCGCGCGCAGCAGTAGCATCAGTGCACGGTGTGTTCAAGGTGCTACAGCTTCTTGGAGCAGTGCGAGCGGGAGCCCTTTTGGTGTGCAAGTACAGCATAGGCCAGGGAGCTGCGTCGGGGTCACGTGTTTCGGTGCACAGTTGCATCAACACGGCATCAGGAGCGGCACAAGTGCCTTAACTTGTTGTGAGGAATCCAGAAGACACTGGTGTTTCTGTTTTTGGTTTATGCGCATACAAGAAACCAAGGAAGACTTCAGTAATTGATGTGTGGGGCCCACAAGGCATGATGATGGAGAAGACCAAGCCACAAGCCGCAGTCATCAGCATCAAAGCAGTAAATCACATTCCTCAATCCTCGTGCATTTATTTTTAGATTAATAAGACTGCAAGTAATTTTTTTTACTTCATTTAATTCATTGATTATTGTGCTTACACATATATGTGGACTGCCTGAAATTTCATAGATATTTTGCATGTTCTTGATGAATTATCAGTATCTTTGATGAATCGTTAGTAGAACTGCCATTTGTCCTATAAGTTAACTTGATCTGCTTTTAAGCACTTTGTTGGTGTCTTTTTAATAAGGACACCTTTGGCGCAAAAGATTACGCTAACAGGTTTCATGAGATTAGAAACTAACAAACGAAGTATAGATGGAGTCGGGGGAGGAACTCCGTATGCTCGAGGAAGGGGAATCCCTTCGGGAGTCTGAGGTGGAGGAATTGCCGAAGATCCTCTGACCTCGACTGTGTTCGAAGATCTTACTCCCGAGGTCCAAGGGGACCTCCGAGTAGGACTACTACCTGAACTCCGCTTGGGAGGCTTGGTTTGAGAACTTGGTAGAGAACGAAGTTTTTTGGACTAAGTTCCCCACAGACGGCGCCAACTGTTGGCGCAAAAGATTACCCTAACAGGTTTCTAGAGATTAGAAACTAACAAATGAAGTGTTTGTGAAGTGAACTAGTTCAAGCCTCCGAAGTGGATAATAGCTCAAAACAGTTCGAAGATGTGTATTGAATAACTCAGTATTCGATGATCATTACAGGGTAAAACGGGGGGTATTTATAGGCCAAAACCTTAAGGAAAAGACCTTTTTACCCCTCTATTACAACCGACATAGTGGAAACTATTCGGTACCCTTAATAGGGCTAAAATGGTAAAATACTAATCTAATGAAAAAGAAGTTAAGTCTTCCATCTTAGCTGGCAAGGAGGTTCTCTAAAGAGTCTACATTCGAAGATATACTCCGAACTAGAGTTCGCCTCGATCCTTCGAACTTGTCCCAGTACTAAGCCGAAGTTAGATGCTGGAAACCTTCGACTGAATAGTCTGCCTTTGTCTTTGTTGGCGTAAAAGATTACGCTAACAGTTTTTGAGGATTAGAAACTAACAAACGAAGTGTTTGCGAAGGAAACTATTCCAAGCTTCCGAAAGGATAATAACTTAGAATAGTTTGAAAGTGTGTATTGAATAACTTGTATTCCGTCCCCATTACAGGGTAAAACGGGGGGTATTTATAGGCCCAAACATTAAGGAAAAGACCTTCTTACCCCTCTATTACAACCGACATAGTGGAAACTATTCGGTACCCTTAATAGGGCTAAAATGGTAAAAGACTAATCTAATGAGAAAAAAGATAAGTCTTCCATCTTAGCTGGCAAAGAAGCTCTCGGAAGAGTCCACGTTCGAAGATATACTCCGAACCAGAGTCCGTCTTCATACTTCGAACTACCTTCAACGTACATCTGAGAATATACGTCGGAATCCTTTGACTTGATTTCTTGTCTTTGTCTTGTTACTGCGATAATCCTGAAGATGGAATATTTTCCCCCAACAGTAGCCCCTCGAATACGCTTCTCCGTTAAATCTGTGATGTTAGGGAAGCAGTATACGCAAGAAAACATATCCATGTGCAGGGATTAGCAGACTTAATACACCTCCGAAATGTATGGAGATGCGAACTTCAAATTATTGTCTAAGTGAATTATATTCGAAGTATTTTAGAATTAACTCGGGAAATTCGAAAGTCTTTTTAGACTTGGAAAAAATAGCCGTTGGCTTTTTCCTTCTGACGGAAGTTACGCAATGCGTTAATTCCAGAATAAAGTAACGGTCAAGAATGCAAAACGGCATAAGCAAACGGTAAAAAATTGGGGTTTGAGCTATAAATAGAGGGTCCGACCCTTTCTTGTACCTTTCCACCGCTTTCGTGCAAACAGACCAACTCTCGAGCCCTAGTCTCCTCTTTTCCTTCAAAGCAATCCATGAGATCTAATGGCGAAAACCAGCTTCAAGGGTCCTGGAGCGACTTCAGCCTTGGCCCGGCAGCAAGCGGCAGCGGCGGCAGCGGCTGCATCATCGGCAACGGCAACTCCGAATCCTCTAGTGACGGTAATGGCGCCGGTGGGTGGAAATCCCCAAAATGCCGATCCTCAAGATCTATTTCCGGCGTCGACGAAGTATGTGGACCAGTCTTATCAACTGGGACCATCAACCTGCAGAAAGGAATCGCTTGCTGCCGCAGTAGAAGGCAAGATTAGTTCGGGGGTGATGATTCACAAACCTGGGAAGGAAATTATTCCATCACCAAGACCCGGAGAAGTGGTCGTCTTCGAAGCCTTCTTCGAAGCTGGCTTGGGACTTCCGGCGATCGACTTCTTAGTGGAGGTATTGGACTTGTTCCATGTCACTCTCCCCCAACTCTCTCCGAACGCAGTAGCGCGCCTCGCCATCTTCGAATGGGCGTTGCGAGCCGAAAGTTGTGAAGGAAGGGCGGAGATCTTCGCAGCACTACACAGAGCATCATGCCAGCCGAAGACCTTCGTTGGTTCCGAAGGTGAGAAGATAGTAGTGGCCTTCGGAAGTATCAACTTCAGACTCCGAGATGAATATGCCCTCCAGTTTCCTGCCAAGGCCATCAATGCCAGATGGTATACTGATGGGATCTTGAGATGGTTTTATGCCGAAGTTGGGGCGAGCAGCCGCCTAGCTGGACCTCTACAAGAAATCCACTTCCGAAAGGAAGCCTTAGTGCACCCGAATTTAGGCCAACTCGAAGCTCGCCTGAGCTTGCTTCAAAAAATCAGTCATCGCTTGAGCATGCGAGACTTAGCCGAAGAATTCCTCGGACTTCAAATCCCTACCTTGATGGCCAACTGGCCGATCAACTTCGAGGAAGATTTGGAAGGTGGTCTTCGAAAAATTTCTTCAACTTCAAGTCCTGCAGGTAACTTCGAAAACAACATATTTTATGTATATTTATTCGAAGAATTAACAAACTTAACTCGTTTTTTAGGTTCTTCAGCCCCTATAACTTCGGAGCAAATCGTACGAGCTTCGGAGAAGATTTTGGGCGTTCCAACTCCGACCGAGAAAGAATGGAGAATCAAATTGGTTGGTAGTTGGGAACGATCCAACCGAGTATGGGGGCTACTCGAAATTGTTCCGCCCCCTTTGGTGGATTGGGTGCCTTCGGAGAAAGGGCCTAAGAAGAGGAAAGCAGAAGCTGGAACTTCGAGCTCTGCCAAGACTCCGGTCAAGAAGATGGCTCGAAATCCAAGAATTCCTGCGCCTTCAAGTCCAAAAGCTTCAATCTCCGATTCTTAAGAGGATGAAGGCAGGTTGCTCGTGAGGCTGATTGACGAGGATGCAGCTCAACAAGAAGCACATATTGAAGATGTTGCGAGTGTGCCGGAGTCTGAAGTCAACCTTGAAGAAGAGAGGACTCCGGCTGCTCCAGAAGATTTAACTCAGGAGGGAGTCCGAGATGGAGCCCCTATGGATGAGATCAGAGTCGAAGTCACTGCAGCTTTGATTCTAGGTGAAGCAACAACGACTGTTCAGGAAAATGCTCCAACAGTCGAAGATTTGACTGCTGACTCTGACGAAGACCTTGCCTTCGACCCGCCAAGCAGCCCAATGCTTACCCGCCGCCAAAATGTCGAAGGTAAACTTCGAATAATTCTTTTATCCTTTTTTCTGCGAAATTATACAATGTATAATACCTTTGTTTTTCCAAAGTCCACTTCTATGGAAGAGGTCTGTCCCGAAGATACAATTCCTGGACCTTCGACGACTTCGGGAAGATGGACCCCCTCCCCGCTCCGAGCTCAGGATCAACTCCGCCTGAGTCAACAGACGAGAGCCAATCTACTGAGGGGGGCCAGTCTACTGGGCTCCGAAGACCACAACTCAACACTCCATGCCTTCGCCAAGCGAAGATGACAAACAAGCCTTAAGCATGCTACCCTTCTAGCTCCTTTCTTGGAGCGAAGAACTGGGCTTCGGACTTTGCTCGAGCCTTTGGATCGAGCTAGTCGTGAAGTCGGGGAGACGGACTTGGTGGCTATCTTTAGCGAGGCGGAGAGTTCGGAGCTTGATGCTGCCATGGAACACGCAGCATACCAGGTACGAAGTATCTGCAAAACAGAATCAAATTTATATACAAATAATTTCTCACCTTGGTTTTTTCTTTTCGCAGCAAACAGTCTTGGCCCGAGCTGCGAACATCTCCAATGAACGTGGAAACATTCGCCTTCGAGAGGAAAATGCAACTCTTCAACGAAATCTGACTATCTCGAAAGGTCGAGTGACCCACATGGACAACATGGTTTCAACGGAGCGCAGGGCCAGACAAGGCTTGGAGGCTGCGAACAAGGAGCTCGAAGCAGAAAAAATTGTGCTTCGAGCAGAAATTGAAAAGATGCGGGCGGAGCATGCTACTGCGGGGGCCGAGCTTGTTAGACTCCGAGAAGAAGCTAGCTAGCTACTGAATCAAAAGAATTCTTTGGCTACGGAGGCTGCTAGGCTCTCTGGAGTAATAGAAGAGCTAACTTCGACGAATGATGCATTGACTGAAGATAAGCTGAAGTCAGAGAAGGTAGCTTCGGAGATCATGGACCAATTGCTAGGCGTTCTGGAGTACTTCGGTACTACTGGGACGCTTCCTTCGGATGACAACATCTCTTTACTGCGCCGGCTGAAGAGGATGCAAGGAGCAGCGAAGCAAATGAAGACAGCAAGCATTCGGTATGGAGAAATCTCCGGACAAGTGGCTTCTGTCAGCATACTTCGTTACTACGAAGATTTGGGCCGATCAATAACTCCGAGCGCAGGAGAGGGTCCCATTACCTTCGACGACGACCAGCTTCTCACTCCCTCCGAAGGTGTGGCCGCTGCTTGGCAAGCCTTTCAAACTTCATGGAGAGCCGAAGGTCGTTCTGTGATCAAGCCCTGGATTGACGAAGGATAATGCCAGAAGCAGGCTCGGTCCCAAGCTTCGAGCAGTCAGCCTCCTCCAAACCCGTAGGTTTAGAATTACCTTAGGATTTTCAACTATGTAAAGCATTATGCTTTTGTACATTTATGAATGAAGATTTGTTTATCATGTTTTTAGGCTTTGCCTCATATGGAAGATGTCGAAGTGTTAGATGTTAATGACGAACTTCACTTATTATGGGCTACCTTCGAAATCTTAAAACTTCACAAACGCCCTCGATTTCTAATTCCTCGAGATAGTTCCGGAATGATTATGTCCGAAATAAGCAAAGATATATTATCTTGCATTACAGAGGAAGAAAAAGAAGTTAACTTGGAAACTTCATCTTCTGAAGACATTATATGGTCCGAAGACGAAGATGAAGCTCAATGTAAAAAACCTGAAGAACTTGGAAGCTGGGAAAGGAGCCCCGAACGGCTTCGAACTTGGGCCGAGCTTCAACAAGAACAAAAAGACTTTAGAGCTTCGAAGGGAGGCAGAAGTGTTAAACGCAAAGTTGTTAGAACTCCCGGCACTGGAACTAGTCGTTCCAACCCTAGCTCTAGAGACCGAAGAGGTCTTCGATTCCTTCTTGGTATAGATACCAATTTTTCATGATGTAATCATATTTGTTCGAATAATAAATATCGATTTAAAATTGTCTCCCTATTTATTAGCCCCTCTTTGGGCGTAAGCAACTTCGAACTGTATTCAAAGATGGTTAGGTGCAAAGAAAAACATAGGAGTACAATTTTGGGGGCTCGGAGCCCCTCAGTAATTTAAAGATCGACTAAAATCTTATAAAATGTCTTCGACTATTTGTAGTTTGAAGATTGGCAACTTAGTACCTTATGTTTTTGAAAGAAATCACTTGAGATAACTTTCCGGACACTTTAGTGTCTTAGATAATTTGTCACTTTGGACTTTCTTAAAAGACATTCGAAGCTCATGGCTCAAACTTTGTTTTTTTGGTCTCCTTCGGCTCTTTTTTACGAATTCTGTCAAATCAGTGGTTTGGAGTTCGTAGTGGTCTCTTTGGACTCTTTTTACGGATGTCTACAAGCCGGTGGCTTGGACTCCGCATGATTTGGTCTCCTTGGACTCTTTTTACGGATGTTTACCAGCCGATGGCTTGGACTCCGTATGATGTGGTTTTGGGCTCTTTTACGGATGCCCATAAGCCGGTGTCTTGGACTCTGGATTATGTCAGCCCCCACGTCGGAAACTTCGAACCAATGGTTCAAAGTCTGAAAATATGATTCAAATTAATGACACCTCCCTCTCGGTCAACTCCACGGTTCCAGTGCGTCCACTTGGAAGCTGGAAGTTTATGAGGGGTAGGCTCTATCTGAACCATATGCTTTATTAATTCTGAAGATGATTACAAATGATTACAAGGAGCCCCTATGCGAAGTATCACTTTAGGTGCTCCGCTTGCCAAGTATGTGCTAACTCTTCACCTTCCAAATTAGCTAATTTAAAAGAGCCAGGACGTCCTGAACGAACAATTAAGTATGGACCTTCCCATTTATTTCCTAATTTTCCTGGCGCTATGATGCTTCGTAAAATGAGATGACCCGGTCTAAGCTCATTGATCTTAAGCTTCGAGTCAAACCAAGCCTTCGTCTGCTCATGATACTTTGATAAATTGGCCACAGCTCGAAGTCTTGTCTCCTCTATTAAATCCAGCGAAGCTTGTCTTTCTCCTTCAATCTCCGGTTCGGTGCTGCGAAGTGATCCTCCTTTGAGCTCCGTTGGAGTCATAGCTTCATCTCCGAATAGCAATCTGAATGGAGTGAAACCTGTGGACCTTATTTGCGTAGTCCGAATGGACCATAAAATCTTCGGAAGTTCTTTGGTCCACAGTCCTTTTGCCAATCCTACTATCCTTCGATTTAGCCCTGACAAAATATTTCCATTGGCTCTTTCTACAGCTCCATTAGACCGAGGATGCCTCACTGCAGCAAAACATAACTGGATGCCTAAATCTTCGCAGAACATTCTGAAAGGTTCTGCATCGAACTGTGTTCCATTATCAACTGTGAGTTGTCTAGGCACTCCGAACTGGCAAATGATACTCTTCCAAAAGAATTTCTGTACATTGTTCGAAGTGATAGCTGTTAAGGGCTCTGCTTCTACCCACTTAGAAAAATATTCAATAGCTACCACTGCGAACTTTAAATTTCCCTTAGCTACTGGAAAGGGACCAATCAAATCCATACCCCATTTGGCCATGGGCCATACCGGAGCAATAACTTGAAGAGCTGTTGGTGGGCGATGACTCCGTCGACCCATCCACTGACATACTTGGCATGTGGGGACTAAGTTTTCCGCATCTGCTACTATCGTAGGCTAATAAAGCCCCTGGCGAAGTGTTTTTCCTGCTAAAGCTCGAGGGGCCAGATGACTACCGCAAAGCCCTTCATGAATTTCTCGAAGAATATCTTGGCCTTCGGTTTGGGATATACATCGGAGTAAAGGGGAACATACTCCGGCCTTGTATAAAATACCGTTGATTATTTGATAATTCCTGGCCCAGAGTTTCAATCTTGAAAACTGTGGCTCTTCAAACAAATTTGCTCCTCCTTGCAAAAGTTCCATGATTGAATTTCTCCAATCTGTACTTGGAATGCAAAGAATCTCTGCAGAGGGAATTTGTGGCATCGAAGGTGTACTGAGCTCCTCATAAAAAGCCTCTTCTGGTATATCCATAGCTCTGGCTGCAGCTTTTGCTAAGATGTCCGCTTGCACATTTTCTGCTCTTGGTATACTCCGAATGGAAATACCCCTGAATTGTGCTTCGATCTTACGGATTTCTTCTAAGTACTTTGCAAGCTGTGGATGCCGAACTTGAAAACTTTTATCTACGTGCCCTGCTACTATTTGAGAATCTGTCTTTATAACAACTCTTGTAGCTCCTAGAGCACATGCTTTTCGGAGTCCCAGTAAAATCCCTTCATACTCCGCTATATTATTGGTAAACTTAAAGTTGAGTCTTGCGGAGTACATTGCTCTTTGCCCTGAACGCGAAAATAAAACTGCTCCAACACCTGCTCCAGATGCTTGAAAAGCCCCATCAGAAAAAACAGTCCAAATTCCTTCGCTTGACTTCTCCGGAACCCACGTTGCAGGGGGAGTCCATTCTGCTACGAAATCTGCTAAGACTTGCGATTTGATTGTTGTCCTTGCCAGAAAGGATATGCCGAAAGGTGCTAGTTCGACTGCCCACTTTCGAATTCTTCCAGTGGAGTCTTTACTTCGGAGCATATCTCCCAAAGGATACGAAGTTGGTACAATTACATTATGAGCCAAAAAATAATGTCTCAATTTCCTCGAAGCCATTATCATAGCATAAGTGAACTTTTCGAGCTCGGAATACCTTGTCTTCGCTCCTGACAATGCTTCGGACACAAAATAAACTGGATTTTGTACCAACTTCCCATTGAAATCCATTTCTCTGACAAGGACTGCGCTGACAGCAGAGCCTGTAGCTGCAAGGTATAGGAGTAGGGTTTCGTCCGCAGTAGGCATCGTGAGTGTAGCAAGATTACTGAGATACTCTTTAATATCTTCGAAGCTTTTCTGACACTCCAGTGTCCATGCAAAATATTCGGACCCTTTCAATGCTTTAAAGATGGGCAAACTTCTCTCTGCGGACCTTGCCAAAAACCTGCTAAGTGCTGCCAGACGACCAGTCAGCTTTTGCACTTGCTTTAAATTTTCTGGAGGAGCCATCTTCTGCAGCGCAGTTATCTGAGTAGGGCTAGCTTCAATTCCTTTGCTTGAAACTAAATACCCTAACAATTTCCTAGCCTTAACTCTGAAGATACATTTCTCGGGGTTAAGACGGATCTCACATGCCCGAAGGCTATTAAATGTTTCTGCTAAGTCTAGGCAATGTTGGTGCTTTAAAGCACTCTTTATTACAATATCATCCATATAGGCCTCTACATTACGACCTAATTGATGACCTAGAGCCTTAGCAACTTACCTCGAAAAAGTAGCCCCGACATTTCTTAAGCCAAAGGGCATTCTTACATAACAGAAGACTCCTGAAGGAGTTACGAAGCTTGTCTTGATTTCATCTTCACGTTTCAACCATATCTGATGATAACCGGAGTACGCGTCAAGGAAACTTAATAACTCCAAACCTGCAGTGGAGTCGACCAATTGATCAATTTGGGGCATGGGGTAGGGGTCACGAGGGAATGCTTTATTCAAGGATGTGAAATCAATGCACATGCGCCACTTCCCGGAAGATTTCTTCCTGACGAAGACTGGGTTGGCTAACCATTCTGTGTGAGCCACTTCTCTGATAATCCCAGCTTTCAGCAATTTTTCAACTTCGTCTTTGGCATGAACAGCTCTTTCTACAGACATTTTTCAGAGTCCTTGCCGAACAGGCCGGGCCTTCGGGTTTATAAGTAAACTGTGCTCAATAATATCCCGACTGACTCTGGTGATGTCTTTGTCAGACCAAGCAAAGACATCTAAATTTTCCTCAACTAATTTCTCCAAGGAGGTAGCAACTTCTGGAGGCAAATCTTTACCAAATTGAAATAAATATTCTTTGCCATCTTTAACAATAACCTTCGTTGCAATCTCTCCTTCAGGACTTGGTCCTGGGAAGGATTTCTTCGAAGATTCACTAGGAGCAGAAAAATTTTCTTGATTATCTTGCACACTATTCACTTGTCTTGGATCAAGAGGGGGGCCGTGACCATACTCCGCTCTTCGGGCGGTAGCTTGATCTCCGAAGATAGTGAGCACTCCTGCTTGTGTGGGCATCTTCATGCACAAGTAATTGTGGTGCGCCACAGCTCCGAACTGATTTAACATGCCTCTTCCGAAGATGACGTTGTATGCATATGGAGCATCCACGACGTCGAAGATTACTTCCTCTGTCCTGGCTAACAGCCCTTCTCCGAAGGTAACTTCCAGGCCAATTTGGCCGAGGGCATCAAGCGGAGGTCCTGCAAAGCCTTGCAAAAGGCAAGCCGCTGGAAGAAGGTGCTTCCTAGAGATGCATAGTTGATCGAAGGCTTGAACAACAATAATGTCTGCCGAACTCCCTCCGTCAATTAGCACTCTTCAAACCTCAGTTCCTGCAATGTCGACAGTAATGACAAGTGGGTCTGCATGTGGAAATTTAATGCCAGCTGCATCCTCTGCAGAAAAAGATATTGGTACATAGGACCATTCCGACAGAGCAGCTGCAGATGAAGAAGTTCCTATATGCCCCACTTCTCTGACATACTCTCTTCTCTGCCTCTTTGACATGCTTCCGAGAGTCCCTCCTCCGGAGATTGGGAGGACTACTCTTTTTCCTCGATCTTGCCCTTCTTCCTGCTTCGGAGGTGGCATAACATTGACCACCGGAGGGCGTCTTGCTGGATCGAAGTTCTCTATTCGCGCCACAGCTTGGACAGGCTCTGGACGCACTTTGGCTTGAACTTGGTCAGTAGTACCTCGACCCGAAGTTCTCTCTAAATACTCTCCTCTCAGAGTAAGTATAGCTTTGCACGCATCAGTTGCGTGACTTCGGTTCTCACCATGAATGTAGCAGAAGAAAGTTTGGCCTTTTCCAGCTGATTTTCCTAGAGGCCTCCAACTACTGGTTTTACTTCCCGAAGGTTGTGGAGCTCTCTGGGCAAACTTTTGCGGAGGTGCAATGTTCAGAACTTCTGAACGAGGATGCTTTTGCCCCCTTCTCCTATCATGCTTAGCTTCGAAGACAGGTCCCTGCGGTTGTGCCGAAGTTTTCACTTCCAATTTTACTTCTTGCAGTATGGACGGAGTAGCTGCAATTCTCCGAAGCCAGCCTTCTTCTGACCTTGCATATTCTTCAAAATAGGACATCAGCTGAGAAACAGAAGATATGCTTTTCCGGTGAAGTTTATCAAGTAGGCCTGGATGAATGACTCCCTCTCGAGCTGCGTCAACTACCGAAGATGTAGTTAACCCTCGAATTTGCGACTTCGTATGAGCGAAGCGCTTGAAGTATTGTCTTAGGGTTTCTCCAGGGAGCTGCTTCACCTGGAAAAGACTTCCCATTGACATTGGAGGCACGAAGGTGCCCTGAAAATTACTCACGAACTTTTTCTTCAATTGCCCCCATGAACTGATTGATCCTGGTTTTAAAGACCAGAACCATCGTAAAGCCACTCCTTGAAGAGCGAGGGGGAAACATTTTCCCATGGTGTCCCGCACTCCTCCACTGGCTTCAATCGCCAAAGCATAAGATCAGACAAATTCTCTAGGATCTTCATCTTCGGCATAGTTGCAAAGCTTCGAAGTCTTAAACTTCGGGTCGAAGCGTACTTTCTGTAGCTCGGGATGCAGCGGAGACTCAGTGTCAAAAGAGGCGTTCTCCGGGGCTTCAGGATAGATAGGTTCATCGTCTTCAGGCACTTCAGGAATAACCAGGATGGCTTGAGAGAGAAGCCTATTTGCAGCTTCTATCCGCCATCTCGCTACTTCGGCTTGGAGACTGGCCATCTGAGTGGCCATATCGCCAAGTCTGTCTTCATCTCCTCCAGAAGGATCTTCTGGGTCTCGAGAACTGTAGGGATCGGTTTGAAGTGGAACTTGGGGTGGAAGAGGGACTCCGTCGGGCCGAAGTATAGATGGAGTTGGCGGAGGAACTCCGTATACTCGGGGAAGGGGCGTCCCTTCCGGGGTTTGAGGTGGAGGAAAAGTCGAAGGTCCTCCGACCTCGACTGTATCTGTGGATCTAGCTCCGAAGGTCCGAGGAGACCTCCGAGTAGGATTACCAGCTGAACTCTGCTTAGGAGGCATGGTTTGGAAACTTGGTAGAGAACGAAGTTTCTTGGACTAAGTTCCCCATGGACGGCGCCAACTGTTGGCGTAAAAGATTATGCTAACAGGTTTGTGATGATTAGAAACTAACAAACGAAGTGTTTGCGAAGGAAACTATTCCAAGCTTCCGAAAGGATAATAACTTAGAATAGTTTGAAACTGTGTATTGAATAACTTGTATTCCATCCCCATTACAGGGTAAAACGGGGGTATTTATAGGCCCAAACATTAAGGAAAAGACCTTCTTAACCCTCTATTACAACCGACATAGTGGAAACTATTCGGTACCCTTAATAGGGCTAAAATGGTAAAAGACTAATCTAAAGATAAAAAAGATAAGCCTTCCATCTTAGCTGGCAAAGAAGCTCTCGGAAGAGTCCACGTTCGAAGATATACTCCGAACCAGAGTCCGTCTTCATACTTCGAACTACCTTCAACGTACATATGAGAATATACGTCAGAATCCTTTGACTTGATTTCTTGTCTTTGTCTTGTTACTGCGATAATCTTGAAGAGGGAATATTTTCCCCCAACAGTCTTGTTACAGTAGTGACCCTGAGGATAAAGTATTTTCCCCCAACAGTAGCCCCTCGAATACGCTTCTCCGCTAGATCTGTAAAGTTAGGAGAGCAGTATATGCAAGAAAAATAATCATGCGTAGGGGTTAACAGATGGGCCAAATTTTTCTATGCCATTATAATTTCTACAGTTTTTCAATATGCCATCGGTGTGTCACTGACATATGGGACCTACCACAGTCGCTAACAGTGGCATTTTTCAAATTACAGAAAATTGTAATGGCATGTTTCAAAATTTCCCTTAACAGATTTAATCAACCTTCGAAATATATGAAGATTCACAACTTCGAATTGTTTTCTAAGGGAGTTACATTCGAACAACCCTAGAATCAACTTGAAAAGTCAGAAAGCCTTTTTTAGACTTAGAATAAATAGTTGTTAGCCTTTTCCTTTTAGAAGAAGCTACGCGGTGCGTTAACTTCGCAAATAGTAACGGTCGAGAATGTGAAACGGCAAATGTGAACGGTCAAAAATTGTGAACCTAGGCTATAAATAGAGGACCTAGATACTTCTCTAACACCTTTGTCACCGTCTGTGCGCAATCAATCTTTAGCCTCCAAACTCTAGCCTTAAGCATTCGGTTCGAATCAATGGAGAAAACAAGCTTAAAGGCTACTGGGGCGACTTCGGCCCTAGCCCAGCAACAGGTGATGGATGCAGCAGCATCGGCAGCAGCGGTGGCAGCGGCGGCACCGGCAGCGGCAGCGGCGGCTTCGGCGGGGAATCCCCAACAGATTAGTCCTCACGATCTCCTCCCGGCTTCTTCGAAGTATCCGGACCAGTCTTACAAACTGGGGCCCTCCACCTGCAAGAGGAAGACGATCACAGTGGTGGTCGAGGGAAAAATTAGCTCAGAGATCAATGTTCGGAAACCTAGAAAGGAAGACATCCCTTCGGCGTGGCCTGGAGAAGTTGTGGTCATCGAAGCCTTTTTCGAAGCTGGGTTAGGACTCCCAGCGGTGGACTTCCTATCGGAGGTATTAGATCTATTCCATGTCACCCTCCCTCAATTGTCTCCAAATGCAATAGCGCGCCTGGCTATCTTCGAATGGGCGCTATGGGCTGAAGGATGCGAAGGAAGAGCGGATTTTTTTGCAGCACTGCACGGGGCATCTTGCCAGCCAAAAACTTACCAAGGCTCCAGGGGGAAGAAAATTGTAGTAGCCTTCAGCAGCAACAACTTCATACTTCGGGATGAATTCTAACTGTGATTCCCAGCAAAGGCTATCAACGCCAGATGGTACACAGATTGGATTCTCCAGTGGTTCTATGCCGAAGTTGGAGTAGGCAGCCGTCTGGCTGGACCTCTGCAAGACATATACTTCCGGAGGGAAGCCCATGTTCACCCTGACCCCGGCCAGCTCGAAGCTCGCCTTAGCCTGCTTCAAAGAATTAGTCACCGCATGAGCATACGAGACTTAGCGGAGGAGTTCATCGAGCTCCAAATTCCACCTCTGATGGCCAACTGGCCTATCACCTTCGAAGAAGATTCGGAGGGTGGACTCTGAAAAAATTCTTCGAACTCGAGCCCTGCAGGTAGCTTTGAAAACTACATGTTTTATATACGATTATTTGATGAAATAACAAATGCAAACTCATCTTTCAGCTTCTCAAGCCCCTATGACTTCGGAGCAAGTTGTTCGAGCTTCAGAGAAGATCCTTGGAGCTCCAACTCTGGCTGAAAAGGAGTGGAGAATAAAGCTGGTGGGTAGTTGGGAGCGACTCAACCGAGTATGGGGCGTACTCAAAGTTGTGCCCCCCTCTTCCGGACAGGGTGCCTTCTGAACAAGGCCCAAAGAAGAGGAAAGCGGATGCTGGGACTTCAGCTCCGGCCAAGACTCACATGAAGAAGTTAGCCCGAAAGCCAAAGAATGTGGCTTCTTCAAGGCCTGTGGCTTCGCCCTCCGATTCATCTAAAGATGACGGAGTGAGATAAATGCAATGATTCCTCGTGAACCTAATTACCAAAGATGAAGCACAAACAAATGTTGTTGTAGACACTAGCGACGCAGCAAGCGTGCCAGCTATTCCAGGTAGCTTCGAACAGGCCGGGACCTCAAGCGTCCAGCCTGACTTGCCGCATCAAGAAGCCCCTGTTACTGATGGCGGAGTCGAAGTTACAGCTGAACGAGCCTCGATTCCGTACGAAGTGGTAGCTATTGCTCCAAGGGAGCACCAACAATCAACCCTTCGATTCCAGGCCCTGAGTCTGATGATGACTTCGAAGTGGCCTTTGACCCTCCGAGTAGCCCCGTATTCATCCACCGACAGGACTTCGTAGGTAAAATTCACTTGAACCGCCTTTTTATTCACCTTGCAAAATTATGCAATATATAATACCTTTATTTTGTTAGGGTCTGTACCCATGGAGACGACTCCTCCCATGAAGACTGCTCCTGGGACCTCGACATCTCCGGGGTCGGTTCCAGAGGCTGCATGTTGGTGTAAAAGATTACGCTAACAGGTTTCTGTAGAAAAGAAACTAACAAACGAAGTGTTTGCGAAGCAAACTGTTCTAAGCCTCCGAAAGGATAATAACTTAGAATAGTTCGAAAGTGTGTATTGATTCACTTGTAATCGGTCCTCATTACAGGGTAAAATGGGGGGTATTTATAGGCCTAAACATTAAGGAAAAGACCTATTTACCCCTCTATTACAACCGACATTAAGGAAACTATTCGGTTTCCTTAATAGGGCTAAAATGGTAAAAGACTAATCTAATAGGATAGAAGATAAGTCTTCCATCTTAGCTGGCAGAAAAGATCCTGAAGGACTTTGGTTCGAAGACATACTTCGAACCAATGCCTGCCTTCGGGCTTCGAACCAGGTTCCATACACCTTCGAAGATGGACTTCGGACAATCTTCGAACTGGTCGGCTGTCTTCATGCTGCTTTGGCAATAACCCTGAAGATGAGATATTTTCCCCCAACAGTAGCCCCTCGAATACGCTTCTCCGTTCGACCTGTAACGTTAGGAGAGCAGTATACGGAAAGAAAAGATAACCAATCATAGGGGTTATTGATTTTTGTTTTATCTTCGAAATACGTGAAGATATGAACTTCGAATCAGTCATAAAGTAATTACTTTTCGAACTATCTTAGAACTGATTCAAGAAGTTCGAAAGTCTTTTAGACTTAGAAAATATAGCCGTTAGTTTCTGTTTCTAACGGAGTTATACGAAGCGTTATTTTCGGAGGAAAATAACAGGCGGGAATGCGAAGGGGCAGAGCTCAAACGGTAACAAACGGAAAGTTAGACTATAAATAAAGAACTCCAGAACTTACTTGATTACCTTTTCACTGCTTGCTCCCAGTCAAAAGCCTTTTGAGTTCTTGAGTTCTTGAGCCCTAGCTTTCGAGTTCTTGAGTCCTAGTCCCCACTCTCTCAGATCGATTCAGCGATTGCGATGGCGAAGACCAAAGGCTCTGCACCTCCTTCAACCTTGGCTCGTCAACAAGCGGCTGCGGCAGCGGCAGCGGCAACAGTGGCGGCGACGCCTTCGATGCAGGCGACAACTTCCATGGCGGCAAAGCGAAAAAATCCCCAAATCGCCGATGATCAAGGTCTGTGCCCTCCATCGACCAAATATCTGGACCAATCCTTTGAATTAGGACATTCAACCTGCAAAAGAGAGTCCCTGGCAATGGCAGCAGGAGGAAATATAGGTGCAGGAGTTATGATTCGAAAACCAGGGAAAGAAGCAATCCCATCACCAAGACCCGGAGAAGTCGTAGTGTTCGAAGCTTTTTTCGAAGCAGGCTTGGGCCTCCCTGCTGTAGATTTCTTGGCTGAAGTCCTTGACTTGTTTCATGTAACCCTCCCCCAGCTGTCTCCGAATGCTGTAGCTAGATTAGCTATCTTCGAGTGGGCTCTAAGAGCCGAAGGTTGTGAGGGGAGGGCTGAAATCTTCGCAGCATTGCATAGAGCAACTTGTCAGCCGAAGACCTTCGTAGGCTCCGGAGGTGAAAAAATAGTGGTTGCCTTCGGAAGCATCAATTTCAGGCTTCGAGATGAATACGCTCTGCGATTCCCTGCTAAGGCCATCAATGCTAGATGGTATACTGATTGGGTGCTGAAATGGTTCTATGCCGAAGTCGGGGCAAGCAATCCTCTGGCCGGACCTCTTAAAGAAATCCAGTTCCGAAAAGAAGCTTTGGTGCGTCCTGACGAAGGTCAATTCGAAGCCCGTCTGAACTTGCTTGAGAAAGTTAGCCGAAGACTCAGTATGCGGGATTTGGCCGAAGAGTTCATCGGTCTTCAAATTCCTCCGTTGATGGCTAACTGGCCTATTATCTTCGAAGATGATTCCGAAGGTGGTCTTCGTAGAATTAACTTGACTTCAAGTCCTACAGGTAACTTCGAAACCAACATGCATAGTACATATTTACTTCGAAGAAAGATTAACTTGAATTATTTTTTAGCTTCTTCAGCCCCTATTACTTCAGAGCAAATTGTAAGGGCTTCGGAGAAGATTCTGGGTGCTCCAACTCCGTCAGAAAAAGAATGGCGAATCAAATTAGTCGGAAGTTGGGAGCGATTTAACAGAGTATGGGGAATGCTGAAACTCACTCCTCCCCCTCTGATGGATTGGGCACCTTTGGAGAAAAGGCTTCAAAAAAGAAAAGCCGAAGCTGGAACTTCAAGTTCAGCAAAAACTCCGGTGAAGAGGGTGGCTCGGAAGCCGAAGAACCTCGCACCTTTAGATCCTATACCTTCGAGCTCCAGAGCTTCGGTCTCCGATTCCCAAGAAGAAGTGGAAAGGTTACTTGTGCGCCTAATGGAAGAGAATGAAACTCAAAGGGCCGCACAAACCGGAGTGCCTGTGAACGTACCGGAGTCCGGAGAAAATGTTGATCAACCAAGGACTTCGGTAGTTCAAGAAGATGTAGCTCAGGACGAAGTTCCTGTGGATGAAAGTGGGGTCGAAGTCACTATGGCTTTGATTCCCGAAGAAGCAGCGAGGACTACCCAGGACGATGCTCCTGCAGTCCATGATTCAACGGCTGATTCAGATGAAGAATTAGCTTTCGATCCACCAATTAGTCCGACAACAACTCCTCCACGGACTGCCGAAGGTAGAATTCGAAGAACTTTTGTATTTATTTGAATTTTTATACTATGTATAATACTTTTGATTGTTTTGCAGAACCCACTTCTATGGAAGAAGTCCGCCAGGAGGAAATAATTCCTGAACCTTCGACGACTTCGGAGCCAGCCCCAAGAGTTACTCAAAAGGGGCCTGGAAGAGGCAAAAGACAAATAGAGCCCCTGCCTGCTATAAGCTCCGAATCAACTCCGTCTGATTCAACAGACGAGAGCCAATCTTCCAGGGAGGTTCGAACTCCAGTGGCTCCGAAGTCCGCAGGCCAAAGCTCCGGTCCTTCATTGAACGAAGATGACCAAGAGGCAATAAGCATGCTCCCCTTGCTGGCTCCTTTCTTAGGGCAAACAACTGGTCTTCGGACTTTGCTCGAACCTTTGGATCGAGCTAGTCGTGAGATAGGGGAGACCGAATTAGTGGCCATCCTGCGCAAGGCTGACAGGACGGAGCTTAATGCCATTATTGAACGTACAGCTTATCAGGTATGAAACAACTGCAAATTAATATAGAATTTATCTTCGAATGAATATTTACTTTGATTTTTACTTTGGCAGCAAACTGTCTTGGCCCGAGCTGCAAGTCTATGCAATGACGAAGAAATCGCTCGGCTTCGGGAAGAAAATAGCACTCTTCGAAGGAATTTTAACATCTCTGAAAGTCGAGTGACTCAAATGGACAATATAATATTAACAGAGCGAAGGGCCAGGCAAAGCTTGGAGGTTGTAAAGAAAGAGCTCGAAGCGGAAAGGATTGTGCTTCGAGCAGAAGTTGACAAACTACGGACGGAGCATGCTACTGCAGGGTCTAGGCTCGTCCGGCTTGAAGAGGAAGCTAGCCAATTGTTGACACAGAAAAATACTTTGACCACTGAGAATGCTAGGCTTTCTGGGGTTTTGGACGAAGTTACTTCGGCGAAGGATGCGCTGAACGAAGATAAGTTGAAGTCTGAGAAGGTGGCTGCGGAGGTTATGAATCAGTTGTTAGAAGTCCTGGAGTACTTCGGTACTACTGGAATTCTCCCTTCTGATGATAACATCAGCCTTCTGCGCCGGTTGAAAAGGATCCAAGGGGTGGCGAAGCAGATGAAGACGACGGGCATTAGATATGGAGAACTCTCCGGACATGTGTCTGCTGTTGGTCTACTTCGCTATTACGAGGATTTGGGCCGATCAATAACTCCGGACGCAGGAAGAGGTCCAATCACCTTCGACGACGACCGACTTCTCAAACCTTCCGAAGGTGTAGCTGCTGCTTGGCGGGCCTTCCAAACTTCGTGGAGAGCCGAAGGTCGATCTGCGATCAAGGCTTGGATTGATGAAGGCCAACGCCAGAAGCATGTTCGGAGCCAAGCTTCGAGCAGCCAACCTCCTTCAAACCCACAGGTTTAGGAATGTTTTAGGATTTTTAACCGTGTAAAGCTTTGTGCTTGTAAACATTTATCAATGAAAATCTTGTTTGTCATATTTTTAGGCTTTGCCTCTTATCGAAGATATCGAAGTGTTAGAGCTTAACAGCGAACTTCGCTCACTGTGGAACACCTTCGAACTTCTAAAGAGTTATAAGCGTCCTCGATTTCTTATCCCTCGAGATGACTCCGGCGTTATTGCGCCCGAAGTAATCAAAGACGTATTGTCTTATATTAAAGAGGAAGATAAAGAAATCGACGCAAACACCTCGTCTTCTGAAGACACTAACTGGTCCGAAGACGAAGGTGAAGCCCAAAATAAAAGATCTGAAGGTCTTAGAAGCTGGGAGAGAAGTCCTGAGCGGCTTCGAACTTGGGCCGAGCTTCAACAAGAACAGAAGGATTTTAGAGCTTCGAAGGGGAGAAAGAGAGTTAAACGCAAAGTTCTTAGAACTTCCGATGTTGGAACTAGTCGTTCCACCCCTAGCTCTCGGGACCGAAGAGGTCTCCGATTCCTTCTTGGTATAGATACCAATTTTTCATAATGTAATCTGTAAACACATTTGTTTCAATAATGAATGCCGATTTAAAATTGTCTCCATATTTACTAGCCCCTCTTTGGGTATAAGCAACTTCGAACTGCATTCAAAGATGGTTATGCGCAAAGAAAAAACTTCGGAGTACAATTTTTTGGGGGTTCGGAGCCCCTCTGTCATTTTTAAAGATCTTTTGAAATCTTATGAAATGTCTTTGACCTTTGTAGTCAGAAGAATGGTAACTTGGTACCTTTGTTTGCTTTACGAAAGAAATCAATTAAGATAACTTCGAGGACACTTTAGTGTCTTAAGAAATTTGTCACTTTGGACTTATATGAACAAACATTCGAAGCTCATGGCTTAAATGCTGTTTTGCTTTAGCCACCTTCGGCTGTTTTTTTGCAGAAATCTACCAGCCGGAGCTTGGATTTCGCAGAAATTGTAGCCACCTTCGGCTATTTTTGCAGAAGTCTACCAGCCGGAGCTTGGACTTCGCAGAATTTGGCCAACTTGGGCTCTTTTTTGCAGAAGTCTACCAGCCGGAGCTTGGACTTCGCAGAATTTGGCCACCTTCGGCTCTTTTTACGGATGTCTGCAAGCTGCAGCTTGGACTCCGCAGATTTTGGCCACCTTCGGCTCTTTTTACGGAAGTCTACCAGCCGAAGCTTGGACTCCGTAGAATGTGGTATTGGCTCTTTTACGGATGCCTACAAGGTATCAGCTTGGGCTCCGGATGGATTTCAGCCACCACACCGGAGGCTTCGACTTTATGGGTACGAAGTCCGGAAATACAACCCAGCTTAATGACACTTCCCTCTCGATCGACTTCTGTCCCAGCGCGTCCGCTCAGGAAACTAGGAGTGTCAAGGGGAAGGCAACTATCAGGGTGTATGCTTTATTAATTTAGAGGTGATTACAAGCGAATTACAAGGAGCCCTTATGCGAAGTATCGCTTTAGGTGCTCCGCATGCCAAGTATGTGCTAATTCTTCACCTTCTAAATTAGCTAATTTAAACGAACCAGGGCGTCCCGAGCGGACGATTAGATATGGACCTTCCCATTTATTGCCTAACTTCCCTGGTGCTATAATGCTTCGTAGAACAAGATGACCCGGCCTTAACTCGCTGAGCTTAACCTTCGGGTCATACCAAGTCTTCGTCTGCTGATGATACTTTGATAAATTAGCTACAGCTCGAAGTCTTGTTTCTTCTGACAAATCTAACGAAGCTTGTCTTTCTTCTTCGACGTCTGGTTCGGTGCTGCGAAATGAGCCCCCTTTGAGCTCCGTTGGAGTCATTGCTTCATCTCCGAATAGTAGTCTGAACGGAGTAAAACCTGTGGACCTTGTTTGCGTAGTCCGAATGGACCATAAAATCTTTGGAAGCTCTTCGGTCCACAGTCCCTTTGACAACCCTACTATTCTTCGATTTAGCCCTGATAAGATATTTCCATTGGCTCGCTCAACGGCTCCATTCGACTGAGGATGTCTCACTGCAGCAAAACATAGTTGAATGCCTAGGTCTTCGCAAAACTTCTTGAAGGGTTCTGCGTCGAACTGTGTTCCATTATCAACCGTGAGATATTTAGGCACTCCGAACCGGCAAATAATGTTCTTCCAGAAGAATTTCTGTACATTATTCGAAGTGATAGCTGTTAAGGGCTCTGCTTCCACCCACTTAGAAAAATATTCGATAGCTACCACTGCGAACTTCAGATTTCCCTTTGCTAACGGAAAGGGACCAATTAGATCCATACCCCATCTGGCCATAGGCCATACCGGAGCAATGACTTGAAGAGCTGTTGGTGGGCGATGACTCCGTCGACCCATCCACTGGCATCCTTGACAAGTGCGGACCAAGCTCTCCGCATCAGCTGTTATTGTGGGCCAATAAAGCCCCTGGCGAAGTGTTTTTCCTGCCAGAGCTCTAGGGGCTAAATGACTTCCACAAAGGCCTTCGTGAATTTCTCGAAGAATTTCTTGGCCTTCGGCTTGAGATATACATCGGAGTAGAGGGGAACATACTCCGGCCTTGTATAATATACCGTTGATTAACTGATAGTTTCTTGCTCTGAGCTTTAATCTTGACAATTGGGGCTCTTCGGGCAAATTTGTTCCTCCTTGCAAGAGTTCTATGATTGAATCTTTCCAATCTGCACTAGGAATGCAGAGAATCTCTGCAGAAGCAACTTGTGGCACCGAAGGTATATTGAGCTCCTCATAGAAAGCTTCGTCAGGCACATCCACAGCTCCGGCAGCAGCCTTCGCTAAAATGTCCGCTTGCACGTTTTCAGCTCTTGGTATACTCCGAATGGAAATACCCTTGAAATGTGCTTCGATCTTGAGAATTTCTTCCAAGTACTTTGCAAGCTGTGGATGTCGGACTTGAAAACTTTTGTCTACGTGCCCTGCTACTATCTGAGAATCTGTTTTTATAATTATTCTTGTAGCCCCTAGAGCACGTGCTTTCCGAAGTCCCAATAATATTCCTTCGTACTCCGCTATATTATTGGTAGACTTAAAGTTGAGTCTTGCGGAGTACATTGCTCTTTGTCCTGATGGTGAAATTAATACTGCCCCAATGCCTGCTCCGGATGCTTGAAAAGCCCCGTCGGAGTAAATAATCCAAACTCCGTCATCTGATTTTTCCGGAGTCAACTTCGCAGGTGGAGTCCACTCTGCTACGAAGTCTGCTAGGACTTGAGATTTGATAGCTGTCCTTGCCAGGAAAGATATGCCGAAGGGTGCTAGTTCTACTGCCCACTTTCCAATCCTTCCAGTGGAATCTTTGCTTCGGAGCATATCTCCTAAAGGATATGAAGTTGGTACAACTACATTATGAGCCAAAAAATAATGCCTTAACTTCCTCGAAGCCATTATCAGAGCGTAAACGAACTTTTCAAGTTCGGAGTATCTTGTCTTTGCTCCTGACAATGCTTCGGATACAAAATAGACAGGATTTTGGACCAACTTCCCATTGATATCGGCTTCTCTGACAAGGACTGCGCTGACAGCTGAGCCTGTAGCTGCAAGATATAGAAGTAGGGTTTCGTCCGCAATAGGCACCGTAAGTGTAGCAAGATTGCTGAGATAATTTTTAATGTCTTCGAAGCTTCTCTGACACTCCGGTGTCCATGCAAAATCTTCGGACCCTTTCAAAGCTTTAAAGATTGGCAAACTCCTCTCTGCAGACCTTGATAAAAACCTGCTAAGTGCGGCAAGACGTCCAGTCAGCTTTTGCACTTGCTTTAAATTCTCGGGAGGAGCCATCTTCTGCAGCGCAGTTATTTGAGTAGGGCTAGCTTCAATTCCCTTGCTTGAAACTAAGTACCCTAACAACTTTCCAGCCTTAGCTCCGAATATACATTTTTCGGGGTTAAGGCGGATCCCACATGCCCGAAGGCTATTGAATGTTTCTGCTAAGTCTAGGCTATGTTGGTGCTTTAAAGCACTCTTTATTACAATATCATCCATATAGGCCTCCACATTGCGACCTAGTTGATGACCTAGAGCCTTAGCAACTAATCTTGAAAAAGTAGCCCCGGCATTTCTTAAGTCGAAGGGCATTCTTACATAGCAGAAGACTCCCGAAGGAGTTACAAAGCTCGTCTTGATTTCATCTTCGCGCTTCAGCCATATTTGATGATAACCTGAATAC
This sequence comes from Zizania palustris, assembly GCA_019279435.1. Classification (NCBI taxonomy): domain Eukaryota; kingdom Viridiplantae; phylum Streptophyta; class Magnoliopsida; order Poales; family Poaceae; genus Zizania; species Zizania palustris. The sequence goes on along the minus strand of JAAALK010000079.1, from coordinate 104,324,229 downwards.
GCGTCGAGGAAGCTTAGTAACTCCGAACCTGCAGTGGAGTCAACTAGCTGGTCAATTCGGGGCATGGGGTAGGGGTCACGTGGGCACGCTTTATTCAGAGATGTGAAATCAATGCACATGCGCCACTTTCCGGAGGACTTCTTCCTGACGAAGACTGGGTTGGCTAACCATTCTGTATGGGCCACTTCTCTGATAATCCCAGCCTTCAGCAGTTTTTCAACTTCGTCCTTAGCTAAAGCAGCTCTCTCTGCGGACATCTTCCGGAGCCCTTGTCGAACAGGCCGGGCCTTCGGGTTTACAAGCAAACTATGTTCAATAATATCCCGATCGACTCCGGTAATATCTTCGTCAGACCAAGCGAAGACATCCAAATTTTCTTCTACGACCTTTTCCAAGGAAGTTGCAACTTCGGGAGGTAAATCTTTACCAAATTGAAAAGTGTATTCTTTACCATCTTTGACAATGACCTTCGTTGCAATTTCTCCTTCGGGACTTGGTCTTGGAAATGACTTCTTCGAAGCTTCGGAGGAGGCTGAAAAAATTTCTCCATTATCTTGGACACTGTTTACTTGCCTCGGATCAAGAGGAGGACCATGACCATATTCTGCCCTCCGAGCTATGGCTTGATCTCCGAAGATTGTCAGAACTCCTGATTGTGTGGGCATCTTCATGCACAAGTAGTTGTGATGCGCCACAGCTCCGAACTGATTCAACATGCCTCGCCCAAAGATGACATTATAAGCATACGGGGCGTCCACCACATCAAAGATAACTTCTTCAGTTCGGGCTAGTAAACCTTCTCCGAAGGTTACTTCCAGGCCTATTTGGCCAAGTGCATCTAGCGGAGGTCCTGCAAAGCCTTGCAGAGGACGAGCCGCTGGGAGGAGATGCTTCCGGGAAATGCATAACTGATCGAAGGCTTGTACAAATATGATATCTGCCGAGCTACCTCCGTCAATTAGCACCCTTCGAACTTCCGTTCCTGCAATATCAGCAGTAATAACCAATGGATCTGCATGCGGGAACTTGATACCAGCTGCATCCTCCGCAGAGAAAGATATTGGAACATGAGACCACTCCGGCATTGCAGCTGCAGATGACGAAGTCCCAATGTGGCCTACTTCTCGAACGTACTCTCTTCGCTGTCTCTTGGACATGCTTCCGAGGGTACCTCCTCCGGAGATAGGGAGAACTACTCTCTTCCCTCTATCTTGCCCTTCTTCTTGCTTCGGAGGTGGCATAACATTGGCCACCGGAGGATGCCTTGCAGCATCAAAATTTTCTATCCGCGCCACAGCCTGGACCGGCTCCGAGCGCACTGCTGCTGCTGGACTTCGGTCGGTACTACCTCGACCCGAAGTTCTCTCCAAGTATTCTCCTCGAAGGGTAAGAATAGCCTTGCAGGTGTCAGTTGCATGGCTTCGATTCTCTCCATGAATACAGCAAAAAAGGGTCTGGCCCTTGCCAGCCGTTTTCCCTGGCGGCCTCCAGCCGCTGGACTTGTTCCCCGCAGACTGTGGAGCTCTTGGCGCAAACTTCTGCGGGGGTGCAATGTTTAAGACCTCAGAGAGAGGGTGCTTTTGCCCTCTTCTTCTATCATGTTGCACTTCGGAGACTGGTTCTTGCGGCTGAGCCGAAGTCTTCACCTCTGCTTTAACTTCTGTCAACACTGTCGAAGTAGCAGTAGTCCTCCGAAGCCAACCTTCTTCTGACTTCGAGTACTCCTCGAAGTACGACATCAGCTGTGATACCGTGGTGATGCTCTTTCGATGCAATTTATCCAGAAGGCCTTTATGACTGACGCCTTCCCGAGCCGCATCAACCACTGAAGATGTAGACAGCCCCCGGATTTGCGACTTCGTGTGAGCGAAGCGCTTGAAGTACTGTCTCAATGTTTCTCCGGGGAGCTGCTTCACTTGGAAAAGGCTCCCTGTCGACATGGGGGGCACGAAGGTGCCCTGAAAGTTACTTATGAACTTCTTCTTCAACTGTGACCATGAAGTGATTGATCCTGGTTTTAAAGACCAGAACCATCTCAACGCCACTCCTTGAAGGGCTAACGGGAAGCACTTCGCCATAGTTTCTCTGTCTCCGCCACTAGCCTCGATTGCTAGGGCATAAGAACGCGCAAATTCACTAGGATCTTCGTCTCCGGCATACTTGCAAAGCTTTGAAGCTTTGAACCTCGGATCGAAGCGAACCTTCTGAAGCTCGGGATGCAACGGAGATTCATTGTCGTAAGAGGCGTTCTCCGGGGCTTCGGGATAATCGAGATCGTCGTCTTCGTGCACTTCGGGGATAGCTGGGGTGGCTTGAGGACGAAGCCTGTTCGCAGCCTCTTGCCGCCACCTCGCTACTTCGGCTTGAAGATTGGCCATTTGAGTGGCCATGTCTCCAAGGCTATCTTCATCTCCTCCGGAAGGACCTTCCGGGTCTTGAGAGCTGGTATGATCAGTTTGAATCGGAATGGAGGGTGGCAGAGTGGCTCCGGGTGGTCGGAGTGTGGAAGGGGTTGGTGGAGAGGTTTCGTATCCTCGAGGGATAAAAGCCCCTTGCGGAGTTTGAGGTGGAGGGATAGTCGAAGACCCTCCGACTTCGACTGTGTCGAAGGGTATCTCTCCGGAGATCCGAGAGGACCTCCGAGTGGGATTGCGAGGTGCGCTCCGCTTAGGAGGCATGATGCAAGAGATTGGTAGAGAACGAAGTTTTTTGGACTAGGTTCCCCACGGACGGCGCCAACTGTTGGTGTAAAAGATTACGCTAACAGGTTTCTGTAGAAAAGAAACTAACAAACGAAGTGTTTGCGAAGCAAACTGTTCTAAGCCTCCGAAAGGATAATAACTTAGAATAGTTCGAAAGTGTGTATTGATTCACTTGTAATCGGTCCTCATTACAGGGTAAAATGGGGGGTATTTATAGGCCTAAACATTAAGGAAAAGACCTATTTACCCCTCTATTACAACCGACATTAAGGAAACTATTCGGTTTCCTTAATAGGGCTAAAATGGTAAAAGACTAATCTAATAGGATAGAAGATAAGTCTTCCATCTTAGCTGGCAGAAAAGATCCTGAAGGACTTTGGTTCGAAGACATACTTCGAACCAATGCCTGCCTTCGGGCTTCGAACCAGGTTCCATACACCTTCGAAGATGGACTTCGGACAATCTTCGAACTGGTCGGCTGTCTTCATGCTGCTTTGGCAATAACCCTGAAGATGAGATATTTTCCCCCAACACTGCACAAATGGGACCTAGAAAAGGTAAAGGCAAAATGGACCCCTTTCCTGCTCCGAACTCGGGATTAACTCCATCGGAATCAACAGACGGAGGTCAATCTATGGAGAGGGGCCAGTCCACCGATGTCTCCGAAGATGTGGCGCAGCGCTCTGGCCCTTTGCCGACCGAAGATGATCAAAGGGCTTTGTCCATGCTCCCCCTCCTAGCTCCTTTTCTGTAGCGAAGGACCGGACTTCGGACCCTGCTCGAACCTTTGGATTGAGCTAACCGTGAAGTTGGGGGAATAGACTTAGTAGCCAAACTTGGCGAGGCTGAGGGTTTGGAGCTGAACGCAGCCTTGGAACGGGCAGTATACCAGGTACGAAGTATCTGCAAAAACAAGATTAGTTTCAACTTATGAACAATTCCTCACCTTGCTTTTCCTCTTCGCAGCAAATAGTTTTGGCTCGAGCTGCAGCTGTTTCGAACGAGCGCAGAAGCATTCGTCTTAAGGAGAGGATTACAGCTCTCGAAAGGAGTCTTGAAGGCTCCGAAATTCGAATATCCAGCTTGGACAAGATGGTTGTAGTGGAGAGGAGGGCCAAACTCGGTCTGGAGGCTACAAATAAGAAGCTCGAAGCCGAACAAATCGTGCTTCGGGCTGAAATAGAGAAAATGCGGGCAGAGCATGCAACGGCGGGGGCTGAGCTGGTTAAACTTCAAGAAGAAAAGACAAAAGTCGTGGAGGAGGCCAGCAACCTGCTTAGCCAAAAGAACTCTTTGGCTACGGAGGCAGCTATACTATCTTCTATGGCGGACGAGCTAACTTCATTAAGGGATGCCTTAATTGAAGACAAGGTGAAGTCGGAGAAGGTAGCTGCAGCGGTCATGGATAATCTTTTAGGTGTTCTAGAGTACTTCAGTACTCTTTGGACACTACCTTCGATTGACAATGTCCCCTTATTGCGATGGCTAAAAATGATCCAAGGAGCAGCGAAGATGATGAAGACAGTTGGTATTCGGTATGGAGAAATCTCTGGCCAAGTAGCTGCTCTCGGAGTACTTCGCTACTACGAGGATCTAGGGCTATCAGTAGCACCAGATTCGGGGGCGACTCCTATTACCTTCGATGACAACCACCTGCTAAACCCTTCAGAGGATGTGGCCACAGCCTGGCAAGCCTTCCAAGCATCCTGGAGAGCCAAAGGTCGAACAACGATCAAGGCTTGGACCGATGAAGGGCATCGCCAGAAACAAACTCGGTCTCAAGCCTCAAGCAGCCAGCCTCCGCCAGACCCGCAGGTTTAGTTTTGTTTAGGGGTCCAAATATGTAAAAATTATTCTTTCATCTGTCATGAATGAAAACTTATTTATCATGTTTTTAGGCTTCTCAACCTCGTATGGATGATCTCGAAGCATTAAATGTTACCGAAGAACTTCGCCTGCTATGGGCTACCTTCGATCTTTTAAAACTTCACAAACGACCTCGATTTTTGATTCCTTGAGAAAGCTCCGGTGCAATTGCGCCCAAAATATATAAAGATATATTATCTTATATTAAAGTGGAAGAAAAAGAAGTTAACTTGGAAGCCTCATATTCTGAAGACATTGAATGGTCCGAAGAAGAGAGTACTGCTGAAGAACAAGGAAAGAAGCCTAGAGAACTTCGAAGCTGGGAGAGAAGCCCCGAGTGACTTCGAACTTGGGCTGAACTTCAATAGGAACAAAAAGATTTTCGAGCTTCGAAGGCAGGGAGAAGAATTAAACACAAGGTTTTCAGGACTCCCGACTCTAGGACTAGTCGTTCCGACTTTAGTGGTAGCTCTAGAGATCGAAGGGGTCTTCGATTCCTTCTTGGTATAGACACATATTTTTCGTAATGTAATGTAATCTGTTCAAATGATAAAGATTAAGATTTTTAAAATTGTCTCCCTACTTTCCAGCCCCTCTTTGGGCGTAAGCAACTTCGAAGCGCAGTCGAAGATGGTTAGGCTCAAAGAAAAAAGACTTAGGAGTACAATTTTGGAGGCTACAAGCCCCTAAGCAACTTAGAGATTAATTAAAATCGCACAAAATGTCTTCGACTACTTGGAGTCTGAAAACTGGTAGCTTAGTACCTTTTGTTTGAAAATAGTCACTTCGGACTATTTTTCTTGACACTTAAGCATCCAAAACGATTGGTCACTTTGGACCCTTTATACAGATATTCAAAGCTTATCAGCTCAAATTCTGTTCTGTTTGGCCTCCTTCGGCTCTTTTTGCGAATGCTATCAAACCGGTGGTTTGGAATTCGCAATGTTCTCCTTGTACTCTTTTTACGGATGCTTTCAAGTCGGAGCTTGAAATCCGCATTATTTTGTCTCCTTCGACTCTTTTTACGGATGCTTTCAAGCCGGTGGCTTGGAATCTGTTTTTTAGTGACTTTCCCACCTCGTCGGAAGCTTCGAACCAGTGGTTTGAAGTCCGAAAAATTGGTTCAAATGAATGACACTTCCCTCACAAAAAACTTCGTTCTTCCAGTGCCTCCACTAGAAGTAGTAAGTGTTTGAAAGGTAGGCATTATCTGAACCTTGAGCTTTATTAATTCAGAAGGTGTTTACATATGATTACAAGTAGCCCCTATGCGAAATATCGCTTTAAGTGCTCCGTATGCCAGGCATGCTTTAATTCTTCGCCTTCTAAATTAGCTAACTTAAAAGAACCAGGGCGTCCTGAGCGGAGAATAATGTATGGACCTTCCCACTTATTTCCTAATTTCCCTGGTGCTATAATGCTTCGCAAGACTAGATGACCCGGTTTAAGTTCGTTAAGCTTAACCTTCGGGTCAAACCAAGTCTTCGGCTGCTGCTGATACTTTTATAAATTGGCGATAGCTCGAAGTCTTGTTTCTTCTTTTAAATCAAGCGAAGTTTGCCTTTCTCCTTCTATTTCCGGCTCGGTGCTGTGAAGAGATCTTCCTTTAAGCTCCATTGGCGTCATAGCTTCATCTCCAAATAATAGTCTAAAAGGAGTGAAACCTGTGGACCTTGTTTGAGTGGACCGAATGGACCATAAAATCTTTGGGAGTTCTTCAGTCCATAGTCCTTTTGCCAACCCTACTGTTATTCGATTCAACCCTGACAAGATGTTACCATTGGCTCTTTCTACCGCTCCGTTAGACTGAGGATGGTGCATTGCAACGAAGCATATTTGTATGCCAAGATCTTCGCAAAACTTCCTGAAGGGCTCTGCATCAAATTGTGTCCCATTGTCAACTGTGAGCTGCCGAGGTACTCCAAACCGGCATATAATACTTTTCCAGAAAAGTTTTTGTACATTATTCGAAGTGATAGCTGTGAGGGGTTCTGCTTCGACTCACTTGGAAAAATACTCGATTGCTACCACTGCGAATTTCAAATTTCCTTTTGCTACTGGAATAGGGCCAATAAGTTCCATGCCCCATCTGGCCATGGGCCACACTAGGGCAATGACTTGAAGAGTTGTTGGCGGACGATGACTTCTTCTTCCCATCCATTGACAACCCTGACACGTGCGGACTAGGCTCTCCGCATCAGCTACTATTGTAGGCCAATAAAGCCCCTGGCAAAGTGTTTTTCCTGCCAAAGCTCGAGGGGCCAGATGGCTACCACAAAGGCCTTCATGAATTTCTCGGAGAATCTCCTGACCTTCGGCTTGAGATATACATCGGAGCAGAGGGGAACATTCTCCGGCCTTGTACAGAATACCGTTGATTATATGATAATTTTGAATTCTGGGCTTTAACCTCGAAAGTTGTGGCCCTTCAGGCAAATTTGCTTCTCCTTGCAACAATTCCGTAATTGAACTACGCCAATCAGTACTTGGAATGCAAAGAACTTCCGCAGAAGGGATCTGTGTTACCGAAGGTGAACTGAGCTCTTCGTAAAAAACTCCTTCCAGAATGTCCATAGCTCCGGCTGCAGCTTTTGCCAAGGTATTAGCTTGCATATTTTCATCTCTGGGTATACTTCGGATGGAAATGCCTTTAAATGATGCTTCAATTTTCCGAATCTCTTCCAAAAATTTTGCAAGCTCGGGATGACGGACTTGAAAACTTTTATCAACATGCCCTGCTACAATTTGAGAATCTATTTTAATAACAACTCTTGTAGCCCCAAAGCACATGCCTTTCAAAGTCCTAACAAAATTCCTTCATACTCCTCTGTATTATTGGTGGACTTAAAGTTGAGCCTTGTGGAGTACATTGCTCTTTGCCCTGAAGGCGAAATTATTACCACGCCGACACCTGCTCCAGATGCTTGGAAAGCTCCATCGGAGTATATGGTCCAAATTCCTTCATTTGGTTTCTCCAGAGCCCATACTGCAGGAGGAGTTCATTCCGCCACAAAGTCTCCCAACACCTGTGACTTGATTGCTATCCTTGCCATGAAGGAGATGCCGAAGGGTGCTAATTCAACAGCCCATTTCCCAATTCTTCCTATAGAATCCTTACTTTGGAGCATATCCCCTAAAGGATACGAGGTTGGTACAATCACATTATGTGCTAGTAAATAATGCCTTAACTTCCTCGAAGCCATTATCAGAGCATAGGTGAACTTCTCAAGCTTAGAATATCTTGTTTTTGCTCCAGACAATGCTTCGGATACAAAATAGACTGGATTCTATACCAACTTCTCATTGAAATCAACTTCTCTAACAAGGACTGCACTGACAGCGGAGACAGTAGCCACAAGGTAGAGGAGTAGGGTTTCGTCTGCAACAGGCACCGTGAGTGTAGCGAGGTTACTGAGATAATTCTTAATATCATCAAAACTCTTTTGACACTCCGGTGTCCATACAAAATCTTCGGACCCTTTCAATGCTTTGAAAATGGGCAAACTTCTCTCCGCAGACCTTGCTAGGAATCTGTTAAATGCTGCAAGGTGACCAGTTAGCTTTTGCACTTGCTTCAAATTTTCCGTAGGAGCCATCCTTTGCAATGCAGTTATTTGAGTAGGGCTAGCTTTGATCCCTCTGCTTGAAACTAGATACACTAACAATTTTCTAGCCTGAGCCCCGAAGATACATTTTTTGGGGTTGAGACGGACTCCACACGCCTGAAGGCTATTCAACGTTTCTGCTAAGTCTAGGCTATGTTGGTGCTTTAGAGCACTCTTTATTACAATGTCATCCATATAGGCTTCTACATTGCGGCCCATTTGATGACCTAGAGCCTTAGCAATTAACCTCGAAAAAGTTGCCCCAACATTTCTTAAGCCGAAAGGCATTCTTACATAACAGAAGACTTCCGAAGGAGTTACAAAGCTTGTTTTGCTTTCATCTTCGCGCTTTAACCAGATTTGATGATAGCCAGAATATGCGTTGAGGAAGCTTAATAACTCTGAACCAGCAGTGGAGTCTATCAATTGGTCAATTCGGGGCATGGGATAGGGGTCACGGGGGCATGCTTTATTCAAAGATGTAAAGTTAATACACATGCGCCACTTCCCGGAAGATTTCTTCCTAACGAAGACTGGGTTAGCTAGCCACTCCGTATGAGCTACTTCTATGATAATCCCAGCCGTCAGCAACTTTTCCACTTCAGCTTTAGCAAGGATGGCCCTCTCCGCAGATAACTTCCGGAGTCCTTGTCGGACAGGCCGAACCCTCCGGTTCAAAAGTAAACGATGCTCAATAATATCCCGACTGACTCCGGTAATGTCCTCATCATACCATGCAAAGACATCTAAATTTTCTTCAACTACTTTTTCTAACGAAGTAGCGACTTCTGGAGGCAAATCCTTGCAGAACTGAAATGAATAGTCTTTGCCGTCTTTGACAATAACCTTCGTTATAATCTCTCCTTCGTGGCTTGGTCTTGGGAAGTACTTCTTCGAAGGTTCACCTGAAGCAGAGATATCCTCCGGGTTGCCTTGCACGTTGTTCACTTGTCTCGGGTCAAGAGGGGGGCATGACCATATTCTGCTGTTCACGCAATGGCCTGATCTCTGAAAATAGTGAGCACTCCCGCTTGCGTGGGCATCTTCAGACATAAATAATTATGATGTGCCACGGCTCCGAACTGATTCAACACGCCCCTCCCGAAGATAACATTATATGCATACGGGGCATCCACAACATCAAAATCACCTCCTCCGTCGTGGCCAGTAGCCCCTCTCCGAAAGCGACCTCTGCGAACTCTTGCAAAGGACGAGCTGCTGGGAGAAGATGCTTCCTTGAGATACAGAGCTGATCGAAGGCTTGGACGAAGATAATATCTACTGAACTCCCTCTGTCAATCAGTACTCTCCGAACTTCAGTCCCTGCTATGTCGGCAGTGATGACAAGTGGATCTGCATGTGGAAACTTTATGCCAGCTGCATCATCTGCGGAAAAATATATCGGCACATGGGACCATTCAGTCATGGTAGCTGTGGACGAAGAAGTTCCAATATGGCCCACCTCTCGGACATATTCTCTTCTCTGCCTCTTCGACATACTACCAAAAGTCCCTCCTCCGGAAATGGGGAGGACTACTCTTTTCCCTCGATCTTGACCATCTTCCTGCTTCGGAGGTGGCATAATATTGACCACCGGAGGTTGCCTTGCAGGGTCGAAGTTGTCTATATGTGCCATAGCCTAGACAGGCTCCGGACGCACCTCGGAAGGAACTCGGTCAGTAGTTCCTCGCCCCGAGGTTCTTTCAAGGTACTCGCCTCTTAAAGCGAGTATAGACTTGCACGCATCAGTTGCGTGACTTCGATTCTCACCATGGACACAGCAGAAGAAGGCCTGGGCTTTGCCAGCCGGCTTCCCTGGTGGCATCCAGCCGCTGGTCTTGACTCCCGAAGCTTGTGAAGTCTTAGAGGCAAATTTCTGCGGAGGTGCAATGTTCAAGACTTCTGAACGAGGATGCTTTTGCCCCCGACGCCTTTCATGCTGGACTTCGAAGTTAGGTCCCTGCGAAGGTGTTGAAGTCTTTACTTCCAACTTGACTTCTTGCAGGATTGACAGAGTTGAAGCAGTTCTCCGAAGCCACCCTTCTTCTGACCTAGCATACTCTTCAAAATAAAACATCAATTGAGCAACAAAAGATATCCGTTTCCGATGAAGATTATTGTTGGCGTAAAAGATTACGCTAACAGGTTTCTGTAGAAAAGAAAACTAACAAACGAAGTGTTTGTGAAGCAAACTGTCCTAAGCCTCCGAAAGGATAATAGCTTAGAATAGTTCGAAAGTGTGTATTGATTCACTTGTAATCGGTCCCTATTACAGGGTGAAATGGGGGGTATTTATAGGCCTAAACATTAAGGAAAAGACCTATTTACCCCTCTATTACAACCGACATTAAGGAAACTATTCGGTTTCCTTAATAGGGCTAAAATGGTAAAAGACTAATCTAATATGATAGAAGATAAGTCTTCCATCTTAGCTGGCAGAAAAGATCCTGAAGGGCTTTGGTTCGAAGACATACTTCGAACCAATGCCAGTCTACGGACTTCGAACGAGGTTCTGGGCATCTTCGAAGATGGTCTTCGGACAATCTTCGAACTGGTTAACTGTCTTTATGCTACTTCGGCAATAACCCCGAAGATGAGATATTTTCCCCCAACAGTAGCCCCTCGAATACGCTTCTCCGTTCGACCTGTAACGTTAGGAGAGCAGTATACGGAAAGAAAAGATAACCAATCATAGGGGTTATTGATTTTCATTTTATCTCCGAAATGCATGGAGATAAGAACTTCGAATCAGTCATAAGGTAATTACCTTTCGAACTATCTTAGAACTGACTCAGGAAGTTCGAAAGTCTTTTTAGACTTAGAAGAAATAGCCGTTAGTTTCTGTTCCTAACGGCAGCTATAGGAGGCGTTATTTTCGGAGGAAAATAACAAGCGGGAATGCGAAAAGGCAGAACTCAAACGGTAACAAACGGAAAGATTAGGCTATAAATAAAGAGCCCCAAAACTTACCCGATTACCTTTTCACCGCTTCTTCCTAGTCAAAAGCCTTTTGAGCTCTTCAAGTTCTTGAGCCCTAGTCTTTGAGTTCTTGAGCCCTAGTTTCCATTCCCTCAGATCAATCCGGCAATCGCGATGGTGAAGACCAAGGGATCTGCGCCTCCTTCGGCCTTGGCTCGGCAGCAAGCAGCTGCAGCAGCAGCGGCGGCGACATCGGCGGCGGCACCCTCGATGCGGGCGACGATTTCCATGGCGGCAGGGGGGAGAAATCCCCAAATCCCCGACGACCAAGGTCTGTGCCCACCTTCAACCAAGTACTTGGATCAATCTTTTACGTTGGGGCCGTCTACCTGCAAGAAAGAATCTTTGGCAATCACAGCGGGGGGAAAGATTAGTGATGGGGTTATGATTCGGAAGCCGGGCAAAGAATCGATTCCATCACCGAGACCAGGAGAAGTTGTAGTGTTCGAAGCTTTTTTCGAAGCTGGCTTGGGCCTCCCGGCTGTGGATTTCTTAGCCGAAGTACTTGACTTGTTTCACGTAACCCTCCCCCAACTATCTCCGAATGCTGTAGCCAGATTAGCTATCTTCGAATGGGCACTGAGAGCCGAAGGTTGTGAGGGGAGGGCTGAAATCTTCGCTGCGCTACATAGAGCAACTTGTCAGCCAAAGACCTTCGTAGGCTCCGGAGGTGAGAAGGTGGTGGTTTCCTTCGGAAGCATCAATTTTAGGCTTCGTGATGAATATGCCCTGCAATTCCCTGCTAAGGCCATCAATGCCAGATGGTACACCGATTGGGTTCTGAGGTGGTTTTATGCCGAAGTTGGAGTGAATAGTCCTCTGGCCGGTCCTCTCAAGGAAATTCAGTTCCGGAAGGAAGCCTTAGTGCAACCTGACGAAGGCCAACTCGAAGCCCGCCTTAACTTGCTTCAGAAAATCAGCAGAAGGTTGAGCATGCGGGACTTAGCCGAAGAGTTCCTCGGACTTCAAATTCCTCCGTTGATGGCCAACTGGCCTATCGCCTTCGAGGATGACTCGGAAGGCGGTCTTCGCAAGATAAGCTATACTTCGAGCCCTGCAGGTAACTTCGAAACCAATATGCATAGTACATATTTACTTCGAAGAAAAATTAACTTGAATTATTTTTTAGCTTCTTCAGCCCCTATTACTTCAGAGCAAATTGTAAGGGCTTCGGAGAAGATTTTGGGTGCTCCAACTCCGTCAGAAAAAGAATGGCGAATCAAATTAGTCGGAAGTTGGGAGCGTTTTAACAGAGTATGGGGGATGTTGGAGTTGACTCCACCCCCTCTGACGGATTGGGTGCCTCAGGAGAAAGGCCCCAAGAAAAGAGTAGCTGAAGCCGGAGCTTCAGGTTCAGCAAAGACTCCGGTGAAGAAGGTGGCCCGAAAACCTAAGAATCTCGCACCTTTGGATCCTGCTCCTTCAAGCTCAAGAACCTCACTTTCTGGTTCTAAAGAGGACGAAGGTATTTTATTAGTAAAATTAATTGATGAAGATGCAACTCAACGAAGTATTCACATTGAAGATACTGCAGGTATTCCGGAGCTTCAAGCCAACATCGAAGAAGTAAGAGCTCCGGATACCCAGGAAGAACAAGACGAAGCCCCAATGGGTGTGGATGAGGCCGAAGTGCCTGCGAACGTACCGGAGTCTGGAGATAATGTTGATCAACCAATGACTTCGGTAGTTCAAGAAGATACAACTCAGGCCGGAGTTCCTATGAACGAAGGTGGGATCGAAGTCACTATGGCTTCGATTCCTGAAGAAGTAACGAGGACTTCCCAGGACGAGGCTCCTGCAGTCCAAGATTTAGCAGCTGATTCGGATGAGGACTACACTTTTGATCCTCCGATCAGTCCGGTGCTCGATATTCCAGAGAATGTCGAAGGTAACTTTTGCATAATCTTTATCAATTTTTGCAAAATTATACAATGTGTAATATTTTTGTTTTTTCAGAGCCTCCTGTTGTCGAAGTATCCCTCGAAGATACAATTCAAAGACCTTCGACAACTTCGGAGCCACAACCGGGAGTTACTCTACCGGGGCCTGGAAGAGGAAAAAGACACATAGAGCCTCTCCCAGCTCGAGGATCGACTTCATCTGAGTCAACAGATGAAAGCGAATCAACTTAGGGGGGGCCATCTTCAGAAGTTCCAAGGGCCTCGGAAGAACCCTCTGGACCCTCGCTAAGCAGAGCTGATCAGAAGGCTTTAGCACTGCTTCCTCTCATAGCTCCATTTTTGGAGGAGAAAACCGGACTTGGGACTTTGGTTAAACCTTTGGGTGAAGCCAGTCGCAAAGTCGGGGAAACAGAGCTAGTAGCTCTTTTAAGCAGAGCGAAGGGTTCGGAGCTTAATATTGCTGTGGAAAGAGCAGCTTATCAGGTACAAAGCATCTTCGAACCAAATAATGAATTTTATATGAATAATTTCTTATTCCAGTTTTTTACTTTTTTCTCAGCAAGCAATCTTAGCCCGCGCTGCAGCTTTGTCGAATGAAAACGAAATTGCTCAACTTCGGGAAGAGAACGAAACTCTTCAAAGAAATTTTAACTTCTCCGAAGGTCGAGTAGCTCAGATGGACAATGTAATCTTAGCAGAGCGAAGGGCTAGGCAAAGCTTGGAGGCTGCAAAGAAAGAGCTCGAAGCAGAAAGAATTGTGCTTCGAGCGGAGATTGAAAGGCTGCGGACGGAGGATGCTGCGAAGGGCTCCGCACTTGTAAGGCTACAAGAAGAGGCTGGCCAACTCCGGACTCAGAAGAATGCTTTGACTACGGAGAATGCTAGAATCTCCGGAGTTTTAGCAGAAACGACTTCGGTCAAGGACGCACTTAATGCAGAAAAACTCAAGTCTGAGAAGGTGGCTTCGGAGGTCATCGAACAAATGTTAGGTGTCTTGGAGTACTTCGGTACTACTGGATCACTACCTTCGGATGACAATGTAACTCTGCTGCGCCGGCTAAAGAGGATCCAAGGAGCAGCGAAGCAAATGAAGACGGCAGGCATACGTTATGGAGAACTCTCCGGACAAGTGTCTGCCCTTGGAATACTTCGCTACTACGAGGATTTGGGCCGAACAATCACTCCGGGCGCAGAGGGCTCCATCATCTTCGACGACGCGAGACTTTTGACTCCTTCCGAAGGCGTAGCTACTGCTTGGCGAGCCTTCCAGACTTCGTGGAGAGCCGAAGGTCGATCTGCGATCAAGGCTTGGATTGATGAAGGCCAACGCCAAAAGCAAGTCTGGAGTCAAGCTTCGAGCAGTCAGCCTCCTCCGAACCCGCAGGTTTAGGATTATTTAGGATTTTTTTATTATGTAAAGCTGATGCTTGTAAATATTTATCAATGAAAATCTTGTTTGTCATATTTTTAGGCTTTGCCTCTTATGGAAGATATCGAAGTGTTAGAGCTTAACAGCGAACTTCGCTCACTGTGGAACACCTTCGAACTTCTAAAGAGTTATAAGCGTCCTCGATTCCTTATCCCTCGAGATGACTCCGGCGTTATTGCGCCCGAAGTAATCAAAGACGTATTGTCTTATATTAAAGAGGAAGATAAAGAGATCGACGCAAACACCTCGTCTTCTGAAGACACTAATTGGTCCGAAGACGAAGGTGAAGCCCAAAATAAAAGATCTGAAGATCTTAGAAGCTGGGAGAGAAGCCCCGAGCGGCTTCGAACTTGGGCCGAGCTTCAACAAGAACAGAAGGATTTTAGAGCTTCGAAGGGGAGGAAGAGAGTTAAACGCAAAGTTCTTAGAACTTCCGATGTTGGAACTAGTCGTTCCACCCCTGGCTCTCGGGACCGAAGAGGTCTCCGATTCCTTCTTGGTATAGATACCAATTTTTCATAATGTAATCTGTAAACACATTTATTTCAATAATGAATGCCGATTTAAAATTGTCTCCATATTACTAGCCCCTCTTTGGGTATAAGCAACTTCGAACCGCATTCAAAGATGGTTATGCGCAAAGAAAAAACTTCGGAGTACAATTTTTTGGGGGTTCGGAGCCTCTCTGTCATTTAAAGATCTTTTGAAATCTTATAAAATGTCTTCGACCTTTGTAGTCAGAAGAATGGTAACTTGGTACCTTTGTTTATTTCATGAAAGAAATCAATTGAGATAACTTCTAGGACACTTTAGTGTCTTAAGAATTTTGTCACTTTGGACGGATATGAACAGACATTCGAAGCTCATGGCTTAAATGCTGTTTTGCTTTAGCCACCTTCGGCTGTTTTTTGCAGAAATCTACCAGCCGGAGCTTGGATTTCGCAGAAATTGTAGCCACCTTCGGCTATTTTTGCAGAAGTCTACCAGCCGGAGCTTGGACTTCGCAGAATTTGGCCAACTTGGGCTCTTTTTTGCAGAAGTCTACCAGCCGGAGCTTGGACTTCGCAGAATTTGGCCACCTTCGGCTCTTTTTACGGATGTCTGCAAGCTGCAGCTTGGACTCCGCAGATTTTGGCCACCTTCGGCTCTTTTTACGGAAGTCTACCAGCCGAAGCTTGGACTCCGTAGAATGTGGTATTGGCTCTTTTACGGATGCCTACAAGGTATCAGCTTGGGCTCCGGATGGATTTCAGCCACCACACCGGAGGCTTCGACTTTATGGGTACGAAGTCCGGAAATACAGCCCAGCTTAATGACACTTCCCTCTCGATCGACTTCCGTCCCAGTGCGTCCACTCGGGAAACTAGGAGTGTCAAGGGGAAGGCAACTATCAGGGTGTACGCTTTATTAATTTAGAGGTGATTACAAACGAATTACAAGGAGCCCTTATGCGAAGTATCGCTTTAGGTGCTCCGCATGCCAAGTATGCGCTAACTCTTCACCTTCTAAATTAGCTAATTTAAATGAACCAGGGCGCCCGGAGCGGACAATTAGATATGGACCTTCCCATTTATTGCCTAACTTCCCTGGTGCTATAATGCTTCGTAGAACAAGATGACCCGGCCTTAACTCGCTGAGCTTAACCTTCGGGTCATACCAAGTCTTCGTCTGCTGATGATACTTTGATAAATTAGCTACAGCCCGAAGTCTTGTTTCTTCTGACAAATCTAACGAAGCTTGTCTTTCTTCTTCGATGTCCGGTTCGGTGCTGCGAATCGACCCCCCTCTGAGCTCTGTCGGAGTCATAGCTTCATCTCCGAATAGTAGTCTGAATGGAGTAAAACCTGTGGACCTTGTTTGCGTAGTCCTAATGGACCATAGAATCTTTGGCAGCTCTTCGGTCCACAGTCCCTTTGACAACCCTACTATTCTTCGATTTAGCCCTGATAAGATATTTCCATTGGCTCGCTCAACGGCTCCATTCGACTGAGGATGTCTTACTGCAGCAAAACATAGTTGAATGCCTAGGTCTTCGCAAAACTTCCTGAAGGGTTCTGCGTCGAACTGTGTTCCATTATCAACTGTGAGATATCTAGGCACTCCGAACCGGCAAATAATGTTCTTCCAGAAGAATTTCTGTACGTTATTCGAAGTGATAGCTGTTAAGGGCTCTGCTTCCACCCACTTAGAAAAATATTCAATAGCTACCACTGCGAACTTCAGATTTCCCTTTGCTAACGGAAAGGGACTAATTAAATCCATACCCCATCTGGCCATAGGCCATACCGGAGCAATGACTTGAAGAGCTGTTGATGGGCGATGACTCCGTCGACCCATCCACTGGCATCCTTGACAAGTGCGGACCAAGCTCTCCGCATCAGCTGTTATTGTGGGCCAATAAAGCCCCTGGCGAAGTGTTTTTCCTGCCAGAGCTCTAGGGGCTAAATGACTTCCACAAAGGCCTTCGTGAATTTCTCGAAGAATTTCTTGGCCTTCGGCTTGAGATATACATCGGAGTAGTGGGGAACATACTCCGGCCTTGTATAATATACCGTTGATTAACTGATAATTTCTTGCTCTGAGCTTTAATCTTGACAATTGGGGCTCTTCGGGCAAATTTGTTCCTCCTTGCAAGAGTTCTATGATTGAATCTTTCCAATCTGCATTAGGAATGCAGAGAATCTCTGCAGAAGCAACTTGTGGCACCGAAGGTATATTGAGCTCCTCATAGAAAGCTTCGTCAGGCACATCCACAGCTCCGGCAGCAGCCTTCGCTAAAATGTCCGCTTGCACGTTTTCAGCTCTTGGTATACTCCGAATGGAAATACCCTTGAAATTTGCTTCGATCTTGCGAATTTCTTCTACGTATTTTGCAAGCTGTGGATGTCGGACTTGAAAACTTTTGTCTACGTGCCCTGCTACTATCTGAGAATCTGTTTTTATAATTATTCTTGTAGCCCCTAGAGCACGTGCTTTCCGGAGTCCCAATAATATTCCTTCGTACTCCGCTATATTATTGGTAGACTTAAAGTTGAGTCTTGCGGAGTACATTGCTCTTTGTCCTGATGGTGAAATTAATACTGCCCCAATGCCTGCTCCGGATGCTTGGAAAGCCCCATCGGAGTAAATAGTCCAAACTCCGTCATCTGATTTCTCCGGAGTCAATTTCGCAGGTGGAGTCCACTCTGCTACGAAGTCTGCTAGGACTTGAGATTTGATAGCTGTCCTTGCCAAGAAAGATATGCCGAAGGGTGCTAGTTCTACTGCCCACTTTCCAATTCTTCCAGTGGAATCTTTGCTTCGGAGCATATCTCCTAAAGGATATGAAGTTGGTACAATTACATTATGAGCCAAAAAATAATGCCTTAGCTTCCTCGAAGCCATTATCAGAGCATAAACGAACTTTTCAAGTTCGGAGTATCTTGTCTTTGCTCCTGACAATGCTTCGGATACAAAATATACAGGATTTTGGACCAACTTCCCATTGATATCTGCTTCTCTGACAAGGACTGCGCTGACAGCTGAGCCTGTAGCTGCAAGATACAAAAGTAGGGTTTCGTCCGCAATAGGCACCGTAAGTGTAGCAAGATTGCTGAGATAATCTTTAATATCTTCGAAGCTTTTCTGACACTCCGGTGTCCATGCAAAATCTTCGGACCCTTTCAAAGCTTTAAAGATTGGCAAACTCCTCTCCGCAGACCTTGATAAAAACCTGCTAAGTGCGGCCAGACGTCCAGTCAGCTTTTGCACTTGCTTTAAATTCTCCGGAGGAGCTATCTTCTGCAGCGCAGTTATTTGAGTAGGGCTAGCTTCAATTCCCCTGCTTGAAACTAAGTACCCTAACAACTTTCCAGCCTTAGCTCCGAATATACATTTTTCGGGGTTAAGGCGGATCCCACATGCCCGAAGGCTATTGAATGTTTCTGCTAAGTCTAGGCTATGTCGGTGCTTTAAAGCACTCTTTATTACAATATCATCCATATAGGCCTCCACATTGCGACCTAGTTGATGACCTAGAGCCTTAGCAACTAATCTTGAAAAAGTAGCCCCGGCATTTCTTAGGCCGAAGGGCATTCTTACATAGCAGAAGACTCCCGAAGGAGTTACAAAGCTCGTCTTGATTTCATCTTCGCGTTTCAACCATATTTGATGATAACCGGAATACGCGTCGAGGAAGCTTAGTAACTCCGAACCTGCAGTGGAGTCAACTAGTTGATCAATTCGGGGCATGGGGTAGGGGTCACGTGGGCACGCTTTGTTCAAAGATGTGAAATCAATGCACATGCGCCACTTTCCGGAGGACTTCTTCCTGACGAAGACTGGGTTGGCTAACCATTCTGTATGGGCCACTTCTCTGATAATCCCAGCCTTCAGCAGTTTTTCAACTTCGTCCTTAGCTAGAGCAGCTCTCTCTGCGGACATCTTCCGGAGCCCTTGTCGAACAGGCCGGGCCTTCGGGTTTACAAGCAAACTATGCTCAATAATATCCCGATTGACTCCGGTGATATCTTCGTCAGACCAAGCGAAGACATCCAAATTTTCTTCTACGACCTTTTCCAAGGAAGTTGCAACTTCGGGAGGTAAATCTTTACCAAATTGAAAGGTGTATTCTTTACCATCTTTGACAATGACCTTCGTTGCAATCTCTCCTTCGGGACTTGGTCTTGGAAATGACTTCTTCGAAGCTTCGGAGGAGGCTGAAAAAATTTCTCCATTATCTTGGACACTGTTTACTTGCCTCGGATCAAGAGGAGGACCATGACCATATTCTGCCCTCCGAGCTATGGCTTGATCTCCGAAGACTGTCAGAACTCCTGATTGTGTGGGCATCTTCATGCACAAGTAGTTGTGATGCGCCACAGCTCCGAACTGATTCAACATGCCTCGCCCAAAGATGACATTATAAGCATACGGGGCATCCACCACATCAAAGATAACTTCTTCAGTTCGGGCTAGTAAACCTTCTCCGAAGGTTACTTCCAGGCCTATTTGGCCAAGTGCATCTAGCGGAGGTCCTGCAAAGCCTTGCAGAGGACGAGCCGCTGGGAGGAGATGCTTCCGGGAAATGCATAACTGATCGAAGGCTTGTACAAATATGATATCTGCCGAGCTACCTCCGTCAATTAGCACCCTTCGAACTTCTGTTCCTGCAATATCAGCAGTAATAACCAATGGATCTGCATGCGGGAACTTGATACCAGCTGCATCCTCCGCAGAGAAAGATATTGGAACATGAGACCACTCCGGCATTGCAGCTGCAGATGACGAAGTCCCAATGTGGCCTACTTCTCGAACGTACTCTCTTCGCTGTCTCTTGGACATGCTTCCGAGGGTACCTCCTCCGGAGATAGGGAGAACTACTCTCTTCCCTCTATCTTGCCCTTCTTCTTGCTTTGGAGGTGGCATAACATTGGCCACCGGAGGATGCCTCGCAGCATCAAAATTTTCTATCCGCGCCACGGCCTGGACCGGCTCCGAGCGCACTGCTGCTGCTGGACTTCGGTCGGTACTACCTCGACCCGAAGTTCTCTCCAAGTATTCTCCCCGAAGGGTAAGAATAGCCTTGCAAGTGTCAGTTGCATGGCTTCGATTCTCTCCATGAATACAGCAAAAAAGGGTCTGGCCCTTGCCAGCCGTTTTCCCTAGCGGCCTCCAGCCGCTGGACTTGTTCCCTGCAGACTGTGGAGCTCTTGGTGCAGACTTCTGCGGGGGTGCAATGTTTAAGACTTCAGAGCGAGGGTGCTTTTGCCCTCTTCTTCTATCATGTTGTACTTCGGAGACTGGTTCTTGCGGCTGAGCCGAAGTCTTCACCTCTGCTTTAACTTCTGTCAACACTGTCGAAGTAGCAGTAGTCCTCCGAAGCCAACCTTCTTCTGACTTCGAGTACTCCTCGAAATACGACATCAGCTGTGATACCGTGGTGATGCTCTTTCAATGCAATTTATCCAGAAGGCCTTTATGACTGACGCCTTCCCGAGCCGCATCAACCACTGAAGATGTGGACAGCCCCCGGATTTGCGACTTCGTGTGAGCGAAGCGCTTGAAGTACTGTCTCAATGTTTCTCCGGGGAGCTGCTTCACTTGGAAAAGGCTCCCTGTCGACATGGGGGGCACGAAGGTGCCCTGAAAGTTACTTATGAACTTCTTCTTCAACTGTGACCATGAAGTGATTGATCCTGGCTTTAAAGACCAGAACCATCTCAACGCCACTCCTTGAAGGGCTAACGGGCAGCACTTCGCCATAGTTTCTCTGTCTCCGCCACTAGCCTCGATTGCTAGGGCATAAGAACGCGCAAACTCACTGGGATCTTCGTCTCCGGCATACTTGCAAAGCTTCGAAGCTTTGAACCTCGGATCGAAACGAACCTTCTGAAGCTCGGGATGCAACGGAGATTCATTGTCGTAAGAGGCGTTCTCCGGGGCTTCGGGATAATCAAGATCGTCGTCTTCGTGCACTTCGGGGATAACTGGGGTGACTTGAGGACGAAGCCTGTTCGCAGCCTCTTGCCGCCACCTCGCTACCTCGGCTTGAAGATTGGCCATTTGAGTGGCCATATCTCCAAGGCTATCTTCATCTCCTCCGGAAGGTCCTTCCGGGTCTTGAGAGCTGGTATGATCAGTTCGGATCGGAATGGAGGGTGGCAGAGTGGCTCCGGGCGGTCGGAGTGTGGAAGGGGTTGGTGGAGAGGTTTCGTATCCTCGAGGGATAGAAGCCCCTTGCGGAGTTTGAGGTGGAGGGATAGTCGAAGACCCTCCGACTTCGACTGTGTCGAAGGGTATCTCTCCGGAGATCCGAGAGGACCTCCGAGTGGGATTGCGAGGTGTGCTCCGCTTAGGAGGCATGATGTAAGAAGTTGGTAGAGAACGAAGTTTTTCGGACTAGGTTCCCCACGGACGGCGCCAACTGTTGGCGTAAAAGATTACGCTAACAGGTTTCTGTAGAAAAGAAAACTAACAAACGAAGTGTTTGTGAAGCAAACTGTCCTAAGCCTCCGAAAGGATAATAGCTTAGAATAGTTCGAAAGTGTGTATTGATTCACTTGTAATCGGTCCCTATTACAGGGTGAAATGGGGGGTATTTATAGGCCTAAACATTAAGGAAAAGACCTATTTACCCCTCTATTACAACCGACATTAAGGAAACTATTCGGTTTCCTTAATAGGGCTAAAATGGTAAAAGACTAATCTAATATGATAGAAGATAAGTCTTCCATCTTAGCTGGCAGAAAAGATCCTGAAGGGCTTTGGTTCGAAGACATACTTCGAACCAATGCCAGTCTACGGACTTCGAACGAGGTTCTGGGCATCTTCGAAGATGGTCTTCGGACAATCTTCGAACTGGTTAACTGTCTTTATGCTACTTCGGCAATAACCCCGAAGATGAGATATTTTCCCCCAACAATTATCAAGGAGGCCCGCATGGGTAACTCCCTCTCGAGCTGCATCAACTACGGAGGATGTAGTCATCCCTCGAATTTGCGACTTCGTATGAGCGAAGCGCTTGAAGACATGTCTTAAGGTTTCTCCAAGCAGCTGCTTCACCTGGAAAAGACTTCCTGTAGACATTGTTGGTATGAAGGTACCCTGAAAGTTACTTATGAACTTCTTCCTTAATTGCTCCCAGGTTCTAATTGACCCTGGCTTCAGGGACCAAAACCACCACAGAGCCACCCCTTCAAGAGCTAGAGGGAAACATTTGGCCATTGTGTCTCGCACTCCTCCACTGGCCTCAATTGCCAATGCATAAGAATGGGAGAACTCCCCAGGGTCCTCATCTCTGGAATATTTGCAGAGCTTCGAAGTTTTAAACTTAGGATCGAAGTACACTTTCTGTAGCTCAGGATGCAGCGGGGACTCGCTGTCGAAGGAAGCGTTCTCTGGGGCTTCGGGATAAGGAAGTTCGTCTTCTTGGGGCACTTCAGGAATGACCGGGGTGGCCTGAGAACGAAGCCTATCTGTGGCTTCTTGACTCCACCTCGCCACTTCAGCTTGGAGACTGGCCATTTCGGCTGCCATGTCGCCAAGACCATCTTCATCTCCTCCGGAAGGACCTTCCGAGTCTTGAGAACTGTACGTATCAGTTCGAAGCGGAATCTGAGCTGGAAGGGGGACTCCGGCTGGCCGATGTATAGATGGAGTTGGGGGAGGAACTCTGTATGCTCGAGGAAGGGGAATCCCTTCGGGAGTCTGAGGTTGAGGAATTGCCAAAGATCCTCCGACCTCGACTGTGTTCGAAGATCTTACTCCCTAGGTCCAAGGGGACCACCGAGTAGGACTACCACCTTAACTCCGCTTGGGAGGCATGGTTTGAGAACTTGGTAGAGAACGAAGTTTTTTGGACTAAGTTCCCCACGGACGGCGCCAACTGTTGGCGCAAAAGATTACCCTAACAGGTTTCTAGATATTAGAAACTAACAAACGAAGTGTTTGTGAAGTGAACTAGTTCAAGCCTCCAAAGTGGATAATAGCTCAAAACAGTTCGAAGATGTGTATTGAATAACTCAGTATTCGATGATCATTACAGGGTAAAACGAGGGGTATTTATAGGCCAAAACCTTAATGAAAAGACCTTTTTACCCCTCTATTACAACCGACATAGTGGAAACTATTCGGTACCCTTAATAGGGCTAAAATGGTAAAAGACTAATCTAATGAAAAAGAATATAAGTCTTCCATCTTAGCTTGCAAGGAGGTTCTCTGAAGAGTCTACATTCAAAGATATACTCCGAACTAGAGTTCGCCTCGATCCTTCGAACTTGTCCCAGTACTAAGCCGAAGTTAGATGATGGAAACCTTCGACTGAATAGTCTGCCTTTGTATTGTTATAGTAGTGACCCTAAGGATGAAGTATTTTCCCCCAACAGACACTGGTCGTTTTTAGTCTAGATTATTTTTAGTACCTATGATCTGTTCTGCTTCTGTTGTTTGTTTGTCGAGGTGCGTTGGGTGTTGGGAGTAGGCCATTGATTCGAAAGAATTTTTAGGCGCACATTCACCCCCCCTCTGGTCGCTACTTTTGGGCCTACACTCGATACTCTCTCTCGTTGACCTTGACGCCGCTCTCGTCCTTGTTCAGGCCCCCAGATGTAATCATTGGGGTCATTTGAGGCTTCAGCTCTCCACCAAAGTCGAACTTCTTCAGCATGTCCCACGTGTACTTGCTCTGGTGAATGAAGATGCCGTCCTTGGTCTGCTTGATGTGGAGCCCTAAGAAGTACTTGAGCTCACCCATGAGACTCATCTGAAACTCGTTGTGCATCTACTCAAAAAACTTGGACACAAGCTCATTAGTAGAACCACCAAAAATAATGTCGTCCACATAAATCTGATGCAGCTATGGCTTCCCAAGAAAAAAACACAGCCGATTGAAGCACTCTCAGAAAAGTCAGCACACAATGATGCCAGGAGGAAACCACGGAATCCGGCGGAGATACTGTTGCGCCTTGGGAAACGTGCGACTGCCTTGCGGCGAGACTTGTCTGCGGCTTCCGCTGCCTTGCTGCTGTGCTGATGCGTCACAAATGGAGGAAACAAAAAGCTACCAGGCCTCTAGGTTGCTACTGCTAGAGCCATTTTTTGGTTTTTGTTCGGCTTTTGGTCATTAGGGTTAAACTTTTTATTTTATTTTATTTTCTTCCTCCTGTTTTCTTTTGTTTTTGTTTCTGTGTTTCCACGTGTTTTGCAGGTTCTGAAGAATTGCTGAAGAGGGTGTTGACAATGCACTCATCAAGGGGGAGATTGAGGAGCCATGTTGAAGAGCATGGGCCTTATGGCTCCAGATGTGATGAGTGATTGTCAATGGAAGTCAAAGAGGAGACGTGAAGAGAAGATGAGACCTGCCGTGTCTGGGCTGCGTGTGACTCAGGTACACGGGCAGTGAGTGACTGCCGGGCAGAGGGGCCACGGAGTCGGGCTGGCCTAATCGGAGTACATGGGCTAGGAGTGGTAGAGGATCCACTGGTCTGTTGACCGGGATTGACTCAGGTACATGGGCGGTGAGTGATTATAGGGCTGAGGGAGCCGCAGAATCGGGCCGGCCCAATCCGGGTACCCAGTGCGAAGATGGTGGACGCTTTGTCCGTTTCGGTGCAAAACTAACAACCGCTGATTATATTTATTTAGGATTTTATTATTTTGGCTTTAAGCCCACAGTCTATGTTAATCGAGTCTGTAAAAAACCCTAAGGGAAGTTCGGTAATTTTCCATTTTTATTTTCAGCGTTAGTGTAATTTAACCTAGGGGTAAATCTGTCTTTTTCCCTTTTGTTGGGCTGCCTATAAATAGGCCCCAACCCCCTAGGGTTAGGGTTAACTCATTTTGCAATTAAACATCCGAGTTCAACTTTTCCCCAAATTTTTCGGTCGCCGCTCTTCCTAGTTTTTCACCCTCCGCCGCCGCAACATTTTTTTTCTCTGCGAGATCATCGAAGCAGCAGCCTGGCTGCCTAGGCTGGACCTAGCCCCTTTCGTGCAGCAGTAGCCCTGGCGTATTGTGCTTTTTCCGTGGGCGCGCAACCCGGCGGCGGGCTCGAGGCACTGAATTGCTGTTGTGTTTTTCCCTGATGCCGCCGTAGTGCAACATCAATTCAACAGTAGGAGAACGCGCAGCAGCATTGTCTTTATCTGTTCTGTGAAACATCACGTCACACGTCAGGGTGCAGGTCTAGGTGCTCATTTTTTGCAGCTTTCGGCGCCAGTCTATTGGGCATACTGCAGCAGCAGCTCGTTCGGTGCCGAGCGGGCGTAGGGTCTGGCAGCAGTAGCCTAGAGGCATGGCAGCTTTTTGATTCCTCCATTTGTGACGCATCAGCACAGTAGCACGGCAACCAAAGCCACAGACTGCAAGTATCTACGCAAGGCGGTCACACGTTTCCCAAGGCGCAGCAGTATCTCTATTGGATTTTCGTGATTTCCTCCTGGAATCAGTGTGTGCTGACTTTTCTGAGAGGGCTTCAATTGGCTGTGTTTTTTTCTTGGGAAGCCAGAGCTGCATCAGATTCTGGTTATTGTATCGTGTGGCATGTGCTATGGAGAGCACGAGACTTAACACGCTTGGCGTAGGTAGCCAATCAAACAAGCACCACACAGAAGAAGAAGCTAGAGCGGTGGGAGCAGCGTGAGCTGGTCAGCAGTGTACTGCGCATGGGAGGTGTTCGATGTTTTGCTGAGTAGCGCGAGGAAGCCAGAAGCAGAAGTAGTTCTAGCCAAACACAGTAAATCTTATTCCTCGCCAATTTTGATTACATATTGAATATTCTGTGACTAATTAAACTGCACTATTTATTCTACGAAAATTTAACTTACAACAAGTTTTTATTTAGAATGATGTATGCATGTTCATTGATATACATTTGTTTTCTCAGTTCATTTTAAATCATCTATGGGCATTTTTATTCACCTTCATTTACTTTATCTGATTAAATGCCTATGAGTTAAATGATCTTTTAATCTGCCTTTAAGCACTATGGTGGTGTCTTTTCATTTAGGACACCGGTCATTTTTAAGCTAGATTATTTTCAGTACTTGTGATTTGTTCAGTTGATTGTCTGTTGAAGTGCGTTGGGTATTTGGAGAAGGCCATTGATATGAAAGATTATTTAGGCGCCCATTCACCCCCCCTCTAGTCGCTACTTTCAGTCCTACAAGAGCCGACAATGCACAAGCCGATATCTTGGCAAAGGCTGCAGATGGTGCCATAGACATTCCGGAAGGGGCTTTTTATGAAGAACTTACTTCTCCTTCGCCCCCCCAACTCCCTCCTGCGGATGTCCTTTGCATACCGAGCACCGACTGACGGACTTCAATTAAGGAATTATTGCAAGGAGCAGCTAATTTACCAGAAGGCCCGAAGCTTTCAAGATTGCAATTAAGAATCCGGAAATTCACGAAGGCCTTTGCAGTAGCCATCTTGCCCCTTGAGCCTTAGCAGTGAAAACGCTTCGCCAGGGGCTTTATTGTCCTACAATAGTAACTGATGCGGAAGAATTGGTCTGCACTTGCCAAGGTTGTCAATGGATGGGAAGACGAAGTCATCGTCCGCCAACACCTCTTCAAGTTATTGCTCTGGTGTGGCCCATGGCCAGATGAGGTATGGATCTCATTGGCCCCTTCCCAATGGAAAAGGAAGTTTGAAATTTGCAGTGGTAGCAATTGAATATTTTTCTAAGTGGGTCGAAGCAGAACCCCTCACAGCTATCACTTGCAAGAATGTACAAAAATTTTCTAGCAAAATATTATATGCAGGTTCGGAGTAGCTCGACATTTAACAGTCGACATGGCACCCAATTCGATGTCGAACCCTTCAGAGAGTTCTGTGAAGGTTTTGGCATAGAAATGTGTTTTGTAGCTGTCCATCATCCTCAATCTAACGGAGCCGTCGAGCGAGCCAACGGTAATATTTTATCAGGCCTGAATCGAAGGGTAGTAGGATTGACGAAGGTGCTATGGACTGAAGAGCTTCCGAAGATTTTATGGTCCATTTGAATAACTCAAGGAAGGTCCACAGGTTTTACCTGTTTAAGATTACAATTCGCAGATGAAGCCATGACACCGACAGAGCTTAAAGGAGGATCTCTTCGCACCATTGATCCTGAAAAATAAGATGAAACACAAGCTTCACTAGACTTAACAGAAGAAACAAGGCTTCGAGTTGTTGCAAACCTAATGAAGTATCAACATCAGACAAAGACATAGTTTGATCCGAAGATTAAACTTAATGAACTTAAACCGGGTCACTTAGTTTTGCGAAGCATTATAGCAATAGGGAAGTTAGGAAATAAATGGGAAGGTCCATATATCATCCTTCATTCAGGACGCCCTGGGTTTTTTAAATTAGCTAATTTAGAAGGTGAGGAATTAAAGCATGCATGGCATGTAGAGCACCTTAAGTGATACTTCGCATAGGGGCTCCTTATAATTATTTGTAAACACTTTCTAAATGAATAAAGCTCATGGTTCGAGTAATGCCTACTTCTCAAAACATTTCCTATTTCTAGTGGATGCACTAGGAGAACAGAGCTGATTGCGAAGATAAGTGTTATTCATTTGAACCAAATTTACGGATTTCGAACCACCGGTTCAAAGCTTCCAACAAGGTGGGAAAGTCACATAAAACGGATTCCAAGCCACCGGCTTGAAAGCATCCGTAAAAAGAGTCCAAAGAGACCAAATGATACGGATTCCAAGCAACCAGCTTGAAAGCATCTGTAAAAAAGAGTCCAAGGAGACTACAAAAAATGGATTCCGAACCACAGGTTTGATAGCATCCGTAAAAAGAGTCCAAGGAGATCAAATAATACAGACTCCGAACAATTAGCTTGAAAACGTCTGTGAAAGAGTCCAAAGAGTACTAAGTTACCAGTTTTTCCACTCTGAATCAATAGAGTCGAATGTATTTTTGAAGTTCTTAGTGACCATTTTTGGACTTCTAGTCCTTAATTCTAATTTAATATACTAAGGGCTCCGAGCCTCCAAAATAAAAGCCATTGAAATTGTACTCCCAGCTAACGTTATCATCATTGTGTGTAACCACCTTCGATCGAATTTTGAAGGTGCTTACCCCCAAAGAGGGGTTGGAAAGTAATGAGACAATTTCGAAGCATTCTATTATTTAAACATATTACATTACATTATGCAAAATATGTGTCTAAGCCAAGGAGAAAGCGAAGACCCCTTCGATCTCCAGAGCTATTTTTAGAATTAGCCTGGCTTCGAAGGCGACTTGTCCCGGAGCCTGCAGTCTTTAAAACTTTACGCTTAACTCTTTTCCCTTCCTTTGAAGACTGGAAATCTTTTTGTTCTTGCGGAAGCTCGATCTAGGTTCGAAGTCATTCGAGGCTTCTCTCCCAGCTTCAAAGTCATTCGGGGCTTTTTTTCCACTTGCTCCTTGCTAGTATATTCTTCTTCGGACAATTCAATGTCCTCTGAAGATGAAGATGCTATACTAAATTCTTTCTCCTCCTTTTTAATGTAAGTTAACACTTCTTTACATTTATTGGGTATAACCTCGCCAGAACTTCCTCGAGGAATTGAAAATCGAGGATGCCTGTGAGGCTTTAAGGCTTCGAAGGTGGCCCATTCTAGGTGGAGTTCTTCGCTAAACTCTAATACTTCGAGCTCATCAAAAAAAGAGTGAGAAACCTAAAGACAAACATTCAAGAGAAAACTTTTCGTTCATTAAAATAAGAACATTACAAGATATCTTGTACATAATTAAGCGCCCTAGAGGCTAGACCTTCGGTTCAGGAGGCAGAGTAGTTGGTGGAGTTGGAGCTGGAGGCTTTGTTTGAGCTAGCCTCTGCCGATGAGCTTCATCGATCCAAGCCTTGGTCGTAGCTTCATTATCTGCTTTCCAGGTCGCCCAGAAGGCTTCCTAAGCCGAAGCCACGTCCAGAGATGGTCACAGTAAGCCTTCTTTGGAGAAGCGTGTTGGCGTCGAACCTTTAACAGGGGCAACAGAGACCCCGACGACTTCGAGGTGTCGAAGGACTTCGATCCCAGCTACTTGCCCGGAGATCTCTCCATAGCGGGTCCCGGAGCCTTTCATCATCTTGGCCACCGCTTGGATCATCTTAAGCTTTGGATCAAGGGGTTTGTCCGCCATAGCTGAGGAAGATGGGCACACCATGCCAAAATACTCTAGAACACCCCTGAGGGTGTCCATTGTTTGATTAGCTACCAATGCCTCTTCTCGGCCTTCATCAATTTGGTGGAAATGGAGAAGATTTAGGCTATCTTTAACATTAAATAATTCTTCTGGACCAGCGCTTGGTTAAGCAACATTCAGAGCTCCACGAGTTCAGCTCCAGAAGTCGCCTCCACTGCCCGAAGTTTTTCAATCTCAGGCCTCAACACCGTGCGCTCCGCTTGGATTTCTTCTATCGAAAGGGCTACCCTCCAGGTATGCTTTATGTTTGTTGCATACCTGGAGGGTAGCCCTTTCGAGGGCTAAGTCGAGCTCAAATCTGCTAGCCTCGCTCAGAACAAAGACCAGCTCAGAGTTCCCAACCTCTTGTCTCTTTTCAGCCAAAGGTCCTAGGAGGGTTCGGAGCCCTACCCACTGCTCCAAGAATGGAGCCAGTACTAGGAGCCAGGACAAGGCTCTTTGGTCATCTTCAGCAGGATTTTCTTTTGAAGTGCCTACCGAAGGGTCATTCATCGAAGGCGTTGTCGTTAAAGAGGGAAGAGGGCCAAGACAAGTCTTGCCCTTACCTCTCCCCAGCACAAAAATCAGAGCCACTACTTCGGTCAGGGTAGATCCCCCTTCGAAAGTAGCTCTATCATGTGAAGCTGTCTCGTCTGAAGTAACTCTAGTT
This sequence comes from Zizania palustris, assembly GCA_019279435.1. NCBI lineage: Eukaryota > Viridiplantae > Streptophyta > Magnoliopsida > Poales > Poaceae > Zizania > Zizania palustris. The sequence goes on along the minus strand of JAAALK010000079.1, from coordinate 104,294,434 downwards.
GCCGGAGCTACCGCTACGAACGGAGCCTCGTCTCCAAGGGGGGCCGAAGATCCATCCCTAGTTGCAGCCATGCTGCTCCTCATAGCATATGCAAAATGCAAGGTATTCATCAATTATTCATTAAGATATTGTTGGTGAAGGGAAGTTATTTCACGAACTTCAAAGAATAAAGATCGGAGACCTACCTCTATCTTGATTCTGAGGGAGGATTTCGCGGTCCCCCAGAAATTCATACATCTGGAGGTATTCTTTGAGTTCCTCCCCCGAGGTTTCTGCTGGAGTAGAAGACGTCGAAGCCCTGACCTCTGTTGCTACTACTCCGATCACCGATGAGCTAGGATTTTCTAGCTCTGGTTCTTGAACCCTGGCAAGTTCAAGGTTGATCGCCACCACCTCTTCCGCAGTTTCCTAAAGGTGGTCCTTGGTCGCAACCCGAAGAAGTGCTCTGAATGTCGAGTGAAGACATAGATGAGGGAGGTGAATGAAGCTTGACCTTCCGCATCGCCTTCTTCATGGGAGTCTTCGCAGCCTTGGAGGACCCAGTGATAGCCTTCCTCTTCCAAGAAACTACTCCCGCTGAGTCGATGTTAGGCAGAGGAGGAGCCTCCATCATGAGTGCCCTCCACACTCGGTTGGAGCATTCCCAGCTTCCAACCAGCTCAATCCTTCGTTTCTTCTCCACAACATTAGGGGCTCCGAGCACCCATTCTGTAGCCCTAGCAATTTGCTCCAGATCCAATGCCAATGGAGCCGCTGAAATAAGGTAACAATCTATTAAGAATATTATAGTTATTCTTTATGATTAATCTCAATGCAGGAGGTACGAGGGTTTTACCTAGGGTTCGAAGCTCCCCCTCTGAAGTGCTTTGAAAGACAATAGGCAAATCAGCCCTAAGAGGAGGTATCCGGAGGGCAATGAATTCTTCAGCCAACTCCCGCATATTCATGTGCTTAGCCACTAAGGACAATAACCCAAGCCACGTTGAAAGCAGGCTTGGGTCTGGAGTCACCTCTGCTTCCCTCCGGTAGCATAGTTCTTATAGGGGACGGGCAATCCTGGAGTCTTCTCCTACCTTGGCATAAAACCACCGAAGTATCCAGTCCAAGTACCATCGGTCATTGATCGCCTTCACCGGGAAATTCTTTACATGTTCTTTCCGGAGCTAAAAGTTAACACTCCCGAAGGCTACTAACCAATTGGAGTCTCTGGGCACAACTTGCGGCTTCAGTTGGCATCAAGCTTCATGGGTAGCCGCAAATACTTCGGACCTCCCTTTGCATCCTTCAGCTCGGAGGGACCATTCGAAGACAGCTAACCTTGATATGGCATTCGGAGACAACTATGGCAAGGTGATGTGGAACATATCCAACACTTCAGCCAAGAAGTCTATCGAAGGAAGGCCTAGTCCTGCTTCAAAGAAAGCTTCGCAGACAACGACTTCTCCGCTCCTTAGCGCCACAGTCACTTCTTATCTAGGAACCCGAGTCCTAATTCCCGGACCTAGCTTCCCATTCACTGTCTCCTCAAATAGATTCCGTCGAACAAGTTGATCGCTCGAGAATGAATGTTTGCTTCAGTGGCTTCTTAGAGGGTGGGCGGAGTTCCCGTGGTTTCTTGGGCCAAGAACACCCCAGAGCTCCCACCATCGCCATTGCTGCAGATGTAGCCCAAGCTTGCCTCTGCACCAAAGTCCCTGCCGCCATCGGCACTCTTGCGCTGGTCCTTGCCATTGAAGGAATTCTCGAGAATATTGGAGAGAGGTTGAGGATGGGAGTGTGGAAAAGCTTAAACACCGGAGCTCTGTAAAAGCTTTCTGTCGCTATTCACTGTCCCCTTTTATAATCGCTCCGTTTTCATTTAGTACGATTTGTATATGTTTTCACACTTGCAGATCCAACCCTCGTCACTGACAGGTGGGACCAGAAGGTGAAAAAGTGTGAACTCACGGTAAATTTTTGCGTCTGTTGCTTTCTCGAATGGCCTAACGGCTATTTCAGGAGTAATGACACAAAAATAATGGCTCCTTGCGATGCACCGCAATTGCAATGGTCCAATTTCTTGCGAAGCTTTCACATGGAGATTGAAGCTCGAAGCTAAGATTTGATATATTTTCGATCTTGAAGACGCTTCGAACGGTTATAATAATTTGAATTTTTATTCAGTCCCTGAGAATGAAAATATTTCTTACGTATACTGATCTCCTTTCTGTACAGGATATTCGGAGAAGCGTATTCGAGGGGCTACTGTTGGGGGAAAATACTTCATCCTCATGATCCTAAAGATTCTAAGATAATGGTAAGTCATTAGCTTGGAGCCCACCACTCGTCTCCGGATTGAAAGACTTGAAGTCGGAGGGTCCATCCAAGCTCTGATCTGAAGGGACCCTTCGAAAGGCTTCCTCTTTGAAGTGGAAACCAACCAGAAGGATGAGACGTCTACTTTATCGACATTCTTCAAGCATAATTTACCATATTATCCCTATTCGGGATACCGAAATAGTTTCCACTATGTCGATTGTAATTGAGGGGTAAAAACGTATTTTATCTAGAGATTTTACCTATAAATACCCCCCTTCTTGCCCTATAATAGACATCGAATATTCAGATATTCAATAGACACTACGAATTATCTTAGGCTATTATCCATCTTCAGAGGCTTGGAATAGTTCACTCAAACAAACCTTCGCTTGTTACATACTTAATTTCTTGAACCTGTTAGCGTAATCTTTTACACCAACACTAATGTTCATCCAGGATGAAGAATATGGAACAAATCAAGACATCAGCGAACAAAAACCAGAGAGAAATTAATGACCAGTAACTGAAATCAAACTAAACAAAATTCAATGTGAACTAAACCACAATGTACCAAAACAAAATCAAACAGAGAAAGAACCTGGTTCGCTCCTGTGATGAAGGCTGGCGGTGAAGAAATGCTTTAATTACCTGAACTGTTTTGGTTCTAGGACACAGAACATATGCATGGCGCTGCTCAGTTTCATGGTTGTGGCCGGCAAAACATCTTTAGAAGCTGTGCTATGTCTCGGACTGAACAGGATCAGTACAAGCTAGTAACAAAAACCGAGCACTTTTTCGGATCACAAGAAATTTTCAAAGAAACTTTGAGCAAGAACAAGAAGCAAACACAGCACAAAGAAGAAAAATATTTCTGGTTGTTAGCCCCCAAAAGTTCAGCCAAAAAAGTCTCCTAACCCTTGGGCATTGGGTCCTTTATATAGGCAAGCCCACCAAGGTATTCCCCAAAATGACATTAGGGTTCAAGGTCTAAGTATTTACCTAATTGCGATTATGTATTTTTAGAATTATAAATTCTGAAAAATACACAAATGTATACTCCTACTTTATTACATCATTGACCCTATTCTTTTTATATTATTTCAGAATTTGAAAATTCTGAAAAATACTAAAAGATTACACTTAATCTAGACTACTAAACGGAAAAATAAACTTCTATTTATTGTAATTTAAAAACATTTTCTCATGTGACGGTTTTTAGCAAAATCCGACAAAGCCTCTGAGATCTTCGACATGTGTCGTCAGCCGCGAGCCCGACTGCCAGCAAGTCTCTCCTACTCTCGATCTCTCGAGCCGCCTTGTCAATTGAACTGGCTTCCCTTTCGCTGAATTGAACAACACTTCATCTCAATCATCAGTTCATCCATGTCTTACCTTATCTCCATGCGTACGCTTGAGATCACCTTCAACTTCAACTGGCATCCTCGACCATCTAGCATTATACTCCCTGTCTAACACTGATCACCCGCCATAGACAGTTGACAAGCATCTCAACCCTGCACACACGATACAAGCAAAACATGCAACTCCATGCAACTCATACCATGACTCACACAAACAACCAAATTAGCCAGACAATCTTGTCAATCACTCATCACAAAAATAAAACCACAGTGAAAGCCTTACTTGGTTTCTCATTTTTCACATAAGAAAAATTTATGCTTGACTATGTTTTATCATGCGAGTTAGAGCACATCGGTCTGACCGGCTTGACATGGCTAGCACAACCGTTGTCGAATGACTGGCACACTTGTCTAAATTTGAAACATCCTAGCAAGAGGGTTGACCAGAAAGTTCGGCGGGAAGCGTTTAAATTTGTGTTGCTTGACGATGAGTTGTATCACCGAACAATTGATGGAGTACTTTTGAAAAGTTTGAAAATGTCGATTAGTATAAACTTGATGTGGGTGAAGTACATGAAGGTCTTTGTGGTACTCATCATTCGGCCTAGAAAATGAGTTAGATGCTCAAAAGAGCGGGTTTTTATTAGCCGACTATGACTAAGAATTGTTTTAAGTACTATATAGGATGCGAAGCATATAAAAGGTTTTGTAATATTCAGCTTGCTCCTACGTCTTTGCTTAATCCTATTATCAAACCATGGTCGTTCCGAGGTTAGGCCTTAGACATCATCAACCAAATTTATCCTTCCTCTTCAAAAGGGCATCAGTTCATGTTGATGGCTATGGATTACTTCACCAAGTGGACCGAGGTCGTGCCTCTCAAGAATATGACGCAAAACGAGGTAATCGATTTTTTCTTGAAGCACGTTATACATAGATTCAGTATCCCTCAAACTCTTACTATAGATCAGGGTGCTTCATTTGTTTCTAAAGAAGTGTGATTTTGTTGAATCTTATGGTATAAAGTTGATAAACTCTTCACCATACTATGCTCATGCCAAGGGTCAGGCCGAGTCTAGTTATAAAAATGTTATTAAGCTTATTAAGATGAAGATTGAATAGTTTCCTAGAAGGTGGCAAGAAGTGTTTTCTAAGGCATTATGAGCATGTAGAGTTGCAAAGCATGGTGCCAGCAAGGTAAGTCCATATGAGTTAGTGTATGTACAATAAGTCATTTTACCTATAGAGGTGAATCTTAGCTCTTTGAATTTACTTATGCAAGATGGCTTATCGGTCGATGAGTATGAAACTCTTTTGAAGGATAATTTGGAAGAAGTGACCGATAAGAGATTAAGGGCTCTAGAGGCTATAAAAAGAGACAAAATAACAGTGGCTAGAGCTTACAACAAAAAAGTGAAAGCAAAATCGTTTCAAGTTGGTGACTTGATCTGGAAGATGATTTTGCCTTTAGGCACTAAAAGCCCAAAGTTTGGTAAATGGTCGCCTAGTTGCGAAGGTCCTTTTAGAGTTGTTGATATATCTTTAGGTAATGCATATTTGAGCATCCTTAGCTACTTGTTGAACTACTATTAGTGAATAACCATATGCATGAACATATTTAACACCCATGGAGCTTAACAATTCAAGTCCTAGCAAAAGAGCTTCATATTTGGCTCGATTCTTAGTACAAGGAAATTCAAAACGGGCTAAGGTCTAAAAACTACTACTAGGTGATATGAGCACAACTCCAACACCTTGGTCATTCTTACAAGACAAACCATCAAAGTAAAGTTTCCATGGTATTACCTCAATCAAAGTAGTGTCACTACTCCAATTGACATCTACATGGTGATCAAAACAACGCCACCGACCACTAGATCACCCGTAGGAGGTCGCCGAATCGCCTGCCGACTAGGTCATCTTCGCCAGCCCAAAGGGGTGCACCGTCCAACATCGACGGTTCTCCACGGTCATAAACAACTGACATTGCCGACATGCTCCATCGTCCCACCAAACCCCTCATGCGATTGCCGTAATGGCTATCATCAGGGTCACTTCGGAGGATGAGCCCTCCAATGGCGCAGAATCTAGCGCGCATCGCCAAGAGCACCGAAGGAGAAACACCACTAGACGTGATCACCGTGCAAGAGCTCACTGGGGAGCAGGAGTCTCCCGCCAGGATGAACAAGTTGTGTACAGCGTGGCCTTTGAAGGCCACGATGTGTACCGAACACCTACCGCGAATTTGGTCGCCATCGAGAGAGCGTTAGCAAGGCTAAAGGAAGTATGCCAAAAAAATTCCGATTGATCGGATATTTTGATTTGGAATCGGAAGTTCCGATTATTTTCTGGACTCGAGTCAGAGAGAAAAAGTTTCTTCGGATGTTTTGACGAGCCAGAAGTTTCGATTTAGAATTGGGGAAAATTATACTAGTCGGATGTTCTGATATATGTTCTGGAAGTTCCGAGGTGGGCGAAAACAGATTGGATCTGTTACGTGTCGTACTAGATTAAGAGTTCGAAAATACCTTGTCGGAAGTTCCGATCTAGCATCGGAAGTTCCGATGTGGGTAAAACAGATTGAATCTATTAGAACACAAATCAGTTGTAACTAGATTGTTGGTTTCGAGATGTGGACGACCAGGGGCTCTAAGGACTTTATAAAAAGAAGGGGAGGAGGTCTTGGAGAACAAGCTTTTGGATAGTTTTGGCGTAGCCACCAAGAACTCCTCACCTCCCTTTCATGATCTCAAAAGTTGAGATTGACGATCTCCCGTTCTCATGTGCGATGCTAGCACGTCGTCATGGGAAGTACTCCATCACTGTATGTGTGGATACCATGGAGGCGTTGCTCCAATAGCGACACTCGAGGAATTCATCACGTGAACAACTACGTCGACTTCACCGATTGGATTAGCGAGGAATGACCGGGACGAAGCGAGGATACGCAAGGACACACTTCCTCAACATCGTCTTCCATTGCACCTGTTGGCGTAAAAGATTACGCTAACAGGTTTCTGTAGAAAAGAAACTAACAAACGAAGTGTTTGTGAAGCAAACTGTTCTAAGCCTCCAAAAGGATAATAGCTTAGAATAGTTCGAAAGTGTGTATTGAATCACTTGTATTCGGTCCCTATTACAGGGTGAAATGGGGGGTATTTATAGGCCTAAACATTAAGGAAAAGACCTATTTACCCCTTTATTACAACCGACATTAAGGAAACTATTCGGTTTCCTTAATAGGGCTAAAATGGTAAAAGACTAATCTAGTAAGAAAGAAGATAAGTCTTCCATCTTAGCTGGCAGAAAAGATCTTGAAGGGCTTTAGTTCGAAGACATACTTCGAACCTGTGCCTGTCTTCGGGCTTCGAACAGGGTTCTGAGCATCTTCGAAGATGATCTTCGGACAATCTTCGAACTGGTTGGCTGTCTTTATGCTGCTTTGGCAATAACCCCGAAGATGAGATATTTTCCCCCAACAGTAGCCCCTCGAATACGCTTCTCCGTTTGACCTATAACGTTTAGGAGAGCAGTATACGCAAGAAAAGTAATCATGCGTAGGGGTTAACAGATTTATATCATCTCCGAACTATGTGGAGATATATGCTTCGGATTGGTATTCGAAGGAGTTACATTCGAAGTAACTTAGAAGTATCTTTAGAAAGACTGAAGACTTTCCAGACTTAGAAAAAATAGCCGTTAACCTGTTTCTTCTAACGGAAGTTAAACGATCCGTTATTTTCGGAGGAAAATAACGGGCGAGAATGCGAAAGGGCAGAACCCAAACGGTAACAAACGGAACATTTAGGCTATAAATAAAGGGCTTAAAACTTACCCGATTACCTTTTCACCGCTTTCTCACAGTCAAAAACTTTTTGAGCCCCTTGAGTTCTTGAGCCCTAACTTTTGAGTTCTTGAGCCCTAGCCTTCATTTCCTCCGAACAATCCAGTGATCGTAATGGTGAAGACCAAGGGATCTGCGCCTCCTTCGGCTTTGGCTCGGCAACAGGCAGCCGCAGCAGCAGCAGCGGCAACATTGGCGGCGGCACCGTCGATGCAGGCGGCGACATCCATGGCGGCAGGGGGGAGAAATCCCCAAATCGCCGATGACCAAGGTTTGTGCCCTCCATCGACCAAATATTTGGATCAGTCCTTTGAATTAGGGCCTTCGACCTGCAAAAGAGAGTCCTTGACAATTGCAGTAGGAGGAAATATTGGTGCGGGAGTTATGATTCGGAAACCGGGGAAAGAAGTAATCCCAGTGCCAAGACCCGGAGAAGTAGTAGTGTTCGAAGCCTTTTTCGAAGCAGGCTTGGGTCTCCCTGCAGTGGACTTTTTGGCGGAGGTACTCGACCTATTCCATGTAACCCTCCCCCAACTATCTCCGAATGCGGTAGCTAGATTAGCTATTTTTGAGTGGGCCTTAAGAGCCGAAGGATGTGAAGGAAGGGCTGAAATCTTCGCTGCATTACATAGAGCAACCTGCCAGCCGAAAACCTTCGTAACTCCCGGAGGTGAAAAAGTAGTAATATCTTTTGGCAGTATCAACTTTAGACTTCGGGACGAGTATGCCCTTCACTTTCCTGCTAAAGCTATCAACGCCAGATGGTACACCGATTAGATTCTGAAATGGTTCTATGCCGAAGTTGGGGCAAGCAATCCTCTGGCCGGACCCCTTAAAGAAATCCAATTCCGAAAGGAAGCTTTGGTGCGTCCCGACGAAGGCCAATTCGAAGCCGTCTGAACCTGCTTGAAAAAGTTAGCCGAAGGCTCAGTATGCGAGACTTGGCTGAAGAATTCATCGGTATTCAAATTCCTCCACTGATGGCCAACTGGCCTATCATCTTCGAAGATGACTCCGAAGGCGGTCTTCGCAAAATTAACTTGACTTCAAGTCCTACAGGTAACTTCGAAACCAACATGCATTAAACATATTTACTTCGAAGAAAAAACTGACTTGAATTATTTATTTTGCAGTTTCTTCAGCCCCTGTTACTTCAGAACAGATTATAAGGGCTTCGGAAAAGATCTTGGGTGCTCCAACTCCGACTGAGAAAGAGTGGCGAATTAAACTGGTTGGGAGTTGGGAGAGATTTAACAGAGTATGGGGAATGCTGAAACTCACTCCTCCCCCTCTGATGGATTGGGCGCCTTTGGAGAAAGGGCCTCAGAAAAGGAAAGCCGAAGCTGGAACTTCAAGTTCAGCAAAAACTCCGGTGAAGAGGGTGGCTCGGAAGCCGAAGAACCTCGCACCTTTAGATCTTGTACCTTCGAGCTCAAGAGCTTCGGTTTCCGACTCCCAAGAAGAAACGGGGAGGTTACTTTTGCACCTGATGGAAGAGAATGAAACTCAAAGGGCCGCACAAGCCGAAGTACCTGCGAACGTACCGGAGTTCGGAGAAAATGTTGATCAACCAAGGACTTCGGTAGTTCAAGAAGATGTAACTCAGGACGGAGTTCCTGTGAATGAAGGTGGGGTCGAAGTCACTATGGCTTCGATTCCTGAAGAAGCAACGAGGACTGCCCACGACGATGCTCCTGCAGTCCAAGATTTAACGGCTGATTCGGATGAAGAATTAGCCTTCGATCCACCAAACAGTCCGACGATGACTCCTCCGCAAAATGCCGAAGGTAGACTTCGAATAACTTTTTGTATTTATTTGAGTATTTATACTATGTATAATACTTTTCATTATTTTACAGAGCCCACTCCTATGGAAGAAGTCCGTCAGGAGGAAGTAATTCCTGGGCCTTCGACGACTTCGGAGCCAGCCCTGAGAGTTACTCAAAAGGGACCTGGAAGAGGCAAAAGACAAGTAGAGCCCCTGCCTGCTATAAGCTCCGAATCAACTCCGTCTGATTCAATAGACGAGAGCCAATCTTCCAGGGAGGCTCAAACTCCAATGGCTCCGAAGACCATAGGCCAAAGCTCCGGTCCTTCGTTGAACGAAGATGACCAAGAGGCAATAAGCATGCTCCCCTTGTTGGCTCCTTTCTTAGAGCAAACAGCTGGTCTTCGGACTTTGCTCGAACCTTTGGATCGAGCTAGTCGTGACATAGGGGAGACCAAATTAGTGGCCATCCTGAGCAAGGCTGACAGGACAGAGCTTAATGCCGTTATTGAACGTACAGCCTACCAGGTACGAAGTAACTACGAAATATTATAGAATTTATCTTCGAATAAATATTTACTTTAGTTTTTATTTTGACAGCAAACTGTCTTGGCCCGAGCTGCAAGTCTATGCAATGACGAAGAAATCGCTCGGCTTCGGGAAGAAAATAGCACTCTTCAAAGGAATTTTAACATCTCTGAAAGTCGAGTGACTCAAATGGACAATATAATATTAACAGAGCGAAGGGCCAGGCAAAGCTTGGAAGCTGCAAAGAAAGAGCTCGAAGCGAAGAGGATTGTGCTTCGAGCAGAGGTTGAAAAACTGCGGGCGGAGCATGCTACTGCAGGGTCTAGGCTCGTCCGACTCGAAGAGGAAGCTAGCCAACTGTTGACCCAGAAAAACACTTTGACCACTAAGAATGCTAGGCTTTCTGGGGTTTTGGACGAAGTTAATTCGACGAAGGATGCGCTGAACGAAGATAAGTTGAAGTCTGAGAAGGTGGCTGCGGAGGTTATGAATCAGTTGTTAGATGTCCTGGAGTACTTCGGTACTACCGGAACTCTCCCTTCTGATGATAACATTAGCCTTCTACGCCGGTTGAAAAGGATCCAAGGGGTGGCGAAGCAGATGAAGACGGCGGGCATTAGATACGGAGAACTCTCCGGACAAGTGTCTGTTGTTGGTCTACTTCGCTATTACGAGGATTTGGGCCGATCAATAACTCCGGACGCAGGAAGAGGTCCAATCACCTTCGACGACGACCGACTTCTCAAACCTTCCGAAGGTGTAGCTGCTGCTTGGCGAGCCTTCCAAACTTCGTGGAGAGCCGAAGGTCGTTCTGCGATCAAGGCTTGGATTGATGAAGGCCAACGCCAGAAACAAGTTCGGAGCCAAGCTTCGAGCAGTCAACCTCCTTCGAACCCGCAGGTTTAGGAATATTTTAGGATTTCTAACCATGTAAAGCTTTATGCTTGTAAACATTTATCAATGAAAGTCTTGTTTGTCATATTTTTAGGCTTTGCCTCTTATGGAAGATATCGAAGTGTTAGAGCTTAACAGCGAACTTCGTTCATTGTGGAACACCTTCGAACTTCTAAAGAGTTATAAGCGTCCTCGATTTCTTATTCCTCGAGATGACTCCGGCGTTATTGCGCCCGAAGTAATCAAAGACGTATTGTCTTATATTAAAGAGGAAGATAAAGAGATTGACGCAAACACCTCGTCTTCTGAAGACACTAATTGGTCCGAAGATGAAGGTGAAGCCCAAAATAAAAGATCTGAATATCTTAGAAGCTGGGAAAGAAGCCCCGAGCGGCTTCGAACTTGGGCCGAGCTTCAACAAGAGCAGAAGGATTTTAGAGCTTCGAAGGGGAGGAAGAGAGTTAAACGTAAAGTTCTTAGAACTTCCGATGTTGGAACTAGTCGTTCCACCCCTAGCTCTCGGGACCGAAGAGGTCTCCGATTTCTTCTTGGTATAGATACCAATTTTTCATAATGTAATCTGTAAATACATTTATTTCAATAATGAATGCCGATTTAAAATTGTCTCCATATTTACTAGCCCCTCTTTGGGTATAAGCAACTTCGAACTGTATTCAAAGATGGTTATGCGCAAAGAAAAAACTTCGGAGTACAATTTTTTGGGGGTTCGGAGCCCCTCTGTCATTTAAAGATTTTTTGAAATCTTATGAAATGTCTTCGACTTTTTGTAGTCGGAAGAATGGCAACTTGGTATCTTTGTTTAACGAAAGAAATCAATTAAGATAACTTTCAGGACACTTTAGTGTCTTAAGAATTTGTCACTTTGGACTATGTTAACAGACATTCGAAGCTCATGGCTCAAATGTTGTTTTGCTTTAGCCACCTTCGGCTATTTTTGCAGAAGTCTACTAGCCAATGGCTTGGACTTCGCAGAATGTGGTATTGGCTCTTTTACGGATGCCTACAAGCCGTGGCCTGGGCTCCGGATGGATTTCAGCCACCACACCGGAGGCTTTGACTTTATGGGTACGAAGTCCGGAAATACAGCCCAGCTTAATGACACTTCCCTCTCAGTCGACCCCACGGTTCCAGCGCGTCCGCTCGGGAAGCTGGGAGTTTATGAGGGGAAGGCAACTATCAGGGTGTATGCTTTATTAATTTAGAGGTGATTACAAGCGAATTACAAGGAGCCCTTATGCGAAGTATCGCTTTAGGTGCTCCGCATGCCAAGTATGTGCTAACTCTTCACCTTCTAAATTAGCTAATTTAAATGAACCAGGGCGCCCCGAGCGGACGATTAGATATGGACCTTCCCATTTATTGCCTAACTTCCCTGGTGCTATAATGCTTCGTAGAACAAGATGACCCGGCCTTAACTCGCTGAGCTTAACCTTCGGGTCATACCAAGTCTTCGTCTGCTGATGATACTTTGATAAATTAGCTACAGCCCGAAGTCTTGTTTCTTCTGACAAATCTAACGAAGCTTGTCTTTCTTCTTCAATGTCCGGTTCGGTGCTGCGAAATGACCCCCCTTTGAGCTCTGTTGGAGTCATAGCTTCATCTCCGAATAGTAGTCTGAACGGAGTAAAACCTGTGGACCTTGTTTGCGTAGTCCGAATGGACCACAGAATCTTCGGAAGCTCTTCGGTCCACAGTCCCTTTGATAATCCTACTATTCTTCGATTTAGCCCTGATAAAATATTTCCATTGGCTCGCTCAACGGCTCCATTCGACTGAGGATGTCTCACTGCAGCAAAACATAGTTGAATGCCTAGGTCTTCGCAAAACTTCCTGAAGGGTTCTGCGTCAAACTGTGTTCCATTATCAACTGTGAGATATCTAGGCACTTCGAACCGGCAAATAATGTTCTTCCAGAAAAATTTCTGTACATTGTTCGAAGTGATAGCTGTTAAGGGCTCTGCTTCTACCCACTTAGAAAAATATTCAATAGCTACCACTGCGAACTTCAGATTTCCCTTTGCTAACGGAAAGGGACCAATTAGATCCATACCCCATCTGGCCATAGGCCATACCGGAGCAATGACTTGAAGAGCTGTTGGTGGGCGATGACTCCGTCGACCCATCCACTGGCATCCTTGACAAGTGCGGACCAAGCTCTCCGCATCAGCTGTTATTGTGGGCCAATAAAGCCCCTGGCGAAGTGTTTTTCCTGCCAGAGCTCGAGGGGCTAAATGGCTTCCACAAAGGCCTTCGTGAATTTCTCGAAGAATTTCTTGGCCTTCGGCTTGAGATATACATCGGAGTAGAGGGGAGCATACTCCGGCCTTGTATAATATACCGTTGATTAACTGATAATTTCTTGCTCTGAGCTTTAATCTTGACAATTGGGGCTCTTCGGGAAAATTTGTTCCTCCTTGCAAGAGTTCTATGATCGAATCTTTCCAATCTGCACTGGGAATGCAAAGAATCTCCGCAGAGGCAATTTGTGGCACCGAAGGTACATTGAGCTCCTCATAGAAAGCTTCGTCAGGCACATCCACAGCTCCGGCTGCAGCCTTCGCTAAAATGTCCGCTTGCACATTTTCAGCTCTTGGTATACTCCGAATGGAAATACCCTTGAAGTGTGCTTCGATCTTGCGGATTTCTTCTAAATACTTTGCAAGCTGTGGATGTCGGACTTGAAAACTTTTGTCTACGTGCCCTGCTACTATCTGAGAATCTGTTTTTATAATTATCCTTGTAGCCCCTAGAGCACGTGCTTTCCGGAGTCCCAATAAAATCCCTTCGTACTCCGCTATATTATTGGTAGACTTAAAGTTGAGTCTTGCAGAGTACATTGCTCTTTGCCCTGACGGTGAAATTAATACTGCCCCAATGCCTGCTCCGGATGCTTGGAAAGCCCCATCGGAGTAAATAATCCAAACTCCGTCATCTGATTTCTCTGGAGTCAACTTCGCAGGTGGAGTCCACTCTGCTACGAAGTCTGCTAGGACTTGAGATTTGATAGCTGTCCTTGCCAGGAAAGATATGCCGAAGGGTGCTAGCTCTACTGCCCACTTTCCAATCCTTCCAGTGGAATCTTTGCTTCGGAGCATATCTCCTAAAGGATACGAAGTTGGTACAATTACATTATGAGCCAAAAAATAATGTCTTAGCTTCCTCGAAGCCATTATCAGAGCATAAACGAACTTTTCAAGTTCGGAGTATCTTGTCTTCGCTCCTGACAATGCTTCGGATACAAAATAGACAGGATTTTGGACCAACTTCCCATTGATATCCGCTTCTCTGACAAGGACTGCGCTGACAGCTGAACCTGTAGCTGCAAGATACAGGAGTAGGGGTTCGTCCGCAATAGGCACCGTGAGTGTAGCAAGATTGCTGAGATAATCTTTAATATCTTCGAAGCTTTTCTGACACTCCGGTGTCCATGCAAAATCTTCGGACCCTTTCAAAGCTTTAAATATTGGCAAGCTCCTCTCCGCAGACCTTGATAAAAACCTGCTAAGTGCGGCTAGACGTCCAGTCAGCTTTTGCACTTGCTTTAAATTCTCCGGAGGAGCCATCTTCTGCAGCGCAGTTATTTGAGTAGGGCTAGCTTCAATTCCCCTGCTTGAAACTAAGTACCCTAACAACTTTCCAGCCTTAGCTCCGAATATACATTTTTCGGGGTTAAGACGGATCCCACATGCCCGAAGGCTATTGAATGTTTCTGCTAAGTCTAGGCTTTGTTGGTGCTTTAAAGCACTCTTTATTACAATATCATCCATATAGGCCTCCACATTGCGGCCTAGTTGATGACCTAGAGCCTTAGCAACTAATCTTGAAAAAGTAGCCCCGGCATTTCTTAGGCCGAAGGGCATTCTTACATAGCAGAAGACTCCCGAAGGAGTTACAAAGCTCGTCTTGATTTCATCTTCGCGCTTCAACCATATTTGATGATAACCAGAATACGCGTCAAGGAAGCTTAGTAACTCCGAACCTGCAGTGGAGTCAACTAGTTGATCAATTCGGGGCATGGGGTAGGGGTCACGTGGGCACGCTTTATTCAGAGATGTGAAATCAATGCACATGCGCCACTTCCCGGAAGACTTCTTCCTGACGAAGACAGGGTTGGCTAACCATTCTGTATGGGCCACTTCTCTGATAATCCCAGCCTTCAATAGTTTTTCAACTTCGTCCTTAGCTAGAGCAGCTCTCTCTGCGGACATCTTCCGGAGCCCTTGTCGAACAGGCCGGGCCTTCGGGTTTACAAGCAAACTGTGCTCAATAATATCCCGATCGACTCCGGTGATATCTTCGTCAGACCAAGCGAAGACATCCAAATTTTCTTCCACGACTTTTTCCAAGGAGGTTGCAACTTCAGGAGGTAAATCTTTACCAAACTGAAATGTGTATTCTTTACCATCTTTAACAATGATCTTCGTTGCAATCTCTCCTTCAGGACTTGGTCTCGGAAACGACTTCTTCGAAGCTTCGGAGGAGGCTGAAAAAATTTCTTCATTATCTTGGACACTATTTACTTGCCTCGGATCGAGAGGAGGACCATGACCATATTCTACCCTCCGAGCCATGGCTTGATCTCCGAAGATTGTCAGGACTCCTGCTTGTGTGGGCATCTTCATGCACAAGTAGTTGTGATGCGCCACAGCTCCGAACTGATTCAACATGCCCCGTCCGAAGATGACATTATAAGCATACGGGGCATCTACCACATCAAAGATAACTTCTTCAGTTCGGGCTAGTAAACCTTCTCCGAAGGTTACTTCCAAGCCTATCTGGCAGAGTGCATCAAGCGGAGGTCCTGCGAAGCCTTGCAGAGGACGAGCCGCTGGGAGGAGATGCTTCCGGGAAATACATAACTGATCGAAGGCTTGTACAAAGATAATGTCTGCCGAGCTACCTCCGTCAATTAGCACCCTTCGGACTTCAGTCCCTGCAATATCAGCAGTAATAACCAATGGATCTGCATGCGGGAACTTAATACCAGCTGCATCCTCCGCAGAGAAAGATATTGGAACATGAGACCACTCCGGCATTGCAGCTGCAGATGACGAAGTCCCAATATGGCCTACTTCCCGAACGTACTCTCTTCGCTGTCTCTTGGACATGCTTCCAAGGGTACCTCCTCCGGAGATAGGGAGAACTACTCTCTTTCCTCTATCTCGCCCTTCCTCTTGCTTCGGAGGTGGCATAACATTGGCCACCGGAGGGTGCCTTGCAGCATCAAAGTTTTCTATCCGCGCCACAGCCTGGACCGGGTCTGGGCGCGCTGCTGCTGGACTTCGGTCAGTACTACCTCGACCTGAAGTTCTTTCCAAGTATTCTCCCCTTAGGGTAAGGATAGCCTTGCAAGTGTCAGTTGCATGGCTTCGATTCTCTCCATGAATACAGCAAAAAAGGGTCTGGCCCTTGCCAGCCGTTTTCCCTGGCGGCCTCCAGCCGTTGGACTTGTTCCCCGCAGACTGTGGAGCTCTTGGTGCAAACTTTTGTGGGGGTGCAATGTTCAAGACTTCAGAGCGAGGGTGCTTTTGCCCTCTTCTTCGATCATGTTGCGCTTCGAAGACTGGTTCTTGCGGCTGTGCCGAAGTCTTCACCTCTGCTTTAACTTCTTGCAATACTGTCGAAGTAGCAGCAGACCTCCGAAGCCAACCCTCTTCTGACCTTGCATACTCCTCGAAGTATGACATCAATTGTGATACTGTGGTGATGCTCTTCCGATGCAGTTTATCCAGAAGGCCTTTATGACTGACGCCTTCCCGAGCCGCATCAACCACTGAGGATGTGGACAGCCCCCGAATTTGCGACTTCGTGTGAGTGAAGCGCTTGAAGTACTGCCTTAATGTTTCTCCGGGGAGCTGTTTCACTTGGAAAAGGCTTCCTGTTGACATGGGAGGCACGAAGGTGCCCTGAAAGTTACTTATAAACTTCCTCTTCAACTGTGACCACGAATTGATTGATCCTGGCTTTAAAGACCAGAACCATCTCAACGCCACTCCTTGAAGAGCTAACGGGAAGCACTTCGCCATAGTGTCTCTGACTCCGCCACTAGCCTCAATCGCTAGGGCATAAGAACGCGCAAACTCACTGGGATCTTCGTCTCCGGCATACTTGCAGAGCTTCGAGGTTTTGAACTTTGGATCGAAGAGAACCTTCTGCAGCTCAGGATGCAACGGAGATTCATTGTCGTAAGATGCTTTCTCCGGGGCTTCGGGATAACCAAGATCGTCGTCTTCGGGCACTTCGGGGATAGCTGGGGTGGCTTGAGAGCGAAGCCTGTTCGCAGCCTCTTGTCGCCACCTCGCTACCTCAGCTTGAAGGTTGGCCATTTGAGTGGCCATATCTCCAAGGCTATCTTCATCTCCTCCGGAAGGACCTTCCGGGTCTTGAGAACTGGTATGATCAGTTCGAATCGGAATGGAGGGTGGTGGAATAACTCCGGACGGTCGAAGTATGGAAGGGGTTGGCGGAGAGGTTTCGTATCCTCGAGGGATAGAAGCCCCTTGCGGAGTTTGAGGTGGAGGGATAGTCGAAGACCCTCCGACTTCGACTGTGTCGAAGGGTATCTCTCCGGAGATCCAAGAGGACCTCCGAGTGGGATTGCGAGGTGCGCTCCGCTTAGGAGGCATGATGTAAGAAATTGGTAGAGAACGAAGTTTTTCGGACTAGGTTCCCCACGGACGGCGCCAACTGTTGGCGTAAAAGATTACGCTAACAGGTTTCTGTAGAAAAGAAACTAACAAACGAAGTGTTTGTGAAGCAAACTGTTCTAAGCCTCCAAAAGGATAATAGCTTAGAATAGTTCGAAAGTGTGTATTGAATCACTTGTATTCGGTCCCTATTACAGGGTGAAATGGGGGGTATTTATAGGCCTAAACATTAAGGAAAAGACCTATTTACCCCTTTATTACAACCGACATTAAGGAAACTATTCGGTTTCCTTAATAGGGCTAAAATGGTAAAAGACTAATCTAATAAGAAAGAAGATAAGTCTTCCATCTTAGCTGGCAGAAAAGATCTTGAAGGGCTTTAGTTCGAAGACATACTTCGAACCTGTGCCTGTCTTCGGGCTTCGAACAGGGTTCTGAGCATCTTCGAAGATGATCTTCCGACAATCTTCGAACTGGTTGGCTGTCTTTATGCTGCTTTGGCAATAACCCCGAAGATGAGATATTTTCCCCCAACAGCACCTATTGCGTCTTGTGCTAGAAGGTACCAATATATGATCTCACATGTGCATGCTTCTTGGGCTTTGGGTCGATTTTTGAAATTTCTAACTAGCATAGCTTCCCATTTTCCCTAATAGTGGCATCAGAGCCTACGTGCGTAATGTTCGATCTGGATCTGTCATGTATGGAGATACATGGTGGAAAAACAAATTAGATCTGTTTCTGTCTGTGGCAAATCGGAAGTTCTGATACTAATCGGAAGTTCCAATGGTAGATTGGAAGTTCCAATACTGATTGGATGTTCTGAAATAGAATATTGACTCGATACAAAGAGCAATTGTTGCTACCGAGAAATCCAATACTAATCGGAAGTTCCGGCGGATCGGAAGTTCCGACCCACTCGAATTTGAAATTCCGAGCCTATTGAGCCAGGTTTTTCAAATATAGAATCCAGTCACTTGTAGATCATTTGTCTAACTTTGTTTTGTAGAGAATGTTGTGTCTAGCATGTCCTTGGATAAATGTTATTTATGAAATGCATCCAATGAATGTAAATTAAATATAGCCTGCATGTCATGGTTATTTTCATTCCAAGGCTAATGTAAATTAAATATGGGTTGCATATCGTTTCCGCGGTGCTTCCGCCCATGTAACTAGTATAGGCTATATGAGATAGACTGGTACACTTCATGGAGGCCGGGAACACACACTAAATGATGGGAGCCATGGAGATGAAGATCATTTTGTGAATAGGGCCATGCTATGTCACAATTAATATGATTGCCTACGATGCTTTCTTATGTTCATGTTATACTATTCTTGCATGTTTCGTGTGCACTAGGGACGTTACCATGATAGAATAGTTTTCTCTCAAAAAATTAAGTATTTATGCTCTTTCCAATGGCGGCACACACCAAGGATCTCGATCATCAATAATGGGTCTGCCAAAGTAGGGTACTATCTTTTATCTTGACCGGTTGGGGCGGAAGTCGAACTTTTGCATGCATAGTGTTGGTTTGCTTAACGGGGCTATCAAAACGTTTGTGCCTTGGAGCATAGAGTTGGCGTGGAGCATATGATCATTCTTCAACGATAAGGGTCACATACGATTTGATTATCAAAGAGTTGCTTACCTATGTCACCTAGCTTCTAGCAGTGATGCCAAAGCTCACTAGGAGTTAGAATGAATATGGATCTTGCACCACTCATTAGAGGGAAAGTGACTCTTTTAAATGGTCTAACATCTTTTATTGGATAGAAGATAAACATTGCATAGTGTTGAAACTTGTGTTGGAACAATTGCGTTAGTTCCAGCAGGTTTTTCTGTGATGGAGCATGATGTGGAGGATGAACCTCGATGGGTTCTCACAGGGAGAGATAGGGTTTATACTGGTTTGGGCCTCCCCTGGGGGATAATAACCCTACGTCCAGTTTGTAGTGGATTTGGCATGGTGTGCCTTGTTGTGAAGAGAATAAGCCCATGGTCTCATGGCCCCCTGGAGCGGGTCCCCTGCTACAAGGGCTTGGCCCTGCTTTTATAGGCACGCAGGCCTTAAGGAAAAGACCCGGATACCCCCTACAGGCCCCCAGACTTATAGGGGTAGACAGGGAAAGGGAGCCAACTACTGTACGCGGGTACCAGACAGCTTTTACAGCTTTACAGACGTGTCAGGCTGCGCCAGACTTTGACCAGCTAAACAACATACCAGGGGCGGAGGGGCCCCCGGTATGGACTGTACTTAGATATTCTTGAGCCTCGAACAAGGGTCGGAGCTCTGTGGTAGAGGCTGCGGAGGGGGCTTCGAAGTGCACCCGAAGGGGGGGGCTTCGAAGCGCTGCTCCAGAGGGCGGCCTCCGGACTTGGCTCCGGAGGGCGGCCTCCGAACTGGACTCCGGAGGGTGGCCTCCGAACTTGGACTCCGGAGGGTAGCCTCCGAACTGGACTCCGGAGGGTGGCCTCCGAACTGGACTCTGGAGGGTGGCCTTCGGCGTCTTTCGCCAGGGGCCGAATCGGGGGCTTCGAGACGGACCTCCTGGTTTGAGGGCTTCGAAGCTACAGGCCCGAAAGGCACCTTGGGACCTGGGAACAACACTTAGATAGAAAAACATGCTCCGACAGTGCTAGGCCCTAGGCCGAAGGCTGTCGGAGGCTGACGTCATTTGGCCCCTGTTTAAGGGAAATATATTCCCCCAACAGTAGCCCCTCGCGTGTAGGCCTTCGGGACGAAGGGGTGCACGCGCCTTTGAGACAAATGACCAGAAAACATAACCTCAGAGAAGACATACCTTCGGAGCCTGGACCGAAGGTGACCTCGATACCCGGGGGTAATAAATGCTCGTGCTAGAGCGGCCTCGGGTAGCCCGAACGGCTCCGCAACGGTCAAAAAAGTTACCGTTACCTTGCTTGGGCTCGATTCGCTTTCGCCGGAGGCCCATCTGGCGGTGGGCTCGGCCCATGACGGTTGGAATTCTTACCGCGCCTATAAATAGGGACTTACCGCGTGCAGCTCCGGCACACTTTCATTCGCTTCTTTCTCACCGCCTTACCACCTTCGCTCTCCTCTTCCTCCTAGCTTCGCAGAGCGACCTTCGCTAGCTTCTAGCCCTTCGCCATCCTTTAGTCCTTCGAGCCGAAGTCTGATCAGAATGCCGAAGAAGGCAGTGGCGAAGCCCCTGGTTTTGGGCTCAAGCTCGGGCTCCGCCCAAGTGCAGGCGGCGGCAGCAGCGGCCGTGGCAGCGAAGCCCGCAGCTAGGCGACTGGGGCCGAGGGACCTTCGGACGCCCTCCGACAGGTTCGAGCAGACCCCGGAGATGAGGGCTTCGATCTCTACGGAGGAGTCGGTCCGGAGAGCCTGCGAGGGGAAGATTGCAGCGAAAATCCAATTAAGGGTTCCAGAGAAGTAGGAGGTCGTACCGAAGCCTCGGGCCGACGAGGTGGTGGTGTTTGAAGCCTTCTTTGAGGCCGGCCTCGGACTGCCGGCAGTGGGGATGCTGAGCGAAGTCCTCAAGGCCTACAACCTCGAGCTCCCTCAGCTTTCGCCCAACGCAGTGGCGAGGCTAGCTGTCTTTGAGTGGGCCATGAGGGCCGAAGGTTGCGAGGGCTGCGCGGATGTCTTCGTTGCCCTTCACGACGCCAACTGCCAGCCGAAGCCCAGGGAGGGGACAGACCGCGTCAAGAGGGCGCTGGCCTTCGGCAGCGCCAACTTCCAGCTCCGGAAGGAGTTCCAGGACGCCTTCCCTGCGAGGGCTGTAAACAACAAGTGGTATTCGAGATGGGATCAAGAGTGGTTCTACGCCTCCGTCGGCGCGAACTCTCCCCTTCGGAGTACCAACGCCCACATCCTGTACCGGCGCGAAGGGGTGGTGACGACCAGCGAAGGCCTCCTTCACTCGAGGATCTCGCTGCTCCGAAGGGTGGCGGCGAAGATGAGCATGAGGGACCTCGCGGAGGAGTTCATCACCCTTCGGCTCAGCCCCCTCGCGCGCTCCTGGCCGGAGGGCCTCTTCCAGGCTTCGGGTCGAGGTGATCTCAGCGAGCTGGCCTTCGACCGTTTCTGTAAGGCTTCGCGCTCTTCTTGCTTTTAATGCTTTGAAGACTTTGCTTCTAACTCAACTTTTTCGTGCAGCCGACCTTGACATGAGGACCCCGGAGGAGGCCATAGCGGTGGCGGACCGAGTTGTCGGGACTCCGACCCCCGAGGAGCAGAACCAGCGCCTCGCCCTGGTGGGGTCCTGGGAGCGCTGGAACAGAGTATGGAGCGCGCTCGACCTCGGAGGGCTCCCAGCTCTGCCGGACTTCGCCCACCTGGGCACCTCATCGGCCGGAGCCAAGAGGAAGAGGGGGGGCGAGGACGAACCTGATGCCTCGGGGGAGGCTGCGGCGAAGCCCGCAGCTACTCCGACCCCCAAGAAGGCCGCGAAGCCCCTGGCGGTGAGGACTTCAGAGGCGGATGCCGACGCGCGCACTCCTGCTGCCAAGGAGGCCACGGATCCCCTGGCGGAACCAACTTCGGGCGCGGAGGTGGATGCGCCGGCTTCGCAGCGAGGGAGCTGGAGGACACACTTAGCCCCTCCTTCCTTCCACGAAATCTCCGACGATGGTAACCCCCTTTTTCTTTTCGCATGCTTCTCTTTAATATGCAGATTTTGACTTGGCTTCCTACAGAGGACGAAGATGATGAGAGGCCCGCTGTGGCGAAGGTGGATCAAAGCCTGCCGAAGCGAAGCATGCGGAAGCTTCGAGCAGCAGTAGCAGCAGCAGCAGCAGCGGCAGCAGCAGTGATTCGGAGTCTTAGAGCACTTCGTCCAAAGGTGACGGCGGCGGAGGCCATGTGGACCCTCGAGGCGAAGAAGATGCCGACGTGGTGGGCTTGAGCCCCGCCTCACCGAAGCCCGCGGAGACCACCGTGGCAGTCATTCACCCCTTCAAGCCGAGGGAGGGCGTGACGGCGGCGGCGATCCTTGGTTTCCGCGAGGCTTGCGCTTCTGCGGAGGAGGGGGACTTGGTGGCCCAGCTTAGCCACTTGGACCCCACGGAGCTCTTCGTCAGCTCGAACGAAGTCCTTATTCGGGTGAGCGGAGCCCCTTGCAGCTTCGAACTATATGTTAGCTTCTCATTGGTACTTATGACTTTTTCAACTTCTGCAGGCCTTCGCACTGAACGCAGCCGCTTCGACCGCTGCCGACAGGCGGTTGGAGCGCCTCGCAGCGGAGAAGGAGGCCCTTCGCCGCGAGGTTTCAGAGGAAGCCGAGGGGCGGAAACGGGCCGAGGCTTCGGCTGCGGAGGCGAAGGAGGCCTTGGCCTCGGAGACGGCTCGGCTTCGCGCGGAGCTCCAGGCTTCGAAGGATGCCGAGGCCCGACAGGCGAAGGAGATCGAAGAGCTCCGTCAACGGGCTCAGGATCTTGAGAGCTTCGTCGTGGCCAACCTTGGCGAGGCCACCCAAAGCCTGACCGAGGTCCTTGAGAAAATAGGGACCGAGTGCCGGGCTCCGGAATTTGGCGATCAGGACCCGATTGGGGACCGCGCCGATTTCTTGAAGACTGCAACTTCGATAGCGGACGAAGCACTGACGGGCTTCGCTCTTATGGCCGGTCGCGTCGCCGGTCAAGGGGTGCTGCATATGCTTCATGCCGCAGGGTGCGACCATCTTCGGGCGGCAACCTCCGTGGCCCCCGTGGCCTTCGGGGGTCCGCACTTGGTGACGCCTCCGGGCGAAGTCCGCGGGGCCTGGCGGTGGCTGCAGGAACCTTGGAAGGAGCAAGGCTGCGAGGCAGTCCTTGACCTCATGAAGGCCCTTCGACAACGCCGGTTCAAGGGGCCCGCCTGCTCGGACAAGCCTTTGACCTCGACGCCTCCGCCTCCGAAGGTGTAGATCTCCTTAGGCTTCCTTGTAATACCTAGCTGTAGGCTTTGTAAAGACTTATCAGTTTATTAATATGAATGCGGGGGTTTTTTATACCTGCCCAGGCTCAGCCTTCGAGCATAGACCTCGAAGTCCTTGAGGACTCTGAAGGGCTTCGACAACTGTGGGCGATTCTTGAAGTAGCTAGGTCCGAAGGCCCCCCTCGGTTTAAGCTTCCGAGGGGTCCTAGGGGCGAAGGTATCCCCGAAATAGCTCAAGATTTGCTAGCCGCTGTGAAGGCGGAGCCCCTTCAGAGCCCTTTACCTTTGCCTTCGCGAGTGGCCTTAGCGAGTGACGAAGCCCTAGATTTTTCTGCCTTCGACACGGCTCCGCCTGCTTCGCGAACCTGGAGCAACCTGCAAAGCGGAAGCCGAAGCCTGTGGGCTTCGGAGCCTGGACGGGCCGGTCGAGGGAGAGCGGGCTCCGACGAGGCAACATCCAGCCGAGGGGGCCCCCGCCGAAGGAGAGGCAAGCGAGGGTCGGGGCCTCGCACTCGGTTCTTCTTAGGCTTAGACACAGATTACTCGTAGTTTTGTTTTCGAAGCATGTTTGTAACATACTTCTCAATTGTCTCTTAATGACCGGAGTTTATTATATTTGCATACTTCGTTTGTATGTTTCGCATTGTTTGGCTTCGAACGCTTAGCTTGTCACGCTCGTACTGCGCATTACACTCGCACACCTCGCATACATTCTTCCCCCCTTTTGCTCGTGGCAGCTAGGGACTTAACCGTTGCTGGTGCGAGCAAAAAATAAACATGCGAAGGGGTGCGCCTTTTCGGCGGCTTCGGATATTTGGATTTGTACCGAGCGAAGGCCTCTTACGGGCTCCGAACGCATCAATTTGGTGCGAAGCAAGGCTTCCGCATAACCAATTTGAGCGAAGCATGCTTCGGCATGCCGGGATTTGGATGTTGTGCGTGGGCGAGGCCCTGAACGCACTTAGATTTTTTTAGCGAAGTCTGACTTCGACAAGCTTAGTTTTTCAGCTTAGATCACGTCACACGAAGCGGGGCTCCGGTGCGTGTTTAGATAGCGAAGCAAGGCTTCTGGAGCTTGGTCCTGTAGTGAAAAGGATATTTGGTGTGGATTCACCGAACCTGTGATATGTTGAGCCACCTACGACTCTGAGCCACCTTCGACTCTGGGCCACCTTCGACCCTGGGCCACCTTCGACTCGGGGATGCGTCAGGCCGGAGCCTGGAATCCCGGACTTGCCGAGCCGTCGCTCGGAAGCCTCAAAGCCAGCTGCTACGGGCCCGGAGGCGCTGTGTAGCCTTCGGAGGAGTGCTCCGGAATTTGAAAAGCGAAGCGAGGCTTCGGTTTTTTAAATAAGGTGAAGCAGTGCTTCAGTTTTTCAATAAGGCGAAGCAGGGCTTCGATTTTTCAACAAGGCGAAGCAAGGCTTCGGGTTCGATTTTTTGGGGCGAAGCAAGGCTTCGAAAATGCATTAAAATGATTACGACATGGCACGTCGAGGTAGTGCTTCGGACAGCGGACATACCTCGCGAGATGGCTGAAGGTTGGCCTCGTAGCCCCTAGGGACCTCGATGACCTCCGACGCACAAAGCGGAGCCCCTTGCTGGGGGGCGAGCCCCGGTATGCGGAGGGCAAGGGAAGGCGGAAATTGGCCTTCGGACTGCACCCGAAGCCCCTTGCCGAAGGGTGCGCGAAGCAGAAAGCTTCGAAGCTCCCCCCGCAGGCGTGCTTCGAATTGCAGGCAGTGGTAGAGAACTTAGCTTCTAGTCTAAGTCTCCACGGACGGCGCCAACTGTTGGAACAATTGCGTTAGTTCCAGCAGGTTTTTCTGTGATGGAGCATGATGTGGAGGATGAACCTCGATGGGTTCTCACAGGGAAAGATAGGGTTTATACTGGTTCGGGCCTCCCCTGGGGGATAATAACCCTACGTCCAGTTTGTAGTGGATTTGGCATGGTGTGCCTTGTTGTGAAGAGAATAAGCCCAGGGTCTCATGGCCCCCTGGAGCGTGTCCCCTGCTACAAGGGCTTGGCCCTGTTTTATAGGCACGCAGGCCTTAAGGAAAAGACCCGGATACCCCCTACAGGCCCCCAGACTTATAGGGGTAGACAGGGAAAGGGAGCCAACTACTGTACGCGGGTACCAGACAGCTTTTACAGCTTTACAGACGTGTCAGGCTGCGCCAGACTTTGACCAGCTAAACGACATACCAGGGGCGGAGGTACCCCCGGTATGGACTGTACTTAGATATTCTTGAGCCTCGAACAAGGGTCGGAGCTCTGTGGCAGAGGCTGCGGAGGGGGCTTCGAAGTGCACCCGAAGGGGGGGGCTTCGAAGCGCTGCTCCAGAGGGCGGCCTCCGAACTGGACTCCGGAGGGTGGCCTCCAAACTTGGACTCCGGAGGGTGGCCTCCGAACTGGACTCCGGAGGGTGGCCTCCGAACTGGACTCCGGAGGGTGGCCTTCGGCGTCTTTCGCCAGGGGCCGAATCGGGGGCTTCGAGCCGAACCTCCTGGTTTGAGGGCTTCGAAGCTACAGGCCCGAAAGGCACCTTAGGACCTGGGAACAACACTTAGATAGAAAAAACAGGCTCCGACAGTGCTAGGCCCTAGGCCGAAGGCTGTCGGAGGCTGACGTCATTTGGCCCCTGTTTAAGGGAAATATATTCCCCCAACAACTTGCATTTAATCTTTTGTAGATCATGGCACCTACTACTCCTTCTGTTAAAAGCACTCTAGTTTTTAATTTGCGATCTATTCTAGAACGTGAAAATTATCTAGAACAAACTTTATGGATTAGTATCGAAATTTGAGAATCATTCTTAAATAATAGAAAAAAGGATTACGCTCTAGAGGAAGCTCACCCCAATGAACCGCGGGACAGGATGCTTCTGCTAAAGAAAAGCATGCTTATGAGAAGCATGCTAGTGAATCTTTGGATGTTAGCTGTCTGATGCTTGACTGCATGTCCATTGAGTTTTAGAAACAATATGAAAAACGTGATGCTTACGATACGTTCGTAGGTCTATAGGACATGTTTCAGAACTAGGCAAGGGCTGAGAGATACAAAGTGTCTTAAGCGTTATTTGGGAGTAGGCTGGCTAAAGGGAGCCCGGTGAGTCCTCATGTGATCATGATGATTGGTAACATTGAGACTCTAGAGAGACTGGGTACTCTACTGGATCCGTACTTAGCCATTGATATCATTCTCGAGTCGCTCCCACTTAGCTTTGAGCTGTTCATCATGAATTACAACATGGTTGGACTAGAGAAGACACCAACTGAGTTGTATGGGATGCTAAAGACTGCAGAGGAGAGTATCAAGAAATCTCCAAATCATGTGATGATGGTTCAGAAGGAGAGCAAAAATAGAAAGTGGAAGGGCAAAGATAAGACTACAAATTCGATCTCTAGTGTGACGTCTAAACCGGCTGGAAAGTCCAAGTCGGGTCCTGCTGTCTCTAATGTGTGCCACCACTACAACAAGACTAGGCATTTGAAGCGCAATTGCAAGGTGTACCTCAAAGAGCAGAAGAACAAGAAGGAAGTGTGACTTCTGGTTTAGGTATTAGTGTTATTGAAATTAATCTTGCTACTCATCCAAATGATTCATGGGTATTTGATAAGGGATCGATGATTCATACTTGCAAATTGTTGCAAGGGCTGAGTAAAGTAAGAAAGTGTGCAAGTGGCGAGTTGGATGTCCGTGTTGGGAATGGTGCAAATGTTGCAGCATTGGCCGTCGACGTTTATTCACTATCGCTACCTTCAGGACTAGTTTTGGAGTTGAATAATTGTTATTTCATTCCCACCTTAGGCAGAAACATTATCTCTTTTTCATGTTTAGAGGAAGATGGTTTTGAATTCGTAATAAAGAACAAGTGTTGTTCAATATTTTTGAATGCTATGCTCTATGGTGTTTGTCCATTAGTGAATGGATTATATATTATGAGTCTTGAAGATGCACATGGTTATAACATTAGTTCATCTTGAATGGCTCAAAGCTTAGTGGGAGCGACTGGAGAATGACATCGATAGAGAGGTATGGCTCCAGTGGAGTGTCCAACCTCTCAAGAGTCTCCGTGCAACCAATCATCTTGATCACGTGAGGACTCACTGGGCTCCCTTCAGCCATCCTACTACCAAACAAGCATTTAGACACATTGTATCTTTCTTCTCTTGCTTGGTCCTGAAACATTCCCTTAAGCCCTACGATCATATCATAAGAATCACGTTCCTTATATTGTTTCTGAAACTGAGAGGACATGCAGGCAAGCATCAGGCAGCTGACATACATGGAATCACTAGTATGCTTCTCATAAGCACACATATTTACTACAGAAGCATCCTCTCCTACTTCATCAGGGCGAGGTTTCCTCCAGAACATAATCCATTTTCTCTTGCTTGAGACCATTTCTCAAGTTTCGATACCAATCCATATAGTTCATTCCAGACAATTTATCTCATTCAAGAATAGATCGCAAATTAAAAACTAGAGTGCTCTTAGCAGTAGACATAGTAGGTGGCATGATCTACAAAATATTAAATGTGAGGTCTAGCACTATGCAATGTTTATATTCTATCCAATAAAATATGTTCCACTATCTAAACTAGTCACTTTCCCTCTAATGACTAATAGTGGCGCAAGATACATGGTCACGCTATATCCTAGTGAGCTTTGGCATCACTGCTAGAAGCTAGTTGACAAAGGTAAGCAACTCCTTGATAATCACATCGTATGTGACTCTTGTCGTTGGAGAATCATCCAATGCTCGACCCCACCAATGATGCTCCAAGGCCCAAAACCGTTTTGATAGCCTTGTCAAGTGAACCAACACTATGCGTGCAGAAGTCCGACTTCCGCCCCAAGTGGTCAAGATAAAAGATATCACCCTGCTTTGGTGGACCCACTATCGATGAGCATGAACCTTGGTAGGTGCCGCTATTGAGAAGAGCATCAACAATTAATTTTCTGAGGGAAAACTACTCTAGCATCGTAACGTCCCTAGCGCACACGAAACATGCAAGAACAGAATAACATGAACATAAGAAAGCATCACATGCATTCATGTTAAATGTGACATTGCATGGCCTTGTTCACATGGCGATCTCCATCTCCATGGCTCCCGTCATCGAGTGCGTGCTTCCAACCTCCATGAAGAGTACTAGTCCATTTCTCATAGTCTATAATAATTATGTTGGCGTAAAAGATTACGCTAACAGGTTTCTGAAGATTAGAAACTAACAAACGAAGTGTTTGCGAAGTAAACTATTCCAAGCCTCCGAAAGGATAATAGCTTAAAATAGTTCGAAAGTGTGTATTGAATAACTTGTATTCGGTCCGTATTACAGGGTAAAAAGGGGGGTATTTATAGGCCCAAACATTAAGGAAAAGACCCTTTTACCCCTCTGTTACAACCGACATAGTGGAAACTATTCGGTACCCTTAATAGGGCTAAAATGGTAAAAGACTAATCTAATGAGAAAGAAGATAAGTCTTCCATCTTAGCTTGCAGAGAAGCTCTCGGAAGAGTCCAAGTTCAAAGATATACTCCGAACTAGAGTCCGTCATCATACTTCGAACTTGCTTCAATGCATCTCCAAAGATACATGCTGGAAACCTTTGATTCAATCATCTGCCTTTGTCCTGTTACTGCAATAACACTGAGGATGGAATATTTTCCCCCAACAGTAGCCCCTCGAATACGCTTCTCCGTTAAATCTGTAATGTTAGGAGAGCAGTATACGCAAGAAAAATAATCATGCGTAGGGGTTACTAAATTTAATGCATCTCCGAAATACATGGAAATGTAAAACTTCGAATCAACTTCTAAGAAAATTACATTCGAACTATCTTAGAATTAACTCGACAAGCCGAAAGCCTTTTTAGACTTGGAAGAAATAGCCATTGGCTTTTTCCTTCTAACGGAAGTTACGTGATGCGTTAATTCCGCAGCGAAGTAACGGTCAGGAATACGAAACAACAGATGCAAATGGTAAAAAATCTTGGTCTGGTCTATAAATAGAGGGCCCAGACCCTTCTCGAGTACCTTTCCACCGCTTTAGTGCAAACAAGCCATCAGACAAACCTGAACCTCCATTTTTCTCTTCGAGCGACCCGTGCGATTCCATGGCGAAAAGTAGTTTCAATGGTCCTAGAGCAACTTCAGCCTTGGCTCGGCAGCAAGCTGCAGCAGCAGCGGCTGCGTCATTGGCGACGGCAACTCCGACACCTGCAGTGGCAGTAATGGCAGCAGCGGGGGGAAATCCCCAAAATGTTGGCCCTCAAGACCTCTTCCCGGCGTCGACAAAGTACACGGATCAGTCTTATCAACTGGGGCCTTCAACCTGCAAAAGGGAATCACTCGCGGCCGCAGTTGAAGGCAAAATCAGTTACGGGATCATGATTCGCAAACCTGGGAAGGAAATCATTCCGTCGCCAAGACCCGGAGAAGTGGTTGTTTTCGAAGCCTTCTTAGAAGCTGGCTTAGGGCTTCCAGCAGTCGACTTCTTGTCCGAGGTGTTGAATTTATTCCACGTCACTCTCCCCCATCTCTCTCTGAATGCAGTAGCACGTCTGGCCAGCTTCGAATGGGCGTTGCGAGCCGAAGGTTGCGAAGGAAGGGCTGAAATCTTCGCAGCACTGCGCAGAGCTTCGTGCCAACCAAAGACCTTCGTAGGCCCCGAAGGTGAAAAGATTGTGGTGGCATTCGGAAGCATCAACTTTAGGCTTCGGGATGAGTATGCTCTTCGGTTCCCAGCCAAGGCCATCAATGCCAGATGGTACACCGACTGGATCTTGAAGTGGTTTTATGCCGAAGTTGGGGTGAGTAGCCGTCTAGCTGGACCTTTGCAAGATATCAACTTCCGAAAGGAAGCCCTTGTGCATCCGGATCCGGGCCAGCTCGAAGCTCGCCTCAGCCTGCTCCAAAAAATTAGTTGCCGCCTAAGCATGCGGGACTTAGCAGGAGAATTCCTCGGGCTTCAGATCCCTCCCCTGATGGCCAACTGGCCGATCACCTTCGAGGAAGATTCGGAGGGTGGTCTCCGCAAAATTTCTTCGAATTCAAGCCCTGCAGGTAACTTCGAAAACAACATATGTCATATATATTTATTCGAAGAAATAACCAACTTAACTCATTTTTCAGCCTCTTCAGCCCCTATAACATCGAAGCAGATTGTACGAGCTTCGGAGAAGATTCTGGGCGTCCCAACTCCGACCGAGAAGGAATGGAGAATTAAGCTGGTTAGTACATGGGAACGGTCCAACCGAGTATGGGGGCTACTCGAAGTTGTTCCGCCCCCTCTTGTGGATTGGGTGCCTTCGGAGAAAGGGCCCAAAAAGAGAAAAGCCAAAGTTGGAGCTTCGAGCTCTGCCAAGACTCCGCTAAAGAAGGTGGCTCGAAAGCCAAGAGTTCATGCACCTTCAAGCCAAAGAGCTTCAGTCTCCGATTCCTTGGAGGATGAAGGCAGGATGCTTGTCGACCTGATCGACGAAGAGGCAGCCCAAAGAGATGCACATATTGATGATGTTGCGAGCGTAACGGAGTCTCAAGCCAACCTTGAGCAAGTGAGGACTCCGGCGGCTCAAGAAAATTTACCGCAAGATGCAGCTCCTGTGAACAAAGGCGGAGTCGAAGTTGTAGTAGAATCAACTTTGATTCCGGACGAAGCAACAACGGCCGTTCCCAAAGATGCTCCAACAGTCAAAGATTTGACTGTAGATTCCGACGAAGACTTTGGAGTAGCCTTCGACCCGCCAAGCAGTCCAATGTTCACCCGTCGGCAAGACGTCGGAGGTAACCTTCGCATAACTCTTTTGTTCTTTTTTCCTGCGAAATTATACAATGTATAATACCTTTGTTTCAACAGGATCTATTCCCGTGGAAGAGGTCCATCCCGAAGATATAATTCCTGGACCTTCGACAACTTCGGAGCCAATTCCAGGAGCCACTCAAATGGGACCTAGAAAAGGCAAAGGCAAGATGGACCACCTCCCTGCTCCGAGCTCAGGATCAACTCCATCTTAATCAACAGACGAAAGCCAATCTACGGAGGGGGGCCAATCTGTCGGAGCTCCAAAAAATACGGCTCAGCACTCCGGGCCTTCACCAAACGAAGATGACCAGCAAGCCTTGAGCATGCTCCCTCTTCTAGCTCCTTTCTTGGAGAGAAGAACTGGGCTTCAGACTTTGCTCGAGCCTTTGGATCGAGCTAGCCGCGAAGTCGGGGAGACGGACTTGGTGGCCATCTTAAGCGAGGCGGAGAGCTCGGATCTTAACGCTGCCATGGAGCGTGCAGCATACCAGGTATGAAGTATTTGCAAAAATAACTTAGACTTATATACAAATAATTTCTGACCTTGGTTTTTCCTCTTCGCAGCAAATAGGCTTGGCCCGAGCTGCGAACGTTTCGAATGAGCGTGAAAGCCTTCGCCTTCGAGAGGAAAATACAACTCTTCAACAAAATCTTACTATCTCCGAAGGCCGGGTTTCCCACTTAGACAACATGGTTTCAATGGAGCGCAGGGCCAGACAAAGCTTGGAAGCTGCGAACAAAGAGCTCGAAGCAGAACAAATTGTGCTTCGAGCGAAGATTGAAAAGATGCGGGTTGAGCATGCTACGGCGGGAGCTGAGTTTGTCAGGCTCCAAGAAGAAAAAGCCAAAGCTGCCGAGGAAGCTAGCCAGCTACTCAACCAGAAAAATTCTTTAGCTACGGAGGCAGCTAGGCTCTCTGGAGTGGTAAGAGAATTAACTTCGGCGAAGTATGCCTTAATTGAAGATAAGCTGAAGTCGATGAAGGTAGCTACGGAGGTCATGAACTAGCTGTTGGGCGTTCTAGAGTAGTTTGGTACTACCGGGACGCTTCCTTCAGATGATAACATCCCCCTGTTGCGACGGCTGAAAAGGATCCAAGGAGCAGCGAAGCAAATGAAGAAATTAGGCATTCGGTACGGAGAAATCTCCGGACAAGTGGCTGCTATGGGCATACTTTGTTACTACGAAGATCTGGGCAACTCGATAACTCCGAACGCAGGGGCAGCTTCCATTACCTTCGACGACAATCAGCTTCTTACTCCTTCCGAAGGTGTGGCCGCTGCTTGGCAAGCCTTTCAAACTTCATGGAGAGCCAAAGGTCGCTCTGCGATCAAGGCTTCGATTGATGAAGGGCAACGCTAGAAGCAAGCTCGGTCCCAAGCTTCGAGCAGTCAGCCCCCACCAAACCCACAGGTTTAGAAATATCTTAGGATCTTCAACTATGTAAAGCATCATGCTTTTGTACATTTATGAATGAAATTTTGCTTATCATGTTTTTAGGCTTTGCCTCATATGGAAGATGTCGAAGTGTTAGACGTTAACGACGAAATCTGCTTACTATGGGCTACCTTTGATATCTTAAAACTTTAGAAGCACCCTCGATTTTTAGTTCCTCGGGATAGCTCCGGAGCGATTACGCCCAAAGTAAGCAAAGACATACTGTCTTGTATTAAAGAGGAAGAAAAAGTTAACTTGGAAACTTCATCTTCCGAAGACATTGTATGGTCCGAAGACGAAGATGAAGCTCAAGGTAAAAAGCCTGAAGAACTTAGAAGCTGGGAAAGGAGCCCCGAACGACTTCGAACTTGGGGTGAGCTTCAACAAGAACAAAAAGACATTAGAGCTTCGAAGGGAGGCAAGAGAGTTAAACACAAAGTTGTTAGAACTCCCGGCTCTAGAACTAGTCGTTCCAACCATAGCTCTAGAGATCGAAGGGGTCTTCGATTCCTTCTTGGTATAGATACCGATTTTTCATGATGTAATCATATTTGTTCGAATAAATATCGATTTAAAATTGTCTCCCTATTTACTAGCCCCTCTTTGGGCGTAAGCAACTTCGAACTATATTCAAAGATGGTTAGGCGCAAAGAAAAACAAGAGTACAATTTTTGGGGTTTGGAGCCCCTCAGCAATTTAAAGACTGATTAAAATCTTATAAAATGTCTTCGACTATTTGTAGTCTGAAGATTGGTAACTTAGTACCTTATGTTTTGAACGAAATCACATTGGACAACTTTTCAGACACTTATGTGTCCTAAATGATTTGTCACTTTGGACAACTTTAACAGACATTCGAAGCTCTTGTCTCAAACTCTGTTTTGTTTTGGCCTCCTTCGGCTCTTTTTGCGAATTCAGTCAAACCAGTGGTTTGGAGTTCGTAGTGGTCTCTTTGGACTCTTTTTACGGATGCCTACAAGCCGGTGGCTTGGACTCCGCATCATTTGGTCTCCTTGGACTCTTTTTACGGATGTCTACCAGCCGTTGGCTTGGACTCCGCATTCTGTGGTCTCAGGCTCTTTTACGGATGCCTACAAGCCGGTGGCTTGGACTCCGGATTATGTCAGCCCACCACCTCAGAAACTTCGGACCAGTGGTCTGAAGTCCGAAAATATGATTCAAATTAATGACACTTCCATCTCGGTCAACTCCGCTATTCCAGTGCGTCCACTCGGAAGTGGGAAGTTTATGAGGGGTAGGCATTATCTGAACCATATGCTTTATTAATTCGAAAAGTGTTTACAAATGATTACAAGGAGTCCATATGCGAAGTATCGCTTTAGGTGCTCCGCATGCCATGTATGCGCTAACTCTTCACCTTCCAAATTAGCTAACTTAAAAGAACCAGGGCGCCCTGAGCGAACAATTAAGTATGGACCTTCCCATTTATTTCCTAATTTCCCTGTGCTATGATACTTCGCAAAACGAGATGACCAGGCCTAAGTTCATTAATCTTGACCTTCGGATCGAACCAAGTCTTCGTCTGTTGTTGATACTTTGACAAATTTGCCACGGCTCGAAGTCTTGTTTCTTCTGTTAAATCCAGCGAAGCTTGTCTTTCTCCTTCTATTTCCGGTTCGGTGCTGCGTAGTGATCCTCCTTTGAGCTCTGTTGGTGTCATAGCTTCATCTCCGAATAATAGTCTGAATGGAGTGAAACCCGTGGAACTCGTTTGAGTGGTCCGAATGGACCACAAAATCTTCGGAAGTTCTTCGGTCCAGAGTCCTTTTGCCAATCCTACTATCCTTCGATTTAGCCCTGACAAAATGTTACCATTGGCTCTTACTACAACTCCATTAGACTGAGGGTGTCGCACTACAGCAAAGCATAGCTGGATGCCTAGATCTTCACAACATTTCTTGAAAGGTTTTGCGTCGAATTATGTTCCATTGTCAACTGTGAGTTTCCTAGGCACTCCGAACCGGCAAATGATATTCTTCCAGAAAGATTTTTGAACATTGTTCGAAGTGATAGCTGTTAGGGGCTCTGCATCGACCCACTTTGAAAAGTATTCGATTGCTACCACTGCGAACTTCAAATTTCCTTTTGCTGCTGGGAAGGGACCAATAAGATCCATGCCCCATCTGGCCATGGGCCATACTGGGGCAATGACTTGAAGAGCTGTTGGTGGGAGATGACTTCTTCGTCCCATCCACTGACATCCTTGGCAAGTGCAGACCAAGCTCTCCACATCAGCTACTATTGTTGGCCAATAAAGCCCCTGGCGAAGTGTTTTTCCTGCCAAAGCTCGAGGCGCCAGATGGCTACCGCAAAGTCCTTCATTAATTTCTCGAAGAATTTCTTAACCTTCGGCTTGAGATATACATCGGAGCAGAGGGGAACATACTCCGGCCTTGTATAAAATACCATTGATTATTTGATAATTTCGAGTTCTAAGCTTTAACCTCGAAAGTTGTGGCCATTTGGACATACTTGCTTCTCCTTGCAACACTTCCATGATTGAAATTCGCCAATCTGTACTTGGAATGCAAAGGACTTCCGCAGCAGGAATTTGTGGCACCGAAGGTGTACTGAGTTCTTCATAAAAGCTTCTTCGGGTATGTCCATAGCTCCGGCTGCAGCTTTTGCTAAGATGTCAGCTTGTATATTTTCTGCTCTAGGTATACTCCGAATGGAAATCACTTTAAATGCTGCTTCAATCTTTCGGACTTCTTCTAAGTACATTGCAAGCTGCGGATGTCGGA
Organism: Zizania palustris; assembly: GCA_019279435.1. NCBI lineage: Eukaryota > Viridiplantae > Streptophyta > Magnoliopsida > Poales > Poaceae > Zizania > Zizania palustris. The sequence goes on along the minus strand of JAAALK010000079.1, from coordinate 104,259,154 downwards.
CTTGGAAACTCTTGTCTACATGCCCTGCTACAATCTGAGAATCTGTTTTAATAATAACTCTTGTAGCCCCTAGAGCACGTGCCTTTCGGAGTCCCAATAAAATTCCCTCGTACTCTGCTATATTATTGGTAGACTTAAAGGTGAGTCTTGAGGAGTACATTGCCTTTTGCCCTAAAGGCGTAATTATCATAGCTCCGACACCTGCTCCATATGCTTGGAAAGCTCCATCAGAGTAAATAGTGCAAATCCCTTCACTTGGCTTCTCCGGAGCCCATGCTGCAGGGGGGTCCATGCTGCCATGAAGTCCACCAACACTTGCGACTTAATTGTTGTTCTTGCCAGAAAGGATATGCCGAAGGGTGCTAGCTCAAAAGCCCACTTCCCAATTTTTCCAGTGGAATCCTTACTCCGGAGCATATCTCCCAAAGGATACGAAGTTGGTGCAATTACATTATGTGCCAAGAAATAATTCCTTAGCTTCCTCGAAGCCATTATCAGAGCATAAGCGAATTTCTCAAGCTCAGAATATCCTTTTTTTGCTCCGGACAATGCTTCGGACACAAAATAAACTGGATTTTGTACCAACTACCTGTTGAAATCAACCTCTCTGACAAGGACTGCACTAACAGCAGAGCCAGTAGCTCCAAGGTAGAGGAGTAGGGTTTCGTCCGCAACAGGCACCGTGAGTGTAGCAAGGTTACTGAGATAATTCTTAATATCTTCGAAGCTCTTTTGACACTCCGGTGTCCATGCAAAATCTTCGGACCCTTTCAATGCTTTGAAAATAGGCAAACGTCTATGCGCAGACCTTGCCAGAAATCTGCTAAGTGCTGCTAGACGACCGGTCAGCTTTTGCACTTGCTTTAAATTCTCTGGGGGAGCCATCTTCTGCAACGCAGTTATTTGAGTGGGGCTAGCTTCGATCCCTTTGCTTGAAACTAGGTACGCTAACAATTTTCCAGCCTGCGCCCCGAAAATACATTTTTCGGGGTTGAGACGGATCCCACATGCCCGAAGGCTATTGAATGTTTCTGCTAAGTCTAGGCTATGTTGGTGCTTTAAAGCACTCTTTATTACAATATCATCCATATAGGCCTCTACATTACGACCTAATTGATGACCTAGAGCCTTAGCAATTAACCTCGAAAAGGTAGCCCCGGCATTTCTTAAGCCAAAGGGCATTCTTACATAACAAAAGACTCCTGAAGGACTTACGAAGCTTGTCTTGATTTCATCTTCGCGCTTTAACCAGATTTGATGATAGCCGTAATACGCGTTGAGGAAGCTTAATAACTATGAACCAGCAGTGGAGTCGACCAATTGATCAATTCGGGGCATGGGGTAGGGGTCGCGGGGGCATGCTTTATTCAAGGATGTAAAATCAATACACATGCGCCACTTCCCGGAAGATTTCTTCTTAACGAAGACTGGGTTGGCTAGCCACTCGGTATGAGCCACTTCTCTGATAATCCCAGCCTTCAACAACTTCTCAACTTCGTCTTTATCAAGGATAGATCTCTCCGTAGACAACTTCCGGAGTCCTTGCCGAACAGGCCGAGCCTTTGGATTCACAAGTAGACTATGCTCAATAATGTCCCGACTAACTCCGGTGATGTCTTCATCAGACCAAGCAAAGACATCTAAATTCTCCTCAACTACTCTCTCTAAGGAGGTAGCAACTTCTGGAGGCAAGTCTTTATCAAATTGAAATGAATATTCCTTTCCATCTTTGACAATAACCTTCGTTGCAATCTCTCCTTCGGGACTTGGTCTTGGGAAGGATTTCTTCGAAGATTCGCTAGGAGCAGAAAATTTTTCCGGATTATCTTGCACATTGTTCACCTGTCTCGAGTCAAGAGGAGGGCCATGACCATACTCCGCTCTTCGCGCAATGGCCTGATCTCCGAAAACAGTGAGCACTCCCGCTTGTGTGGGCATCTTCATACATAAGTAATTATGATGCGCCACAGCTCCGAATTGATTTAACATGCCTCTTCCGAAGATGACATTGTATGCATATGGAGCATCCACAACATCGAAGATCACTTCCTTTGTCCTGGCCAGTGGGCCCTCTCCGAAAGTAACTTCCAGGCCAATTTGGCCGAGGGCATCAAGAGGGGGTCCTGCAAATCCTTGCAAAGGACGGGATGCTGGGAGAAGATGCTTTCTGGAGATGCAAAGTTGATCAAAATCTTGGACAAAAATAATATCCACCGAACTCCCTCCGTCAATTAGCACTCTCCGAACCTTAGTTCCTGCTATGTCGGTAGTGATGACAAGTGGGTCTGCATGTAGAAATTTAACACCAACTGCATCATCTGCGGAAAAGGATATTGGCACATGGGACCATTCGGGCATAACAGCTGCAGACGAAGAGGTTCCAATATGGCCCACTTCTCTGACATATTCTCTTCTCTGCCTCTTTGACATACTTCTGAGGGTCCCTCCTCCAGAGATGGGGAGGACTACTCTTTTTCCTCGATCTTGCCCCTCTTCTTGCTTCGGAGGTGGCATAATATTGACCACAGGAGGGCGTCTTGCCGAATCGAAGTTCTCTATCCGAGCCACAGCCTAGACAGGCTCCGAACAGACTTCAGCCGGAACTCGGTCATTAGTGCCTCGACCCGAAGTTCTTTCCAAATACTCTCCTCTCAGAGCAAGTATAGCCTTCCACGCATCAGTTGCATGACTCCGGTTTTCACCATGAATACAGTAGAAAAAGGTCTGGCCTTTGCCAGCCAGTTTCCCTGGCGGCCTATAGCTGCTGGTCTTGCTTCCTGAAGGTTGTGGAGCTCTTTGGGCAAACTTCTGCGGGGGTGCGATGTTCAGAACTTCTGAACGAGGATGCTTTTGCCCCCTACGCCTGTCATGCTGAACTTCGAAGTTAGGCCCTTGCGGCTGTGCTGAAGTTTACACTTCCAATTTGACTTCTTGCAGTATTGACGGGGTTGCAGCAGTTCTCCGAAGCCATCCCTCTTCTGACTTTGCATACTCTTCGAAATAAGACATCAACTGAGAAACAGAAGATATACTTTTCTGGTGAAGTTTATCAAGGAGGCCTGGATGAATAACTCCCCCTCGAGCTACGTCAACTACTGAAGATGTAGTTAACCCTCGAATTTGCGACTTCGTATGAGCGAAGCGCTTGAAATATTGTCTTAAGGTCTCTCCAGGGAGCTCCTTCACCTGGAAAAGACTTCCTGTTGACATAGGGGGTACGAAGGTACCCTGAAAGTTACTCACGAACTTCTTCTTCAACTGCCCCCATGAAATGATTAATCCTGGCTTCAGGGACCAAAACCACCGCAATGCAACTCCTTGAAGAGCTAGGGGGAAACATTTTGCCATAGTGTCCTGCACTCCTCCACTGGCTTCAATTGCTAAAGCATAAGAACAAACGGATTCTCCAGTATCTTCATCTCCGGCATACTTGCAAAGCTTCGAAGTTTTGAACTTAGGGTCAAAACGTACTTTCTGCAACTCAGGATGCAGCGGAGACTCGGTGTCGAAGGAAGCGTTCTCCGGGGCTTCGGGATAAATAAGCTCGTCATCTTCGGGCACTTCGGGAATGGTTGGGGTCGCTTGAGAACGAAGCCTATTCGCGGCTTCTTGCCGCCACCTTGTTACTTCAGCTTGGAGACTGGCAATTTGAGCGGCCATATCACAAAGACCGTCTTCATCTCCTCCGGAAGGGTCTTCCGGGTCTTGAGAACTGTAGAGATCGGTTCGAAGTGGAACTTGAGGCAGAAGAGGGACTCCGGCTGGCCGAAGTATAGATGGAGTTAGCGGAGGAACTCCGTATGCTCGAGGAAGGGGAATCCCTTCTAGAGTTTGAGGTGGAGGAAACATCGAAGGTCATCCGACCTCGACTATGTTTGAAGATCTTGCTCCGGAGGTCCGAGGGGACCTCCGAATAGGATTACCACCTGCACACCGCTTAGGAGGCATGGTTTGAGAACTTGGTAGAGAGAACGAAGTTTTTTGGACTAGGTTCCCCACGGACGGCGCCAACTGTTGGCGTAAAAGATTACGCTAACAGGTTTCTAAAGATTAGAAACTAACGAACGAAGTGTTTACGAAGTAACCTATTCCAAGCCTCCGAAAGGATAATAGCTTAAAATAGTTCGAAAGTGTGTATTGAATAACTTGTATTCGGTCTGTATTACAGGGTAAAACGGGGGGTATTTATAGGCCCAAACATTAAGGAAAAGACCCTTTTACCCCTCTGTTACAACTGACATCGTGGAAAATATTCGGTACCCTTAATAGGGCTAAAATGGTAAAAGACTAATCTAATGAGAAAGAAGATAAGTCTTCCATCTTAGCTGGCAGAGAAGCTCTCGGAAGAGTCCAAGTTCGAAGATATACTCCGAACTAGAGTCCGTCATCATACTTCGAACTTGCTTCAATGCATCTCCGAAGATACATGTTGGAAACCTTTGATTCAATCACCTGCCTTTGTCCTGTTACTACAATAACCCTGAGGATGGAATATTTCCCCCCAACAAATTAAATGGGCCAACGCACCGTGGAAACGACATGCAAGTCATAATAAATTTTACATCAGCCTTGGGCTGTAAATAACAATGACATGCATGCCATATTTAATTTACATTCATTGCATGCATCGCATACATCACTTTTATCCAAGGCCATGCCAGTCACGTCATTCTCTGCAAAACAAAGTTAGGCGAGCAATCTACAAGTGACTGGATTCTGGATCTGAAAAACACGTGTCAATAGGCTCGGTTTTTCAAAATCACGCAGGTCGGAACTACCAATATGGCATCGGAACTTCTGATCCCTCGGAACTTCCAATCAATATCGGAATCCCGCATCACAACAATTTCCTTCTGTATTGATTCATTATTCGATATCAGAACATACGATCACTATCGGAAATTCCAATCCGCCATCAGAACATCCAATCCACCATCGGAACTTCCGATCTACCATCGAAACATCTGATCCGCCATCAGAACATCCGATTACTTTGGAACTTCAGATCTTCCGTGAAAAGAAATAGATCTAATCTATTTTTCCACCATGTATCTCCATACATCAGGGATCCAGATCGAACATTATGTACGTAGGCTCTGATAACCCTATTGGGGAATAGGAGAGCTACGCTAGCTGGCACATTCAAAATTTACGCCCTAGGCCCAAGACTGATGCGTGTGTGAGATCATAGATTGTTACCTTCTAGCACAAGATGCGCTAGGTACAGCGGAATAAGATGTTGGAGTAACGTGTCAAGCCTATACTCGCTTCGTCCTAGCCATCATTCGCTGATCCGATTGATGAAGACGACATAGTCGATGTCCACGAACGTCGCTATTGGAGCAACGCATCCACAAAGTCTACACATACAGGGATGGAGTACCTCCCACGACAGCGTGCTAGCATTGCACATGAGAGACTGGGATCCTCGACCTCAATGTTTGAGATCAAGAAAGGATGGAGAGAACTATTGGGTGGCTAGGTCTAATCTAGGCTTATTGCTTGTTCCAAGACGTCCTCCTCCACTCCTTTTATCGGGCTGAGAGACCCTGGGTTGTGCTCATCCCAAAACCCTAAAAACCGTAACAGATCAAATCTGTTTGCCCACATCGGAACTTCCGATCCTGGATTAGAACTTCTGACATGGTATTTTAGGTCTCCTGATACAGTACGACACGCAATAGATCCAATCTGTTATCACCCACCTCGGAACTTCCGATACAATATCAGAACTTTCCATCAGTAAAAAAATTCCCCGATTACAAATCAGAACTTCTGGCTCATCGAAACTTCCAATACCATATCGGAACATCCGAAGCAACATTTGCTCTCTATATCGAGACCAGAAAATAACTGCAACTTCCGATACTTCCTATCGGAACTTCCGATACATGGAATTTTCTTGGGCATATCCTTCATTATGTTCTAAGTGTTACAAGCAAGTACCAATCGAACCTGAGTGAAAGTCCTTGGGCTGTAGTGAATAGTATCCTCAAGTACTTGAGAAGGATAGGAAATTTTCCTAGTCTATAGTGGTGATGAGGAGCTCGTTGTAAGTGGTTACACCGATGCTAGCTTTCAGACCGATAAAGATGATTCTCGACCGTAATCTAGTTTTGTGTTCTGCCTCAATGGAGGCACAGTGAGTTGGAAGAGTTCCAAGTAAGAGAAGGTGACTGATTCTACAATAGAAGCTGAGTATATACTCACTTCAGAAGCAGGGAAGGAGGTTGTTTGGATTAGAAAATTTGTGTTGGGGGAAAATATTTCATCCTCAGGGCCATTGTTGTAACAGGACAATGGCAGGTGATTGAATCAAAGGTTTCCAGCATATAACTCCGGGAATGCAGTGGATCAAGTTCGAAGTATGGAGGCCAACTCTAGTTCGCAGTATATCTTCGAACTAGGACTATTCCGAGAGCTTCTTTGCCAGCTAGGATGGAAGACTTATCTTCTTTCTCATTAGATTAGTCTTTTACCATTTTAGCCCTATTAAGGGTACCGAATAGTTTCGACTATGTCGGTTGTAATAGAGGGGTAAAAGGGTCTTTTCCTTAATGTTTGGGCCTATAAATACCCCCCGTTTTACCCTGTAATGAATACCGGATACAAGTTATTCAATATACATCTTCGAACTATTTTAAGCTATTATCCTTTCGGAGGCTTGAAATAGTTTACTTCACAAACACTTCGTTTGTTAGTTTCTAACTTCAGAAACCTGTTAGCGTAATCTTTTACGCCAACAGTTGGCGCCTTCCGTGGGGAACCTAGTCCAAAAAACTTCGTTCTCTACCAAGTTCTCAAACCATGCCTCCCAAGCGGAGTGCAGGTGGTAGTCCTATTCGGAGGTCTCCTCGGACCTCTGGAGCAAGATCTTCAAACACAGTTGAGGTCGGAGGGCCTTCGACGTTTCCTACAACTCAAACTCCGGAAGGGATTTCCCTTCCTCGAGCATACGGAGTTCCTCCCCCAACTCTATCTATACTTCGGCCAGCCGGAGTACCTCTTCCACCTCAAGTTCCACTTCGAACTGATGCGTACAGTTCTCAAGACCCGGAAGGTCCTTCTGGAGGACATGAAGATGGTCTTGGTGATATGGCCGCTCAAATGGCCAGTCTCCAAGCTGAAGTAGCAAGGTGGCGGCAAGAAGCCGCAGATAGGCTTCGTTCTCAAGCCACCCCGGTCATCCCCGAAGTGCCTGAAGACGACGAATTTCCTTATCCCGAAGCCCCGGAGAACGCTTCCTTCGACACTAAATCTCCGCTGCATCTCGAGTTGCAGAAAGTGCGCTTCGACCCTAAGTTCAAAACTTCGAAGCTTTGAAAATATTCTGAAGATGAAGATCCTAGAGAGTTTGCCCATTCTTATGCATTAGCAATTGAAGCCAGTGGGGGAGTGCGAGAAACTATGGCCAAATGTTTTCCCCTAGCTCTCGAAGGAGTGGCACTACGGTGGTTCTGGTCTCTGAAGCTAGGATCAATCAGATCATGGGGGGAGTTGAGGAAGAAGTTCGTGAGCAACTTTCAGGGTACCTTCGTACCCCCAATGTCAACAGGAAGCCTTTTCCAGGTGAAGCAGCTCCCCGAAGAGACTTTAAGACAATATTTCAAGCGCTTCGCTCATACGAAGTCACAAATTCGAGGGTTAACTACGTCTTCTGTAGTTGACGCAGCTCGAGAGGGAGTTATTCCTGCGGGCCTCCTTGATAAACTTCACAGGAAAAAGATATCTTCTTTTGCTCAGTTGATGTCTTATTTCAAAGAATATGCAAGGTCAGAAGAGGGGTGGCTTCAGAGAACTGCTGCAACTCCGTCAATACTGGAAGAAGTTAAGTTGGAAGTGAAGACTACGACACAGCCACAAGGGCCTAGCTTCGAAGCTCCGCAAGACAGGCTTTGGGGGAAAAAGCATCCTCATTCAGAAGTTTTGAACATTGCACCCCCGTAGAAATTTGCCTCAAGGGCTCCGCAGCCTTCAGGAAACAAGACTAGCGGCTGGAGGCCGCCAGGGAAACCGGCCGGCAAAGCCCAGGCCTTTTTTTGCTGTGTCCATGTTGAAAATCAGAGTCACGCAACTGATGCGTGCAAATCTATACTTGCTTTAAGAGGAGAGTATTTGGAAAGAACTTCAGGTCGAGGCACTACTGACCGAGTTCCGACTGAAGTGCGTCTGGAGCCTGTCCAGGCTATGGCACAAATAGAGAACTTCGACCCTGCAAGACGGCCTCCGGTGGTCAATGTTATGCCACCTCCGAAGCAAGAAGAGGGACAAGATCGAGGGAAAAGAGTAGTCCTCCCCATCTCCGGAGGAGGGACCCTCGGAAGTATGTCGAAGAGGCAGAGAAGAGAATATGTTAGAGAAGTGGGCCATATTGGAACCTCTTCGTCTGCAGCTGCTATGCCCGAATGGTCCCATGTGCCGATATCTTTTTTTGCAGATGATGCAGCTGGTATAAAGTTTCCACATGCAGACCCACTCGTCATCACTGCCGACATAGCAGGGACCGAAGTCTGGAGAGTACTAATCAATGGAGGGAGTTCGGCAGATATTATCTTTGTTCAAGCTTTTGATCAACTCTGCATCTCCAGGAAGCATCTTATCCCAGCAGCCCGTCCTTTACAAGGCAGCGCAGGACCCCCTCTCGATGCCTTCGGCCAAATTGGCCTGGAAGTTACTTTTGGAGAGGGGCTACTGGCCAGGATGGAGGAAGTGATTTTCAATGTTGTGGATGCTCCATATGCATACAATGTCATCTTCAGAAGGGGCATGCTGAATCAATTCGGAGCTGTGGCGCATCATAATTACCTGTGTATGAAGATGCCCACACAAGCGGGAGTGATCACTGTTTTCGGAGATCAGGCCACTGCGCGAAGAGCGGAGTATGGTCATGGCCCTCCTCTTGACTCGAGACAGGTGAACAGCGTGCAAGATAATCCAGAGAATTTCTCTGCTCCTAACGAATCTTCGAAGAAATCCTTCCCAAGGCCAAGCCCCGAAGGAGAGATTGCAACGAAGGTTATTGTCAATGGCAAGGAATATTCATTTCAATCTGGCAAAGACTTGCCTCAAGAAGTCGCTACTTCGTTAGAGAAAGTAGTTGAGGAGAATTTAGATGTCTTTGCTTGGTCTGACGAAGACATCACCGGAGTCAGTCAGGATATTATTGAACACAGTTTACTTGTGAATCCGAAGGCTCGGCCTGTTCGACAAGGACTTTGGAAGTTGTCCACAGAGAGAGCTATCCTTGCCAAAGATGAAGTGGAAAAGCTGCTGAAGGCTGGGATTATTAGAGAAGTGGCTCATACAGATTGGTTAGCCAACCCAGTCTTCGTTAGGAAGAAATCTTCCGGGAAATGGCGCATGTGTATTGATTTTACATCTCTGAATAAAGCATGCCCCCGCGACCCCTACCCCATGCCCCGAATTGATCAATTGGTTGACTCTACTGCCGGTTCGGAGTTATTAAGCTTCCTCGATGCGTACTCCGACTATCTTCAAATCTGGCTAAAGCGCGAAGATGAAATCAAGACAAGCTTCATAACTCCTTCAGGAGTCTTTTGTTATGTAAGAATGCCCTTTGGCTTAAGAAATGTCGGGGCTACTTTTTCGAGGTTAATTGCTAAGGTCCTAGGTCGTCAATTAGGTCGCAATGTAGAGGCCTATATGGATGATATTGTAATAAAGAGTGCTTTAAAGAACCAACATAGCCTAGACATAGCAGAAACATTCAATAGCCTTCGGGCATGTGGGATCCGTCTTAACCCCGAGAAATGTATCTTCGGTTTTGCATACTGGAAAATTGTCAGGGTATCTAGTTTCAAGCAGACGGATCGAAACTAGCCCCACTCAGATAACTGCGTTGCAAAGGATGGCTCCCCCCGAGAATTTAAAGCAAGTGCAAAAGCTGACTGGTCATCTTGCAGCACTTAGCAGGTTTTTGGCAAGGTCTGCGGAGAGAAGTCTGCCCATTTTCAAAGCATTGAAAGGGTCCGAAGATTTTGCATGGACACTGGAGTGTCAAAAGAGCTTCGAAGATATTAAGAATTATCTCAGTAACCTCGCTACACTCACGGTGCCTATTGCGGACGAAACCCTACTCCTCTACCTAGCAGCTACTGGCTCTACTGTCAGTGCAAGTCCTTGTCAGAGAGGTTGATTTCAATGGGGAGTTGGTTCAGAATCCAGTTTATTTAGTGTTCGAAGCATTGTTTGGAGCAAAAACAAGATATTCCGAGCTTGAGAAATTCACTTATGCTTTGATAATGGCTTCGAGGAAGTTAAGGCATTATTTTTTGGCACATAATGTAATTGTACCAACTTCATATCCTTTGGGAGATATGCTCCGAAGTAAGGATTGTACATGAAGAATTGGGAAGTGGGCCGTTGAGTTAGCACCCTTCGGCATATCCTTTGTGGCAAGAACAACAATTAAGTCACAAGTGTTGGCGGACTTCGTGGAAGAATGGACTCCCCCTGCAGCTTGGGCTCCGGAGAAGCCATGTGAAGGGATTTGGACTATTTACTCTGATGGAGCTTTCCAAGCATCTGGAGCAGGTGTCGGAGCCGTGATAATTTCGCCTTCAGGGCAAAAGGCAATGTACTCCGCAAGACTCAACTTTAAGTCTACCAATAATATTCCGGAGTATGAAGGAATTTTGCTAGGACTTCGAAAGACACGTGCTCTAGGGGCTACAAGAGTTGTTATTAAGACAGATTCTCAGATTGTTGCAGGGCACGTAGATAAGAGCTTTCAACTTCGGTATCCACAGCTCGCAAAATACTTGGAAGAAATCCGTAAGATTGAAGCAGCATTTAAAGGGATTTCCATTTGGAGTATACCTAGAGCAGAAAATGTGCAAGCTGACATCTTAGCAAAAGCTGCAGTCGGAGCTATGGACATACCAGAAGAGGCTTTTTATGAAGAACTCAGTACACCTTCGGTGCCACAAATCCCTACTGCAGAAGTCCTTTGCATTCCAAGTACAGATTGGCGAAGTTCAATTATGGAATTGTTGCAAGGAGAAGCAAGTATGTCTGAAGGGCCACAGCTTTCGAGGTTGAAACTCAGAATTCGGAGTTATCATATAATCATCGGTATTTTGTATAAGGCCGAAGTGTGTTCCCCTCTGCTTCAATATATATCTCAAGCCGAAGGTCAAGAAATTCTCCAAGAAATTCATGAAAGACTCCGCGGTAGCCATTTGGCCCCTCGAGCTTTGGCAGGGGCTTTATTGGCCTACAATAGTAGCTGATGCAGAGACCTTAGTCCGCACTTGCCAAGGATGTCAGTGGATGGGATGAAGAAGTCATCGCCCACCAACAACTCTTCAAGTCATTACTCCAGTATGGCCCATGGTCAGATGGGGCATGGATCTTATTGGCCCCTCCTTCCCAATAGCAAAAGGAAATTTGAAGTTCGCAGTGGTAGCAATCAAATACTTTTCAAAGTGGGTCGAAGCAGAGCCCCTAACAGCTATCACTTCGAATAATGTCCAAAATTTTTCTAGAAGAATATTATATGACGGTTCAGAGTGCCTCGGTAGCTGACAGTTGACAATGGAACACAGTTCGATGCAGAACCCTTCAGGAAATTCTGTGAAGACCTAGGCATCCAATTATGTTTTGCTGCAGTAAGACATCCTCAGTCTAATGGAGCTGTTGAAAGAGCCAATGGTAATATCTTGTCAGGGCTGAATCGAAGAATAGTGGGATTAGCAAAAGGACTGTGGACCGAAGAGCTCCCAAAGATCCTATGGTCAATTCGGACAACTCAGACAAGGTCTACTGGTTTCACCCCTTTCAGACTATTATTCGGAGATGAAGCTATGACACCAACGGAGCTTAAAGGAGGATCTCTTCGCAGCACCGAACCAGAAATAGAAGTAGAAAGGCAAACTTCACTTGATTTAACAGAAGAGACAAGAATTCGAGTTGTTGCAAATTTGTCAAAGTATCAACAACAGACGAAAACTTGGTTCGACCCGAAGGTCAAGATCAATGAACTTAGACCGGGTCATCTCGTTTTGCGAAGTATCATAGCTCCTGGGAAATTGGGAAATAAGTGGGAAGGTACATACATAATTGTCCGTTCAGGGCGCACTGGTTCTTTTAAGTTAGCTAATTTGGAAGGTGAAGAGTTAGCGCATACATGGCATGCGGAGCACCTAAAGCGCTATTTCGCATAGGGGCTCCTTGTAATCATTTGTAAATGCCTTTCAAATTAATAAAACATATGGTTCAGATAATGCCTACCCCCCAAATACTTCCCTCTTCTGGTGGACGCACTGGAATAGTGAAGTTGACCAGGAGGGAAGTGTCATTAATTTGAGTTATATTTTTCAGACTTCGGACCACTGGTCCGAAGCTTCCGACGAGGTGGGAAAGTCAATGAAAAAATGGATTCCAAGCCACCGGCTTGAAAGCATCCGTAAAAAGAGTCGAAGGAGACCAAATAATGCGGATTCCAAGTTTCGGCTTGAATGCATCCGTAAAAAGAGTCCAAGGAGACCACTGCGAATTCCAAACCACCGGTTTGATAGCATTCGCAAAAAGAGCCGAAGGAGGCCAAAACAAAACAGAGTTTGAGCTCATGAGCTTCGAATATCTGTGAAAAAAGTCCAAAGTGACCAATCGTTTGGGATAGTAAAGTGTCCGGAAAGTTGTCCGAAGTGATTTCTTTCAAAGCAAAAGGTACTAAGTTACCCGTTTTCAGACTTCAAGTAGTCGAAGACACTTTATAAGATTTTAATCAATCTTTAAAAATTGCTGAGGGGCTCCGAGCCTCCAAAATTGTACTCCTAAGTTTTTCTTTGCGCCTAACCATCTTTGAGTATAGTTCGAAGTTGCTTACGCCCAAAGAGGGGCTGGGAAGTAGGGAGACAATTTTAAAAATCAATATTTATTATCTGAACAAATTATGATTACATCATGAAAAATCAGTGTCTATACCGAGAAGGAATCGAAGACCCCTTCGATCTCAAGAGCTAAGGTTGGAACGACTAGTTCCAGAGCCAGGAGTTCTAACAACTTTACGTTTAACTCTCCTACCTCCCTTCGAAGCTCTAAAGTCTTTCTGTTCTTGTTGAAGCTCGGCCCAAGTTCAGAGTCGTTCGGGGCTCCTTTCCCAGCTTCCAAGTTCTTCAGGTTTTTTACCTTGAGCTTCATCTTCGTCTTCGGACCATGCAATGTCTTCGGAAGATGAAGCTTCCAAGTTAACTTCTTTTTCTTCCTCTTTAATATAAGATAGTATATCTTTGCTTACTTCGAGCGTAATTGCACCGGAGCTATCTCGAGGAACTAAAAATCGAGGTCGCTTGTGAAGTTTTAAAAGATCGAAGGTAGCCCATAGTAGGCGGAGTTCTTCGTTAACGTTTAACACTTCGACATCTTCCATATGAGGTGAAGCCTAAAAACACAATAAGAAAATTTTCATTCATAAATGTACAAAAAGCATGATTCTTTACATAGTCAGGATCCTTAGGCAAATCTAGACCTGCGGGTTTGGCGGAGGCTGGCTGCTCGAGGCTTGCGACCGAGCTTGCTTCTGGCATTGTACTTCGTCAATCCAAGCCTGTATCGCAGTGCGACCTTCGGCTCTCCATGAAGCTTGGAAGGCTTGCCAAGCAGCGGCCACATCTTCGGAAGGAGTAAGAAGCTGACTGTCGTTGAAAGTAATGGGAGCCGCCTCTGCGTTCGGAGTTATCGATATTCCCAGATCTTCGTAGTAACGAAGTATGCCGATAGCAGCCACTTGTCCGGAGATTTCTCCGTACCGAATGCCTGCCATCTTCATTCTCTTCGCAGCTCCTTGGATCATTTTTAGGCACCGAAGCAAGGAGGCATTGTCATTCAAAGGAAGTGTCCCAGTAGTACCAAAGTACTCTAGAACACCTAGGAGTTGGTTCATGACCTCCGTAGCTACCTTCTCCGACTTCAGCTTGTCTTCAAGTAAGGCGTCCTTCACCGAAGTCAATTCTTCCACCACACCGGAGAGCCTAGCTGCCTCCGTAGCTAAAGAATTTTTCTGGTTAAGTAGGTGGCTAGCCTCCTATGTAGTTTTGGCTTTTTCCTCCCGGAGCTTGACAAGTTCAGCCCCCGCCGTAGCATGCTCCGCCCGCATCTTTTCAATTTCCGCCCGAAGCACAATTTGTTCTGCTTCGAGCTCCTTATTTGCAGTCTCCAAGCTTTGCCTGGTCGTCCGCTCTGCTGAGACCATGTTGTCTAAATGGGAGATTCGACCTTCGTAAATGTTAAGATTTCTCTGAAGAGTAGTGATTTCCTCTCGAAGGCGAAGGCTTCCACGTTCGTTTGAAACGTTTGTAGCTCAGGCCAAGACTATTTGATGCAAAAAGAAAAAACAAAGGTGAGAAATTATTTGTATATGAGATTAATTTTGTTTTGCAGATACTTTGTAGCTGGTATGCTGCACGCTCCATGGCTGCATTGAGCTCCGAACCCTCAGCTTCGCTCAAGATGGCTACCAAGTCTGTTTCCTCGACTTCGCGGCTAGCTCGATCCAAAGGTTCGAGCAAAGTCCGAAGTCCGGTTCTTCGCTCCAAGAAAGGAGCTAGAAGAGGGAGCATAGACAAGGCCCTCTGGTCCTCTTCGTTCGGCGAGGGGTCGGAGTGCTGGGCCATATCTTCAGGAACTTCGGCAGACTGGCCCCCCTCTGTAGATTGACCTCCGTCTGTCAACTCAGATGGAGTTAATCCCGAACTCGGAGCAGAGAGAGGGTCCATTTTACCTTTACCTTTTCCAGGTCCCATTTGGGTGACTTCTGGAATTGGCTCCGGAGTTAGCGAAGTCCCAGGAATTGTATCTTCGGGACGAACCTCTTCCATAAGAGCAGATCCTGTTGAGGCAAAGGTATTATACATTGTATAATTTTGCAAGGAAAAAGAACAAAAGGATTATGTGAAGTTTACCTCCGAAGTCTTGTCAACGGGAGAGCATCGGACCACTTGGGGGGTCAAAAGCTACCCCAAAATCTTTGTCGGAGTCAGAATTCACGGCTAAAACTTCGACTGTTGAAGCCTCTTAGGGAGCCGCAGTCATTGCTTCATTCGGAATCGAAGTTGATTCTGCAACAACTTCGGCTCCACCTTCATTCACAGGGGCTTCATCCTGCGGTAAGTCTTATTGAGCAGCCAAAGTTTCAACTTGCCCGAGGTTGCTTGGAAACTCTGGCACGCTTGCAGCGTCGCCAATGCTTGCATCTGGTTGGGCTCCATCCTTGTCAAATAGGTCAACATGCATTCTACCTTCATCCTCTGAAGAATCGGAGACCGAAGCTACTGGACTTGGAGGCGCTGCAATTCTTGGCTTTCGAGCTATCTTCTTCGATGGAGTCTTGGCAGAGGTCGAGGCCCTAACTTCGGCTTTCCTTTTCTTAGGCCCTTGTTCCGAAGGCACCCAATCCAAAAGAGGAGGAGGAACAACTTTGAGTAGCCCCCATACTCGGTTGGACCGTTCCCAAGTACCTACTAACTTAATCCTCCATTCTTTCTCGGCCGGAGTCGGGACTTCCATAATTTTCTCTGAAGCCCGCACAATTTGCTCCGAAGTCATAGGAGCTAGAGAGGCTGAAAGATAAGTTGATGTTGGTTATTTCTTCAAATAAATATATATGAAACATGTTGTTTTCGAAGTTACCTGCAGGACTCGAGCTCGAAGAAATCTTTCGAAGGCCACCTTCCGTATCTTCCTCGAAGGTGATTGGCCAGTTGGCCATCAGAGGGGGGATCTGAAGTCCGATGAAATCCTCTGCCAGATCCCTCATGCTCAGGCGATGGCTAATTCACTGAAGTAGGCTAAGGCGAGCTTCAAGCTGACCTGGATCCGGATGGACAAGAGCTTCTGAGAAACCAAGGGTTGGTTTCGGTGTTTGTGATGAGTGATTGACAAGCTTTTAACCTCTGGTTCGAAGGGGTACCTCCGAAGGGGGTTCGGAGGTTGGAACTCCGAAGGGTTTGGTGGTTTGGTTGCTGCAGCTGTTGCAGCGGAGTGTGCCTATCGGAGGGGTCCGACAGTACACGATGACTGGGTTGTACCGAAGGTCTCGGTACTTTGGGCGGTACACCAGAGTGTGTGGCGAAGGTTGCTAACCCGGAGAGGTCTCCGGAGTACTGGATACACTTGTCTGCTTGTCTGTGATGCGCAGGGGACCGCGGAGGCGACGGACAGGTTCATAGCAGGTGAACCTGGGTCAAGCGGGAGGCTTGATGCCAGTGGAGTGGGGAGCTCCGTCACGGTGGCTGCGAAGGGGTCTAGGTCGGACCTCGGGTCGAGGTGCACCAGTTGAAGGCAGTATGTGCGGAGCGTGGCTCCGGGTGAAGGTACTCCGAGACAAAGTCCTCGGAGGTGAGGCACTTCGAAGGTACTCCGAATGGAGTGACTTCGGAGTTAGGTGGATCAAGTCCTCTGCGGAGGCAAGGCGTTCGAAGTGTGCTCCAGAGGGAGACATTCGAAGGTACCCGACGAAGGTCTCAGAAGTCGAGGCGCAACGAAGGCATGGTCCAGGTGAGGCTCGTCGAGGAGTGTGCTCGGGGAGAGACACTGCGACGAAGTGCTCATGGAATGCTTCGTGTGGAGGCCTTGGACGAAGGAGGGACTTCGAAGGGTGGTACTCCGAAGGTGGGGCTTCGGAGTGAGGAAGGCTTCGGAGCAAGGTTGACTTGCGGTACTTCGGCCATGCATGGCTTCGGTACACGGACTGATGGAGTTCGAGCTGGGAGTAGCTGCGAAGCCGTGGTGGTCCACTTCGGAGGTGGTGGTGCGAAGGCCCAAGGGCTTTGACGGCTTCGGCTCAAAACCGTCACTGTATCGGAGGCTATCTTTGGTGAAGCGAAGGCCATCAGGCTGAAGGCTTCTCACCGAAGCTACCACACCCCTCGCGTGTGAAGGGGGGATTCAGAAAGGTCAAAGACTGCAAAGGCTGACATTGTCTGCTCTGCAAAAAGCTGACGCTGTCCCCTCTGCAAAGCTGACAGAGAAGCCTCCAGAATAGAGTTGACTACCTTTTTTACCCCTTTGTTCTGTATAGACAAAACTTGTGTAAACCCTAGGGGTAAAGTAGTCAATTCACTTGGGTGAACTGTGGGCTATAAATATGAGGGCTGGGTAGGTAACATTTAACACTTTGAGCATTTACTGTTGAGCTCTTGTACTAGCCCCACATACGTTGTATTCATCCAGTGAGTTCATTTTAGTGTTCCTTGTTCAAGCGGCGAAGCCCTGCTTATGTGTGCTTTTTGCTTGAGCATGTTTTACATAGCTCGTTGCATACTTCGTTCATTTGTATGTCACCTTAAGTGATCTGTGACAGTGCATCGAAGCCTGTGTTGGCGAAGTGTGTTGTGTGTGAAGTGTGTTTTTCAGTGCGCGTTCGCTCTGTGTAACAGGAGGCTAGACCTCGTTGCTTACTAGCGAAGCCCTGATCGAAGCCTGTTTTTGCTTCTCGTGTCGAAGCCCCTAGCGAAGTGTGTTAGTGTGCGTTTAGACCTTCGGTGTACGAAGCCCAGCACCAGTTGCTATCACTAAGTATTAGGTCGAAGTCCTCAGAGTGCTGTACACTCTTGCGAATGGTGAAGTGTGAAGCCTGCTCGAAGCACCCTGTGTGCGGAGCCTGCACTGACTTAGCAGAGTTGTTTTCCGGGTTGTGAGTGGAGCGAAGTCTGCTTGGCTTCGGACTTTTACTCCTTGCGAAGCCTGTGTTCGGAGCTATCAAGTACCTCCGAACTAGATCTTCAAAGTTTTGTGTTCGAAGCCTGTTCCGCAGTAGACATAATTAAAACCGAAGGCTGTTTTTAGCCCATGTTTTAAAAAGCTCCCATTCACCCCCCCTCTGGTCGCCGTTTCCGGTCCAACAGCTTCCCTCCGAAAGTTTATGTCCTGTAGAGGTCCAGCTAAGCGGCTTCCCGCTCCAACTTCGGCGTAAAACCATCGGAGGATCCAATCCGTATACCATCTGGCATTGATGGCCTTAGCTAGAAATCGAAGAGCATATTCGTCTCAGAGCCGGAAGTTAATACTCCCAAAGGACACCACCATCTTTTCACCTCCGGGGCCTACGAAGGTCTTAAGTTGGCAAGAAGCCCGGTGTAGGGCTGTGAAGATTTCTGCTCTACCTTCGCAGCCTTCAGCTCGCAGCGCCCACTCGAAGATGGAAAGGCCTGCTATCGCGTTCGGAGAGAGTTGGGGGAGAGTAACATGGAATAAATCCAGTACCTCGGCCAAGAAATCGACAGCCGGGAGCCCTAATCCAGCTTCGAAAAAGGCTTCGAAGACAACCACTTCTCTGGGCCTTGGCAAAGGAATAGCTTCTTTTCCAGGTTTGCGAATCACAATCTCCGAAGTAATCTTCCCTTCTATCGCTGCCGCGAGCGACTCCCTCTTGCAGGTTGAAGGTCCTAGTTGGTAAGACTGATCCGCATACTTCGACGATGCCGGAAGGAGATCTTGAGGATCATCGCGTTGGGGATTTCTTCCTGGTGTAGCCATTGCTGCTACTATTGCTGTCGGAGTCACCATCGCCGATGTTGCCACCGCCGCTGCAGCCACAGCCTGCTGCCGAGCCAAGGCTGAAGCCGCCCCACGAACCTTGAAGCTGATCTTCGCCATGGATTTGCTCTGGTTGCTCAAAGAAGAAATGGAAGCTAGGGCTTGTCTACTGGTTTATTTGCACGAAAGCGGTGAGAAAGTATTTGGGAAGGATCTGGGTCCCTTATTTATAGCCCAGGCCACGATTTTTACCGTTTGGTGTTCTGGCGTTTCACATTCCTGACCGTTATCTCTTTGCGAACTTAACGCATTCCTTTAATTTCCGTTGAGGAAAAAGCCAACGGCTATTTCTTCTAAGCCTAAAAAAGCTTTCGGACTTTTTAAGTTAATTCTAAAAAATAGTTTGAGCATAATTTTCTTATAAGTTGATTCGAAGTTTCGAATCTCCGCATATTTTGAAGGCTGATTAAAACTGTTAGTCTCTGTGCATGATTATTTTTATTGCGTATACTGCTCTCCTAACATCACAGGTCTAGCGGAGAAGTGTATTCGAGGGGCTACTGTTGGGGGAAAATATTTCATCCTCAGAGCCATTGTTGTAACAGGACAAAGGCAGGTGATTGAATCAAAGGTTTCCAGCATATAACTCCGGGAATGCAGTGGATCAAGTTCGAAGTATGGAGGCGAACTCTAGTTCGCAGTATATCTTCGAACTAGGACTCTTCCGAGAGCTTCCTTGCCAGCTAGGATGGAAGACTTATATTCTTTCTCATTAGATTAGTCTTTTACCATTTTAGCCCTATTAAGGGTACCGAATAGTTTCCACTATGTCGGTTGTAATAGAGGGGTAAAAGGGTCTTTTCCTTAATGTTTGGGCCTATAAATACCACCCATTTTACCCTGTAATGAGGACCGAATACAAGTTATTCAATATACATCTTCAAACTATTTTAAGCTATTATCCTTTTGGAGGCTTGAAATAGTTTACTTCACAAACACTTCGTTTGTTAGTTTCTAACTTCAGAAACCTGTTAGCGTAATCTTTTACACCAACAATTTGATTCTGAGATAGTTGTTGTGGCTACTGCGTCCAGTCCAGTGGACCTCTATTATGATAATAGTGGTGCCATTGCGCAAGCCAAGGAGCCTAGATCACACTAGGAGTCGAAACATATACTTCAACGATATCACCTGATCCGCAAGATCATTGAGAGAGGTGATGTGAAGATTTGCAAGGTGCACGCGGATTTGAACATAGCGGATCTATTGATGAAACCTCATCCACAACCCAAGCATGGCGCACAACTGAGCTCCATGGGTATTAGATACTTGCGTGAGTGGGACATGTGTAAGTGGAAGATGATAGTAGAGTCTATGCTAATGTGTGATAATAATTGTTATCTTGTTCCTTGAATAATGTCATTTACATTTGAATAATGCGTTGATGACTTGTTATGTGACACTATTTGTGTTATAACGATATTGTTCAAAAGGAATCCCTGATCTTGTCATCATGTGGGACAGTGATGTCACATAGATTAGCACATCTGACTGAATGATGATCATGTTTCACAGATCATACAGATTGAAATGTCAAATCAATGATGCGGACACATGTTGGTGAACATGGTGTTGTCATCTCGAATGGTGTACTTGCAGAGTCCTTGGACCTGAGATCGTCATTTGATTCCAGGATGCATAGTGACACACTTTGTTGGACCGAAACAGGCAACTAGAGGGGGTTGAATGGGAGCTTTTAAAATTCTCTTATGCTAAAAAGACTTCGAACACACCATTCGAAATGTCTAGTTTGGAGGTATCGAACACACTCCCAACACATGCTTTGAATGGGGTAAAAGTTCGAAGTTCATAAGACTTCACTCACACTCTAAACCAAAAATGTATTGTACTATGCAAAGATAGTGCAGGCTATACACACCAAGGTTCCTTCGAGCAGGCTTCCCACTACCGGTCTTCGCACCAGTGCATTTCCCTCAGAGAGCTCCGAACAAATACTCCGCACTAGTAACAAGTACTAGGCTTTGCACTTTAGAGTTTTGTAACCAGAGACACAAAACTGACTGCACTTAGGACTTTGGCTATGAGAAAAGAATAGACCTCAAAAACACAATTCACATAGTGCTTCGCTAGTAATCAGTGAGGACTAGCCTCCGATTTACACAGAGCGACCACACACAGAGTTACTCACAAAAATCGCACGCATGAGAGACAAACATACTTCGTTGGAATTGAACCAGAGCAAGAACTCGTTGACACAGGATGAAGTGAAATGTTGAAAACTCAACTCTCGCAGTGCAATAATCATAGATACAAGTTCATGCAATTAAAGGAAAACAAAAAAAATTTCATTGCAAGAACAGGGAACAAAAAACTCACAAGTTCAAAGAACACTTCATGGCGGCTGGTCAAGACTATAGTGAAAACAGAAGGTTCTAAAATGGAGTACACAGTGTTACCCTAGACCTCAGGCTGCCTCTCCTTTTATAGTCACTACTTTTACTTGCGAATAAACTACAATACCCCTAGGGTTTACAACGTTTTTGTCTCTAGCAGACACGGGGGTACTGATGGTAGTCTATTTTATTGGAAGCTCCTTTTGTCACCTTCGCATGGCAGACAATATCGACTTTTGCAGAGCACACACGATCAACTTTTTGTAGAGTGGAATCTTCTAGAGCCCCCTTTGCACATGGAGTGTGCAGAGGCTTCGGTGACATGCTTCGAACTCGAAGGCCTTTGCTTCACCAAAGTCAGTCCTCGATACATTGACGGTTTTGAACCGAAGCCGTCAAAGACCTTGATCCTCCGCACCATCACCTGTAGAATGGACCACGACGACTTCGCAGCTACACCAAGCTCGAACTCTGTCTGTCCGTGTACCGAAGCCATGCATGGCTGAAGTACATCATCCACACTCTGAAGCCCCACCTTCAAAGTACCTTCACCACCTTCCAAAGTCCCTCCTTCGTCCAAGGCCTCCGCATGGAGCACTTCCATAAACACCCCTTCGTAGTGTCTTAGCCCCGAGCACACTCCACGAAGAGCCTTATCCAGACCATACCTTCGATGCACCTTGACTTCTGAGACTTTTGTCAGGTGTCCTTCCAAATGTCTCCGTCTAGAGCACACTTGGGTGCCTTGCCTCATTCTTGAGGACTTCGTCTGCCATCCTTCGAAGTTACTCCTTCGGAGTCCCCTTCAAAGTGCCTCGCCTCTGAGGACTTTGCCTCATGGTACCTTCAGCCGGAGTCACCCTCTGCACTTTCTACCTTAGCCCGGTGCACCTTGACCCGAGGACCGACCTCGACTTTGTGCAGCCTCTGTGACCGAGCTCCCTGCTCGTTTGGCATCAAGCTCCCTTCTTGACCCAGGTTCACCTATTACAAACCGTTTGTCGCCTCCGAAGTCACCTGCATACCACCGACAAGCAAACAAGCATTTCCAGTACCCCAGACACCTCTCCAGCAAACAAACTATGGCACACACTCCGGTGTTCCACCCAAAGAACTGAGCCCTTCGGTACAGACTTCTCATAATATTATGTCGGATCTCTCCGACACACATACTCCGCTGCAACAGCTGCAGCTAGAAACAACGAACACTTCGGTAAAACACCTTTGAACCCCTTTGGAGGGACCCCTTCATTCAGTAGGTAAAACTTGTCAATCACTCATCGCAGATTTGAAACCAATGCACATATCGACTTGGTTTCTCAATCTCCCGCTTGATGAGTGCATTGACAACCAATTTCACCAAGTTTCAAGATAAAGACTTTTCAGCCCATAAGTGACCATAAAAACTCAAACAAGAGCCAAAACATGTCACTTGAGAAAATAATTTCTTCCCCCTTTACTAATGAAAATCCATTTGGCAAAACCTCCCCCTTCAGAAAAGCATTAACGAACATTTCTTCCACAAAGATAAGCAGCAAGTTCTCCCCCTTTGGCATAAAAATTCCCTCCCCCTTTGAAGTTCATCACTTGTTATCCCCGTTTGGTAGGCAACAAGGCATTCTATCCCCCTTTTGCAATGCAAGAATTAAGGAGCAATAAAAGATGCAAGGCTTTGAAATGATGAAAAGTGTGAAGACATATAGTGCAACCATATGCCAAATCATAATGTCAAGCTCAGATGCTCATCTCAAGTTAACATATTCCAACTTAAATATTGAGGCATGAACTTTTCAGATCTTTGAAAATAAAAGCATCACCACTTAGAGTAGTCATCTAGACAAGTGAAAGCAATAACTGCTAAAGCTAATCAATTTCTACACAGGAAAGCAAGTCCAATTGTATGGAGCATTTAGCAAACTTGGTAAGCAAAGGATTCAGACTTGCCATTCTTTTTATATTGCTAGGGGTTTTTTTCTTATACACCTTATACTTTCCAGCCAAGCTAAGCCTAGGTCAAGAAAGACCATTAGAAGGTTAAGGCATTTTGGCAAACACTAAGTTATCCCAGTTCATACCAAAGTGCTATGGTAAGTAGTCTAGAATAAAATAGTGTGATAAACAAACCCACCTGGATCTTTTCATTTTAGCATATAAATCATGGACATTGATTTTTGTTGAGTACCAATTGTTGGAAAATTACATGAAAAGCAGTATTATTTTTAAGTTGCAGTTTTTCATCCAAAGTAAAGGGTTCTAGCTACAAGGTAGATAAAAGATAGCTAAAGCAATTCTACATAAAACATGCTAGACACAAGACTAAGCAGTGATGAAGTTTGGACTTTTGGAAAATAAAATCATGCTCATAATGAAAGTAGATATATTAATCAGAGTTGAATGCATCATGATAATGACAATTATACAAAGGCATATAAAAGCAACTAAATGCATCAACAAATAATGATAAAAGGAGCCAATGCAAAACAATTTAAATATGCTCCCCTCACAAAATGCCCTAAGGATGACTGTTGGGGGAAAAGATTTCATCCTCAGGACTTTAGAAATCAACAGTCAAAGTTAATTCACCAGCATCGAAGTTCGTATTCATCTCCGGAGATGATGAAGTTTCTAAAGCCGAAGGATGCTTCGGCTTCATGATTCGAAGGCATCCTCTGAAGGCTCCAAAGCTACAGTGGAAAACAGCAAGACTGATAAGACGTCTGCCTTATCTACCTTCTTCGGATAGATTTTACTATTTTAACCCTATTCGAGGTACCGAATAGTTTCCACCATGTAGGTTGTAATTGAGGGGTAAATAGGTCTTTTCCTTAGACTTTTTGCCTATAAATACCTCCCTTCTTACCCTGTAATAGGCATCGAATACTCAGCTATTGAATACACAATTTCGGACTACTTTGAGCTATTATCCTATTCGGAGGCTCGAAATAGTTCACAACATAAACTCTCTGTTTGTTAGTTCTTAATCTTCGACAACCTGTTAGCGTAATCTTTTACGCCAACAGTTGGCGCCGTCCGTGGTGAACCTTGTTCTAAAAGCTAGTTCTCTGCCACTGACTGTACTTCAAAGAGAACTTGCGGAGGGAGATTCAGAGTCTCAAGATTCCATGCACCCTTCGGTAAGGGGCTTCCTAGTGCATCTCGAAGGCCTTTCCTCGCCTTCCAAAACCAATCAATGTCCTCGGTGTTCAGACCTCATCTTCGTTAGCTATGCCTCCCAAGCAGAGCCTAGCCTCCGATCCTCCCCGAAGGTCCCCTCGGACCAACGGTGCAGGACCCTCAGCTATCCCGCTAACCCCCGAAGGCATCGTTAGACGTCGAGCACCCAGAGGCCCCCGAGCCGCTCCCATAGTGCTCCAAACCCACTACACCAGTTCCCAAGACTCGGAGCTCCCCTACGAATGAGACGAAGACCTTCCTAAGGACGAGGCTACCCAAGTAGCGCGACTTCAGGAGGAAGTGGCAAAGTGGAGGCAAGATGCTGCTGATCGACTCCACTCTCAAGCTTCCACTCATGCTCCAGAAGGGCCTCAAGACGGTGGTACTGACGACCTTCCCGAAGTTGTCCAAGTCCCGGAGGAAGCCGAGAATGCATCCTTCGACGATGAGTCTCCGTTGCATCCGGACCTTCAGAAGGTGCCCTTCGACCCCATGTTTAAAGCCTCTAAGCTGCACAAGTACTCCGGTGGGTCTGACCCCGGAGAATTCGCTCGTTCGTATGCTTTGGCAATAGAAACCAACGGAGGGGTGCGTAACACTATGGTGAAGTGCTTCCCCCTCGCTCTTGAAGGTGTAGCTCTCCGATGGTTCTGGTCTCTAAAGCCAGGATCGATCAAGTCTTGGGAGAAGCTGAAGAGGAAGTTTGTAAGAAACTTCCAAGGCAGAATGCATACTATGGCACAGCTGAGGGGTGTCATCTATGGCACAGCTGATGGCATACTTAGAACAGTATGGCAAGGCAGAAGAAGGTCGCCTCCAAAGAACTCCACCACCTACACCAGCCCTTCGAGAAGTGAAGTCGGAGCCTGAATTCCCAACCTCTCTGCAAGCCCCCCTAACAATCGTTTCAATGATCATAGGCGGGGAAAGAAGCACTTTTGCTCGGAGGTGTTGAACATTGTACCCTCTACCCCGAAGGCACCTGTCAACTTTCAACAGGCACAAGGCTTCAAGGTTGGAGCTTCGAAGCCCCAAGAAAGAATAACAGGCAGGCGCCAGAGCTTCTTTTGTTGTGTCCATGGCGAGAATAGAAGCCATGACAAGAAGGATTGTAAGTATGTATTAACCCTTCAGGGTGAATACCTTGGATGAAGTACAGGGCGAGGTACTTCGGATCGAGCCCCTCCAGCGGCACGTTCGGAGCCCGTGCAAACCGTGGACCGAGCCGGCATCCCCGAAGCACCCATGCAGCTCCCAGTGTCTAATATTATGCCACCACCGAAGCAGGAAGATCGCCAAGATCGCGGCAAGCGAGTGATCCTGCACATCTTCGGGACCTCGAATATGTCCACGAAGTAGGGCACATAGGGACCTCGAATTCTGCGGCAGGAATGCCCGAGTGGTCTCATGTACCTATTTCCTTTACTACCAATGATGCTGCGGGGGTGAAATTCCCTCATGCTGACCCCCTAGTCATTTCAGCTTATATAGTGGGGGTCGAAGTTTGAAGGATCCTGGTAGACGGCGGGAACTCCGTAGATATACTTTTTGTCCAGGCCTTCGACCAGATGTGCATTCCTCGGAGGCATTTACTTCCGGCGGCCCGCCCACTCCAAGGCTTCGCAGGTCAGCCTCTCGATGCCCTCGGCTAGATAGGCCTCGAGGTTGCCTTCGGAGAGGGCCCCCTAGCCAGGGTGGAAGAAGTGATCTTCGACGTCGTCGATGCCCCATATGCCTATAATTTGATTTTTGGACGGGGGATGTTAAACCAATTCGGGGCTATAGCACATCATAACTACTTATGTCTCAAGGTGCCCATGCAAGGTGGAGTTCTCACTATTTCAGGAGAGAAAGTTGTAGCCCGAAGAATGGAGTATGGCCACGGTCAGCCATTTGACCCTAGGCAAGTGCACGGTGTGTCGGAGCACACAGAGGAGGCTTTGTAGTCATCAAACTCCTCGAAGGGCATTTCCTTAAAGCCAAGCCCGGAAGGTGATGTCGTCACAAAGATAATCCTGAAAGATGGCAAGGAGTACCCAATACAGTTCGGCAAGGGGCTACCTTCGGACATAGCTGCTTCACCAGAGGAAGTAGTCAAACAAAATTTGGATATCTTTGCCTGGACTGATGAAGACATCACCGGGGTTGACCGGAGTATCATCGAGCATAGTTTGCTTGTCAACCCAAAGGCTAGGCCAGTGCGCTAGGGGCTCCGAAAGTTATCAACAGAGAGGGCAGACCTTGCCAAGGTAGAAGTGGAAAAATTGCTAAGGGCTGGCATCATCAGGGAAGTAGCCCACATGGAGTGGTTGGCTAACCCTGTTTTTGTTAGGAAGAAGGGCTCCGACAAGTGGCGCATGTGCATTGATTTCACATCATTAAATAAAGCATGCCCACGAGACCCCTACCCTATGCCTCGAGTAGACCAGCTGGTGGATTGTACGGCTGGCTCTGAATTACTGAGCTTCCTGGACAAATACTCCGGTTATCATCAAGTCTGTTTAAAGTGCGAAGACAAAGACAAGATGAGTTTTATAACCCCCTCCGGAGTATTTTGTTATGTAAGAATGCCTTTTGGCATGCGGAATGCCAGAGCCACCTTCTCACGTTTGATAGCTAAGGCTCTAGGTCATCAAATAGGCCGAAATGTTGAAGCCTATATGGATGATATTGTAATAAAGAGTGTTGTAAAGAACCTTCATAGCCTCGACTTAGGTGAAACATTTGAGAGCCTCCGAGCATGTGGAGTTCGCCTCAACCCTGAAAAATGTATATTCGGGGAGCAAACAGGAAAACTACTAGGGTACTTAGTTTTGAGTAGGGAAATCGAAGCTAGCCCAATGCAGATAAGCACATTGCAAAGAATGGCTCCACCAGAAAATTTGAAGCAGATCCAAAAGGTAACAGGACGGCTCGCAGCTCTCAGCAGATTCCTGGCCAGCTCAGTCGAGCAAAGCCTTCCAATTTTTAAAGCTCTAAAGGGGTACAAAAGTTTCAACAGGACGCCGGAGTGCTAGAAGAGATTCGATGATATTAAAGAATACCTCGGAAGCCTATCAACACTTACTGTGCCCCTCCCGGAACAAACTCTCCTTCTTTTTCTTGCAGCAACGGGCTCCGCAGTAAGTGCAGTATTCGTCAGAGAAGTTGAGCTTAAAGGAAAACTGGTGCGAAACCTAGTTTATTTCGTCTCAGAAGCTTTGTCCGGAGCAAAGACAAGATACTCCGAGCACGAAAAATTTTCTTATGCTTTGGTGATGGCCTCGCGTAAGCTAAGGCATTACTTTCTAGCACATAATCTTATTGTTCCTACCTCGTATCCCCTTGGTGATATGCTTCAGAGCAAAGATTGTACGGGTAGGATCGGAAAATGGGCTATCGAGCTAGCCCCCTTTGGTATTTCCTTCACGGCAAGAACAGCCATCAAATCTCAGATTATAGCTGACTTCGTGGCAAAATGGACTCCATGTGCAGTTTGGGCTCCGGAAAAAACCTCTGAAGGTCTGTGGACAATTTTTTTCTGACAGAGCCTATCTGGCATCTAGTGCCGGAGCTAGAGCAGTGATAATATCGCCGTCAGGGCAAAAGGCCATGTATTCTGCGAGGCTCAACTTTAAGACCACCAATAATATCGCAGAGTACGAAGGAATCCTACTACGCCTCCGAAAGGCAAAGGCACTTGGAGCAGCAAGGATTATAATTAAAACAGATTCCCAAGTCGTCGCATGGCATGTTGACAAAAGCTTTCAAGCCAGGAACTCGCATCTTGCAAATTATTTAGAAGAAATCCGTAAGACAGAAGCAATGTTTAAAGGATTTTCTGTTCGAAGTATACCTCGAGCAGATAATCAACTTGCAGACATTCTAGCGAAGGCTGTAGCCAGAGCATTGGACGTCCCAGAGGGTGCTTTCTATGAAGAACTTGACAAGCCTATGGTAAATCAATTACCCTCCGCAGAAGTCCTCTACATCCCAACTGCAGACTAGCGGACTCCGATAATGGATGTCTTGCAAAACAGCGCAGTCTTGTCAGAAGGTCCGGATTTTCGAAGGTTGCAAGCAAGGGCTCGAAATTATGAGCTTGTGAATGGGATATTATACAAAGCCGGAGTTTGTTCTCCCTTACTCCGGTGCATCTCACAACCTGAAGGCCAGTATATACTTCGGGACATTCATGAAGGTTTATGTGGAAGCCACCTGGCCCCCGTTCTCTAGCAGGCAAGACACTTTGGCAGGGGCTCTATTGGCCAACAATTGTAAGAGATGCAGAAGAATTTGTTCGAACCTGTCAAGGATGCCAGTGGATAGGTAGACGGAGCCACCATCCACCAGCACCACTTCAAGTTATTTCCTCGGTATGGCCAATGGCACGATGGGGAATGGATCTCATCGGCCCTTTTCCAATGGCAAAAGGCAGCTTGAAGTTTGTAGTGGTAGCAATTGAGAATTTTTCTAAATGGGTCAAAGCTGAACCCCTAACTGCTATCACTTCAAGGAATGTGCAAAAATTCTTCTAGCAAAATATCATATGCAGGTTCGGAGTGTCAATGAAGCTAACTGTAGATAATGGCACCCAGTTCGAAGCTGAACCCTTTAAAGAATTTTGTGAAGAACTGGGCATCAAATTATGCTTCGCAACGGTTCGCCATCCACAATGCAACGGAGCCATCGAGCGAGCCAATGGAAATTTTCGCTTCGGTTTAAATCGAAGGATTGTCGGGCTGGCCAAAGGACTGTGGACCGAAGAACTTCCTAAGATTCTATGATCCATTCAGACCACTCAATCTAGGTCCACAGGCTTCACCTCATTCAAGCTGCTATTCGGAGATGAGGCCATGACTCCTACGGAGCTCAAAGGTGGATCCCTTCGCGTAGTAGAACCTAGAAATGAAGACGAGAGAAGCACTTCGCTGGACTTGTCAGAAGAAACAAGGCTTCGAGCCGTCGCCAATCTGACGAAGTACCAAGACCAAACAAAGACATAGTATGACCCGAAGATAAAAGTAAACGAGCTTAAACCAGGTCATTTGGTATTGCGAAGTGTAATAGCTTCGGGGAAGCTAGGAAATAAATGGGAAGGACCATATATTATCCTATGTTTAGGATGCCCCGCTTCGTTTAAATTAGCTAATTTAGAAGGGGAAGAGTTGAAGCATGCATGGCACGCGGAGCACCAGAAACGTTATTATGATTAGGAGCTCCATGTAATCAATTGTAAAAGTACCTTTCTAAATAAAGATGGAGCTTCAAATTTTGTTTACTCTTCAAATATACCTTACTCCCGGTGGACGCATCAGGAGAAAGGAGATGCTTGCAGAGTCAAGCATCTTTCAAGGAACCCAGACAACAGCCTTCGAACCATTGGTTCAAGGATTCCGTTGACCAGTGTAGGATCGATGTACCGACCAGAGGGGGGGGTGAATAGGCGGTTCTTTAAAACTAATTCAATTTTAGCTAAACAATAAGCAAGGACCTAAGGCAATGGTAGCAAACAGCTAGAACAAATAGTGCTACACAAGATGGCAAGTAGATTACTCAAGAAAAGTAAGCTTGCACAATTTAACTTGCTGAAAATAAAAGGGGACAAGAGACAACCGAATTTTATCCCGAGGTTTGGAAATTTGCCAATTTCCTACGTCCTCGTTGAGGCGAGTTTCACTTGACCGCTCTCTTCACCAAGCCTCGGATTTCTCAAAGAGAAATTAGCTTGAAGATGAGCCGGCACCGGAAGTGCAACTCTCGGGCCTCGATCACTAGTGGTAGCTCTTTTCCACTCCGGATAGGCGAGCTCCAACCTTCACAACCTCCCGGGTCTCCTCCACAACCTTCTAGGAGAGATCACCGGTTTCTTCTCCAAGCCGTCTAGGAGATGGCAGTCTCCAAGAGTAACAAGCTGCAATCAAAGCTAGGAGAAGAGGATCAAGTGCCAAAATGCCAATGCAATGCAATCAACTCAATCACTTGATCACCCTTTTTCTTCCCAACCTCACTAGTGCTCAAATTAGTGCTCAATTGGTGGGAGAGACTCTCTTGTGCTCAAGTATGCTCAAATGAATGCCAAAAGTCTAGCAAAGGAGCTGTAGCGAGGGTTTATATAGCCACACACCCAAAAACTAGCCATTACATGAGTTAGGTGGCTCTCTGCGCTCTGTCGGTCTGACCGCCCATCTTGGGCCGGTCTGACCGACCTCAACTGCAACGGCTAGAAAACTAGTCGTTTACTGATGTGACAGGACACCTCGGTCTGACCGGCCATGCTGGCCCGGTCGGACCGGCCCTACCCGGTCTGACCGGCCATGGGCTCGGTCGGACCGATAGTGCTCCCGTCGGCTCTGTAAACCAGTAGTTTTCCACCTTGCGCAACCCGGTCGGACCGGCCCCCTTGCCGGTCGGACCACCCAACTCCAGCCGGTCTGACCGGACCTACATGGTCGGTCAGACCGCCAGGGTCAGACAACTCCAACAAACGCTGCAATTTGTTTTTCAAGGAATTTTGCCAAAATAGTAACTTTGTTAACAATCACACATAGTACGGCAAAATTGGCACTTGAAAATCAACTCATAACAAAGATGCAACCCCTGTTTATAGTACGGCAAAAACAAAATTTAAACCTAGCCTAATTGATCGCTCCAAACACCTCGATCAATTTCTAGATTCCTTCAAACCTTTTGCCGTAGCCTTTAAACGTGTGCTCCATTTGCGCGGGACCTACTCATTTCCTTCACAATTAAGAAAAATATTAGTCCACAAAACGCATGTTTATCATTAATTACCAAAACTCACATAGGGCCTAGATCTTCAATCACCCCCTTTTTGGTAATTGATGACAAACATTTCAGAGATAAAGAAATATGTTAAATAGAAGTATCCACAATTAAGCGCAAAGCTCCCCCTGAAAGAACGATGGGGTGCAAAAATGTGGAGCAAGAAATGAGTTATAATTCCAAACACAATTCACAAATCCAATGAAGCAAAGCACATGAGAGAGTTTTTCATAATAAAAGCAAATAGTTCAAATTAAGTTCATCACGTCATGGAAAGCAAAAAGTGATCGTCAAACAAACAACCTGTTGGGGGAAAATATCTCATCTTTGGGGTTATTGCCGAAACAACATAAAGGCAGACAGTGGATTCGAAGGTTCCCAGACGTTCATCTTCGAAGATACCCGGAGTCAAGTTCGAAGTACGAAGATAGGCATTGGTTCAGAGTACATCTTCGAACTAAGGCTTTTCAAGATCTTTTCCGCCAGCTAAGATGGAAGACTTATCTTCTATCTCATTAGATTAGTCTTTTACCATTTTAGCCCTATTAAGGGAGCCGACTAGTTTCCACTATGTCGGTTGTAATAGAGGTGTAAATAGGTGTTTTCCTTAATATTTGGGCCTATAAATACCCCCCATTTCACCCTGTAATAGAGAGGGAATACAAGTTATTCAATACACACATTCGAACTATTCTAAGTTATTATCCTTTCGGATGCTTAGAACAGTTCTCTTCGCAAACACTTCTTTGTTAGTTTCTATTCTACAGAAACCTGTTAGCGTAATCTTTTACGCCAACAGTTGGCGCCGTCCGTGGGGATCCTAGTCCGAAAAACTTCGTTCTCTACCTTCTTACATCATGCCTCCTAAGCGGAGCACACCCCGCAATCCCACTCGAAGGTCTCCTCGGATCTCCGGAGAGATACCATTTGATACAGTTGAAGTCGGAGGCCCTTCGACATTCCCTCCGCAAACTCTGGAAGGGGCTTCTATCCCTCGAACATACGAAGCTTCTCCGCCAACCCCTTCCATACTTCGACCATCCGGAGTCCCTCCTCCACCTTCCATCCCAATTCGAACTGATCCTACTAGTTCTCAAGACCCGGAAGACCCTTCCGGAGGAGATGAAGATAATCTTGGAGATATGGCCACCCAAATGGCCAACCTTCAAGCTGAAGTAGCAAGGTGGCGACAGGAAGCTGCGAACAGGCTTCGCTCTCAAGCCATCCCAACTATCCCAGAAGTGCCCGAAGACGACGATCTTGATTATCCCGAAGCCCCGGAGAACGCCTCCTTCGATAATGAATCTCCGCTGCATCCTGAGCTGCAGAAAGATCGCTTTGATCCAAAGTTCAAAACTTCAAAGTTCTGTAAGTATGCCGGAGATGAAGATCCCGGAGAGTTCGTTCGTTCTTATGCCCTAGCAATTGAAGCTAGCGGAGGAGTTCGAGACACCATGGCGAAGTGCTTCCCCTTAGCTCTTCAAGGAGTGGCATTAAGGTGGTTCTGGTCCTTGAAGCCAGGATCAATCAATTCATTGTCTCAGCTGAAGAAGAAGTTTATAAGCAATTTTCAGGGCACCTTCGTGCCTCCCATGTCAACAGGAAGCCTTTTCCAGGTGAAACAGCTCCCCGGAGAGACATTGAGGCAATATTTTAAGCGCTTCGCTCATACGAAGTCGCAAATTCGGGGGGTGTCTGCATCTTCGGTAGTTGATGCAGCTCAAGAAGGTGTCACTCATCAAGGCCTCTTGGATAAGCTTCATCGGAAAAGCATCTCCTCGGTCTCTCAGTTGATGTCATACTTCGAGGAGTATGCGAGGTCAGAAGAGGGCTGGCTTTGAAGGACTGCCGCTACTTCGTCCATATTGCAAGAAGTTAAAGTGGAAGTGAAAACTTCGGCGCAGCCGCAGGAACCAGTCTTCGAAGTTCAACATGATCAGAGAAGAGGGCAAAAGCACCCTCGTTCTGAAGTCATGAATATTGCACCCCCACAGAAGTTTACACAGAGAGCTCCACAGTCTTCGGGGAACAAGACCAGCAGCTGGAGGCCGCCAGGGAAAACGGCTGGCAAGGGACAGACCCTTTTCTGCTGCATCCATGGAGAAAATCGAAGCCATGCAACTGATACTTGCAAGGCTATACTTACCCTAAGGGGAGAATACCTAGAGAGAACTTCGGGTCGAAGTGCTACCGACCGAATTCCAACTGCAACGCGCCCAGAGCCAGTCCAGGCTGTGGCGCGGATAAAAAACTTTGATGCTGCAAGACACCCTCCGGTGGCCAATGTTATGCCACCTCCGAAGCAAGAGGATGGCCAAGATCGAGGGAAGAGAGTAGTTCTTCCCATCTCCGGAGGAGGTACCCTCGGAAGCATGTCCAAGAGACAGCGAAGGGACTACGTCAGAGAAGTAGGCCATATTGGGACTTCGTCATCTGCAGCTGCAATGCCGGAGTGGTCTCATGTGCCGATATCTTTTTCTGCGGAGGATGCAGCTGGTATTAAGTTCCCGCATGCAGACCCATTGGTTATCACTGCTGATATTGCGGGTACTGAAGTTCGAAGGGTGTTGATTGACGGAGGCAGTTCAGCAGATATCATTTGCAAGGCTTCGCAGGACCTCCGCTTGATGCACTTGGCCAAATAGGCCGGGAAGTTACCTTCGGAGAAGGTTTATTGGCCCGGACTGAGGAAGTAATCTTCGATGTTGTAGATGCCCCGTATGCTTACAACGTTATCTTCGGAAGAGGCATGCTAAACCAGTTCGGAGCTGTGGCGCATCACAATTATTTGTGCATGAAGATGCCCACACAAGCAGGAGTCCTTACAGTCTTCGGAGATCAAGCCATTGCTCGGAGGGCGGAATATGGTCATGGTCCCCCTCTTGATCCAAGACAAGTAAACAATGTACAAGATAATGAAGAAATTTTTTCAGCCTCCTCCGAAGCTTCGAAGAAGTCCTTTCCGAGACCAAGTCCCGAAGGAGAGATTGCAACGAAGGTCATTGTTAAAGATGGTAAAGAGTATACATTTCAATTTAGTAAAGATTTACCCCAGAAGTTGCAACCTCCTTGGAAAAGGTGGTAGAAGAAAATTTGGATGTCTTCGCTTGGTCCGACGAAGATATCACCGGAGTCGATCGGGATATCATTGAACATAGTTTACTTGTAAACCCGAAGGCCCGGCCTGTCCGGCAAGGACTCCGGAAAATGTCTGCAGAAAGAGCTGCTCTAGCGAAGGACGAAGTTGAGAAATTGTTGAAGGCTGGGATTATCAGAGAAGTGGACCACATAGAATGGTTAGCCAACCCAGTCTTCGTCAGGAAGAAGTCTTTCGGGAAGTGGCGCATGTGCATTGATTTCACATCCTTGAATAAAGCATGCCCACGTGACCCCTACCCCATGCCCCGAATTGATCAATTGGTTGACTCCACCGCAGGTTCGGAGTTACTAAGCTTCCTCGACGCGTATTCTGGTTATCATCAAATATGGTTGAAGCGCGAAGATGAGATCAAGACAAGCTTTGTAACTCCTTCAGGAGTCTTCTGTTATGTATGAATGCCCTTCGGCTTAAGAAATGCCGGGGCTACTTTTTCGAGGCTAGTTGCTAAGGCTCTAGGTCATCAGCTAGGTCGCAATGTGGAGGCCTATATGGATGATATTGTAATAAAGAGTGCTTTGAAGCACCAACATAGCCTAGACTTAGTAGAAACATTCAATAGCCTTCGGGCATGTGGGATCGTCTTAACCCCGAAAAATGTATATTCGGAGCTAAGGCTGGAAAGCTGTTAGGGTATTTAGTTTCAAGCAGGGGAATTGAAGCTTGCCCTACTCAAATAACTGCGTTGCAGAAGATGGCTCCTCCGGAAAATTTAAAGCAAGTGCAAAAGCTGACTGGGCGTCTGGCAGCACTTAGCAGGTTTTTATCAAGGTCTGCGGAGAGAAGCTTCCCTATATTTAAAGCATTGAAAGGGTCCGAAGATTTTGCATGGACACCGGAGTGTGAGAAAAGCTTCGAAGGTATTAAAGAATATCTCAGTAATCTTGCTACACTCACGGTGCCTACTGCGGACGAAACCCTACTCCTTTACCTTGCAGCTACAGGTTCTACTGTCAGCGCAGTCCTTGTCAGAGAAGTTGATTTCAATGGGAAGTTGGTCCAAAATCCTGTTTATTTTGTATTCGAAGCATTATCAGGAGCGAAGACAAGATACTCTGAACTTGAAAAGTTCGTTTATGCTCTGATAATGGCTTCGAGGAAGCTAAGACATTATTTTTTGGCACATAATGTAATTGTACCAACTTCGTATCCTTTAGGAGATATGCTCCGAAGTAAGGATTCCACTGGAAGGATTGGGAAGTGGGCAGTTGAGCTAGCACCCTTCGGTATATCTTTCTTGGCAAGGACAGCAATCAAATCGCAAGTCCTAGCAGATTTTGTAGCAGAATGGACTCCACCTGCAAATTTAGTTCCGGAGAAGTCAAGTGACGGAGTTTGGACTGTTTACTCCGATGGGGCTTTCCAAGCATCTGGAGCAGGCATTGGAGCAGTGTTAATTTCGCCTTCAGGGCAAAGAGCAATGTACTCCGCAAGACTCAACTTTAAGTCTACCAATAATATAGCGGAGTATGAAGGAATTTTATTGGGACTCTGAAAAGCACGTGCTCTAGGGGCTACAAGAATTATTATAAAGACAGATTCTCAGATAGTAGCAGGGCACGTAGACAAAAGTTTCCAAGTTCGGCATCCACAGCTTGCAAAGTACTTAGAAGAAATCCGTAAACTCGAAGCACACTTTAAGGTTATTTCCATTCGGAGTATACCAAGAGCAGAAAATATGCAAGTGGACATCTTAGCAAAAGCTGCAGCCGGAGCTGTGGATGTGCCCGAAGAAGCTTTCTATGAGGAGCTCAATATACCTTCGGTGCCACAAATTCCCTCGGTAGAGATTCTTTGCATTCCTAGTGCAGATTGGAAAGATTCAATCATGGAACTTTTGCAGGGAGGAACAAATTTGCCCGAAGAGCCACAGCTATCAAGATTAAAACTTAGAGCCAGAAATTATCAAATAATCAACGGTATTTTATACAAGGCCGGAGTATGTTCCCCTCTACTCCGATGTATATCTCAAGCCGAAGGCCAAGAAATTCTTCGAGAAATTCATGAAGGCCTTTGTGGTAGCCATTTAGCCCCTAGAGCTTTGGCAGGAAAACCACTTCGCCAGGGGCTTTATTGGCCTACAATAACAGCTGATGCGGAGAGCTTAGTCCGCACTTGTCAAGGATGCCAGTGGATGGGTCGACGGAGTCATCGCCCACCAACAGCTCTTCAAGTCATTGCTCCGGTATGGCCTATGGCCAGATGGGGTATGGATTTAATTGGTCCCTTTCCAGTAGCCAAGGGAAATCTGAAGTTCGCAGTGGTAGCTATTGAATATTTTTCTAAGTGGGTGGAGGCAGAACCCTTAACAGCTATCACTTCGAACAATGTACAGAAATTCTTCTGGAAGAACATCATTTGTCGGTTCGGAGTGCCTAGATACCTCACAGTTGATAATGGAACACAGTTTGACGCAGAACCTTTCAGGAAGTTTTGCGAAGATCTAGGCATTCAGTTATGTTTTGCTGCAGTGAGGCATCCTCAGTCTAATGGAGTCGTAGAGCGAGCCAATGGAAATATTTTATCAGGGCTAAATCGAAGAATAGTAGGATTAGCAAAGGGACTGTGGACCGAAGAACTTCCGAAGATTTTGTGGTCCATTCGGACTACGCAAACGAGGTCCACAGGTTTTACTCCGTTCAGACTACTATTCGGAGATGAAGCTATGACTCCAACGGAGCTCAAAGGAGGGTCATTTCGCAGCACCGAACCGGACATTGAAGAAGAAAGACAAGCTTCGTTAGATTTATCAGAAGAAACAAGACTTCGAGCTGTGGCAAATTTATCAAAGTATCATCAGCAGACGAAGGCTTGGTTTGACCCGAAGGTTAAGCTCATTGAACTAAGACCGGGTCATCTTGTTCTACGAAGCATTATAGCACCAGGGAAGTTAGGGAATAAATGGGAAGGTCCATACCTAATTGTCCGTTCAGGGCGCCCTGGCTCCTTTAAGTTAGCTAATTTAGAAGGTGAAGAGTTAGCACATACTTGGCATGCGGAGCACCTAAAGCGATACTTCGCATAAGGGCTCCTTGTAATTCGCTTGTAATCATCTTCTAAATCAATAAAGCATATGATCCTGATAGTGCCTTCCCCTCATAGACTTCCAGCTTCCGAGTGGACGCACTGGAACCGCGGGGTCGACCGAGAGGGAAGTGTCATGAAGCTGGGTTGTATTTTTGGACTTCGAACCTGCAAGTTCGAAGCTTCCAACGTGGGGGCTGACATAATCCGGAGCCCAAGCCACTGGCTTGTAGGCATCCGTAAAAGAGCCCAAAACCACATCCTGCGAAGTCCAAGCCATTGGCTGGTAGACTTCCGCAAAAAGAGCCGAAGGTGGCCAAAATATACGGAGTCCAAGCCACTGGCTGGTAGACATCCGTAAAAAGAGTCCAAAGAGACCATTGCAAACTCCGAACCATTGGTTCGACAGAGATCGCAAAAATAAGCTGAAGGTGGCTAAAGCAAAACAGAATTTGAGCCATGAGCTTCGAATGTCTGTTAACAGAGTCCAAAGTGACAAATTATCTAGGATACTAAAGTATCATGAAAGTTATCTCAAGTGATTTCTTTCATAAAACAAAGGTACTAAATTGCCATTCTTCCGACTACAAATAGTCGAAGATATTTTATAAGATTTTAAAAAGATCTTTAAATTGCAGAGGGGCTTCGAACCCCCAAAAAATTGTACTCCGAAGTTTTTCTTTGCGCATAACCATCTTTGAATACATTTCGAAGTTGCTTATACCCAAAGAGGGGCTAGTAAATATGGAGACAATTTTAAATCGGTATTTATTATTCAAACGAATGTGTTTACAGATTACATTATGAAAAATTGGTATCTATACCAAGAAGGAATCGAAGACCTCTTCGGTCCCTAGAGCTAGGGGTGGAACGACTAGTTCCAGCACCGGGAGTTCTAACAACTTTGCGTTTAACTCTCTTGCCCCCCTTCGAAGCTCTAAAATCTTTTTGTTCTTGCTGAAGCTCGGCCCAAGTTCGAAGCCGTTCGGGGCTTCTTTCCCAGCTTCTAAGATCCTCAGATCTTTTATTTTGAACTTCATCTTCGTCTTCAGACCAAATAGTGTCTTTAGAAGACGAAGTGTTTACGTTAACCTCTTTTTCTTCCTCTTTAATATAAGACAATACATCTTTGATTACTTCGGGCGCAATTACGCCGGAGTCATCTCGAGGAATTAGAAATCGAGGACGCTTGTAAGTCTTTAGAAGTTCGAAGGTGTTCCATAATGAGCGAAGTTCGTCGTTAATTTCTAACACTTCGATATCTTCCGTATGACACAAAGCCTAAAAATATGATAAACAAATTTTCATTGATAAAGGTTCATAAACACGAAGCTTTACATAGTCAAAAATCCTAAATTATTCCTAAACCTGCGGGTTCGGAGGAGGCTGACTGCTTGAAGCTTGGTTCCGAACTTGCTTCTGGCGTTGGCCTTCATCGATCCAAGCCTTGATCGCGGAACGACCTTCGGCTCTCCATGTGGTTTGAAAGGCTCGCCAGGCAGCAGTCACGCCTTCGGAAGGATTTAAAAGCCACTCGTCGTCGAAGGTAATAGAGCCCTCTGCGCTCGGAGTGATTGTTCGGCCCAAGTCCTCGTAGTAACGAAGTAGTCCGATGGCAGACACTTGTCCGGAGAGTTCTCCGTAACGAATACCCGCCGTCTTCATTTGCTTCGCTGCTCCTTGGATCCTTTTTAACCGGTGCAAGAGAGTGACGTTGTCATCTGAAGGAAGTGATCCAGTAGTACCGAAGTACTCCAGAACACCTAGCATCTATTCTATGACCTCCGTAGCTACCTTCTCGGACTTAAGCTTTTCTTCAATTAATGCATCCTTGCTCGAAGTCGTTTCTTCTAGAACTCCGGAAAGCCTAGCATTCTCCGTAGTTAAAGTATTCTTCTGTTTTAGAAGTTGGCTAGCTTCCTCTTGGAGCCTAACATGCTCGGAACCCGCATTAGCATGCTCCAACCGCACCCTTTCTATTTCCGCTCGAAGCACGATCCTTTCTGCTTCGAGCTCCTTATTTGCAGCCTCCAAGCCCTGTCTGGCCCTGCGTTCTGTTGAAATCATATTATCCATTTGAGCTACTCTAGCTTCGGAGAATGATAAGTTGCGCTGAAGAGCTTCGTTTTCTTCCCGAAGCTGAGCAATTTCACGTTCGCCCGATAAAGTTGCAGCACGGGCCAAGACCGCTTGCTATGAAAAGAAAAAATCGAAGTAAGATATTATCCATGTATAATTTGCTATTGTTTCGAAGATATTCCGTACCTGGTAGGCTGCTCGTTCCATGGCAACGTTTAGCTCCGAACTCTTCGCCTCGCTTAAAATAGCTACCAGCTCTGTCTCCCCGACTTCGCGACTGGCTCGACCCAAAGGTTTGAGCAGATTCCGAAGCCCAGTTCTTTGCTCCAAAAAAGGAGTTAAAAGAGGGAGCATTGCCGAAGCTTCCTGGTCATTCTTGCTCGGCGAAGTTCCGGAGGGTTCTCCTGAGGTCCTCGGAGCTTTAGTAGATGCCCCCCCCTCAGTAGATCGACTTTCATCTGTTGATTCAGACGAAGTTGATCCTTGAGCAGGGAGAGGCTCTATATGTCTTTTACCCCTTCCAGGCCCCTATTGAGCGACCTCCGGGCGCGGCTCCGAAGTTGTCAAAGGCCCTTGAATTGGATCTTCGCGATGTACTTCTACGGAAGAAGGCTCTGCAAAAGCAAAGGTATTATACATTGTATAATTTGCAGAAAATATTAAGACAATTATGCGAAGTTTACCTTCGACATTCTGGAGGCGATCGAGCATCGGACTGCTCGGAGGATCAAAGGTGAGGTCTTCGTCTGAATCCAAAGTTAAAATTTCAACTGCCGGAGTATCTCCTTGAGCAGTCCTCCCTTCATCCAAAACTGAAGTTGTAGCAACTTCAACTTCACCTTCGCCCACAGGGGCTTCGATTTGCTCCTCCTCTTGAGCATCCGGAGTTCTCACTTCTTCAATATTAGCCTGAGACTCCGTCATACCTGCAGTATCTTCAATGTGAATATCTGTTTGAGCTGCATCTTCATCGATCAACCTCATTAATAGTTTACCTTCATCCTCCTTAGAACCGGAGGTTGAGGATCTTGGGCTCGGAGGTGCAGGTTTTCTAGGCTTTTTAGCCACCTTTTTCACCGGAGTCTTTGCGGAACTCGAAGCTCCAGCTTCGGCTTTTCTCTTTTTGGGTCCTTTCTCCAAAGGCACCCAATCCATCAGAGGGGGCGGAGTGAGTCCCAGCATCCCCCACACTCTGTTAAACCTTTCCCAACTTCCGACTAACTTGACTCTCCATTCTTTTTCGGTCGGAGTTGGAGCGCCCAAAATCTTCTCCAAAGCCCTTATGATTTGTTCCGAAGTAACAGGGGCTGAAGAAGCTAAAAAAGAAAAATAAATGAAGTTAATTTTTCTTCGAATGAATATGAATAAAACATATTGTCTTCGAAGTTACCTGCAGGGCTCGAAGTTGAAGCAGTTTTTTGAAGACCGCCTTCCGAATCCTCTTCGAAGATGATAGGCCAGTTGGCCATCAGTGGAGAAATTTGCAGACCGAGGAATTCTTCGGCTAAGTCTCGCATGCTTAACCTTCGGCTAATCTTCTGAAGCATGTTGACGCGGGCTTCGAGCTGACCTTCGTCGGGCTGGACTAAGGCTTCCTTCCGGAATTGGATTTCTTTAAGGGGTCCGGCCAGAGGACTGCTTGCCCCAACTTCGGCATAAAACCATCTCAGAACCCAATCAGTATACCATCTGGCATTGATGGCCTTGGCAGGAAACTAAAGGGCATACTCATCTCGAAGCCTAAAGTTGATACTACCGAAGCCTACTACTACTTTTTCACCTTCGGGGCCTGCGAAGGTCTTTGGTTGGCATGTTGCTCTATGAAGTGCAGCGAAGATCTCTGCCCTCCCCTCACAACCTTCGGCTCTCAATGCCCATTCGAAGATAGCCAGTCTAGCTACTGCATTTGGAGATAATTGAGGGAGGGTGACATGGAATAGATCGAGTACCTCCGCTAGGAAATCTACTGCAGGAAGGCCCAAGCCGGCTTCGAAGAAGGCTTCAAAAACAACTACTTCTCCGGGCCTTGGTGACGGAATAAGCTCTTTACCGGGCTTGCGGATCATCACTCCAGTACTAATTTTCCCTTCTACTGCGATTGCCAATGACTCTCTCTTGCAGGTAGAAGGCCCTAATTGGAAAGATTGATCCAAATATTTTGTTGATGGCGGGCACAGACCTTGATCATCGACATTTTGGTGATTTCTCCCTCCTGCCGCCACGGATGTCGCTGCAGATGCCGGAGGTGCCGTCGCCATTGCTGTCGCCACTACTGCAGCTGCGGCCTGCTGCCTAGCCAAAGCTGAAGGCCCCGCACCTTTGGTCTTCACCATTGCAGTCACTGGGTTGCTTTGGAGAAACTGGAGGCTAGAGCTCAAGAACTCAAAGGGCTCAAAAGGTTTTTGATTGCGAGAAAGCGGTGAAAAGGTAACTGGTAAGTTCTAGACCTTCTATTTATAGCCTAGATTTTACGTTTTTACCGTTAGTCCATGCCGTTTCGCATTCCTGCCGTTACTTTTCTTTGAAATTAACGCATTCTACAGTTTCCGTTAGAAACAGAAAGCTAACGGCTATTTTCTCTAAGTCTAAAAGACTTTCGAACTTCCTGAGTCGGTTCTAAGATAGTTCGAAAAGCAATTATCCTAAGACTGATTCGGAGTTTATATCTTCATGCATTTCGGAGATGAACTAAAAACCAATAACCCCTATGTTTGGTTATCTTTTCCTTCCGTATACTGCTCTCCTAACGTTACAGGTTAAACGGAGAAGCGTATTCGAGGGGCTACTGTTGGGGGAAAATATCTCATCTTTTGGGTTATTGCCGAAACAACATAAAGGCAGACAGCGGATTCGAAGGTTCCCAGACGTTCATCTTCGAAGATACCCGGAGTCAAGTTCGAAGTACGAAGATAGGCATTGGTTCGGAGTACATCTTCGAACTAAGGCTTTTCAAGATCTTTTCCGCCAGCTAAGATGGAAGACTTATCTTCTATCTCATTAGATTAGTCTTTTACCATTTTAGCCCTATTAAGGCAGCCGACTAGTTTCCACTATGTCGGTTGTAATAGAGGGGTAAATAGGTCTTTTCCTTAATATTTGGGCCTATAAATACCCCCCATTTCACCCTGTAATAGAGAGGGAATACAAGTTATTCAATACACACATTCGAACTATTCTAAGTTATTATCCTTTCGGAGGCTTAGAACAGTTCTCTTCGCAAACACTTCTTTGTTAGTTTCTATTCTACAGAAACCTGTTAGCGTAATCTTTTACGCCAACACAACCATAGATAGATAAATAGAAATATAGAAATATAGAGCAAACTAGTCTAAAAGGTTCCTTCCTAATTTCTCCAGCTTACTACTGCTTCCTTCTCCCCTAAACTTCTACTGCTTCTCCCCCTTTTGGCATCAAGAACCAAAAAGAGAGACTAATCCTGGGAAGGAGGAGGCTGAGAATCATCAAGGCGACGACGACGGCGCTGGTACTGAAGAGGGTATCCTGCTGAGGAAGATGAATCTAGACGATCAACTCGAGAAGAAAGAGTGTCAATCCTGGAGTTGATACGCTCTTGACCACCTTAAAGGTTCTGCAGATGGGAGGTGATTGCTTCTTGTCCTAGAGCCATTTGATCCATTCTTGCATTTAACTGAAGAAAGTCAGTTGTCACTTGTTGAAGTACTGGATCAAAGAACTGGGTGGC
Organism: Zizania palustris; assembly: GCA_019279435.1. NCBI lineage: Eukaryota > Viridiplantae > Streptophyta > Magnoliopsida > Poales > Poaceae > Zizania > Zizania palustris. The sequence goes on along the minus strand of JAAALK010000079.1, from coordinate 104,216,340 downwards.
ATCCATACCAAAATAAGCACCAGATCCAGAGTCTTGAGGAGGAGCAAAAGAGCTGCTAGGAATGTCCTGAGGATGGGGCTGACCTGCACCCACATCAGCTGGATCGGCGGCTGGACCCAAAGGAGTAGCCGAGAAACGAGGCCTGTACTGAGAGTGAGTGATATCAAGGCGCTCATTCACATTTCCTACTTTGCTCAAAATCAATCTCATGATGAACGGAGCATAGTAGACTCCAGGTGTGAGGCTTCCTTTTGAGAGTGTCATCTCATATAGCATCAAATGGTTGACATCAAATCTTTTTCCAGTCATCACTGCGTCTAGAAGAGTCCAAGCAACACCTCGAATAGCATCATTGTTGCCCAGACGCGGTAAAATGGAGTGTCGCAGGATGCGATGTGCCACACTATGAAGAGTCTTCATTCCTGTGACCCCTCCAATCTTGTGATCAGCAGATGGGATGTAGAATTGAGCCATCTCTGCTTCTCACAAAGGGTTATGAGTAAACTCATCATGCAATCTGAGGCCAAAAGAGAACCTTATGTCCCAAGCACTCTGAATTTCTTGCTTTGTAGCAATGCAGAAAATATCTCCAGTCATCCATGTGAGAGAGTCGCAGGTGGCAGGTATGAACACTGTGGCATAAAACTGACGGATAACATCCCAATTGAAATCTTGCTTTAGACTCACTGTTTTGTTGATACCAACAGTTCCAAATACATTCCTGAGAGCTGCAACCTCTCCACTTAGATCCCTCCAAGAAATCCACTTATGAGGAGCCAAAGAACGGTTCTCATAAGCAACGTTGTATACCTCTTTCTGAAACTTGGTATGAAACCGTTGATCTGAGGTATCTCTTGGTCTGAGAAATTGATTGTGATGCCGCAGACGGGTAAAGTTCTCTTGATTTCGGACATCCACCTTGAATTCCAAAGATGCAAAAGGATCTTCACTAGTTGCTGGTGGCAGAGGTGCCAATTCTTCTTCATTTTCAGAGCTATCATCCTCATAGGCAAAATCCTCATCACTGTCATCTTGAAAGTGCCGGGACGATTGGTCACGGTCTTCGACAAACTTTGAGCGACGCTCATTTCCTTGAGAACGACCGGCGCGAGGCATGACTGAATCAAGGATTTAACCAAGATAAGATAAAAGATATAATTGGAGAAAATCTATGAATTTGCTAGAGGGCAAAAGCATCAAAGAGTGATGATGAGCAAAAAGAAGTGACGGATCTTGGGAGGCCAGTCTGACCGAGGTAATAGGGCCGGTCTGACCGCCAGTACATGGTCGGTCGGACCGCCCATTGCCCACCGGTCTGACCGGCCTAGCAACTCGGGCACAAATCCCCTTTTGCGCAAGATTTCTCTATAATCAAATTTGCCATTTCAAATTGCATAGAGGCATGGGAAATAGTACCACAAGGCTAACAATTGAGTTTAAAGAGGATTTAGCCTTGGCAAGTTGACATGCATGCCCATGAACAAGAACCCTAACCCTAGCCTTCAAAAGGATGAAATCAAGGGATTTAGTCGGAGGAAATTCTTACCGGCAAGGGAGAATGAACTCGAGGTCGGACCGGAGAAGATCCACCGGTTGGACCGGCAAGAAGATCGATGAAACACGGTTTCAAGGGTTGGGAGCAAGAGTGGAGGAGAGGAACTCGGTTTGAGAGGAGAGGAAATAATAGAGGGGAGAGAAAACTGAATAGAGAGGGGAGTTATAACCCTGCCCGAGCTCCGGTCTGACCGGCCACGTAGGCCCGGTCGGACCAACTCAGCAAGGGCGGTCGGACCGGCCAAGTAGGCCCGGTCAGACTGACAACACTAATGCTCAGCAAATAAATTTCAAAGCACAAAAGGAAGCACAAGTGAAAAATATAGCAAAATAATTTTGAAAAATTTCAAACTTTGCAGAAACCTAGTATAACTCCCAAGGTTTATAAAACATCAAGTTTTCAAATTTTTAAGTTCAAAAAGAAACCATTTGCAGCCAAAGTTTCCAACACATCCGAACTCTTGTCCGAACTCTAATTTTTAAATATCTTTTGATAGGATGGATAAAGTTAGAACATTTGAATATGAAAAATGATCATATGATCCATATCTACAAGTTTTGTTTTGGGCAAAAGTTCAAAATATGTCTTGAAATGAAATTATGGTAAAAATCCAATTTAACTTAAAACTAGGATTTTGAAGATACCAAAACTTTCAAATTTTGTTTTTCAATAAACTGAGCAATTTCCAACATATAAGAGTAACCATATACTCCCCCTTAATGTATGGCCTTAGGAACATATATAAGAGCACATGAACTTCAAACAAGACACTACAAGCATAAAAGCATACATATATGTCACAAGGATAGAAGAATCTAAAACTCACACATATGCATGATTTCAAGCCACGTTTGAGAAGTCTATTATATTCAATTCATTCCTAAGCTTAGAAAAACGGGATTCATCAAGTGGTTTGGTAAAGATATCTGCTAATTGATCTTCGGTTCTTATGTGGCTAATGACAATGTCACCTTTGCCAACATGATCTCTTAGAAAGTGATGGCGAATATCAATATGTTTGGTTCTAGAGTGTTGGACTGGATTGTTGGCAATTTTGACGGCGCTATCATTGTCACAAAGAAGAGGGACATTTGAGAATTCTATTCCATAATCAAGCAAGGTTTGCCTAATCCAAAGTAATTGAGTACAACAACGACCCGCGGAGACATATTCTGCCTCGGCGGTGGAAAGGGCAACGGAATTTTGTTTCTTAGAGGCCCAAGAAACAAGAGATCTCCCAAGGAATTGACAACCCCCAGAAGTGCTTTTACGATCAACTTTGCAACCGGCATAATTCGAATCGGAATAGCCAATTAGCTCAAATTTAGCACCTTTGGGGTACCACAAGCCTATATGGATGGAATGTTTTAAATATCTTAGAATTCTCTTGACCGCCATCAAATGACAATCTTTTGGTGCGGCTTGAAATCTAGCACACATGCAAACACTAAACATGATATCGGGCCTAGATGTGTTAAGATAAAGCAAACTACCAATCATGGATCTATAAAATTTTTGATATACTGGTTTACCTCCCTCATTTAGGTCGAGATGTCCGTTGGTCGCCATAGGTGTCTTGATAGGCTTAGCTTCCATTAATCCGAACCTTTTGAGAAGATCATGGATATACTTCGTTTGGCTCACAAAGGTTCCATTCTTAAGTTGCTTGACCTGAAGTCCAAGGAAGAAACTTAATTCTCCTATCATGGACATCTCAAATTCCCTAGACATCATATCACCAAAAACTTTGCACGATTCTTCATTAGTAGAACCGAATATAATATCATCGACATAAATTTGACAAACAAAGAAATCATCATTAATTATTTTTGTGAACAAGGTAGTGTCAACTTTACCAATTTTAAAACCCTTTGAGAGGAGAAAATCTCTCAATCTTTCATACCAAGCTCTAGAAGCTTGTTTTAAACCATAGAGAGATTTTGAGAGTTTATAAACATGATTAGGATTTTTAGGATTCTCAAAGCCGGGTGGTTGTTCAACAAAAACTAGTTCAGCTATTTCGCCATTCAAAAAGGCACTTTTCACATCCATTTGATATAACTTAATATCAAAACATGAAGCAAATGCAAGTAAGATGCGAATAGCCTCTAGTCTAGCAACGGGAGCAAAGGTTTCACCAAAATCCAAACCTTCGACTTGAGTGAATCCTTGTGCTACCAATCTTGCCTTGTTTCTCACGACCAACCCGTTTTCGTCTTGCTTGTTCCTAAACACCCACTTTGTTCCAATGACGTTGTGCTCCTTGGGTCTCTCCACCAATGTCCAAACTTTGTTTCTTTCAAAATTGTTGAGCTCTTCATGCATAGCATTTACCCAATCTGGGTCATTTAGAGCTTCATCTACATGTTTAGGCTCAATAGAAGAAACAAAAGAGTAATGCTCACAAATAGAAGCAACACGAGATCTAGTTTGAACACCCTTACTAATGTTACCCAAGACTTGATCAATTGGGTGATCTTTTGCGGTGGCATTGTGAACTTTGGATGGAATAGTAGAGGATTTATCTTTGGCTTCATCTTCATCAAGTTGAGTCAAATTTTGCGTAGCGGAAGTAGAAGCTTCAACTTGAGTGGTGGATGGAAGTTCATCATCTTCTGTAGGTTTGATGTCACCGATGGACATTTTCTTCATTGCCCTTATCAAGCCTTCATCACCTACATCATCCAAATTCTCGTGCCCCACTTGGGAGCCATTAGTCTCATCAAATTGAACATCCGAGGTTTCTTCAACAATACCTTTGTTCTTGTTATACACTCGGTATGCCTTGCTATTTGATGCATATCCAAGGAGAAATCCTTCATCACAACGACTTTCAAACTTGGTTAGTCTAACACCTTTTCTATAAATATAGCATTTGCAACCAAAAACATGAAAGTAAGCAATGTTTGGTTTTCGTCCAATTAAGAGTTCATATGGAGTCTTTTTCAAAAGACGATGCAAATAAAGATGATTAGAAGCATGGCAAGAAGTGTATATAGCTTCCGCCCAAAAAGAGTCAGAGACACTATACTCATCAAGCATAGTTCTAGCCATCTCAATAAGGGTCCTATTCTTTCTTTCCACAACACCATTTTGTTGTGGTGAATAGGTGGCGGAAAGCTCATGCTTAATGCCGAGATCATCACAATAATCCTCAATATTTGTATTTTTAAACTCGGATACATTGTCACTCCTTACTTTTACAAAAGAAAAGTTGAATTCATTTTGAGCTCGTTTTGCAAACTTTTTGAAAATCTCGGGGGTCTTAGCTTTGTCATGTAAAAAGAAAACCCAAGTAAATCTTGAGAAATCATCCACAATAACAAGACAAAAACTATTCCCACCGATGCTTTTATAAGTTGTTGGACCAAATAAATCAATATGCAAAAGCTCCAATGGTCCAGAAGTAGACATGATGCTTTTGCTTGGATGAGAGCAAGCAACTTGCCTCCCCGCTTGACAAGCACTACAAAGTTTATCTTTTTCAAATTTTATATCTTTCAAACCAACAACCAAATCTCTTTTTGCAAGTTTGTTCAGTTGACTCATTCCCACATGAGCAAGCCTTCTATGCCAAAGCCAACCCAATGAGGTTTTTGCAACCAAAAAGTTTTCAAATTAGCTTCATTTGAAGAGAGATCCACCAAATAGAGATTTCCAAAATGAAAACCTTTGAAAACTAAGGAGTTATCATGGATACTTGTTACAAATACTTCTTGAGGATTAAATGTGCATGAAAGGCCTAAATCACATAGTTGAGCAATGGACAATAAGTTGAAATTCAATGACTCAACTAGTGAAACATTTGAAATGGAGAAATCATTTGAGATAGCAATTTTACCTAAACCCATTACCTTTCCTGTACTATTATTACCGAAGGTCACTCTTTCTTGATCTTTAGCACCTACTTCAAATGACGTGAACATTTTCCTATCACCGGTCATGTGTTGAGTGCACCCACTATCAAGCACCCAATGTGATCCTCCGGTGTGGTAGTTTACCTACAAAAGAGATCAAGCCTTTTTAGGTACCCAAATCCTTTCTGGTCCATGTAGGTTAGTTACCAAAGCTTTTGGCACCCAAATAGATTTCTTCTTTTCTCCTAAAATTGGAGAGCCCAAAAACTTAGCATAAATAGAGCCATCATTAGCTCTCTTAAGCATGTAATGAGAATCAAATACATCACTTTTAGGAATTTTGTTTATGTGGCATTCACCAATTATGTGACCAACTTTTCGACATTTATTGCAAAATTTTCCATTACTCTTAACAAACCTTGGGGCTTGATAAGAAGGCTTTTTGCCCTTCTTGGGAACAAAACCAAGTCCCTCCTTGTTGAAAGAGCATCTTTGTTGGCTTAGAATTTTATCAAGAGTATTTTTGCCTTTGAAGCATCTTTCCAAACTCTTACTTAGTTTGGCAACTTGCTCCTTGAGCTCATGATTATCAACAACTAATAGTGAATTAGATGAAGATGATATATTTGTTGAACATGAAGCACTATCAATAGTGGATGAGCATGGCATAGCAAGTAAATCATCACATGAAGTTGATATGCTAGTCTTAGTTGGAATGCAATTTGCAACATTTAGACAAGCATCATCAAAAATATCACATGTAACGCCTATATCTATCTTTGGCCTAATGAGTGTAGAGGCAATGAGAGCTTCATGAGTTTCCTCAAGCTTCTCATGAGAGACCAAAAGCATCATATGAGAAGTCTTTAACTCCTCATATTTAGCCATTAAGGACTCATGATCTTTCTTGAGAGCCTTAAACTTGACTCTCTCCTTGCCGCTTAACTCATTTAGCTCCTCAAGCATTTGGGCAAGATCATCATAAGATAATTCATCATCACTATCATCTTGTTCACTAACACAAGTAGATGTTACCTTAGCACTTCCTTTTGCCATGAGACAAAAAGGAGAGTATAGTGATGGAGCTTCCGTGATTGCGATTCCCGCCATGTTCTTGTTTCTTGAGTTTGACTCACAACCGGAGTCGGAGCTTGAAGAAGAATCGGAGCTATCTTCATTTGAATCCCATTCTCCCACAAATGCTTCATTTTTACCCTTTTTCTTGTTCAACTTCTTGAAGAGCTTTTTCTTCCCATTCTTTTCTTTGTTCTTCTTTTGAGATTTATCATCTTCGCTTTCTTGTTTGTTCGGACATCTTGAGGCAAAATGACCCTTCTCATTACACTCAAAACATCTTACATTCTTAAGGTTTCTTTTGGTTGACTTCTTGTCACCATTGTTCTTGAATGAGCGTGAAGAGCTTCCTCTCTTTTTCATGAACCGATTGAATTTTCTTACAAAAAGAGCCATCTCCTCATCCTCGGTATTACCATCACAAGACGTGTCTTCTTCTTCTTCACATTTCTTTTCAACCTTAGCTTTCAAGGCAATGTTCTTCTTCTTGGATGATGAGTGATCTTCGGTGCTTCCTTCAATTCTCTTGTTCTTGTAAATCTCATTTGTGTTAATAGTTCCCAAAAGTGTTGTGGGTGTCAAACTTGACATGTCCGAGTTGATGAGGAAGGTCACCAAGGTATCATACTTCTCGGGCAATGCTCTCAACATCTTTTGAGCAACTTCCAATTCCTTGTACTTCACTCCAACACCTTTGAGATCATTTACAATCACATTTAGTCTTGCATACATCTCATTGACACTTTCATTCAGCAACATGGTGAATGTTTCATAGTTGATCTTGAGGTAGTGCGACTTGGCATTCTTCACACTTGTTGTTCTATCATGTATATCTTGAAATGTAGTCCAAATATCATGTGCCGTTGAAATATTGCTTATCCTATTGAATTCTTCGGCACACAAACAATTGAACAAGGCATTTGTAGCTTGAGCATCAAGTTGCATATCTTTCTTGTTTTGATATGTTAGATTCATCTTGTCTTCAACTTCAAAACCTAACTCAACAATATGCCAAATTTCAAAGCTCATGGCTTTGAGGTGAGCAGCCAAACGAACTTTCCAAATGGAATAATTAGAGCCATCAAAGTAAGGACCTTTGCCTACGTTGTGAACCACCTCGTCGGACATCTTCTCTCTAGGCGGTAAAGCCTAACTTGAGAGACCAAGCTCTGATACCACTTGTAGGATCGATGTACCGACTAGAGGGGGGTGAATAGGCGGTTCTTTAAAACTAATTCAATTTTAGCTAAACAATAAGCAAGGACCTAAGGCAATGGTAGCAAACAGCTAGAACAAATAGTGCTACACAAGATGGCAACTAGATTACTCAAGAAAAGTAAGCTTGCACAATTTAACTTGCTCAAAATAAAAGGGGACAAGAGACAACCGAATTTTATCCCGAGGTTCGGAAATTTGCCAATTTCCTACGTCCTCGTTGAGGCGAGTTTCACTTGACCGCTCTCTTCACCAAGCCTCGGATTTCTCAAAGAGAAATTAGCTTGAAGATGAGTCGGCACCGGAAGTGCAACTCTCGGGCCTCGATCACTAGTGGTAGCTCTTTTCCACTCCGAATAGGCGAGCTCCAACCTTCACAACCTCCCGGGTCTCCTCCACAACCTTCTAGGAGAGATCACCGGTTTCTTCTCCAAGCCGTCTAGGAGATGGCAGTCTCCAAGAGTAACAAGCTGCAATCAAAGCTAGGAGAAGAGGATCAAGTGCCAAAATGCCAATGCAATGCAATCAACTCAATCACTTGATCACCCTTTTTCTTCCCAACCTCACTAGTGCTCAAATTAGTGCTCAATTGGTGGGAGAGACTCTCTTGTGCTCAAGTATGCTCAAATGAATGCCAAAAGTCTAGCAAAGGAGCTGTAGCAAGGGTTTATATAGCCACACACCCAAAAACTAGCCGTTACACGAGTTAGGTGGCTCTCTGCGCTCTGTCGGTCTGACCGCCCATCTTGGGCCGGTCTGACCGACCTCAACTACAACGGCTAGAAAACTAGCCGTTTACAGATGTGACAGGACACCTCGGTCGGACCTATAGTGCTCCCGTCGGCTCTGTAAACCAGCAGTTTTCCACCCTGCGCAACCCGGTCGGACCGACCCCCTTGTCGGTCGGACCGCCCAACTCCAGCCGGTCTGACCGGACCTACATGGTCGGTCAGACCGCCAGGGTCAGACAACTCCAACAAACGCTGCAATTTGTTTTTCAAGGAATTTTGCCAAAATAATAACTTTTGCAACAATCACACATGATCAAAAGATACTATATGCAATGCAAATTGGCACTTGAAAATCAACTCATAACAAAGATGCAACCCCTCTTTATAGTACGGCAAAAACAAAATTTAAACCTAGCCTAATTGATCGCTCCAAACAACTCGATCAATTTCTAGATTCCTTCAAACCTTTTGTCGTAGCCATTAAATGTCCAGATCTTCGGGTTTTCCATCTTGTGCTCCATTTGCGCGGGACCTACTCATTTCCTTCACACATAAGAAAAATATTAGTCCACAAAACGCATGTTTATCATTAATTACCAAAACTCACATAGGGCCTAGATCTTCAACCAGCCTACGGATTCCAGGCTCTGGCTTGTTATGATCCGTAGAAGAGTCTAAGGACTTTAAAAGAACAGATTTTCACCCTCCGGGTTCGAAGCATCTATAAAAGAGCCGTAGGTGGCTAGCCTACGGATTCTAGGCTTCGGCTTGTTAGGATCCGTAGAAGGGTATAAGGACTTTAAAAGAACAGATTTCCAGCCTCCGGGTTCGAAGCATCTGTAAAATAGCCGTAGGTGGCTAGCCTACGGATTCCAGGCTTCGGCTTGTTAGGATCCGTAGAAGAGTCTAAGGACTTTAAAAGAACAGATTTCTGGCATCCGGGTTCCAAGCATCTATAAAAAGCCATAGGTGGCTAGCCTACGGATTCTAGGCTCCGGCTTATTAGGATCCGTAGAAGAGTCTAAGGACTTTAAAAGAACAGATTTCTGGCCACTGGGTTCGAAGCATCTGTAAAAGAGTCGAAGGTGACCAAGCAATAAGGTTTCAAGGCTCCGGCCCAATGAAACACTTTTAAAGTCCTCAATGACTACTATGGGAGCTTACAAGTATAAATTTAGCTTCGAAACTTATAAACATTGTGTCCGACAGACCCTATTGCAACGCGTACGGTCCCCCACCCACAAGGAGGGGAAGGAGAGTAAGGAACAACAAAAAGATGCTTCCAAAGCAATTCATGTTAATCGGATCATCATATTATTACATTAAGAGAAGTTTTGGTCTAAGCCTAGATAGAAACAGAGACCCCTCCGAACTCTAGAGCTACTTCTAAGACCACTTCGACCATCGGAGCTCGAAGCCTTCGGGACTTTCTTCTTAGTCCGAGTGCTTTTCTTCTTCGAAGCTCGCAATTTTTTCTGCTACTCTTGAAGTTCAGCCCAAGACAGAAGTCTTTCGGAGCTAGCCTCTACTGGATCTTCGGCTTGATACTCCGAGTCAGACCAATCTACGTATTTAGAGTACAAAGACGCTTCTTCCTTTTCCTATTCCTTGATATAAGCTAAGAACCCGCGATGGACTTTGGGTGCTATCTCCCCTTGATCCCCGCGAGGAACAAAGAAGCGCGAGCATCAATAAGGCCTTAAGCTTTCGAGGATGGACCACTGCTGATGGAGCCCTTCGTTAAGTTCCAACACTTCAAAGTCAAGCTCCGAAGTGCATGGCAAAACCTAAAAGAATAAACATCCAAACAAAGTTCCTCGTTTATAAACTTTTCATTCATTATTATAGGGGGCTTTACAAGATTTCATGTACATGCTTAAGCGCCGTATAAAGCTAAACCTACGGGTCGGCTGGCGGAGCAGGTGGGGTCAGAGCCGGCGAAGTCGGAAGCGGAGGCCTAGTCTGAGCTTGCTTCTACCGGTGAGCCTCGTCGATCCAAGCTTTGGCTGTAGCCTTGTGGTCCATTTTCCAGATTGCCTAGAAAGCTTCCCCGGCAGAAGCTACATCCTGCGAAGGACGCAACAGATCCTCGTCGGTGAAGCCTACTAGAGTTGAACCCCCAACCAGAGCAACCGAAATCCCAAGAGCCTCGACGTGACGAAGCACTCCGATCCCGGCAACTTCTCTAGAGATGTCTCCGTACCGAATTTTGGAGCCCATCATCAGCTTCATCGCCACTTGAATCATCTTCAGCTTCTGATCGAGGGGCTCGCTTGCTACAGTTGAAGATGAAGGGCACATCGTGCCGAAGTACTCCAAGGTACCCCAAAGGGCATCCATGGTCTGCTCCGCTATGGCAGCATTCTTCACTTCCGCCGCTTACAACCCAGCAGCAGCAGACACTTCGGCCATCTTGGATAGCAAAGTGCTTTTCTAGGCCATAGCTTGTTGAATTGAGTCTTGAAGTTCCACTAATTGTGCGCTTGAAGTGGTTGCTTCTTGTTGGAGCTTCTCGACCTCTGCTCGGAGCACCACACACTCGGCCTCGGCCTCTTGGGCCGAAGTCTTGAGTGCAGTGCTGCTCTGCTGCTCAACCCGAAGTGCTTCGTCGGTGGCAGCTCTGGCCTTCCCTTCCTCGAGGAGCTCCTCCTTCAGTCGAAGTGTTTTGTCTTCGGAGCAATGAAGGGCAGACTGGAGGGTAGTAACCTTCCTCTTGAGACCATTAGTTTCGAGCTCATTGGAAGTCGCTGCCACTCTAGCAAGGACAAATTGCAGCAAAAAAGCCCATTTATTGATTGAATGCACTTGTGGTGTGTTGCATACCTGAAGGGCAGCCCTTTCGAGGGCAAAATTGAGCTTCGGGGCTCTGGCTTCGCTCAAGACAGAGACCAAGTCGGAGTTTATGACTTCTTGGCCTTTGTTCGCCAAGGGTTCCAAAAGCACCCGGAGGCTTTTTCACTGCTCCAAGAATGCAGCCAATAGATGGAGTCAGGATAGGGCCTGGCGATCGTCTACCGCCGCCTCCTCCTCTGAATTGCTTGCTGAAGGATCATTGGAGGAGGGCATTGCTGTCGAGGCAGGGAGGGGACCGAAGCTCGTCATGCTCTTACCCCTCCCCGGCACAAAAATCGGAGCAGGAGCTCCGGCTGAGGTAGATCCTCCTTCAACTGATGCCCCCACGGTGGGAACTGCTTCGCCCGAGACGGCTCCAGTCGTCGAAGCTACCATGTCTGCCGGAGCTCAATTCCATGAGAAGCTATGCTACTCCTCGACGCACCTACAAAATTAAGGTATTAAGTGAATATTTGTGGGTAATAGTTATTGCAGGAATTGTAAAGGCAAAAGTTTCAAAGTATACCTTCGTCTGCTCCTTGAGGCAGAATTGTGGCATCCTCCAAGACTTCGTACATCTGGAGGTACTCGTCGAGGTCATCCCCCGAAGTCTGCTCTGGTGCAGCCGTTGTAGGCACCTCGACCTCTGACACTATCACCCCGGATAAAGGTGAGTTAGGAACAGCTGACTCAAGCTCTGAGCTCGCAGTGACGGGATCGGGGGAGTGTGCTGTGTCTGCCTCCGCAGCCTCTTGAGAAGGATCTCCGGCTGCATCCACGACTTCGTCTTCACTATCATCAATAAGATAGTTCTCGAGGGCCTTCCCTATTCAGGCGTCGGAGTCCTTATCTCCGGAGTCTTCTGAAGACAGGCTCTGAATGCCCAAGGAGGAAGGCGAGGACAACGTAGTCGGTTGAAGAGGAGGCTTCGTCGTTTTCTTCCCCTTCTTGATGGGGGTCTTGATGGCCTTCTTTGAAGGCTCGGCAATGGCTTTCCTCTTCCGAGGGGCCACTCTAGTCGAGTCGAAGTCTGGTAGAGGTGGGGGCACCATTTCGAGAGCCCTCCACACTCTGTTGAAGCGCTCCTAGCTTCCTACCAGCTCTATCCTTCGCTGCCTCTCCGTCACCTTAGGGGCTCCGAGCACCCGTTCGGTGGCACTTGCTATCTGCTCCGGAGCTAGCGCCAAAGGAGCCACTGAAAAGAGGTAGCATTTTATAAGTATGTTATTTCTTTCCTAATATATTATTGTAGGAAGATCGAAGATTTACCTAGGCTTTGAAGCTATCCCTCTGAAGCGTTTTGAAACACTATCGGCTAGTCAGCTCCGAGAGGCGGGATCCGGAGGGCGATGAATTCCTCCGCCAGATCCCGTATGCTCATGCGGCTGGCTATTGAAGAAAGCAACCCAAGCCGCGTTGAGAGCAGGCTTGGGTTCGAAGTGACTTCGGCCTCCTTCCGGAACTAGATCTCTTGAAGGGGCCCTACGAAGCTGGAGTCTTCTCCGACCTCGGCGTAAAACCATCGAAGGATCCAGTTGGTATACCACCGGTGTAGGACCGAAAGTAGTGACCTGAGGGGGGTGAATGGGCGCCTAAAAATTTCTTGTAATAAAAGACCTAATCCTAACACCTAATGCACCTCGACAACAAAATAATAACAGTAGCAAAGCAAATTACAGGAACTAAAATTGTCTAGCCTAAAAATGACCGGTGTCCTAAATAAAGTGATATTAAAAAATAAACTAGATTAAATAAAATAAATGCAGCGAATAAACATGGATAATAGAAATATTTATGACGTAGGCAAAAAATCTAAATAAATCTATGATAATTCGAAATGCAGTCTAAAAATACGATACTAATCAAATGAATAAAATATGGATCATCCAGAAATTAATTCAGAGATAAACCTAAAATATTTCATGTAAATCTAAAATAAAAAATATTACTATGACTAATAATAATTTATTTTCTTTCTATATGAGCAGATTAAAAATACTTTAATAAAAACAAGCTAGCACTAATAATATTTTGACAGATAAAATTAACCCCAAAATTTCTAAACAGATTTGCAGCTAATTAAGAATAGATAAATATTGGTTTAATTAAACAGCTAAAAAATAGGGGATTAAAAACAACTAACCTGCATCTTCTCGTCGTTGTTCGCTGTTTTGCCAAGCTGTGACCCAACTGAAGCAAAATCTCCGCGCGTGGCTCCTGCACTGCGCGCCCACAAAAGATCCACCCGACGCGCCTAGTTCTATGCTCATGAAGCTCCACACCATGGACGTGCGCTTGAGCTCGAAATCCAGCGATGCAATGCTAGCCTACCTAGCCAGCCTAGGCTGCATGCATAGCTTGCAGCTGTGAGACTTTCGTAGCCATGCTAGCTCCTGTAATGCCTATAACCGTGGGGCCCACACTGCTATCAAGAGCTGCTGCTGATGGAAGGAGAAACAAATCCAGCGCGTGATGATGGCCAACACAGCCGCATGCTCTGCAAAACTGCTTCCGGCAGGTCCCACGGTAGTGCAGTTGCTCACGCTGCTGATGGCCTAGCGTGAAGTCTTCGCTGCTGCTCCCTTGTGGCGTCTGCCGGCTAGGCTAGGCTGCACAGGCCTGATGCCTTGATGTGATGCTTCGGCCGTGCCCAAGACAAACAATGCACTTGAGGTAAATTTCGAGGACAGCAGCAGAAGTAGAAAGTAGAGGATACGAAATTTTTAGAAGATCAAAAAACACCGGCCGAATAGATTATGTGGACTGTAGATTGATTATGGAAAAACAGTCAACCTATCCCTAGGGGGTAGGGGCCTATTTATAGGTGACCCACTAATACATGAAAAGACTAATTTACCCCTAGGGTAAATTTACACTAACTCTAAAATAAAATTCGAAATTACTAAAATACCGTTAAAAAACAACTGACTCGAATACCGAATATTCTGGATTCAAATACTAAATATTAATATCCTAAAAACAAAATAATCAGCTATTGTCAGTTTTGTGCCGAAACTGACAAAGCATCCACCATTTTTGCACCGGGTACCCTGATTGGGCCGACCCGACCCCGCAGCTTCCTCAGCCCGGCAATCGCTCACCGCCCGTGTACCTGAGTCAAACCCGGTCAACAGACCAGTGGATCCTCTGCCGCTCCTAGCCTATGTACTCGGATTGGGCCAGCCCGACTCCGCGGCTCCTCTGCCCGTGTACCTCAGTCACACACGCCCCAGACATGGAAGGTCTTCATGTCTCCTTCTTTGACTTTCGTTTATAATCAGTCATCACATCTGGAGCATAAGACCCATGTTCTTCTACATGGTTTCTCAATCTCACCCTTGATGAGTGTATTGTCAACACCCTCTTCAGCAATTCTTCAGAACCTGCAAAACATGTGGAAACACGAAAGCAAAACAAAAACAAAAAATAGATAGAAGAAAATAAAAGTTTAACCCTAATGACCAAAAGCCAAACAAAAACAAGACAACGGTCATTATGGTTAGCCAAAAACAAAGACTCGAAAACAAGTGCAATCTCAGAACTATCAACAAGGCTATAAAGAGTAAAGGCAAAGACTGAAAAACTCCCCCTGAAATAAATCCCGACGATAGCCAAAAATGTCTCCTAAACTCCAAAATTTCTCCCCCTTGTTGACAATTGGACTCATCAAGTGAGACTAAATGCACTCTAAAGAGACATAGACACAAACTCCCCCTTAAATGCAGCTCCCCCTCAAAATATGCCATTAATGCAAATGGGGTGCAGGTGGAGTGTAAAAAAGCATGCTTCTTAGATATGATTAATTGCAATTATAACATCTAACAGGTATAGCAAAAGATATATTGTCTAAGATACATGACATGATCAGTGCAATAGATGATATCTAAAGAGAGTCATTAGCACACATTTTTCGATTTTTTTCAAATAAAAGCATCACCACATTTTCTAGTTGACAAGCAAAGTAAAGCATGACATGCAAAATCTAACTGATATCTACCAAGATAAGCATTGTCCAGAGCAAAGTGCTTCAGCAAACTTGTCATCTTTTTAAAATTTTTCAGACTTTTTCTTTTTTCTTTTTATTTTTCATTTCTGTCAGGGTTATTTGCATGTCAAACCATATGCTAACTGACCAAGTCAAACCTAGGCCAGAACTGGACCACCAGAAGCTTAAGACATTAGTCTTGGCATACATCACATAATCCTAGTTCATACCAAAGTGTTATGGTAAGCAGTCCAGAACAATGCAATGCGACAAAGAAAACCCACCTGAATCTTTTCTAATAATCATAAAAATGCTAGAATTTTTCATTTTTCTAAATTTTTATCATTTTTATAGCACATTTTTCATGTTTAAAGCATATAGATGTCCAAGTTGCATATCTGCATCTAAGTAAGGATCTAGCTACCAGGCATGTAAAAGATAGCGAACGCATTCAGCCTACACATGCTAGTTACCAGAAACAATGGTGATCATTTTTCAATTTTAAAGCATAAAAGCCATGCATATGACAAATATCAGATATAGCATGTAAGAGGCATGTAACGAAGTTGCTTATGAGCAACCTCTGTCGTCACCTTCTCAGAGTCTTCATTTACGACCTCTACAAATCTCGATTTACCACATTTTAAGCATTTCATCTCATTACTATGTTCTTTCCAGAACAACATACCATTATCTCGGCACACATCAATCTTCTCATACTCAATACCGAGAGCAGAAAGCATTTTCTTTGACTCGTACATGTCTTTCGGCACCTTATGGTTCTTATGAAGGATATCGCTGATCAGATTCAAGAGCTCCTTATAAAAATTGTTTGAAAATGCAAACTTTGACTTAATAGCCATAATACGAGTCATGAAAGCGAGAACGCTTACGGTGGTGTGCTCATGCAATGGCTCTTCTGAAGCTCGAAGGATGTCGAAAAACTTTTGAACCTCCAGTGTTGGAGGATCCTCAGGGTTTGATTCAAACTCCGGTCATATAGCATCAAGCATCTCATCCATCCTATCGTCAGCAACACTATCATCTTCTTCTTCCACTACTTATACCGTTTTTTCATGGCCAGTCTCGCCGTGAAAAGTCCAAACTTCATAACCTGGCACGAAACCATATTTGCAAATATGCAATGACAACGTCCTCTTGTCTTGCCAACGAGAATTTCTGCACTTCATGCATGGGCACCTCGCTCTAGTGTTTGTTGTCAAAGCGAATGCATGATCAACAAATTTCTCAGCGTTGATTACCCACTCCCTCGTGTGATCTCCACTTTTCATCCAACCACTATACATCCACCGTCAGTCATCCTCAGCCATTCTATAGGCAAAACATTCATTCAATCGAGAATGCATCGATATCATAAGTACCATGGGCCTATGTCTATAGGAAAAGATAGGTCCTAAACCGACCCAAGAGTGATCGACAAAACGTGGTATTTATGACGAGCCATGAGTCCGAATGAAATTTTAGCAGCATAACCCCACTGTTCTCCAATTGCACGCCTGATAGTGGTGCAATGGAGAACAACAAGGTTATGTTACTAAAATCCCATTCGGACTCATGACTCATCATAAAGACCACGCTCTGTCGCCCACTCCGAGGTTGTCCAAAAAGGGACAATTCCGGACCTACACATCTCACACGCATGACATGTGTGAGACATGTTGGTCCGAAACAGGTGACGCATAGGTTTCGTTACACTATCTACGTTGTTATCAAATAAAAAATTGCATACGAAAAGAAATATATATAATAAATTATATATAGATATAATACTAATCACCCAATTAAATCATAAAAAACTATAAATTAATAGAATAATATAATTAGAATCATATATACATAATATCACAACATATATTGCATATGAAAACAAAACATAGCATATGAAACATATTTAAAAGCGTGAAACATACGTAAAATCACAATATTAATCACAAGCAATCATTGCATATATCATTTTTATTATAAAAGGGTCCTTTTATGGTATCCGGTTAATTACTCCCGGTGAGGTAATAGTTGAAACTAATTTGTACTATTGATTAAGTATGTTTAAAATAATTAATCAAAAAATAAAATGGGCTATCTGACTATAGATTGCCTTGATTAACAGAAAGTAATCCGCATTATGACAAGGCTGCACAGAAAGTTTATTAATTGTTTCATTTTTCTAGCGCATGCGATAAAATTCTCTCCTTATAAAATAATTCATTTTAGACGTACACTAGCCTCAGGTATATGCAAACAACAATTCTGAATATTTTGTCTCAAATATTTTGACATCTTAGATCAAAGAATCTTAATTACCATATAAACAAGATGTCAAGAATAGTGTGAACAAATAACTGAGGTATGTCACTACAACAATCCAGGCAATATCATATCATACACAAATAAAAAGTGAAAAAAATTAAAGCCAGAAAAATTACTTAATCGTCAGGCGGCGACGGCGGGCTGCGAAGGGCGGCGGCCGTCGGCTGGCGGCGCGGACCGGCGGTGGCCTGCGGTGGGTGGCGGCGACGGCGGTGTCGGGCGGCGATAGCGGTGTCGTGCGGCGACGGGCGGCTCGGACCAGCGGCGGCGGGCGGCTGCGGGGTGGGTAGTGGGGGCGGGCGGCCGCTTGGGGCCGGCGGCGGCGGGAGTTGGGGCCGGGGGCGCACGCGTGTACAGGGATTAGGTTTCCCTGTAAGCCCACGCGGAGTTGGGGATTACATCCCGTATCTTCCGTCAGCCACCATTAGAGCCGACGGAAGTTACTTAACTTCCGTCGGCTGTAATGGTGGCTGACGGAAGTTAAGAGATGTGTATCGCCTCGGACCACAGACCTGTTAACTTCCGTCGGCCACAGTTAAAAGCCGACAGAAGTTATTTTAACTTCCGTCGGCTTTTCGAAAAGCCGACGGAAGTTAAATTGGTCGATGAAAATGTTCTGTTTTGTTGAAGTGATGTCTGCATCTAAGTTAGGATCTAGCTACCAGGCATGTAAAAGATAGCGACAACATTCAACCTACACATGCTAGTTACCAGAAGCAATGGTGATAATTTTTCAATTTTAAAGCATAAAAGCCATGCATATGACAAATATCAGATATATCATGTGAACTAAAGCAGAACATGATCATCGACAAGTAATCAAAAACATATACTAGCTATAGTAAGTAAAGCAGATCAATCATATAATAGAAGCAAGCTCTTAAAATGTGATTGATGATTATGCATAATGTGAATGCACACAAAAAAACTCAATAAAAAAATAAAGAAGAAAGAAAAACTAACTCAAAGTATCCTAAAAAGGATACACAACTCCCAAATCCCCTCACAAATGCTCAAAAGTAGATTGATCTAGGGGTTTGGTAAAAATATCAGCCAACTACTGATGGGTATCAACATGAACAAGATCAATGACCCCTTTCTCATATTGATCCCTCAGAAAGTGAAAGCGCACATCAATATGTTTGGTTTTTGAATGAAGACATGGGTTTTTCCCTGCACTAATTGCACTAGTGCTATCAAAAAAACAAAGGAACTCTAGAAGGGAAGAACAACCCAAAATCCCGCAAAGTAGAAATCATCCAAACCAACTATGAAAAGCAGCTAGCAGCAGCTACATACTCAGCCTCAGTAGTAGAAAGCGCAACTCCAGGTTGTTTTCGAGAAGACCAAGATACAAGCGAAGAACCAAGAAGGTGGAAAGTACTGGAAGTCGACTTGCGATCCAGCCGGCACCCACCGAAATCAACGTTGGAAAAACCAGCTAAATCAAGAGACCCGGGTGAAGACTAAATCAGGGGCGTAAGTAAGATACCTAAAAATATGCTTCATAGCCTACCGGTGAGATGCGCGTGGTGAAGACTGAAAACGCGCGCACACACCCATGACAAACTGAATGTCCGGTCTCGTCGTAGTCAAGTATAGCAGCGATCCGATCATCCCTCAATACTCTCTCCCATTTACCTTGACACCATTCTCGTCCTTGTCCAGACCTCCAGATGTACCCATTGGGGTCATCTGTGGCTTCAGCTCTCCACCAAAGTCAATCTTCTTCAGCCTATCCCATGTGTACTTACCCTGGTGAATGAAAATGCCGTCCTTGATCTGCTTGATCTGGAGCCCTGTTGGGACGATGGATCGAAATAGCAGATTTTCTTAGTGGATGGAAGTAATGAAATGTTGTCTGCTCTGTATTCTCGGATCGTGTGTATTACAACTACAGTTGGGGGGTATTTATAGGGTGGCCCGTTCTGAAGGGTCGGGTCCCTGCAACCCCCAACTGCCACTCGGTCTGACATCGGTCAGCAGTAAAGACAAAACAGACACCTCATAGTACAGACAAGCATCACATAGTACAGACAAGAAGGTGTGATCTGGTGGCGTGTCGGCCGTGTCGGGCGCTGCAATGTCCGCCCGACACGGCGCAGGCGATCACGATCTTGTCCCCCTACGGTCTTGACTGGTCTTCTTAACGTACGGCCTCCTTCCGGAGCCTCACTCAGGCCGAAGGGTGGCCTCCGGCACTTGGCTGATCGCTCTTCCTCCGAAGACCACCCCCTCCGGCGGTGGGCTTCGGGTCTCCGGGTTATGGTCTTCCTTCGGAATCGTACGGACCTCCATGCTCCCCTACTATCATCGGGATTATCTCCCCCAACAGTGGCCCCTCGCTTATTTCCTCTTCGAGAGTCCTGCGTAAGAGAGGGTGGAAGCGCACATGATAATTCCGATAACCTTTATAAGAAATCAACTTACACAAAGATGCTGCATCTTGCTGAGGGGCGGCCTAGACCAGCCGTTCCGGAGACGCTTGGGAGCGTCGAGGGGCCCTAGGGTCCGAAGGCCGAGGGCTGCCTCCGGAGCGCCCCCGACTGGCTGTTCGCTCTCCACTCCTTTGGAAGAACTGGCCTGACCGTTCGCCGGACGCCGGCGCGGCTTGGACCGTCGGGTTCCGTTACCCGAGGAGATGAGTTGGAGCATTACTGGACGCAGTAAATGCGGTGAGCGTGTGGGCGGCGCAAAGAAGGTGGACCGTCAGAGACTGGCGTGTGCAAAGCGCCGGTATTCTTAAATGCGGGCGTCACGCAACCATTGCGCGCACACGTTTGGACGGAGGAAGGTGGACCGGCGACCGCCCTCGTGCTTAAATAGCCACGGCTAGGCCAGCCATTCCCTTTCCTGCTCGCTCCAAACCCTCAACTTCACTCGACGTCGAACACTTGCTCTTGCGCCCCCACCTTGTCCTTGTTCCTTCTTGTCATGGCGAAAGAGAGTGCTCCTGCCGCGGCGGTAGATCCCCGATTCTTGCAGCGTCAAATGGCAGTGGCGGTGGCCGTGGCGGCGACTGCTTCTGGCCCGGCCGAGGTGCGCGACTCGCGGGAGCTCCGTCCCACCTCGGAGCGGTTCAGGGAGCAAACCCTGGAGTTGGGACCATCGATGTGCACTTATGCGTCCATCGAGCAAGCGACCAGGGGCCGCTTTGACCCTGAATCGCCGGCCAGGAAATCGGGCCCGGAGTCGGTCCCGGAGCCACGAGACGGGGAGGTCATCGTCTTCGAGGCCTTCTTCGATGCGGGGCTAGGGTTCCCCGCTTCAGAGCTCCTGGCTGGAGTGTTGGACGCCTTCCACTTGGAGCTCCCGCAACTGTCTCCGAACGCCGTGGCCCGCCTTGCCATCTTCGAGTGGGCCATGCGCGCCGAGGGCTGCGAAGGGAGGGTGGAGGTCTTCGCACGAATGCACGAAGCTCTCTACCAGCCGAAGAAGAAGGACGGCCGGGTATTAGCCTACGGGAGCATCAATTTCCAGCTCCGGAGAAAGTACACGGACTCGTTCCCGGGGAAAGCCATCAACGAGCGGTGGTACTCAAAGTGGGTGAACCGCTGGTTCTACGTCCACGTGGGGCTCAACTCCAGGCTCGCTGGGCCCCCACGCCATATCTGGTTCCGGAGGGAGGCACGCATCGAGGGCAGTGCCGGTTCAGTCTCCACGAGGATCCAGCTCCTCCGAATCGTCGCCCGCCGGATAGTATGCGGGACCTGACAGAGGAGTTCGTGGCCCTCGAGATCCTGCCACTGAAGGAGGAGTGGCTAGCGTCGCTTCGGAGCAGCCGAGATGAGTCGATCTCGACGGAACTCTCCCGCCAACTCAGTAAGCATCTGCGTTCTCTTCTGGCTTCACCTACTACGCTCGGCGGGTGCCCGACCCTAACCTCCGAATCGCAGGGTCACTCGTCGCCATGATGCCTGAGGAGGTTGCCCGCATGGCGGAGAAGATCCTCGAGGCTCCCACTCTGGCCGAATACACACGGTGGGTGGAGCTGGTAGGGTCCTGGGGGCGATTCAACCGAGTGTGTGACGCACTCGAGCTCTCGCCGCCGCTTCTACCAAAAGGGGAGGTCCTCCGCGCCGCTTCGAAGAGGAAGGTGGTCGACCCTGATGGTGGACTCTCTCCTCAGCGCCCTTCGAAGAAGAAGATGGTGAAGGGCCCGAGGAGGCTCTCCCCGGCCCACTCCTCCGCCTCCCACTCTGAATGGGGGTATTCCAGTGAGGGGGTCGGGTCGGAACCAGAGGACTCTCCGGTGCTCCCGGACCCGGTCCCGCCAGATTGACCTTGCACCGACGAAGTCGAGGGTGCTCCTGCCCCTTCGAACCCTACGGAGCCTGCTCCGAGGACTGGGCTAGAGGCGCCGGCCACTGCAGCGATGTCGTCTCCCAACAGTACTCCTCCACTAGGCTCGAAGGAAGTGCTGACGTCGAGGCCGAACTGGCCACGGCGGCGGTGGGCTCTCCGGTAAACTCAATAGACGGCATGTTCTTTCGGCCTTCGGAGGTCTTCGCCGAGGTCATGGACGAAGGTACGTGAATCTGTCCGGCCTTTACTTCGAAGCACCGGGCCCTTTCATTCTTAACTTCTGTTTCCTCCGAGCAGGTACGTCCGTTCGGGCTCCTGACAAAGCCCCGATTCCTTCCGAGGATGCCACCAACGCAGGGTCCAGAGTCCCTGCCAATGTGGCGGGGGCTTCGGAGCCTCGTGGCGGGGAAGAGCTAGAGGAAGCCTTTGGAGAAGCTTCCCTGATAGCCGGACAAGGGACCGGGATCCGGCCTCGTCCGCCTTCCAGCCCGCGGGGGGGGGGGGCGTGCTCTAGCGTGCCCCTCCAGTGCCCCTACTTGGCGGCGGGCGAGGACTTCGCGTCGAGGGTGGCCCCGGTCCATGTCTACTACCTTCGCTTGCGGGAGGCTCCAGTGATACAAGAGCTCGGTCTGTCGGACAGTCTCGAGCTCGGCCGGGCCATAGAGACCACCGCCGGACAGGTATCCCTTCGGAGTACCCTTTGTTGAGCCCCTAGCCCTCCTTTTCTTGATTCGCCACTTGTGCAGGTAGTCGCGCTGGCACAGGGATCACTGCTCTCCCTGCTCTCCGAGCGCCACCGCCGTGAGAAGAAACCTTGAGCTCCTATTCATGATCTGAGACCAGCTGATCACGCTCGGCCTTGTTGACTCGAAGCTTGTTAATGATCGATTGAAAACCACCAAACAAAGCCTCAATAGTCTCACTCGACTTCTGTGAGAAATTTTCATACTCATGCCGGTAGGTCTGATAGAGCCTAGCCTTGACCTGATCTGTCCCCTCATGGTGTGCCTAGAGGGTAGCCCAGATCTCTCGAGCAGTGGTGAGATGGCTAACATGCTCAAACTCACTAGGATCTAGACCAGGGAATAAAATGTTCACCACTTAACTATTGTTTTGATGCTGGGCAATTATATCAGCAGAAGTACCCTCAGCAATAGGCACTATGGTGAAAGTAGGGTGAACACAAATATCCCAAATGTCCGAGCTCTGGCTCATAAGATTGGCTCCCATGCGAGTCTTCCAATAAGTATATCCAAAAGCTTCAAGGGACGGGATTTTACCAGAGGAATTCACGATAACTACCTGGGTTTAGAACCGGTTAAGGTATGGGAAAACCCTAACCTCGCTCTCATACGACTTGTAGGACCAAAAGTAGCGACCAGAGGGGGGGTGAATGGGCACCTAAAAATTTCTTCTAAATAAAAGACCTAATCCTAACACCCAATGCACCTCGACAACCAAATAACAATAGTAGCAAAGCAAATTACAGGAAATAAAATTGTCTAGCCTAAAAATGACCGGTGTTGGGGGAATAAGTTTTCCCTTGTATAGGAGCCAAATGACGTCAGCCTCTGACATCCTTCGGCCCGGACCCCAACGCTGTCGAAGCCTATTCCTTTCTGAAGAAGCTGTTTCCAAGTCCCAAGGTTCACTTCGAAGCCCTCTAGAGCGAGGCCTCCGAACCCCTTCGGAGCCCTCCGGAGCGAAGCCTGCAAGATCCCTTAAAGTTTGCCAGAAGCTAAGTCTCAGGCTAACTTCGAAGTTAGCCTCTGGGCCTTGTTCGGAGTTAGCCTCCGAGCCTTGTTCAGAGTTACCCTTTAGGCTCTGTTCAGAGTTAACCTTCGGGATCTTTTCAGAGTTATCCTTCGATCTCCCTTCGGAGTTCCTCAGAGCTAATCTCCAGACCCTATCCAGTCAACTCAAAACTAAGTCTCCGAGACCCCAGTTCGGAGCCCTAGTTCGGAGCCCCGGTTCGGATCCCTAGTTCGGAGCTCAGTTCGTAGTATACATTGAAGCCCACTTTGGAGTGTACTTCAAAGCCTCCATTGCAACCTCCGCGTGAAGAGCTCCGGCCCCTACTCCGAATCCAGGAGATATTTACACCTCGCTACAGTGTCGAAGCCATACCAGGGGCCCCTTCTGCCCCTAGTGTGTCGTTTAGCTGGTCAAGAAGTGACGTTGTCTGACACATCTGTAAAGTTGTAAAGCACTTTTGTACAGTAGCTAGATCCTTTTCCCCTTTTTGCCCCTATGAGCCTAGGACTTATAGAGGGCATTTTGGTCTTTTCCTTTGGCCTGCGTGCCTATAAAAGCAGGGCCAAGCCCTTGTAACGAGGTAGCTTCTCCAGGGCCATGAAACCCTAGAGTTCACTACACCACACCGAGGCATACCATGCCAAATCCACCACAAACTAGACGTAGGGCTATTATCCCCTAAGGGAGGTCCGAACCAGTATAAATCATTTCTCCCTCTGAGAGAACACTTCGAGGGTCATTTTACACATCATATACACACATACAAACCTGTGCTGTAGCTAACACAATTGCTACAACAGTTGGCGTCATCCGTGTAGGACCGAAAGTAGCGACCAGAGGGGGGGGGTGAATGGGCGCCTTAAAAAATTCTTCCGAATTAATGGCCTGTTCCCAATACCCAACGCACCTCAAAAATACTACGCAGCAGAAAATAAACAGAAGGCCTAAGTCTAAAGGTTTCTAACCTAGAAGCATCTGATGATAGACAGTGTAAAACTAAAGTGGTGCAACTAGGCAGATGAACAAATTATAACAGGCCTGAACTTCTCAATGAAATGATCTAAGTATGTATAAAGTGAAATGAGAAGTTACTGTCCAAAGTTGTCTCCTGTTCGGAACTTGGCGAAGCCCCCTTCGCACGTCGAGGTATGCTTCGGAGGTTGGTGTCGGAGTCTATCCGAAATGCCGAAGGTGTCACTGTCTAGGCTAGTTCGAAGTGGTAAGAAGCGAAGAGTACTTCGGAGCGAAGTAAAAACCGTGCCGGAGCTTGGTTCGAAGTAAGCACTTCGAACACAAGACTTCGAACACAACTTCAAGTTATGAGCTTCGGAGCGAAGTAAACCGGTGCCGAAGCCTGCTTCGAAGTATGCACTTCGAAGACAAAACTTCGAACACACTTAGAACCGAAAGCTCCGAAGCTGAACATTCGAACACAAAGACTTCGAACACAACACACGAACAGACAACTTTCGAACAAAGAAGCGAAGTCTGTCACGTGACAGAAAAACAAGTCCGAAGCCTACAGCTTTACCTTCGATCAGGGAAAGCTTCGGAGGGAGAATCGAAGGTTGACACTCCACAAAGAAATCCAAGCGAAGTCTATCAGAAAAGACAAACTTCGAACCCAACTTCGAAACCTAATAAAGTGTGTGCTTCGAACAGATAGATTTGGAGTATGCTAGTTCGAAGTATGCGATGCTGTCCATACAGGAGGAACTTCGAATCTAGCAACTCAGACACAAGAACCGAAGTTCGAAGTCTGAGCGAAGCCTTTAAAGAGGTTCGATCGAAGCCTGCCTCACGAAGTTGAGGGGCTTCGCACGGAACCGGGCTTCGCCAGACACACCAGGAAAAAAACTAAAGAGACTGTCTGCTTCGATCAAAAAGCTGGGCGATAGAAGGTGAAAAGCTGCAGCCGAACACTGTAGCTACAGTAAAGCAGTACTACTTGCAACAGCAAGAACTAGTACTACTACCGTGAAGAACACACCCAGCCGAAGAAGCTTCTCTTCAAGAATAAATTCAGCAGCCCGTAGGTAAGGCAATAACTCCCCAAACCAAACAAAATGCAAGCAATAAATTCACCAGAGTTCAAAGATTAAATGCATCCAAAGGATTTGAGCCAAAAGAATGCAAGAACAGGGAGAGGAAGACCCTGGCGGCGCACACAGGAGAGAGAAGATAGTGACCCAAAAAGGTGGATTTGATTTCAGCACAAAGGGTAGTCCAAACCCTAGGGATTGGGGTGCTATTTATAGGCAGCCCAACACTAGGAATATTCTACCAGCCCCTTAGGGTTTTACAGACTCAAAAATACAGAAAAAGACTCTACTGCCCTTAGGAATTTTTACAGACACAACTGACTGACTGTGGGCCTAGAGTAACAGATGACATATCCTGAAGCTATTCTTCTGGACAGTCGGATACAGAATCAACGGTTGTCAGTTTTACGCCGAAACTGACAAAGCCTCCACCAGCTTTGCACCAGGTACCCGGATTGGGCCGGCCCGACTCCGCAGCTCTCTCAGCCCGGCAATCGCTCACCGCCCGTGTACCTGAGTCAGTCCTGGTCAACAGCCCAGTGGGTCTTCTACTGCTTCTGGCCCATGCACCCGGATTGGGCCAGCCCGACTTCGCAGCCTCCTCTGCCCGACAGTCGCTCGCTGCCCGTGTACCTGAGTCACACGCGGCCCATGAAACAGCAGATCTCTTCTCTACTTCAGTCCTTGTTGACTATTGTTGACAATGACTCATCACTTCTAGAGCCATGAGGCCCACGCTATTCAGCATGGCTCCTCAATCTCCCCCTTGATGAGTGCATTGTCAACACTCCTCAATTCTCAGCTCTTCAGCACCTGTGAACAAATGTGGAAACACGAAAACAAAAACACAAAAGAACAAAGAAGAAGAAAAATAAGGTAAAAGTTTAACCTTAATGACCAAAAGCCAAACAAAAGCAAGAACCGGTCATTATGGTTAACCAAAACACAAAAGCTCAAAATGAGTGCGATTTCAGAACAACAAGGATATCAACAGAGTAAGAACTCCCCCTTAAACTCTGATCCCAATTTTCTCCCCCTTGTTGACAAGTGAACTCATCAAGCACTCAAAAGAGACACAGACTCCCCCTGAAATGCAACTCCCCCTCAAAATATGCAGTGAATGCAGCTGGGGTGCAGGTGGAGTGAAGAAAGCATGCTTCTCAGATATGATTGACTACAAATACAATATCTAACAGGTATAGCAAAAGAGATACTGTCTAAGACACATGGCATGATCAGTGCAAGAGATGATATCTAAAGAGAGTCATTTAGCACGCATTTTTCAGTTTTTGCAAACAAAAGCATCACCACATTTTCTGGTAAACAAGCAAAGTAAAGCAGGAGATGCAGAAGCTAACTGATATCTACCAAGATAAGCATTTGCTCAAAACAAAGTGCTTCAGCAAACTTGTTATCCTTTTTAAAGTTCAGGCTTTTTCAATTTCCTTTGTCATTTGTGCCAAGGGTTATTTGCATGTCAAACCTTATGCTAACCGACCAAGTCAAGCCTAGGCCAGAACTGGACCATCAGAAGCTTAAGACATTGGTCTTGGTATACACTACACTGTCCTAGTTCATACCAAAGTGCTATGGTAAGCATTCCAGAACAATGCAATGCGACAAGGCAAACCCACTTGGATCTTTTCAACACAAGCATAAAAAGGCATGGAATTTTCATTCATTTGATTTTCATCATTTTTATAGCACATTTTCCATGTTAAAGCATAAAGATGTCCAAGTTGCATATCTGCATCTATGTGATGAACGAGCTGCAAGGCATGTAACAGATAGCAGAAGCACTCAGCCTACACATGCTAGTTGCCAGAAGCAATGGTGATCATTTTTCAAGTTGAAAGCGTAAAATCCATGCATATGACAGATATCAGACATATCAAGTGAACTGAAACAAAGCATGATCATTGACATGTAATCAAAAGCATGTACCAGCTAGAATGAGTAAAGCAGTTCAATCATATAACAGAAGCAAGCTCAAAGGTGTGATATGTGAATATGCAAGATATGAACACACACAAAAAGACTCAAGAAAAGAGTAAAGAGGAAAGAAAACTGACGCAAAATATCCTAGAAAGGATACACAACACCCAAATCCCCTCGTAAACGCTCACATGTAGACTGATCTAGGGGTTTGGTGAAAATGTCAGCCAACTGATGATGGGTATCAACATGAACAAGGTCAATGACACCTTTCTCATATTGATCCCGCAAGAAGTGAAAGCGCACATCAATATGTTTGGTTTTTGAATGAAGACACGGGTTTTTCCCTACACTAATAGCACTCGTGCTGTCGCAAAACAATGGAACCCTGGTAGGAAAGAGCAACCCAAAGTCTCGTAGAGTAGAAATCATCCAAACCATCTGTGAGCAGCAGCTGGCAGCAGCTACGTACTCGGCCTCTGTGGTCGAAAGAGCAACTCCAGATTGCTTTCGAGAAGACCAAGATACAAGGGAAGAACCAAGAAACTGGCAAGTACCGGAAGTCGACTTGCGATCCAACCGGCACCCACCAAAGTCGGCGTCCGAAAAGCCAGATAAATCAAGTGATGATGATGCTGAATAATAAAGACCAAGATCAGGCGCATAGGTGAGATACCTGAAAATGCGCTTGACAGCCTGCCGGTGAGACGCGCGTGGTGAAGACTGAAAACGCGCGCAAAGTCCCACGGCGAACTGTATGTCTGGTCTTGTTGCTGTTAAGTACAGCAGCGAACCGATCATCCCTCGAAATTCTCTTTCATTGACCTTGACACCGTTCTCGTCCTTGTCCAGACCCCCAGAAGTACCCATCGGGGTCATCTGCGGCTTCAATTCACCACCAAAGTCAAATTTCTTAAGCATGTCACGAGTATACTTACCTTGGTGGATGAAGGTGCCGTCCTTGGTCTGCTTGATCTGGAGCCCTAAGAAATACTTAAGCTCACCCATGAGGCTCATCTCAAACTCACTGTGCATCTGCTCAGAAAACTTGGACACAAGAGAATCAGTAGTACCGCCAAAGATAATATCGTCCACATAAATCTGAGCGACTAAGAAATCTGAAGCATCTCTGAGCAAGAAAAGAGTTTTATCCACAGAACCCATCACAAAGCCCTTCCCCAACAAAAACTGCTTTAACCGGTCATACCAAGCCCTAGGGGCTTGCTTCAACCCGTATAAAGCTTTGTGCAACTTAAAAACATGCCGAGGAAACTTAGGGTTCTCAAAACCGGGGGGTTGCCTAACATATACTTCCTCCTCTATGAACCCGTTCAGAAAAGCACTCTTAACGTCCATTTGAAAAAGCTTAACACCCTTTGAAACGGCAAAAGCTAGAAGGATACGAATGGACTCAAGACGGGCAACAGGAGCGAAGGTTTCTTCGAAGTCAATACCTTCCTTCTGGCAATAACCCTGGGCAACTAGTCGAGCCTTGTTGCGCACCACAACCCCATCTTCACCTTGTTTGTTCTTGAATACCCACTTGGTGCCTATGGGGTTGCATCCTGGTGGCGGCTCAACTAGTGTCCAAACCCGATTGCGGACAAAATTCTCAAGCTCTTCTTGCATAGCATTAATCCAATTAGAATCAGAAAGAGCATGAGAAATGTCTCTGGGCTCAAAAGATGCAACAAACGCGGATTCAGCAAACACAGCGAGAGAGGCAGAAGAACGCAAAGTCCTCTCAGTCAAATCACCAATGATGAGCTCTGAGGGGTGGTCACGCTGAACTGCTCGGGTTCCCTGGTGATCTGAAGTCACCTCACCGGAGTCAGCAGCTGGCACCTCTGAACCCGACTGAAGGGGCTCGATCGAAGTGGAAGAAGTGATCAGAGGTCCGCCTTCATCATCAGTCGAAGTCACAGAAGATGTGGGCTCTGCGGGGGATGCAGAAGGCCCGCCCTCAACAGCAGCTGGAGTATCCTCATCTTCATCGAAGATGGACTCTCCGAGCTCATCATCACCGGAAAGCTCAAAAGAAGGAGTCAAAGAAGGCAAGGACTCATCAAAAGAAACCTCACACGTCTCGACAAGCAGCTGGGATTCGAGGTTCCAAACACGGAAGCCTCGAGAATGCAATGCATAACCAAGAAAAATACCATCCCAGCATCGAGACTCAAACTTGTCCAAATGCCCTCCCTTCTTGAGCACAAAGCACTTGCAGCCAAACGCTCGCAAGTGGGTCACCTTGGGCTGTCTGCCAAACCGCAACTCATATGATGTCTTACCAATGTAAGCTCGAAGAAAAATGCGGTTGGCCAGATAGCAAGCCGTGTTCATGGCTTCAGCCCAAAAACGCCTAGGAGTCCTGTGCTCATCGAGCATCGTCCTGGCCATCTCAACTAGCGTGCGGTTCTTTCGTTCCACAACACCGTTCTGTGGGGGAGTGTAAGGAGAAGAAAACTGATGGTCCAGACCCTGATCACCACAGAAGCTGACGAACTGAGAGTTCTTGAACTCAGAGCCGTTGTCGGAGCGAATTGCTCGCATTCGGCCATTGTTCTCATTCTTCAGCTTCAAAATCAGGTCATGGACAAATTGAAAAGTTTCATCCTTAGACTCCAAAAAGAAAACCCACGAGAAACGAGAAAAGTCGTCAACAATCACAAGTGCATACCACTTCCCACCGACTGAGCGTACCCGAGCTGGACCAACAGTGTCCAAATGTAAAAGCTCGCCTGGATACGAAGTCATCACCTGAGTCACAGGTGAGTGAGAAGCGGTAACCATTTTCCCATGACGACAGGGATGACAAACTAGATCCTTCTCCATTTTAAGCTTGGGCAATCCTCGGATGAGGTCCATAGAGCTTAACCTGACTAGCAGGTCAAAACTCAAATGACCTAACCTCCTATGCCACTTCCAGAGCTCAGAAGAAGATCCAGCAATCAAACAACGAGAAGGGCCAAAGGAACTAGAGAAGTCAATTCGAAAAACTTTACCGAAGGGTAAAATCTGACAAACCAAAGACCCTCTAGAATCAATCACAGAAGAATTGCCCTTCTTAAAACGCACTTCCAAACCATCCTCAAGAAGTTGCGATACAGAGATTAAATTAAAGTTCAGATTTTTGACCAAAGCAACATTCTTTAAAGAGAAATGATCTGAAATGCTGATTGAGCCTATGCCACTTACTTTCCCTTGACCGCTGTTCCCGAAAGTAATGTATTCTTTGGAGCTCGGGGGAATGAGACTAGAGAACCATCTGCGATGTCCCATCATGTGGCGAGAGCATCCTGAGTCCATGATCCAAACATCCTCCAGTCCCCGGTCCTGCACAATCAATGTCTGTAAGTGGGAGCAAATGGTCCGGCACCAGGTTTAGCAAAAGAGCTAAACCAGTGTCGAGCCATCTGCTCAAAAGATGGAAAGCGAAAACCATCAAAAGAGTTTGGACCAAAACGCGGCTCAAAGCGCGGTCCACGGTTCTTCCTAACCCTGCGGCCACGAGGTCCAGAACCGTAGCCAACTTGGTCTGGAACTCTGCCGGAACGAACACCACCAACTGGAGCACGGGTAGGAAAACCGTCTCCTCTACCACCACCTATACGACGCGGCCTGGCCTCTAGCCTCTCCCCGCGCCGAGGAACACGCAGTCTACCACCCTGCTGGTAGAACTGCACCTGATCACTACGAGCCCTCTCTGCTCTCTCAACCCGCTTCCTCCTGAAGCAAAACTCCGCAAGATGCCCGTCTCTCTGACAATACTCACAATGATAGGTAGGCTTCTTGGGATGTGGTTGAGGCTTGGGGTTCTTGGGCTTGGTAGTGTTTGGTGTGGTCTTCTTGGGCTTAGAGGGTCCAGGAAGAGAGTCTAGAGAAGAGTGGAGGTGTTTGGGCTTAGGAACCCAGATAGGCTTCTTGGGTGGAGCTTTGGGTGGTTCATGGATCACTCCATCCTTGGGCTGACAAGCCTGAGAGGTCTCAGTGGAGTGAGTCTTGGGATACCTCTGTTCTGGAGTCATTTTGCTCCACTCCACTGCCCGGCTGAGGGCACTCTCAAAGTCAGCCTTGGTGTAGGTGTAACCTACTCCAAACCCATCCTTCCTCTTGAACTGCTGGATCATCATGCCAAGCTGTGGCTCTCTGGCACTGATCCAACTCAGGATAGACCGGAGGTAAAAGTTCTCATTCTGAGAATCAGCTAGTTCCTCTCTCAAGGAAGCTAGAACCTCCACCTGAGACAAGCAGGTCTCACACTCAACTTCTTTTTGGACAGACTTCCCGGCTTTTAGCTTAATTAACTCCATTCTAAGAGACAGGCAGTTCTCACAGACAGTGGGTGGAACTGACAGTGTCTCAAGCTCTAGCCTAGTCTGCGCAAGCTCAGCTCTCAACCTCTCTAAATCACCCAAATGCTCATCGCCCTTGGATTTCAGCTCAGCTAAGGCAGCTAGATGAGATGGGCAATCAACACAGGGTGCGACGACAGTGGCTTGAGCATTTTTCAGCTCCAGCTGAGCGCTTTCAAGCTCAGTGGCCAAAGCGTCCCTCTCATCAATCCTTTCTGTGTACCTGGACTTCAAAGTCGACAGGTCACACAGAAGCACCTCACACTTCGGGCACTCACTGCTATCACCCAAGCAAGGGGAAGAAGATAGACTTTCTATTCTACCGTTGGCCACGGCAAGCTCACTTTCTAACTCGTCTATCCTTTTCTTAGCCCCCCTAAGCAGTTTCTCCCGATACTTCAACTCCTGACGATTGCTCTCAAGTAAATCTACAATTTCGCGCTCATAAGATGATACCTTGCTATCGTCGTCGTCGGAGTCGTCGGAGGAGCTCTTTTCTTCTCTATCCCCAAGAGCCATGGAGCAGAAGCTCTTGCGGGATCTTCGGCGCTGGTGTGAGCGGCTCTTCGGCTTGTCTCCGAAGGCCATGAAGCAGAGGCCCGCCGGATCATCCTTGTCCTTCCCCTTCTTGATGGCGATCTCCTCATCGCTTGAGCTCGATGAAGAGGAAGAAGACGTGGATCTCTTGGAGTAGCTCTTCTCCATCTCGGCGAAGAAGGCCTTGTCGCGCTTCTTGTTCTCTCGCCGGTAGTCCTTCAGGGCCTTCTTGAAGAACCGGGTCTTCGGCTTGCCCTTGGTGAAGGAGGGGCTCTCATGCTTGCCGGAGTCGTGGAAGTTGCTACCGGTGCCCTTCTTGTATCCACTGCGCTTGGGGCAGTCGGCGATGAAGTGTCCTGGATCACCACATTCAAAGCATCCGGTTTTTGTGCCGTGTCTTTTGAACATTCTTTTATCATAGACACGACGCACCCGGTTGTTAAAGAGACACAAATCATCATCTCCCAACAACTCAAGCTGGTCCTCAGTGATAGACATCAAAGAGAACCCAGCACAGCTCACAGCAGAGGGATCAACAGAAGGTGTAGCAAGGGCCAGGGATTTTGATCCAGAGCCAGTGAGATTTGATCTCAACTGGATATCTACCTCAGTGGCCTTCAGCTTGCTAAACAACTCAGAAATGGTCAAGGTATCGTAAGAAGTACTCTCAACGATAGATGATACCTTGATCTCCCAGATCTTTGGGTCCAAGGTATGAAGAACCTTGAGCGCCTGCTCATGATCTGAGACTAACTGAGCACCCTCAGCCTTGTTGTCCCGAAGCTTGTTAATGATCGACTGAAAGCGACCAAACAAGGCTTCAACAGATTCACCCGGCTTTTGTGTGAAATTCTCATATTCACGCCGGTAGGTCTGATAGAGCCGAGCCTTGACCTGTGCTGTTCCCTCATGGTGTGCCTTGAGGGTAGCCCAGATCTCTCTCGCAGTGGAGAGATGACTCACTCGCTCAAATTCAGTGGGACCTAAACCAGAAAATAAAAT
The DNA here is from genome assembly GCA_019279435.1 of Zizania palustris. Lineage (NCBI taxonomy): Eukaryota > Viridiplantae > Streptophyta > Magnoliopsida > Poales > Poaceae > Zizania > Zizania palustris. Next base: position 104,182,835 of record JAAALK010000079.1, on the reverse strand, counting down.
GTTCACAGCCTTACTGTTGCTCAGATGCTGAACAATGATACCAGCAGTACCTTGCTCAGTAACTGGCAGAATGACAAATGTGGTGTGAACGCAAATGTCCCATATGTCCGAACCCTGGCTCATGAGATAGGCTCGCATGCGAGTCTTCCAATAATTATAGCCATAGGCTTCCAAGGACGGGACCTTGCCAGGAGACGTCATAGTCACTACTGGGGTTTAGAACTGGTTAAGGTATGGAAAAAACCCTAACCTCGCTCTGATACCACTTGTAGGACCGAAAGTAGCGACCAGAGGGGGGGGGGTGAATGGGCACCTTAAAAAATTCTTCCGAATTAATGGCCTGTTCCCAATACCCAACGCACCTCAAAAATACTACGCAGCAGAAAATAAACAGAAGGCCTAAGTCTAAAGGTTTCTAACCTAGAAGCATCTGATGATAGACAGTGTAAAACTAAAGTGGTGCAACTAGGCAGATGAACAAATTATAACAGGCCTGAACTTCTCAATGAAATGATCTAAGTATGTATAAAGTGAAATGAGAAGTTACTGTCCAAAGTTGTCTCCTGTTCGGAACTTGGCGAAGCCCCCTTCGCACGTCGAGGTATGCTTCGGAGGTTGGTGTCGGAGTCTATCCGAAATGCCGAAGGTGTCGCTGTCTAGGCTAGTTCGAAGTGGTAAGAAGCGAAGAGTACTTCGGAGCGAAGTAAAAACCGTGCCGGAGCTTGGTTCGAAGTAAGCACTTCGAAGACAAGACTTCGAACACAACTTCAAGTTATGAGCTTCGGAGCGAAGTAAACCGGTGCCGAAGCCTGCTTCGAAGTATGCACTTCGAAGACAAAACTTCGAACACACTTAGAACCGAAAGCTCCGAAGCTGAACCTTCGAACACAAAGACTTCGAACACAACACACGAACAGACAACTTTCGAACAAAGAAGCGAAGTCTGTCACGTGACAGAAAAACAAGTCCGAAGCCTACAGCTTTACCTTCGATCAGGGAAAGCTTCGGAGGGAGAATCGAAGGTTGACACTCCACAAAGAAATCCAAGCGAAGTCTATCAGAAAAGACAAACTTCGAACCCAACTTCGAAACCTAATAAAGTGTGTGCTTCGAACAGATAGATTTGGAGTATGCTAGTTCGAAGTATGCGATGCTGTCCATACAGGAGGAACTTCGAATCTAGCAACTCAGACACAAGAACCGAAGTTCGAAGTCTGAGCGAAGCCTTTAAAGAGGTTCGATCGAAGCCTGCCTCACGAAGTTGAGGGGCTTCGCACGGAACCGGGCTTCGCCAGACACACCAGGAAAAAAACTAAAGAGACTGTCTGCTTCGATCAAAAAGCTGGGCGATAGAAGGTGAAAAGCTGCAGCCGAACACTGTAGCTACAGTAAAGCAGTACTACTTGCAACAGCAAGAACTAGTACTACTACCGTGAAGAACACACCCAGCCGAAGAAGCTTCTCTTCAAGAATAAATTCAGCAGCCCGTAGGTAAGGCAATAACTTCCCAAACCAAACAAAATGCAAGCAATAAATTCACCAGAGTTCAAAGATTAAATGCATCCAAAGGATTTGAGCCAAAAGAATGCAAGAACAGGGAGAGGAAGACCCTGGCGGCGCACACAGGAGAGAGAAGATAGTGACCCAAAAAGGTGGATTTGATTTCAGCACAAAGGGTAGTCCAAACCCTAGGGATTGGGGTGCTATTTATAGGCAGCCCAACACTAGGAATATTCTACCAGCCCCTTTGGGTTTTACAGACTCAAAAATACAGAAAAAGACTCTACTGCCCTTAGGAATTTTTACAGACACAACTGACTGACTGTGGGCCTAGAGTAACAGATGACATATCCTGAAGCTATTCTTCTGGACAGTCGGATACAGAATCAACGGTTGTCAGTTTTACGCCGAAACTGACAAAGCCTCCACCAGCTTTGCACCAGGTACCCGGATTGGGCCGGCCCGACTCCGCAGCTCTCTCAGCCCGGCAATCGCTCACCGCCCGTGTACCTGAGTCAGTCCTGGTCAACAGCCCAGTGGGTCTTCTACTGCTTCTGGCCCATGCACCCGGATTGGGCCAGCCCGACTTCGCAGCCTCCTCTGCCCGACAGTCGCTCGCTGCCCGTGTACCTGAGTCACACGCGGCCCATGAAACAGCAGATCTCTTCTCTACTTCAGTCCTTGTTGACTATTGTTGACAATGACTCATCACTTCTAGAGCCATGAGGCCCACGCTATTCAGCATGGCTCCTCAATCCGTGGGGACCTTAGTCCTAAAAGCTAAGTTCTCTGCCACTGTCTGCAACTCGAAGTGTGCTTGAGGGGGGAGCTTCGAAGCTTTCTTGCTTCACGCACCCTTCGGCAAAGGGCTTCGGGTGCAGTTCGAAGGCCATCTTCGCCCTCCCCCATCCTTTGCATTTCGGAGTTCACCCTTAACCAAGGGGCTTCGCTTCGCGTGTCGAAGGCCGTCAAAGCCCTAGGCGCTACGAGGCAAGCTTTCATCCACTTTACGAGGTATGTACACTATACGAAGTACCACTTCGATGTACCAATCTGCAATTACATTAATATAAAATCGAAGCTCCATTTCACCTTAAAGCCGAAGCCATGCTACGCCTTAAAGCCGAAGCCCTGCTTCGCCATTAAAGCAAACTTTTGCTTCATCTCGTTAAAAGTTGAAGCCTCGCTTCACGTTTTAAAACCGAAGCTATGCTTCACGTTTTGAAATCAAAGCCTTGTTTCCTTTTAAAAATTCGAAGCCTTGCTTCGCCTTATCAAAAACCCGAAGCTTTGCTTCGCCTTATTTAAAACTCGAAGCCTTGCTTCGCTTTACAAAATCCGGAGTACCCATCCGAAGGCTACACAGTGCCTCCAGGCCCGTAGCAGTGGGCTAGAAGTACTCCGGGCCACCGGCCCGATGCGTCCAAGGACTCCAGGTTATCGACCTGATGCGTCCGGGATACGAAGGCCACTGGCTAAATGTATCCCAGAATACTGAGATCCATTCTCAGTATTCAGAGTCGAAGCTAGCTCAAAAATCACAGGTTCGATGAATCCACACCAAATATCCTTTTCACTACAGGACCAAGCACAAGAAGCTCTGCTTCACTATCGAAACATGCACCGAGGCCTTGCTTCGTGTGATGTGATCTAATCTAAAAAATTAAAACATCTCGAAGTCATGCTTCGCGTAAAATCTAAGTGCGTTTCGGAGCATTGCTCACGCACAACATCCAAATCCAATCATGCCGAAGCATGCTGCGCTTAATTTGGCTACGCTGAAGCCTTTCTTTGCTCCAAATTAACGCGTTAGAAGCCCAAAAGAGGCCTTCGCTCGATTTGTTATAAGCATCCAAAGCCACCAAAAAGGCGCACCCCTTCGCATTTTAATTGCCCGCACCAGCAACGGCTAAGTCCCTAGATGCCATGAGCAAGGGGGAAGCATGTATGCAAAGTGTGCGAATGTAATACGCAGTACGAGCGTGACAAGCTAAAAAATATTCGAAGCCATCAAACAAATGCGAAGCATGCAGACGATGTATGCAAATACAATAAATCTCATTCACTGAATGATAATTGAGAAGTATGTTACAAATATACTTCGAAAACAAATTATGAATAGTCTGTGTCTAAGCCTAAGAAAAAGCGAGTTTGAGGCCCCAACCCTCGCTTGCCTTTCTTTCGGCTAGGGCCCCCTCGGCTGGACGAAGCCTCGTCGGAGCCTTCTCTCCCACATCCGGTTCGTCCAGGCTCTGAAGCCCAAAGACTTCGTCTTCCACCTTGCAGGTCGCTCCAAGTCAGTGAGGCAGGTGGTGCCGTGTCAAAGGTGGAGAAGTCTAAGGCTTCATCGCCCGCCAAGGCCATTCGCGAAGGCTGTACCCCCTCGCTACGTGAGTTTACTGCGAAGCAGCTTAAGTCTGGCAAAGATGAAAAACTCCGAAGGGACTCTGTCTTTACGGTAGCCAGCAAATCCTGGGCTACTTCGGGGATGGCTTCGCCGCTAGGCCCACTCGGAAGTTTAAATCGAGGGGGGCCTTTGGACCTAGCTACCTCAAGGACCGCCACAATTGGCGAAGTTCTTAGAGTCCTCAAGTACTTCAAAGTAAACATTCGGAGACTGAGCCTGGGCAGGTATAAAGCACCCCCGCATTCATATTAATAAACTGATAAGTTTTTACAAGCCTACAGCTAAGAATTACAAGGAGCCTATGGAGTTCTACACCTTCGGAGGTGGAGGTGCCGACGTCGAAGGCTGAGCTGGCGAGGCGTGCGCCCTAGCTCAGCGAAGGAGGATGGCCTTCTGAAGTTCAAGGACTGCCTCACAGCCTTGGGCCTTCCAAGGCTCCTTAAGTCGCCTCCAGGCTCCGCAGATGCCTGCCGGAGGCGTCACCAAGTGTTGGCCTCCGAAGGCCACAGGGGTCACCGAGGTTGCTGCTTCGAGGTGGTTGCACCCCGCCTCGTGAAGCATTTGCAACACCCCTTGACTCGCCACTCAGCCGACCATCAAGGCAAAGCCCTTCAAGGATTGCTCCGCCATCGCAGCCACTACCTTCAAGAATGTGGCGCGGTCCCCAATTGGGTCATAGCTGCCGAAGTACGGAGCCTGGCACTTGGTCCCTGTTTGTTCCAGGACTTCGGTCAGGCTCAGAGTGGCTTCATCAATGTTGCTGGCGACAAAGTTTTCAAGGCGCTGAGCTCTTTGGCGAAGCTCGGAGTACTCCTTCGCAAGCTGGGCTTCGGCATCCTTCGCAGCTTGAAGCTCCGCCCGGAGCCTGTCGGTCTCTGAGGCCAAGGCTTCCCTAGCCTTGTCGGCCTCGGCCCTCGCCGCCTCGGCTGAGGCTTCGGCCCGCCTTCGCTTCTCGGCTTCCACCGAGACTTCGCGTTGGAGGGCCTACTTCTCATCCACCAAGCGCGTCATCCGCCTGTCCGCAGAAGTTGATGCTGCTGCGTTCAGTGCGAAGGCCTGAAAGAATTCAAGAAAATCATAAGTATTGATCGAAGACCAAAGTACAACTCGAAGCCTGCGTAAGACTTTGCTAACCTGGATGAGGGCTTCGTTCACGTTGATGAAGAGGTCCATGGGGTTCAAATGGCTGAGTTGAGCCACCAAGCCTCCTGCCTCCGCAGCTGCGCAGCCCTCGCGGAAGTTGTTGATGGCCACCTCCATCACGACCCCCTTAGGCAGCAAAGGCCGAACGATTTCCTCCACCGCAACCGCTTGCACAGGCTTCGGCAAAGCTGGGATTCCCTCCACCACCTCGACGTCATCGTCACCCCGAAGGTTCCCTTCATCGTGACCGTTGCCTCTGTCTTCTTCAGACGAGGAACTATCGGACTCCGAGCTGCTACTGCTGCTGCTGCCGGAGGCCTCCGCTGGCTTCGGCACAGCGGGCCTCGCACCGGCGTCATCCTCTGCAAAAAAGTTCAAGTCAATATCCGCATGTAAAAGAGAAGTATGTTTCAAGTGTTTACCTTCGTCGGAGATTTCTTCGAAGGTAGAGGGGTCAATGTGTGCCCCCCAATCCCTTCGCTACGAAGCTGGCGCATCGACCTCCGCGCCCGAAGCCGTCACCATCGAGGTCTTCGCTACCACCTTGGTAGCCGTTGCCGGAGCACTTGTTGGCTCCGCTTCTATTTGAGTGTCCACGGCTGTTGCCTCCTCCGGAGTAGAGGCTTCGGTCGCGGGGACCTCTGGCCGAGCCTTCGATGTTTCGGGCTCGTCGTCATCCCCCTTTTCCTCTTGGAGCCAGTTGTCGAAGCTGCGAGGTGGGAGAAGTCGGGCAGAGCCTGGACCTCCTCGAAGCCGAGCAGGGTCCACACCCTGTTTCAATGCTCCCAAGTAACCACCAAAGCAAGACATTGGGCCCGCTCCTCAGGTGTCGGGGCCCCGACAACACGCTCTGCTGCCGCGATGGCCTCCTCTGGAGTCCTCACTTCAAAAGTGGCTTCATCAAGATTTAAGTCAGAGTAAAGTTTTTGGCGAAGTATGAAAGTAGAAAATCTTCGAAGTCTTACCGAGGCATTAAAATGCCACCTCGTTTAGGCCCCCTCGGCCCAAAGCTTGGAAGAGCCCCTCCGGCCAAGAGCGCGAAGGAGGCTGAGCCGGAGGGTGATGAACTCCTCAGCGAGGTCCCTCATGCTCATCTTCGCGGCCACCCTCTGAAGGAGCGAGATCCTCGAGCGAAGGGTGTCGGAGCCGGTCTTCACCACCCCTTCGCGCCGATAAGAGATAAATGCATTGGTACTCTGAAGGGGAGAGTTCGCACCGACGGAGGCGTAGAACCACTCTAGATCCCACTTCGAGTACCATTTGCTGTTGGCGGCCCTCGCCGGGAAGTCATCTTAGTACTCCTTCTGAAGCTGGAAGTTGGCGCTTCCGAAGGCCAAAGCCCTCTTGACACGGTCTGCACCCTCCCTCGGCTTCGGTTGGCAGTTGGCATCGTGGAGGGCGAAAAAGACGTCTGCGCGGCCCTCGCAACCTTCGGCCCTCATAGCCCATTCAAAAACAGCAAGCCTCGCCACAGTGTTGGGGGAAAGCTGAGGAAGCTCGAGGTTTTAAGCCTTCAGGACTTTGTTCAGCATCCCCACCGCCGGCAGTCCGAGGCCGGCTTCGAAGAAGGCTTTGAACAGCACCACTTCGTTAGCCCGAGGCCTTGGTATAGCCTCCGACTTCTCCGGCACTCTAAGTTGAATCTTCGCAACAATCTTTCCCTCACAGGCCCTCCGGATGGACTCCTCTTTCGAGATCGAGGCCCTCATTTCCAGTGTCTTCTCGAACTTGTCGGATGGTGACCGAAGGTCCCTCGGCCCCAATCGCCTGGGTGCAGGCTTCGCTACCGCTGCCTGCGCTTGGGCGGAGCTCGAGTTCGAGCCCAAGGCCAAAGCCTTCGAAGCAGCCTTCTTCGGCATTTTGTGGAGCTTCGGCGCGAAGGAGCTAAAGCTTGCGAGGGGTGCTTCACGCAAAGCCAAGGAGGAGAAGAGAGCGAAGGATGCAAGGGGCTGAGAGGAAAGCAAATGAGAAGTGTGCTGAAGCCATGTGCGGTGAACCCCTATTTATAGGCGGTAAAAATCCCGACGGTTCGTGGGCCGAAGCCACTCGCAGGTGGGCCTCCAGCGAAGGCGAAGCGGCCCGACGCACTGTAACGGTCAATTTTATAGCCGTTGCGGGGTCAGTCGATCCCCCCGAGGTCATTCTGATAGCTGACGCAGGCAATTATTACATGCGCATTTCGAAGCCACCTTCGGACCAAGCTCTGAAGGCCTAATTTCCCTGAAGTTGCAATTTTTGGTCATTTGTCCCAAGGTCGCACGCACCCCTTCATCCAGAAGGCCTGCAAGCGAGGGGCTACTGTTGGGGGAATAAGTTTTCGCTTGAACAGGGGCCAAATGACGTCAGCCTCTAACAGCCTTCGGCCCGGAGCCCAACGCTGTCGAAGCCTGTTCCTCGGAGATAGAGATCAAAGAAAACGTAGTACAACTCAAGGCAGCAGGATCAGTATAAGGTGTCAGAAGGGACAGGGTTTTTTGAGCCAAAACCAGTGAGATTTTATCTCAACTGTATATCAACCTCTGAGGCCTTGAGCTTACTAAAAAGCTCTGCGACAGTCAAAGTATCGTAGGAAGCGCTCTCAACAATAGAAGAAATCTTGATCTCCCATATCTTAGGGTCCAAGGTATGAAGAACCTTGAGCGCCTATTCATGATCTGAGACCAGCTGATCACGCTTGGGCTTGTTGACCCGAAGCTTATTAATGATCGATCGAAAATGACCAAACAAAGCCTCAATAGTCTCACCCGGCTTCTGTGAGAAATTTTCATACTCATGCCGGTAGGTCTGATAGAGCCTAGCCTTGACCTGAGATGTCCCCTCATGGTGTGCTTGGAAGTTAGCCCAGATCAATCGAGCAGTGGTGAGATGGCTAACATGCTCAAACTCACTAGGACCTAGACCAGAGAATAAAATGTTCACCGCTTAACTATTGTTTTGATGCTGGGCAGTTATATCAGCAGAAGTACCCTCAGCAATAGGCACTATGGTGAAAGTAGGGTGAACACAAATATCCCAAATGTCCGAGCTCTGGCTCATAAGATTGGCTCCCATGCGAGTCTTCCAATAAGTGTAGCCAAAAGCTTCAATGGACAGGATTTTACCAGAGGAAGTCATGATAACTACCTGGGTTTAGAACCGGTTAAGGTATGGGAAAACCCTAACCTCGCTCTGATACCACTTGTAGGAACGAAAGTAGCGACCAGAGGGGGGTGAATGGGCGCCTAAAAATTTCTTCTAAATAAAAGACCTAATCCTAACACCCAATGCACCTCGACAACCAAATAACAACAGTAGCAAAGCAAATTATAGGAACTAAAATTGTCTAGCCTAAAAATGACCGGTGTTGGGGGAATAAGTTTTCGCTTGTATAGGGGCCAAATGACGTCAGCCTTTGATAGCCTTCGGCTCGGAGCCCAACGCTGTCGAAGCCTGTTCCTTTCTGAAGAAGATGTTTCCAAGTCCCAAGGTTCACTTCAAAGCCCTCTGGAGCGAGGCCTCCGAACCCCTTTGGAGCCCTCCGAAGTGAAGCCCGCAAGATCCCTTAAAGTTTGCCAGAAGCTAAGTCTCAGGCTAACTTCGAAGTTAGCCTCCGGGCCTTGTTCGGAGTTAGCCTCCGAGCCTTGTTCGGAGTTAACCTTCGGGCTCTGTTCAGAGTTAACCTTTGGGATCTTTTCAGAGTTATCGTTCGAGCTCCCTTCGGAGTTCCTCAGAGCCAATCTCCGGACCCTTTCCAGTCAACTCAAAGCTAAGTCTCTGAGACCCCAGTTCGGAGCCCTAGTTCGGAGCCCTGGTTCAGATCCCCAGTTCGGAGCTCAGTTCGGAGAATACTTCGAAGCCCACTTCGGAGTGTACTTCGAAGCCTCCCTTGCAGCCTCCGCCTGAAGAGCTCTGGTCCCTACTCCGAATCCAGGAGATATTTACACCTCGCTACAGTGTCGAAGCCATACCAGGGGCCCCTTCTGCCCCTAGTATGTCGTTTAGCTGGTCAAGAAGTGACGTTGTCTGACACGTCTGTGAAGCTGTAAAGCACTTTTGTACAGTAGCTAGCTCCTTTTCCCCTTTTTGCCCCTATGAGCCTAGGACTTATAAAGGGAATTTTGGTCTTTTCCTTTGGCCTGCGTGCCTATAAAAGCAGGGCCAAGCCCTTGTAACGAGGTAGCTTCTCTAGGGCCACGAAACCCTAGAGTTCACTACACCACACCGAGGCATACCATGCCAAATCCACCACAAAACTGGACGTAGGGCTATTATCCGCTAGGGGAGGTCTGAACTAGTATAAATCATTTCTCCCTCTGAGAGAACCCTTCGAGGTTCATTTTACACATCATATACACACATAAAACCCGTGCTGTATCTAACACAATTGCTACAACAACCGGTGTCCTAAATAAAGTGATATTAAAAAATAAACTAGACTAAATAAAATAAATTCAGTGAATAAAAATGGATACTAGAAATATTTAATGACGTAGGCAAAAAATCTAAAAAAATCTATGATAATTCGAAATGCGGTCTAAAAATACGATACTAATCAAATGAATAAAATATGGATCATCCAGAAATTAATTCAGAGATAGACCTAAAATATTTCATGTAAATCTAAAATAAAAATATTACAACGACTAATAATAAATTTTTTCTTTTTATATGAGCAGATAAAAAATACTTAAATAAAAATAAGCTAGCACTAATAATGTTTTGATAGATAAAATTAACCCCGAAATTTCTAAACAGATTTGCAGCTAATTAAGAATAGATAAATATTGGTTTAATTAAACAGCTAAAAAATAGGGGATTAAAAACAACTAACCTGCATCTTCTCGTCGCTGTTCGCTATTTTTCCTTGCGGTGACGCAACCGAAGCAAAATCTCCGCGCGTGGCTCCTGCACTGCGCGCCCGCAAAAGATCCACCCGACGCGCCTAGTTCTGTGCTAACGAAGCTCCACGCCGTGGACGTGCGCCTGAGCTCGAAATCCAGCGCTGCAATGCTAGTCCGCCTAGCCAGCCTAGGATGCATGCATAACTTGCAGCTGTGAGACTTTTGTAGCCACACTAGCTCCTACAATGCCTATAAGCATGGGGCCCGCGGTGCCATGAAGAGCTGCTGCTGACGGAAGGAGAAACAAATCCAGCGCGTGATGATGGCCAACACAGCAACATGCACCGCAAAACTGCTTCCGGTGGGTCCCACGGCAGTGCAGTTGCTCACGCTGCTGATGGCCTGGCGTGAAGTCTTCGCTACTACTCCCTTGTGGCATCTGCCACCTAGGCTAGGCTGCACAGGCCTGATGCCTTGATGTGATGCTTTGGCCGAACCAGAGACAAACAACGCACTGGAGGAAAATTTTGACGACGGCGGCGGAAGTAGAAAGTAGAGGAGATTAAATTTTTAGCAGATCGAAAAACACCGGCCGAATAGATTATGTGGACTATAGATTGATTATGGAAAAACAGTCACCCTATCCCTACGGGTTAGGGGCCTATTTATAGGTGACCCACTTATACATGAAAAGACTAATTTACCCCTATGGTAAATTTACACTAACTCTAAAATAAAATTCAAAATTACTAAAATACCCTTAAAAACAACTGACTCGAATACCAAATATTCTGGACTCAAATACTAAATATTAATATCCTAAAAACAAAATAATCATCGGTTGTCAGTTTTGCGCCAAAACTGACAGAGCGTCCACCGTCTTCGCACCGGGTACCCGGATTGGGCCGACCCAACCCCGCAGCTTCCTCAGCCCGGCAATCGCTCACCGCCCATGTACCTGAGTCAAACCCGGCCAACAGACTAGTGGATCCTCTTCCGCTCCTAGCCCCTATACTCGGATTGGGCCAGCCCGACTCGGCGGCTCCTCTACCCGGCTGTCGCTCGCTGCCCGTGTACCTGAGTCACACGCGCCCCAAACATGACAAGTCTTCATGTCGCCTTCTTTGACTTTCGTTTACAATCACTCATCACATCTGGAGCATAAGACCCATGTTCTTCAACATGGTTTCTCAATCGGTCGTTGATGGCTTTTGCTGGAAAGTGTTGTGCATGCTCCTTACGAAGCTGGAAGTTGACACTTCCGAATGCTGTCAACACTTTGGTATCTCTGGGGCCGTCTTGTGGCTTCGGTTGGCAAGTGGCTTCGTGGGTGGCAGTGAAGATCTCTGATCTTCCTTCACATCCTTCGGCCCAAAGAGCCCATTCGAAGATCGCTAGTCTTGCAATGGCGTTGGGGGAAACCTGAGGAAAGGTAATGTGGAACATTTCCAGTACTTCTGATAAGAAATTTTAGGCAGGAAGTCCCAGAACAGCCTAGAAGAACGCTTTGAAGACCACTACTTCCCCACTTCGCGGCTTCGGGGTCGACTCTGTTCCCGGGACCCAAGTTCCATTCCGGCGCCCAGCTTCCCGGCCACTGCCTCTTCAATGGATTCCGTAGTTCTTGTGGACTGGCCGATGAGGAAGCTTTGCGGGATCTGCTTCTTGGATATAGGGCGGAGCTCCCGAGGATTTTTAGGCCAAGAACCTCCTGGAGCCCCCGCCATAGTCGCTGCTGCTGAAGCCAGCCAAGCCTGCCTTTGCGCCAAAGAACTTGCTGCCACCAGCATGGTCGCGCTGGTCCTTGCCATGAGTCGATTGCTCAAAATGTTGAGGGGAAATTATGGAGGTTGAAGAAAGTGAGCTACGGAAATCAGGCTCTGTAAAAAATTTTGGTGGGCTTCGACCCCCTTTTATAGCCTTCCCGCTAGCTACTGCATTTCGGTCGCGTTCACATTGCAGGGTCGACTTCTGCCACTGACAGGTGGGACCAGGAAGTGAAAAGGTGTGAACCCACGGTAAAATTTCGACCGTTACCTTTTTCGGGAGCATAACGGCTACATGAAGGGTAATGACTCAAAATTAACGGCTATTCACGACGTTCCGCCTCTATAATGGTTCACTTCCCTTCGAAGTGTTCACACAACAGTCCCAATTCGAAGCTTTCATTGGGGATACTTGGATGTCAAATACCCTTCAAATAACTGTAACACCCTCAAATTTCTCTAAGTCCCTGAATATGAAAATATTCCTTGCGTATACTGCTTTCCTTCCATACAGGTTAAATTGGAGAAGCGTATTCGATGGGCTACTATTGGGGGAAAATATTTTATCCTTAGGACTTTAGAAATCAACAGTCAAAGATAATTCACCAGCAACGAAGTTCGCGTTGATCTCCGGAGATGATGAAGTTTCTAAAGCCGAAGGATGCTTCGTCTTCATGATTCGAAGGTATCCTCCGAAGGCTCCGAAGCTACAGTGGAAAACAGCAAGACTGATAAGACGTCTGCCTTATCTACCTTCTCCGGATAGATTTTACTATTTTAACTCCTTTTCGGGGTACCGAATAGTTTCCACTATGTCAGTTGTAATTGAGGGGTAAATAGGTCTTTTCCTTAGACTTTTTGCTTATAAATACCTCCCTTCTTACCTTGTAATAGGCATCAAATACTCAGCTATTCAATACACAATTTCGGACTACTTTGAGCTATTATCCTATTCGAAGACACAAAATAGTTCTCAACATAAACTCTCTGTTTGTTAGTTCTTAATCTTCGATAACCTGTTAGCATAATCTTTTACACCAACAATGAGAAATACAAGTTCCCCACGCAAATAAGAAAACTGAGACGCATCAAGGGGTTTGGTAAAAATGTCTACAAGCCGGTTCTGGGTATCAACATATTGAAGCTCAATATCACCTTTCTCATTGGGATCTTTGAGAAAGTTATATCTCACATCAATGTGTTTGGTTCTTGAGTGCTGAACCGGGTTGTTTGCAATGAAAATGGTTCTATTGTTATCACAAAATAGTGGAACACTCTTATAATATAACCCGAAATCCAGCAAAGTGGAAACCATCCACAAAATATTTGAGCAACAACTATCTGCAGCAACATATTCGGCCCCAGCCATAGATTGTGCAACGCTAGACTATTTGTGGGAAGACCAGCAAACAAGAGATGTACCCAGAAAATTACAAGTACCGGAGGTACTCTTCCTATCAATTCTACACCCAGCAAAATTAGCATCTGAATAACCACGAAGACACAAAGAGGAAGATGCAGAAGTTCGTGGTGAAGCTTGAAAACGAGCGCATAGACACACAACGAAGTGTATGTCCGGCCTCGTAGCAGTCAAGTAGAGGAGGGAGTCGATCATGCTTTAGAATTCTTTCTGATCTACGGCTTTTCCATCCTTGTCAGGATCTAATGCTACCAAAGTAGCCATCGGAGTGGCAAGGGGCTTCGCATCAACCATTTCAAACTTCTTGAGCAGGTCCTTGGTGTACTTTGTCTGATGGACGAAGTTACCTTGTTTGCTTTGATTGATTTGCAATCAAGGAAAAATGTGAGTTCACCCATCATGGACATCTTGAATTCCCTACTCATGGTATCTGCAAACTCAGCATCTAAAGCATGAGAAGAGCCACCAAAGATGATATCGTCGACATAAATCTGAACCAGAAGGAAATCTTTGCCATACTTGAGAGTGAAAATGGTTTTATCAACAGATCCCATCAAATACTCTCGCTCAAGCAGAAAAGACTTAAGGCTATCATACCCTGCCCGGGGGCCTGCTTGAGTCCATAAAGAGCTTTATGAAGTTTAAAGACTCTATGGTGGTATTTGGGGTTTTCAAATCTGGGGGGTTGTTTTACATAAACATCTTCGCCTATGAAGCCATTAAGAATAGCACTTTTGACATCCATTTGATAAAGTTTAAAACCACGGTGTTGGGGGAGATAATCTCGATAGTTGGAAGCGCGAAGAGCAGTATGGTTCAGGAAGGAGGCCATGTCCGAAAGACCCGAAGCCATGGACCGAAGGTACCTGTGGGCCTCCGGACGGGGAGGCCTAAAGGTCTCCGGGAGCTCCGAAGCATGCCAAAGGTACTCTTGGGGGAAGCGCCCTGCTGGACGCCGGAGGCCAGCCTTCGAGAGGTCCAAAGGCTCCGGGGCGCAACCGTATGTGGGAAAGACCCGGTCAAGACAGCCGGGGGACAGGATCGCGGTCGCCTGCTCCGTGTCGAGCGGCCGTTGCAGCGCCCGACACGGTTGATACGCTGTCATAATCGCACCTTCCTGCCTGTACTATGTAACAGCTACATTTGTCTGTACTACAGGGTTGTGTCAGACCGGGTAGCGGTTGAGGGTTTTGGAGGCACTCGACCCTTCAGGGACGGGCCGCCCTATAAATACCTCCCCACTACAGTTGTAATAAACACACGATCCAAGAATACAATCTGAGCACTACATTCCATTACTCTCATCCACCAAGAAATCCTGCTGGTTCGATCTGTCGTCTCAACACACGGGATGCCGCAAATGCAAGTAAAATTCTAATGGCCTCTAGATGAATAACTGGTGCAAAAGTTTTAGCAAAATCAACCCCCTCAATTTGTGAAAAAACCTTGAGCTACAAGTCTAGCTTTGTTTCTAACCACAGACCCAACCTGCCCTTACCTGTTTTTGACAATCCATTTTGTTCCAATAAAATGAACATTAGGAGGGGGATCTACAAGTGTCTAGACTTGGTTTCTCTCGAAATTTTCAAGTTCTTCATCCATGGCATTGATCCAACTAGAATCAGATAAAGCATGAGTCACATCTAAGGGCTTGAAAGAAGCAACAAAAGAAGAATCAATGAAATGAGCATGAGAACGTTGTTGGGGGACAATATTTCATCCTCTAGAATTCAAGGACACTTCCATCTCAATACAAGCAGAAGAAACGAAGTCATATGCTTTGGTCTCCGAATATCCTAAAAGCATCAAAGTTCCATTGTATTCCGAGCCCTATAGAGCGGAGACCTCCATCAAGGCTTCGGCGTGATGGAGCCTCCCGAAGCCTCTTCACCCGAAGGGGTGTTGCCAGCGAGGATAGAAGATTTATCTTCTAACTGATTATACTAGTATTTTACTCTTTTACCCCTATGAAGAATATTAAATAGTATCTTCTTATTTAGTTGTAATTAGAGGGTAAAGAAGTCTTTTCCCTATGTACTCGGTCTATAAATACCCCTCTTCACTCTATAAGGGTATCGAATACTCAGATATTCAATACACACTTCGAACTATCTCAAGCTATTATCCATCTCGGAGGCTTGAAATAGTTTGCTCAAATAGACACTTTGTTTGTTAAACACTTAGTTCTCTAAACCTGTTAGCGTAATTTTTTACGCCAATAGTTGGAGCCATCCGTGGGGAACCTAGTAGAAAAACTTCGTTCTCTACCAATCCTTTCCTAGAGCCATGCCTCCTAAGCGGAGCCTAGGCACTAGTCCCCTCCGGATGACTTCTTGGACCTCTGGGTTGAGATCTTCGAACACCACCGAGGTCGGAGGACACTCCGTGGTCCCCCACCTCAAACTCCTGAAAGAAATACTCTTCCTCGAGCATACGGAGCTCCTTGAGACTCCGTCCATGCTCCGAACTGACGGAGCCTCTCCTGCGGCTCTGTCCGTGCTCTGAACTGATTTATTCAGTTGTCAAGACATGGAGGTCCCTTCTAGATGAAATGAAGACCAACCTGATGATGTGGCAACCTAGATGGCTCGTCTTTAGGCCGAATTAGGAAGATGGAGGCAGGAAGCTGCCGACGGGCTTCACCCTCGGGCTAGCCCTGTCATCCTAGAGGTTCCTCAAGATGACAATCCTACCTTCTTTCTTGAAGCCTCTGAGATTCAAAGAAGCACTGAGAATAGTTCTTTTGATGATGAATCTCCGTTACACCCCGACATGTAGAAGGTGCGCTTCAACCCCAAATTCAGGACTTTGAAGCTTTGTAAGTACTCCAGAGAGGAAGATCCTGGAGAATTTTCCCGCTCTTATGCTTTAGCAATCAAAGCTAGCAGAGGGGTCCAAGACACAATGGCGAAGTGTTTTCCCCTTGCGCTAGAAGGAGTCGCTCTACGCTGGTTCTGGTCTTTGAAACAAGGATCTATTAAATCCTAGGAGCGGTTGAGAAAGAAGTTCGTGAATAATTTCCAATTGACCTTCATGCTGCCCATGTCTACCGGGAGTCTTTTTCAAGTGACGCAGCAACCTGGAGAAACTTTACAGCAATTTTTCAAGTGCTTCGCTCATACGAAGTCGCAGATAAAGGGGTATCTACATCATCTGTCGTTGATGCGGTGCGCGAAGGTGTCACAAATGCGGGCCTCCTCGAAAAACTTCATCGAAATCATATATCTTCAATAGCACAATTGATGGCTTACTTTGAGGAGTATGCTAGGTCCAAAGAAGGATTGCTTCGAAGAACCACTTCATCCTCATCGACCTTCCTTCAAGAAGTCAAGATTGAGCTGAAGCCCCAATGTTCTTCGCAACTATCCCTCTTCGAGAATAACCACAATGATAGTCGAAGAGGGAGAAAACATCATCGCTCTGAATTTTTGAACATTGCCCCTCCTTCATCCAAATTCACCCCTAAAAATCTGCAAGCTCAAGGAAGCAAGGTCAGTGGCTAGAGGCCGCCAGCGAAGCCGGCTGGCAGAAGCCAAGCCTCCTTGTGCTGTGTACACGGTGAGAATCAAAGCCAACCTACTGATGCATGTAAGTCTATACTAGCTCTGCAGAGCGAGTACCTCAAGAGGAGCTCCGGTCGAGGCACTACTGGCCGAGACCCTCCCGAGGCATGTCCAGAGCCGGTGCAGACCGTCGAACATGTAGACAACTTCGAAGCCCCAAGACAGCCTTCGGTGGCCAATGTTATGCCACCTCCGAAGCAAGAAGATACACAAGACCGTGGCAAATGAGTGGTTCTTCCCATCTCCATAGCAGGAACCTTGGGCGGCATGTCGAAAAGGCAAAGGAGAGAATATGTTCATGAAGTAGGGCATATTGGGACCTCCTCGTCGGCTGCTAAAATGCTAGAGTGGTCTCAGGTGCCTATATATTTATCCACGGCCAATGCAGCGAGTATTAAATTTCCTCATACAGACCCCCTTGTTATCGCTGATGATATTGCAGGAACGGAGGTCCGGAGAGTGTTGGTTGATGGCAGAAGATCTGTAGATATTATTTTCATCTAGTCCTTCGAGCAGCTATGCATCACACGGAAACATCTACTCCTAGTAGCTCGTCCACTTCAAGGCTTCGTAGGCCCTCCTCTCGATGCCCTCGGCCAAATAGGCCTCAAGGTCGCCTTCGGAGAGGGGCTCCTGGCTAGAACGGAGGAGGTTATTTTCGACATCGTTGATGGACCTTCTGCCTATAATGTCCCCTTCGTAAGGGGCATGCTAAATCAATTCAAAGTTGTGGCACATCATAATTATCTATGCCTGAAGATGCCCACACAAGGAGGAGTGCTAACGGTGTTCAGCGACCAAGCTGCAGCGCAAAGGGCAGAGTATGGCCATGGTCCACCCCTTGATCCTAGACAAATAAATAATGTGCAATACCATTCGGAGGATACCCCTCTATCAAGTGAATTTTTGAAGATATCCTCCCCAAGCCAAGTCCGAAGGTGAAATTGTAACGAAGATCATTTTCAAGGACGGCAAAGACCATCCCATCCAGTTTGGCAAAGAATTTCCTTCGGAAATTGCTACTTCATTAGAAGTAGTTAAAGAAAATTTAGATGTCATTGAGCACATCCTACTCATCAACCCAAGGGTTTGACCTGTTCGACAGGGGCTCCGCAAATTGTCGATAGAGAGGGTGGACCTTGATAAAGAAGAAGTGGAAATATTATTGAAGGCCGGGATCATTAGAGAAGTGGCCCATACGGAGTGGTTATCCAATCCCGTTTTCGTCAAGAAAAAGGCCTCCGGCAACTGGCACATGTGCATTGACTTCACATCCTTGAATAAAGCCTGTCCACGTGACCCCTACCCCATGCCCCGCATTGACCAACTCGTCGAGTCCACTGTCAGCTCTGAACTCATAAGCTTCCTCGATTCATACTCCGGATATTATCAAATATGGTTAAAACGCGAAGACGAAGCCAAGACAAGCTTCATAACTCCTTCTAAAGTCTTTTGATATGTAAGAATGCCATTTAGATTAAGAAATGCCAAGGCAACTTTTTCAAGGTTAATTGCTAAGGCTCTAGGTCACCAGATAGGCTGCAATGTCGAAGCCTATATGGAAGATATTGTAATAAAGAGTGCTTTAAAGCACCAGCATAGTCTAGACTTAGGAGAAACGTTTGAGAGCCTTTTAGCATGTGGTGTTCGCCTTAACCCCGAAAAATGTATCTTTGCGGCTAAAGCTGGAAAATTTTTAGGGTATTTAGTCTCGAGTAGGGGGATCGAAGCTAGTACAACATAGATAACCACATTGCATAGAATGGCTCCGCCAGAAAATTTGAAGCAAGTTGAGAAGCTTGTTGGAAGCCTCGTGGCCCTTAGCAGATTTTTAGCGAGGTCCGCGGCGCGGAGCCTCCCAATATTCAAAGCCTTAAAAGGGTCCAAAGATTTCGCATGAACACCGGAGTGACAGAAGAGTTTCGATGATATTAAAGATTACTGTGGCAACCTTTCAACACTCATTATGCCCATCGCAGATGAAACTCTTCTTCTTTATCTTGCAGCTACAGGATCCTGTGTGATCGGAATGGCGACTAGAGGGGGTGAATAGACGCCTTAACAAATTATGGTGAATCAGATGGCCTATTCAAATCACCCAACACACCTCCAAACACTTTAGAAGCACAATTAAGATCAACAGTATAAACTAAGAATAGAATTGAACTTCAGATAAAAGCTTTGATCTAAATCGTAGTATGGTATATCGAAGTTCTTTGTCAACAAATGGTCTACCGAAAAATTCAGGTCTATTTCGGAGATTGATTTGTCGATAGGAGGATATCGGTGGTTGAAGTATCGATTGAATTCAAAGAAATTCCGAATTGAGTTAAGCAACCAACTTCAGCCATTTGAAAAGCTTAGAACTGAATTACTCACTTAATATATTAAGTTTTGAATGTAAACAATACCAATAATTCTTCAAAGATGATTTAACTAGTTTACTCTTGATACAACACTAATCAGTTAAGCAACAGAGAAAAACTGCATTCAACAAACATCTTTTTACATACCAAGTTTTCAGATATAGGCAAGTAACTTACACAGAGTAACACTGTTCAAGGCAATTTCGATTTTGAACAAATGTGTTTGCAAAATGCCCTACCAGCAGTAAAGAGTTTAGCTTAATTAATCAGATTAGGATCAGCAACTTCACTGTAGTGATCAGCAAATAGGACAGTTCATAGACTTTCAAACAAAACAGTGATGAACCACAAGACTTGACAAATACAACAGAGATTGAATATTCAGAATTGAACTGAAATCAGTGAATAAGACTGAAGATGATTCAGATTATGAGTTACAGTTTCACTTCAATCACAAAAGCTCAAAAAAACAAAATTGTCAAGACTTGTGATGAAACTTTTAATTACAGAACTTAGAGCTATTGTCAAGATTCCCAAATCTGAACACAATCACAAGGCAAGAGAAGGACTTTCAGTTTCAGTGAAGTTTGTATTGAAGATTTCAGAAACTGAAAAAGTTTCAGAATGTACTGTGTTGTTTCAGTGTAGAACTTCCTTCAAATAAATCAGTTAAGCAATACTGAAAAGTGTTTCAGCACACACTAACTACAATACTCAGTTTTCAGATGATGCACAGTAATTACAAACAGAAAAGTATTACATGTGCTGCCGCAAAACTTTTGCAATTAGACATGTAAATTTACTCAACAGACTTTCATCAAGAAAAAGCTTCAGTTCAAAAATCTTTTGCACTTCTCAGGAATTATGTATAAGCTGAAACAAAACATTGCAACAAAATGAATGTTTTCAGTGTAATCAAAGGAATGCAACCACAACATTTTAAGTGACACTTTCAAGAGACCATTTCAGATAAGCAAATCAAGACACATTCACACAGATGACATTTCTGAAATCATTTCAGTAAGAAATACTGATTTCTGATAGACTTTTGTAGCTCAATTAGTTTCAACAATTGTTGGAACAATTGCGTTAGTTCTAGCAGGTTTTTGTGTGGTGGAGTGTGATGTGGAGAATGAGCCTCGAAGGGCTCTAACAGAGGGAGAAAAAGGTTTATACTGGTTCGGGCCTCTCCGGGGAGATAATAACCCTACGTCCAGTTGTGGTGGATTTAGCATGTGGTGACCACCTTCGGGCGGCAACCTCCGTGACACCAGTGGCCTTCGGGGGTCCGCACTTGGTGATGCCTCTGGCCGAAGTTCGCGGAGCCTGGCGGCGGCTGCAGGAACCCTGGAAGGAGCAAGGCTGCGAAGCAGTCCTCAACCTCCAGAAGGCCCTTCGACACCGCTGATCCAAAGCGCCTGCTGCGGCTGATCAACCTTCGACTTCGACACATCCGCCTCCGAAGGTGTAGATCTCCTTAGGCCTTTTGTAATACTTAGCTGCAGGCTTGTAAAAACTCTATCAGCTTATTAATATGAGTGCGGGGGTTTTTTATACCTGCCCAGGCTCAGCCTCTGAGCGTAGACCTCGAAGTCCTCGAGGACTCCGAAGAGCTTCAACAGTTGTGGGCGATCCTCGAAGTAGCTAGGTCCGAAGGCCCCCCTCGGTTTAAGCTTCCGTGGGGGCCTAGCGGCGAAGCCATCTCCGAAGTAGCTCAGTATTTACTAGCCGCTGTGAAGACGGAGTCCCTTCAGAGCCCTTTGTTTTTGCCTTCGCGAACGGCCTTAGCGGGCGACGAAGCCCTAGACTTTTCTGCCTTCGATACGGCACCGCCTGCTTCGCTAACTTGGAGCGACCTGCAAGGTGGAAGACGAAGCCTGCGGGCTTCGAAGCTTGGACGGGCCGGTCGAGGGAGAGCGGGCTCCGATGAGGCAATGTCCAGCCGAGGGGGCCCTGGCCGAAAAAAAGGCAAGCGAGGGTTGGGGCCTCGCACTCGATTTTTCTTAGGCTTAGATACAGACTATACGTAGTTTGTTTTGAAGTATATTTGTAACATACTTCTCGATTGTCATTCAATGAATGAAGTTTATTATATTCGCATACTTCGTCTGTATGCTTCGCATTGTTTGGCTTCGAACGTTTTAGCTTGTCACGCTCGTACTGCGTATTACATTCGCACACCTCACATACATGCTTCCCCCTTTTGCTCGTGGCAGCTAGGGACTTAGCCGTTGCTGGTGCGGGGAAAAAATAAAGGATGCGAAGGGTGCGCTTTTCGGTGGCTTCAACGTATGGGGTCTTATTTGAGCGAAGGCCCATTCTGGGCTTCGAGCGCTTTAGTTTGGTGCGAAGCAGGGCTTCGGCTGCTCGGAATTTCATCGAGCGAAGTCCTCCTTTGGGCTTCGAACGTGCTAACTTGGTGCGAAGCAAGGATTCAGCATAACCAAATTTAGTGAAGCATGCTTCGGCATGCTAGGATTTGGATGCTGTGCGTGAGCGAGGCTCTGAAACGCACTTAGCTTCTAGCGAAGTATGACTTCGAGACGCTTAGGCGTACATTAGATTTTGACACGCGAAGCAAGGCTTCAGAGCGTGTTGATAACGAAGCAAGGCTTTTGAGCTTGATTCTGTAATGAAAATGGATGCTTGGTGTGGATTCACCGAACCTGTGATAATGTGAGCCACCTTCGGCTCTGGGTCACCTACGACCCTGGGCCACCTTTGACCCTGGGATGCTTCGGGTACGGAGCCCGGAATCCCTGGGATGCTTCGGGTACGGAGCCCGGGATCCCTAGGATGCTTCGGGTACGGAACCCGGAATCCCTGGACGCATTGGGCCATGGCCCGGAGTCCCTATTACTGCTACTGGCCCGGAGGCGCTGTGTAGCCTTCGGAGGGGTGCTCCGGATTTGCTACGGGCCCGGAGGCGCTGTGTAGCCTTCAGAGGGGTGCTCCGGATTTGCTACGGGCCCGGAGGCGCTGTGTAGCCTTCGGAGGGGTGCTCCGGATTTGCTATAGGCCCGGAGGCGCTGTGTAGCCTTCGGAGGGGTGCTCCGGATTTGTAAAGTGAAGCAAGGCTTCGGATATTAAATAAGGCGAAGCAAGGCTTCGATTTTTTAAATAAGATGGGGCAAAAACTTTCTGTAAGGGCGAAGCTAGGCTTCGAATTTTAAGGCGAAGCAGGGCTTCAAACATGATTGCGAAGTGGTAGACCGAAGTGGTACTTCGGATAACAGACGTACCTCGCAAAGTGGCTAAAGGTTGACCTCGTAGCCCCTGGGGCTTCGACGGCCTCCGACGTGTGGAGCGGAGCCCCATGCCGGAGGGTGAGCTTCGTTATGTGGAGGATGGAGGAAGGCGAGGATGGCCTTCGAGCTACACCCGAAGCCCCTTGCCGGAGGGTGCGCGAAGCTTAAAAGCTTCGAAGCTCCCCCCTCAGGCGTACTTCGAGTTGCAGACAGTGGCAGAGAACTTAGCTTTTAGTACTAAGTTCCCCACGGACGGCGCCAACTGTTGGAACAATTGCGTTAGTTCCAGCAGGTTTTTGTGTGGTGGAGTGTGATGTGGAGAATGAGCCTCGAAGGGCTCTAACAGAGGGAGAAAAAGGTTTATACTGGTTCGGGCCTCTCCGGGGAGATAATAACACTACGTCTAGTTGTGGTGGATTTAGCATGGTATGCCCTAGTATGGAGTAATAATTCCAGGGTCTCTTGGCCCCCTGGAGCGTGTCCCTGTTACAAGGGCTTGGCCTTGCTTTTATAGGCGCACAGGCCAAAGGAAAAGACCGGGATGCCCCCCATGAGCCCCAGGCTTACAGGGGCAGAGAGGGGAAAAGGGCTAGCTACGGTACAAAGGTACTTTGCAGCTTTATAGCTTTATAGGCGTGTTAGACTGCGCTAGGCTTTGACCAGCTAAATGACATACCAAGGGCGGCGGGGCCCCTGGTACGGCCTATACTTAGATATTTCCTGAGCTCGAAGTACGGGCCGGAGCCTTCCTGCAGAGGCTGCGGAGAGGGCTCCGAGGTGCACCCCGAAGGGGGCTTCGAAGCATGCCCCGAGCAAGGCTCCGAACAAGGCTCCGAACTGGAAGGCCTCCGAGCCCGGTCCGCCGAACCGGGGCCTCGAACTGGGCTCCCGGAGGGCAGCCTCCGGCACCTGCGCCCGGAGGCTGGCCTCCGGCGTCCTTTGCCCGGAGGGTGGCCTCCGGCAACCTGCGCCCGGAGGGTGGGCCCGAACTGGGGGCTCCGAGCTGGACCCCCCAATCTGAGGGCTCCGAAGCTACAGGCTCCGAAAGGCACCTTGGGACCTGAAAACAACACTTAGAGAGAAAACAAGCTCCGACAGTGCTGGGCTCTGGGCCGAAGGCTGTCGAAGGCTGACGTCATTTGGCCTCTGTTCAAGGGAAATATATTCCCCCAACAACAATTCTGAACACTAATCAACAAATCTGTTAGAATTCAGACTAGAAGTTTAGTACAAACTAGATCTCAATATTTAGCAAGTTTGAGTCCCAAGCCTTTTAGTGAAGCAACCAGAACAAAATTCAGCTGACAGACAAAAACTGAGAGTCTAGAAAAGATTTATGTCAATAGGTGTCCCCACTATTGCCTTTTCAGAAAAGTTATTTCCCACTATTCAGACACAGCAGGTAGACAACAATCCAGACTTATCATGTAATGGACCAGTTCAGGTGATCACAGGTACCTTCTTTCTCTTTACAGCCACAACATCCTCCTAACTAACCTCAAAAGGTATTCAGAACATCACTAAAGATATGACTGTTCATATGATGAACTTATAAAATTAAAACACTATTAAGAGAAGAAAATTGTTGTTCTTGGCAAAAAGAAGCAATCAAACTGAGAATCATCCAATAATCATGCTCCTATTCATAATCATATCAGAACTGATTGAAGTTCAGTATAAATAGAAAATTACTCTCTTGGCAATATTTAACACAAAACCAGTCATGTATTG
Organism: Zizania palustris; assembly: GCA_019279435.1. Lineage (NCBI taxonomy): Eukaryota > Viridiplantae > Streptophyta > Magnoliopsida > Poales > Poaceae > Zizania > Zizania palustris. The sequence goes on along the minus strand of JAAALK010000079.1, from coordinate 104,158,871 downwards.
TTCATAGTAAATGCTGCAACTTCACACAACATGGTCTGAACAAAACCGATGAATCAGAAACATTCTATCAAAAGATTGGCACTAGTATTGAAGAAACTTGTAAATGGAACATTGGAATGATGAACGACAAAAGTTGTAATGACACCAGATACAAGTTCTGCATCAAAACTTCACAAAAATAATCTCAAACAACTAGCTGTGACAACACTCTGAGAGAAACATAAGCAATTGAACAGAGTTGTGATAGGGTAATCAAATGATCATTCTGTTCAAACTAAATGTTGAAACATGTTGCAAATGTCAAAAATGGAACAACCAAAACATATACAACAGAAGTTGTATAAACATCACACATGAGTTCTTCAAAGAAATCACCATGAAAAAGCTCTCAAAGAACAATCCAGAACAGGCAGAAATAGGCGCTAGAACTAGTCATCGCTGCACTGTGCTATTTTTCGGATCTTGAACAGAGAAAGCAACTGGATTAAAACTTTAATAGTGTAGATAAAAAGTTTAGCCAAAAAAAGAGAGATCCCAGCCCATGGCTATGGACCTCTATTTATAGGCCAGCCATGGGAGGACTCTAAATTTTCCAAATTACATCAAGGTCCTATTCCTCTTAATATAATTTTGGAATTTAAGAAATCCTGAAAAAATATTAAAGGGGTACATTTACTCTAGACTATTACACAAAAATTAACTCTAATTTATTGGAATTAGAAACACTTAAATTGCGACGATTTTCAGCAAAAATCGACAAAACCTCTCAACTCTTTGACTCATGACACAACTTTGCAAATCTAAGCGTCAGCAAGCCTCTTCTACTCTCGATACCCTCGAGCCACCTGATTACTTGCACTGGCCTCCATTTCGCAGACTCGGTCATCATGCCGTCATGACCATCCATCTGTCCATGTCTTGCTCAGTCTCTTCGTGCACTCTTGAGATCTTCTCCAACTTCACCCACCCTTCCTGATCCTCCGGCATCGAGCTCCCCGCTTGACCCTTGATCACCCGCCGTCGATAGTTGGTCAGCATCTCCACCCTGCACATATGAGAAGCGCCAAAATAAGAACACGACACACCACCGAAAACCTCGGCACACAACCCTCATTCATATATCGAACCTTTCGATGCACACAAACCATCACTTAATCACTCGATCACTCAAACGCTCATCCTTGTCAATCACTCATCATAAAGACTGAAACCATAGTGTAACCCCACTTGGTTTCACAGATCCGTTGTCAGTGCAATCCTTGTTGGAGAGATGGACTTAAATGGGAAGTTGGTACATAATCCGGTATATTTTGTGTCAGAAGCCTTATCTGGAGCTAAAACTCGATACTTCGAATTGGAAAAATTCACTTATGCTTTGGTAATGGCTTCGAGGAAATTACATCATTATTTTTTGGCACATAATGTAATCGTACCAACTTCTTATGCTCTGGGAGATATGCTCCGAAGCAAGGACTCTACAGGGAGAATTGGAAAGTGGGGCGTTGAGCTAGCCCCCTTCAGCATCTCCTTTGTAGCAAGAACAACAATCAAGTCACAGGTGGTGGCTGATTTTGTAGCAGAATGGACCCCATCTGTAGTATGTGCTTCGGAGGAACCAAATGAAGGTGTTTGGACCATATACTCTGATGGGGCTTTTCAAGCATCCAGAGCACGTGCTGGAGCAGTCATATTTTCAACTTTAGGGCATAAAGCAATGTACTCCGCAAGGCTCAACTTTATGTCCACCAATAATATTGTGGAGTATGAAGGAATTTTGCTAGGCCCCCGCAAGGCACGTGCCCTTGGTGCTACAAGAGTTTTTATAAAAAACAGATTCCCTAATTGTAGCACGACACGTTGATAAAAGTTTCCAGGTTCAACATCCGCAACTTGCTATATATCTAGAAGAGATCCCCAAGATCGAAGGAGTATTTAAAGGGATCTCTGTCCGGAGCATGCCACGAGCCGACAATGTGCAAGCAGATATCTTGGCAAAAGCTGCAGCCGGGGCCCTAGATATTCTGGAAGGGGCTTTTTATGAAGAGCTTGCCTCCCCTTTGGTGCCCCAACTCCCTCCTGCAGAGGTTCTTTGCATACCAAGCACCAATTGGCGGAGTTCAATTATGGAATTATTGCAAGGCCAAGCTAATTTGCCCGAAGGATCGAAGCTATCAAGACTACAGTTAAGAATCCGAAATTATCATATTGTCAACGGTATTTTATACAAGGCCAGAGTATGTTCTCCCCTCCTCCGATGTATTTCCCAAGCCGAAGGCCAAGATATACTCCGAGAAATTCATGAAGGCCTTTGTGGTAGCCATCTTGCCTCTTGGGCTTTAGCTAGCAAAACACTTCGCCAAGGGCTCTATTGGCCTACAATAGTAGCTGATGCAGAGGCTTTAGTCCGCACTTGCCAAGGTTGTCAATGGATGGGAAGATGGAGTCATCGTCCACCAATACCTCTTCAAGTTCATGCTCCAGTATGGCCAATGGCCCGGTGGGGTATGGATCTCATTCGACCCTTCCCAATGTCAAAAGGCAGTTTAAAATTTGTAGTGGTAGCAATTGAATATTTTTCTAAGCGGGTTGAAGCAGTACCCCTCACAACTATCGGTTCGAAGAATGTACAAAAAAATTTCTGGCAAAATATCATTTGGAGGTTCGGAGTGCCTCGACAACTAACAATCGACAATGCCACTCAGTTTGATGCCGAACCCTTCAGAGAGTTCTGCGAAGGTCTTGGTATTGAAATGTGCTTTGAGCTATCCGTCATCCCCAATCCAACGGAGCCATCGAGTGAGCTAATGGTAATATTTTGTTAGGCCTGTATCGAAGAATAGTAGGATTAGCAAAGGGGCTATGCACTGAAGAACTTCTGAAGATTTTGTGGTCCATTCGGACCACTCAAGAAAGGTCCACAGGTTTCACCACTTTCAAATTACTATTCAGAGATGAAGCTATGATGCCGACAGAGCTCAAAGGAGGATCCCTTCGCACCATCGAACCTGAAATGGAAAATGAAAGACATATTTTGTTGTACCTAACTGAATAAACAAGGCTTCGAGCTATTGCTATCCTGATGAAGTATCAACATCAGACGAAGACTTGGTATGACCCGAAGATAAAGCTTAATGAACTTAAACTGTGTCATTTAGTATTGCGAAGCATTATCGCTTCGGGGAAATTAGGAAATAAATGGGAAGGACCATATATCATCCTTTGTTTAGGTCGCCTGGATCTTTTAAATTAGCTAATTTAGAAGGTGAAGAATTGAAACATGCATGGCATGCAGAGCACCTTAAACGATACTTCACTTAGGGTCTCCTTGTAATCATTTGTAAACACTTTCTAAATGAATAAAGCTTATGGTTCGAATAATGCATGCTTCTCAAGATGATTCCTACTCCTAGTGGATGCACTAGGGGATAGAGCTGATTGCAGAGGTAAGTATTATTCATTTGAACATAATTTATGTACTTCAAGCTACCTTCTCGAATCATCCGTTATGGTGGGAAAGTACCATGAAAAGAGGATTCCAAGCCACCGGTTTGAAAGCATCAATAAAAAGAGTCCAAAGAGACTAAATGATATGGATTCTGAGCAATCAGCTTGAAAGCATCCGTAAAAAGAGTCGAAGGTGACCATGAAAAATGGATTCCGAGCCACCAGCTTGAAAGCATCCGTAAAAATATTCCAAAGAGACCAAATGATACGAACTTCAAACAATTAGCTTGAAAGCATACGTAAAAAGAGTTCGAAGCGACCATTATAATCAGATCCTAATACATCCGAAAAAGTATCTGAAGCGACCACATCCGAAAAAGAGTACTAAGCTACCATTTACGGACTCCGAACCAATGGGTTCGAAGAAACCTACGAGGTACCTAGCAACCATCTATTCGAATTGTGGACTACGAGTCTTTAATTCCTTTTCAATATAATCAGGGGCTCCGAGCCTTCGAAAACAAAAGTTATTGAAATTGTATTCTTAGCTGGCATTACAATCATTGTGCGTAACCATCTTCACATGAAAATCGAAGGTGCTTACCCTCAAAGAGGGGCTAGGAGATAATGAGACAATTTCAAAGAATTTCAGAAACATTTCAGTTTATATTACTCAAATTATATTACATTAAGAAAAATCAGTGTCTAAGCCAAGGAGGAAGCGAAGACCCATTTGATCCCAAGAGCTAGATTCAGAGTTAGCTCGGCTTCGAAGGCGACTCGTTCTGGATCACGGGGTCTTCAGAACATTACGTTTAACTTGTTTCCCCTTCTTCGAAGTTCAGAAATCTCTTTGTTCTTGATGAAGCTCGGCACAGGTCCGAAGTCAATCGGGGCTACTCTTCGCTTGCTCCTCGTAGACCACTCTTCTTCGGACCAATCAATGTCCTTCGAAGATGAATACGCTATATTAACAAGTTTTCCCCCTTCTCCTCCTTAATGTAGGCTAATACTTCTTTACATATTTTGGGTATAACTTCTCCATGGCTCCCCCGAGGAATTGAAAATCAAGGACGTCTGTGAGGCCTTAACGCTTCGAAGGTAGCCCACTGTTGACAGAGCTCTTCGTTAACCTCTAATACTTCAAGCTCATCCAAAAAAGGTCGGAAAGACTAAAAACATTTCCAAATAAGTGTTTTTCATTCAAAAGAAAACAAGAACATAAGTTTTTACATAAGAGGAGCAGTAAGGAGAACTAAACCTTTGGGTCCGAAGGATACTTCCTGCTTGAAGGCTGCGTCCGCGCTTTCTTTTGATGGAGGCCTTCGTCGATCCACGCCTTCACGGTTGACCGGCCTTTAGCTCTCCAGGATGGCTGAAAAGCCTCCCAAGCTGTGACCACGTCAGGAGAAGGGATCAACAGATGGTCACCGCCAAAGCTAGCGGGGGCTGCTCTAGTCTCCGGTGAAACAGATAGTCTGATGTCCTCGTAGTAGCGAAGAACTCTAAGAGTGGCTACTTGGTCGAAAATCTCTCCGTACCGTGTACCCACATTCATCATTGTCTTCGCTGCTGCTTGGATCATCTTCATCTTCCGCAGCAAGGAGTCAATGGTAGACGACGAGGAAGCGCAGGAAGTTCCAAAATATTCTAGAACACCCCGGAGGATGTCCATGGTTTCGTAGGATGCGCTCTCACACTTTATTTTCTCTAAGGACAATGCCTTGTTTGATTTAGTCATTTCATAGATTAAAGAGGAGAGCTTGGCTGTTTCTATCATAAGGATAATTTTCTGTCCGAGCAACTTCCTCGCCTCTTCAGCCAAGACTTGTTGCTCTTCTCGGAGCTTGACAAGTTCAGCTCCCGAAGCTGCCTGCTCCTCTCAAAGCTTTTCAACTTCGGCCCGGAGCACTACCCGTTCAGCCTCGAGCTCCTCCTTTGCAGGTTTCAGCTTGGCTTTAGCGCTCCGCTCTGCCAAAGCCATCTCTTCCAAGCTCAAAGCTCGGTTCTCGGAGTTGGTAAGACTCCCTTGAAGAGCCATCACCTTCTCCTTGAGCCGGTTGCATTCTCGCTCATTTGACACTGCAGCTACTTAGCTAGAACGACATGCTGCAAAGGAAAAGAAGAGCAATGTAAGTAAATTATATATACGTGTTTAGATTAAACTAATTTTTGCAGGTGCTTTGTACCTGGTAAGCTGCCTGTTCGAGAGCAGCATCAAGCTCCGACCCTTCGGCCTCTCCAATGTGGGAGACCAAGTCAGTCTCCCTGACTTTGCGACTAGCTCGAGCTAGAGGCTCTAGCAAAGTCTGAAGCCCAGTCCTCCGTTCAAGAAGGGGTCTAGGAGAGGGAGCCTTGACAAGGCACTCCGATCCTCACCACTAGGATAAGGACGAGAGCACAATGAAGCACCGTCGGAGGCATCTATTGATTGGCCTTCGTTTGTTGACTCCGATGGAGTCCACCCTAGAATGGGCACAGGCATATGCCAACTTTTGTCTTTACCCTTTCTAGGATCTATCACCTCCTTCGGAGCTACCTCCAAAACTGGAGCCACCTCTTGTGCTGCAGCCGATGATGGCACCGAAGCTACCGCAGGCTCCGGAACAACTTCCCTAGAAGAAGCCACCTCCACAGGAGTCGATCCTATAAAACCAAAGGTATATGATATTGCTTAAATGGTGTAGGTAAAAAAGGGGGAAGGATGTATTCAACTGAGCCTTACCTCCGACATCTTGTTGCCGGATTAGCACCGAACTACTCGGAGGCTCAAACATCTGGCCAAAGTACTCTTCGGACTCCGGACTTCGAACCTAAGGAATGGCTATAAAGATTTCTTCGACAACTGCAGCTATCACTTCGTCCGGAGCCAAGACTTGGGCTTCTACAATCTCGACTCCAACTTCCGCCATGGTAGGAGCAACCTCCTAGGTAGACAGGACGTTTATAGTCTCCGCCTGCTTAGGGTTATCTTCAACCATCGGCGCCGCCACCATGCCGTCTCGAATGGAGACCTCACCTCCCATCCAAGACCCTTCGTCCTGAGCAAGAAGAGCCTCGAACTCCTCCGCCATCGCCATGTATATACCCTCTTCCTCTTCGGATTGCTCCGGAGATGAGACAGTTGATTTTGAAGGAGTAAGGGCCTTCGTCTTTCGGACCACCTTCTTCGCAGGCGTCTTCACCAGTCCCGAAGACCCCGCCTCAACCTTCCTTTTCTTTGGAGCCTGGTCCAGGGCAGACCAGTCTAGAAGGGTTGGGGGTTCAACTCCGAGCATACTCCATACTCGATTGAACCTTTCCCAAGTCCCAACCAACTTCACCCTCCGGTCCTTTTCAACGGGTGTTGGGGCTCCGAGAACCTTCTCCGCAGCCCGGACAATTTGTTCTATAGTCAAAGTAACACGTGGAGCTAAAAGATAAGATATCATTTGATTAAGTCACTTATGTAAAATCAATATTGTGTGCAAAACACTTTGATGCAGAATATATGGAGAGCTTACCTGTGGAGCTTGAAGGGATCTCCCGAAGTCCCCCTTCCGGGTTTTCTTCGAAGTTGATCGGCCAAGCGGCCATCAGAGGAGGGATTCGAAGGCCTATGAACTCCTCCACCAAGTCGCACATGCTCATGCAGCAACTCATGGAGTGCAACAATCCAAGGTGGACCTGAAGCTGGCTCGCCAAGGGCTCTACCAAGGCGCAATCCGTCCCTACTTCACCGTAGAACCAACGAAGAATCCAGTTGGAGTACCATCTGTCAATGATGACCTTCACTAGGAACTGATCCAGGAACTCATCACGAAGTTCGAAGTTGATGCTCCCAAGGCAACCACCATCTTCTCCCCTCCTAGTCCGGTAAAGGTCTTTGGCTAGCACGAAGCTTTATGGAAGGCTGCGAAGATCTCCGCTCTCCCAGCACATCCTTCAGCCAACATCGCCCTTTCGAAGATGGCCTTATGAGAAATTGTATTGGGAGAAAGTTGGGGCAGAGTGATATGAAAAAGCCTTTGTATCTCGAATAGGAAATCCACCATTGGGAGTCCCTATCCAGCTTCGAAGAATGCCTCGAACACTACCACCTCTCTGGCGCATGGTGCCGGGATCACCTCACCCCAGGCTAGTGCAACTTAACTCCGGGCCCCATCTTCCCGGCGATTGCCGCAACAATCGACTTCTTCGAGCTTGACGACGCCCCCAAGTTATACGATTGATCCATATACTTGGTAGATGCCAGACAGAGGTCGTGAGCACTGTCTAGTCGAGGGTTATCTGAAGGCCCCACTGCCGCAGCCACTGCCAGCGCTTGCTGCCGGGCCAAGGTCAAAGTAGGGATGGGAACTATGGGGCTAGTCTTCGCCATAGCAGGAAAAGAGTGTTTGAGAAAATGAGCTCACGAAGAAGAAATGTGAAATGTGAAAGCAGTCGGTAAAGTATCTGAAATTTACCTTTACTTTCTTATTTATAGCATGAGATTCCTTGTACTATATGTTACAACGCGTCGTTTGGTTGCCCTGTTACGTCCTCGATACTGTCAAAACTTGTAGAAATGTTTCATGATAAATTACAACCAATGGAGATGGGACACCCGTTAGCTTCCTTAGAGAGTAACGAATATTTTTCTGAGTCTATATTGGCTCCGCAAAGGATCTGTCTCTGTAGTCATCTTTGTGAACGTCTCCACACAGGATTTGGTCCAAATACTTTCCACTTCCAAATATTTGTAAGGATGGCAAAGTTTCTCAAGCTCCTTTATAAATTCTAAGCATTAAATTTTTTCTTGCGTATACTGTCCTCTTCACTACATATGCCATTCGGAGAGAAGTATTCAAGGGGCTACTGTTGGGGGAAAATATTTCATCCTCTAGAAGTCAAGGACACTTCCAGGTCAATACAAGCAGAAGAAACAAAGACATAAGCTTTGGTCTCTAAAGATCCTAAAAGCATCAAGGATCCACTGTATTCGGAGCCCTATACAGCGGAGACCTCCATCAAGGCTTCTGCGTGACGGAGCCTCCCGAAGCCTCTTCACCCGAAGGGGTATTGCTAGCGAGGATAGAAGATTTATCTTCTAACTGATTAGACTAGTTTTTTTACTCTTTTACCCCTATGAAGAATATTAAATAGTATCTTCTTAGTCAGTTGTAATTAGAGGGTAAAGAAGTCTTTTCCCTATGTATTCGGTCTATAAATACCCCTGTTCACTCTATAAAGGGTATCGAATACTCAGATATTCAATACACACTTCGAACTATCTCAAGCTATTATCCATCTCGGAGGCTTGGAATAGTTTGCTCAAATAGACACTTTGTTTGTTAAACACTTAGTTCTCTAAACCTGTTAGCGTAATCTTGTACGCCAATAGTTAGCACCGTCCGTGGGGAACCTAGTACAAAAACTTCGTTCTCTACTAATCCTTTCCTAGAGCCATGCCTCCTAAGACGAGCCTAGGGACTAGTCCCCTCCAGAGGTCTTCTCAGACATCTGGGTTGAGATCTTCGAACACCACCGAGGTCGGAGGACACTCCGTGGTCCCCCCACCTCAAACTCCCAAAAGAAATACTCTTCCTTGAGCATACGGAGCCCCTCTTGAGACTCTATCCATGCTCCGAACCGACAGAGCCTCTCTTGTGGCTTCGCCCATGCTCCAAACTGATTTATTCAGTTCTCAAGACCTGGAGGTCCCTTCCGGAGGAAATGAAGACCGACCTGATGACTTGGCAACCCATATGGCTCGTCTTCAGGCCGAAGTAGGAATGACTTGATGACAGTGCTAGTTTCCAAATTGAAAACGCGATAAGAATGACCATGGGTAGTGTAACCCAAAAAGATCTTGTCAGAAGACCGCGACTCAAATGTTTCCAAATTTCCATGTTGTAGGATGAAACATCGACAGCCAAATAGTCAAAGATGAGTAAATTTGGGTTGTCTCCCAAAACATAGCTCATAAGAAGTCATGTTCAAAATTGATGGCAAGAAAATTCTGCTTGGGATGTAACATGCTGTGTTCATGGCCTCAGCCCAAAATCTGCTAGGAGTCCTATGCTCATCGAGCATCGTGCTAGCCATCTCAACTAAAGTGCGGTTCTTTATCTCAACAACACCATTCAGTTAAGGAACCCACGAAGCAGAGAATTGATGTTCTATGCAATGCTCCATGCAAAAACTAACAAATAGACTATTTTTGAACTCAGTGCCATTATTACTTCGAATGAATTTCAAAGTACCTGGAAGTTCAGTAAAAATTCTCAAAGCTAAGAACCAAAACTGTGAAAACACTTCATTCGTGCAAGCCAAAAATAAGACCCAATAGTAGCAAGAGAAATCATCGACAATGACAAGGATGTACCACTTGCCTCCTAAAGAACTAACCCGAGAAGGACCTACAATAGTGTTCATATGGAAAAGTTCTCCAGGTTGTTCTGTCATCACCATTGAGACAGGTGAATGCGAAGCAGCAATCATTTTTCCATGTCGACAAGGAGCGTGTTGACACGGAAACGTGCCCCCGCACTTGGGTTAGTTTGACGATCCAAAAGAATGTGGAAACTTATGAACGAGCCTAAGCGTAACACAACACTGACGTCGCGTTCCGACTACCCTCGACAGTGGCAAGGGGGTGGAGTCGCTAGGTAATCAGATCACACAGAAATAATCCAATTAGCCAAAATATATATAGATAAAATATTCCAATCGGTCGAACGGATCCTGATTGGTTCGGAGTGTACCGTTCGAAGGGTCACTAAAGGGGGCCTTCGGAGTCTGGTGCGAAGGGTGCGACGAAGATAGCCTTCGGTGTTTGGGTCGATCTGGCCGAAGACGGGCTCCGAACAGTTCTTTGACGTGAAATCACTGTCGAACGATAGGGTTCGGTGCGAAGTCTCTGACACGACAGGAAATCTAACACAATGCGCTACCGCGACTTCGTCTGGTGCGAAGTGTAGGCGTGACGAGGCTCGATGCGAAGTACTGGTACCACTACTACAAACTGTCACTGTAGTGGCGTTGGGCAAAAACACTGTAGTGGTGGGCCATTAGATGCCCGCCACTACAGTTGCTGGTGCTGATGGCAGCACCAGCGCCCGCCACTACTATTAGTAAAGTAGTGGCGGTCGGTGCTGACGTCATCCCGGACCACCACTATTTTACCAATAGCAGTGGCGAGCGCTGGTGCTGCCCGCCGCTGCTACGCTGTCCGCCACTAAAGTATTGATGACATCACTTGCGACCGCCACTACTATTTTGGCTAGAAATGCATACCTTCTTCCTCCTCGATCTCTACCGGAGTTCGCATTTAATTTTGTCCGTACAATGGTGACAAAAATATAGATAAAGAGGGGGAGGCTTTGTTTTCGTTTCTTTTGAAGGCTTTCATTTTAGGAGGTAAATCCATGCCGAATCTCACATCTATTTTGTATTTAATCATGTATATAATGAGTTATTAGTGTTTTACTAATTTAGGGTTTGTGAATATAAATTTTTAAATAATCTTCCATTTACAGTGTTTCCTTCTCTCAAATGAACAAAAATGACCCTCCTCACAATTATTCATCACTTGTATATTGATTTACGTCATTTTAATCTCTTTTTTAATTTGATTTATGATTATAGATCTAGAGTTATGTTGTTTGGAGAGAGATAAACCAATGTAGTTAATTTATTTAATAATTTTTTTCTTCTTAATACATAGTTTGAATTAAAGCATTTTTAATTAATGTTGTTATGAGCGATAATAAATCAATATATTTTCAATTTGTAAATTACTAAAATTAACAATAATGAATTTATTAATATTTTTTCAAATAATATATGTTTGAGATGGAGCACATGTCCTGGATGTACTCGTCCAACGATGGAGATGTGGTGGCATATTTTAACAGAGTAACTGAATTTACTGAAGCCACCGCACAATATGATTCCCGTTAGAGTGAAGAGGCAATATATTGTCCTTGTAAAGTTTGTAAAAACGAAGCGATGTATCCATGTTCAGATCGGGAAACCATATGATTTCACTTGTTGAAAAATGGTTTCATGAAGAACTATTATATATGGACGAAACACAGTGAGATGGGCCAAAATCCTCCTGAAGATTCTGATGTGCCGCAAGATGCTCATCAACATAGAAGAGGTTGTGATCATACATCCGACATAACACATGATGATGTTGATCAACATGATGATGATGACGCCTTTGATGTGGAGGAACTGATGCGAAATGTTGCGCCTGAGGTGCTGTTGCAGAGAACTACAACCAAAGGACACGATAACTTTGAAGCACTTGACAAAGCATCAAAAAACCTTCTTTATGAGGAACGTCACGTATGCGATAAGCAGTATACTGTGTTGTACACAATTCTTGATCTTATGAAACTGAAGGCTAGCAATGGATGGTCTGACACTAGTTTTTCAGATCTTTTACAACTCCTAAAAAAGGTTTTGCCAAAACCCAATGGTCTACCATCTGATACGTACCAAGCAAAGAAGATGATTTGTCCGTTGACTTTGGGCGTTCAGAAGATTCATGCATGCCCGAACGACTGTATCCTATATCGAAAAGAGTATGGATTGTTAGAGAGATGTACGCAGTGCAATGCAAGTCGATACAAACATCCAAATGACTATGTGGAGGACTACAATGACAACCAGAAGAAGAATAAGAGGTTGTAGAAGAGGAATAAAAATGTTATTGCAGACCATCCTGGAAAAAGACGGAGAGGAAAGTTCCAGCCTTAGTAATGTGGTACCTACAGGTGATTGATCGCTTGAAACGTATGTTCTCTAATCCTAGAGATGTTGAACTATTAATCTGGCATTTCGCTGGGTGAGAGAAGGATGGAAAACTTCGGCACCCTGCGGATGCTAGGCAGTGAAAATCATTTGACCTGGCCCATCCAGATTTCTCGGACGATCCTAGAAATATCAGGATGGGACTTAACACAGATGGAATGAATCCCTTCAGTGAGCAGTACGTGGCCGGTCTTTCAATGCTTGTTCAACATTACATCATGGTTGTGCCATAAAAGAAAATACCTTATGCTTACTACTCTAATTTCCAGTCCAAAACAACCTAGCAATGACATTGATATCTTTCTAGAACGTTTGATGGAGGATATGAAACGTCTATGGGAACATGGTGTCTGTGTGTGGGATGAGCACAAGAAAGAGCACTTCAATCTAAGATCCATGATCTTTTGCACCATAGCTGACAACCCAGGACGTATTTCCCTAACAGGACATGTTAAAGGAAAGACATGTGTAGTGTGTGTGAACCAGACAGAATATATGCATCTTCCATCATTCGTTAAGACGATATATATGCGACACCACAGATTTTTACCAAAAACCCACAAATATCGAAGAAACAGGAACCATTTCGATGGTAAAATCGAGCTTGGACAGCCTCCACGACATCGAGATGGCAAATTTCTATTCGAAATGGTAAAGAATATCAAAGTTGTTTTCGAAAAGAAGAGGAAGAAATCTGAAAAAAATCAAAGGACGCTCCATTTAAAAAGCAGTCAATCTTCTTTAGATATTTTCCCTATTGGAAAGAGTTGGAGATTGGTCATGCTATCGATACAATGCACGTTGAGAAGAATGTCTTTGAAAGCACCATCGGTATTTTGTTAGACATACCGGGCAAATCAAAAGATGGACTCAAAGTATGAAGGGAGCTTCAAACTCTCAGAATTAGACCCGAGCTTCACCCACAGGAAAGGAAGGGCCAATGGAAAAATTTTCCTTCCGGCTGCTAGCTATAACCTCACAATTGACGAGAAAAGATCAATCTGCAGATGTCTACTTGGAATTAGAGTTCCAACAGGATTCTCAACGAATATAAAGAATATTGTCTCCATAGCAGATTTGAGGATGAGCGGCTACAACACTCATGATTGTCATGTTATGCTTGGGCTATTCCTCGCCATCACAGTAAGAGAAATCAAACATTCATTTCTGAAGATGGTGATCGACACTGAAGAGTTAAATGAATTACATAAACAAATGAGGGAGACTATGTGTCAGCTTGAGATATATGCGTACGAGCGTCTAATGGTTATCTTCAAGGGTTACGTACGAAATCATGCTCATCTAGAGGGTTCCATGATAGAGGGCTACACGACTGAGGAAGTCATTGAGTGCTACGCAGATTACATAAGAGATGGAAGACCAATAGGAGTTCCCGTGTCCCAGCACCATGGAAGACTCACCGGTAAAGGAACTAAAGGCAGGAAAATCATACGAGACAATAGCTACCAAACAATAAGAGAATCACATTATAGTGTAATGCATTAGTTGGCGATTATGAGACCATATGTTGAACAACACCTACAAGAGCTTCATGAAAAGAATGAAGATTGCGATGAACAATGGAGTATGAAAGAACAGAAAATTCATTTCACATCATGGCTGAGGGATCTAAACCTTTCGATTGGAGAAACCGACGAAGAGATGATGATAAATAAATTGTCTTACGGTCCATTGAGCATGGTTAAAACATGGAAAGCATATGACATTAATGGTTTCACATTATATACCAAAGCAAAGGATCAAAATAATTAGCGCCAAAATAGTGGTGTCAGAGCAGATGCAGAAGATACCACTGGACAAAAGAATGCTTACTATGAATACATCGAAGAAATATGGGAACTTAACTACGGGAACTCTATAGAAATCCATGTATTTAAGTGCCAGTGGGTCAGACATCCAGAAGGTGTGGAGGTGGATGATTACGGGTTTACGATAGTTGACCTTAATAAGGTGGCTTATAAAGATGACCCTTGGATACTCACTCAATCCGTGGCACAAATATTTTACATACTTGATCCTAAAGATGAGAAAAAATACATCGTTTCTCCAGGAAACAAAGAATTGTTGGAGTTGATGGAGTCGAAGACGAAGAAGAATACAATCAGTTTGATGAGGTGCAGTTTTTCGTTGACATATCAAGGATCAATGTGGTTGAAGCAAAACTGTCATTTGGCAGTGTGATTCCTTATCTACGCACCGATGGCGATGGAAAATTAGTGCAAGGCTAGATCATTTATGTTTAGCGTGCGTATTTGTAAAATCAATTATGTCATTTTGTTTAAGATATTGGTAATATAGGTTATTATTTCATTATAGTTAATATATGTATTTTTATGATGTATTTTTATTGTTAAAACATGTTCAAGATCAAACGAGGATTTAATTAAACATCAATAGAAAATTTTTGAAATTTTTATTATTTAATTATAGTTAATACATGTATTTTTATCATCCAATTCAATCATTGATATGTTGTTCTCACTATCGCCGTCGCGTGTATTTTCTTATTCAGGAACATGGAGAGCAGTTCATATTGCCTGATGATGCCGAGTTGGTTGAGGATAGGCAAGTTGAGGCTTTCATCTGTTTAACCGGAAATGGGTTGGGTTTGTGCCGAGGAAGAAGAAGAAGCTCCAAACCATATATTTCTTTTGGGTTTGACCAGTAGTGTGTTTCGATGTGTAAGCTGGTTTCCTCAGCCCGGACTTGTGTTTGTTTACATGCTTTCAAATAAACGTGATGTGTCAAGCGAGCCCCCGCACCACTGCGCTACAAAGTCTCAATCATATCGTAACAACATGACAAGTCTTGTCTTTTTTAGAGTTTATTTGATTTTTTGAGGATTAAAAAACTCTAAAGATACATGTTGTCGATCGACTGTTTTGGCAACCTACATTTTTTATGATGGTTTTAAATTTATTGGATAATAACTAATAATAGAGTCAAAAACATTAATATGGTTTTTCTATAAATTTTAGTTAATTATTTCATGTCTTGTAGTTCAAATTTAACTTATTTTGACTTTGATCATAAAAACACACTTAGTGAAATAAAAAACAGTAAACTGAGAAATAAAAATACCAATTTTTTTAATACATGTCTAACGTAAACCAAGGCAGAAAATGCCAATTTTTTAAAAATTTATAAGTTATGATGTATTTTTATTGTTAAAAAAATTCAAGTTCAAATGAGGATTCAAACATCAATAAAAAACGTGCTGAGAATTAGAACAGAAATGAAAAAAAATGTTTGGAAGCCAGCAGCAAGGTTCAAACCTCAAACCTCCTGCCAACAGCAAGGTTCGAACCTCAAACCGCATGGCCCCAAGTGAGCCCCCGCACCACTGCGTTACCAAGTGTTTCTCGACATTGTAGGCAGTGTATACTAGATAATCCCTACTACCCATATTAGTAGTGGCGGGCACGTGTAACCACGTGGCGGGCATGCTGACGTCACCAGCCCGCCACTGCTAATCCTTTTAGTAGTGGCGGTCGCATGACATCATCGGCCCGCCACAACTAAGCCGAGTGACGTAAACTAAGGCAGAAAAATACCAAATTTTTAAGTTTGATAAGTTATGATGTATTTTTATTGTTAAAAAATTCAAGTTCAAACGAGGATTTAAACATCAATAAAAAAGTGCTGAAAATTTAAAAAGTACAAAACAGAAAAGAAATGTTGTTTTGGCGCCAGTAGCAAGGTTCAAACCTCGAACCACCTGCCGGCAGTAAGGTTCGAACCTCAAACCGCCTGCCGACAGCAAGGTTCGAACCTCGAACCGAATGGCACCAAAGCAACCCCCCGGCACCACTGCGCTACAAAGTCTTTCTCGGCAATGTGGGTAGTGTATGCTAGATAATCCCTACCTCTACCTGAAATTATTTGCATTTAAATACCAATTTCTGTTAATGAAAAATACCAATTTTTGCAATTAGAATATTGGTGTTGTATTTTTATTGTACAAAAAGTTTCAAGTTCAAAGGAAGAATCAACTATAGGTTTTGTTTTCAAACCTGAGTCATTTCATCTCTAAACCCTAATTCATCCCTAGAGAATCTCAGGTTTCTTAACGCCCTACATGATTATTTCCTCAAAACAATTTTATTTTTTATGACATCTATGGATCGATCATATCATAACAACATTGCAAGTCTCATCTTTTTTAGACTTTATTTTATTTTTTGAGGATTAAAAAACTATAAAAATACAAGTTGTCGATCGAGTGTTGTGGAAACCTACATTTTTTATGATGGTTTTAAATTTATTGGATAATAACTAATAATAGACTCAAAACATGAATATGGTTTTTCTATAAATTTTGGTTAATTATTTCATGTCTTGTAGTTCAAATTGAACTTATTTTTGACTTTGATCCTAAAAACACACTTAATGAAATAAAAACAATAAATTGAGCAAGAAAAATACCAATTTTTGCAATTAGAATATTGGTGTTGTATTTTATTGTACAAAAGTTTCAAGTTCAAAGGAAGAATCAACTATAGGTTTTGCTTTCAAACCTCAGTCATTTCATCTCTAAACGCTAATTCATCCCGGAGAATCTCAGGTTTCTTAATGAAATAAAAAAGTAAAGTGAGGCAGAAAAATACCAATTTTTTAAATTTGATAAGTTATGATGTATTTTTATTGTTAAAAAAATCAAGTTCAAACTATAATTTAAACATCAATAAAAAAATGATGAAAATTAGAAAAGAAATGAAAAAAAAATTGGATGCCAGCAGCAAGGTTCAAACCTCAAACCACTTGACGGCAGCAAGGTTCAAACCTCAAACCGCATGGCACCAAAGCAACCCCCTCACCACTGCGCTACAAAGTCTTGCTTGACAAGGTAGGCAGCGTATGCTAGATAATCCCTACTACCCATATTAGTAGTGGCGGTCGGTGACTTGAGCGGCCCGCCATTACTAAGTCTTCGACCACCACTATTATGAGAAATAGCAGTGGCGGGCATGGTGACGTCAGCGTGCCCGCCACTACTATACTGGTAACATATAGTTTTTTGCTCCCGCCCAGACTAAACCCTAGTAGTGGTGGTCGGTGACGTCAGCGGCCCGCCACTACTACGAGAAATAGCAGTGGCGGGCATGCTGACGTCAGCGTGCCCGCCACTACTATACTAGTAATATATAGTTTTTGGCTCCCGCCCAGACTAAATCGTAGTTCATTTGCAAATCAAACACCCACCGTCCCCCTCGGAGACCACCGCCACCACTGTTTCCCATAACCATCACCAGAGCCGCGCGCTGTCGGAGACTGTCGCCACCACCAGAGACCGCCGCCAACCTCGGAGACCGCAGCCACCCTCGGAGGCCATCGCCGCCGCCGTTTCCCGATGCCATCACCGGAGCCGGCCCGTCGCCACCGTCGGAGCCCGCCACCGCCCCCCGGAGCCCTTCACCGTGTGCCA
>JAAALK010000079.1:104098980-104132817 GCA_019279435.1 Zizania palustris | reverse complement strand
TGACGAGTACTAGGGAACACTTATTGAACTTGGTTTAACTGTTATTACTATCGCTATTCCTTGCTACTTACTTTGCCTTCCAAGCTACACCTTCTCTTGGTCAGGACAGGTTCACATCTTGCAATCGCCACCACCCAACACTTGGTTCATCACCTGTAGGCCAGTGACCTCACTGCGGCGTGGTAAGAACACATGCAAGCGTGGGTAAGGCGCTTGACAGATTGCTTCCACCACACACCACCACCCCACCTAGTTGCTTTCCATAAGGATTATTCTTTGTTGCTTGTCTTTTCACTAACATGGCAGATAACAGCGGTACCCCTCCATCTGATTTTAATGACTGTGTCTCACGACGTGCTCTACTAGAGTCTCAGCGGCAGACCCAACATTCCATCGAACGTCTCGCGCGTACTGTGGCTGACCTAGTGGACCGGATGACTGCCCTGGAGACACGATTGCCTGCTGCACAAGCCGACGACGACAATGTTGAGGAGGAAGACGATCATATTGAAGAGGAAGACGACCTATCCTATGCCGGGAACAATGACATTGACCCTGACGAGGCTGCACGTCATCCCTTTCGGTTCAATCATCAAGGTATGGGCGACCACCGCAACCGCCATCCACGAGGTAACAATGACAACCGCAGGAACAATGATCCCTACTCCAAGGTAAAATTTTCAGTACCTCATTTTGCTGGCACCTATGATCCAGATGCTTATTTAGATTGGGAGATGTCAGTCGAACAAAAATTTAATGCCCACATGGTTCCTGCTATCCACCACGTGCGCTTAGCTACTAGTGCCTTCACTGGATATGCTCTTCTTTGGTGGACTGAAATAGTTCAGGTTGGCAATGAACCACAAAATTGGGGTATGTTAAAACGGCAAATGCGTGGTAGATGGGTTCCTCCCTCATATAAGCGTGATTTGAGAAAAAAATTGTAGCGCCTAAACCAAGGAAATAAATCGGTAGAGGAGTATTATCAGGAGTTGCAAATAGGTTGCATGCGTGCTGAAATTGAGGAGGACAATCAGGATAAAATGGCCCGTTTTTATGGTGGTTTAAGACGTGAGATTCAGGATATCATTGATTATAAAGAATACAATACTATCACTCGTCTTTTCCACCTTGCTATACTTGCAGAAAAAGAATTGCAGGGTCGCCAACAACCACAACGCAGCATGAGGACCAACATTGGTGGTGCCACTTCACGCTCAAGTGGGCAGCAGCAACGACCACCACCACCTTCTCGACTGGCGGCTACATCAGCACCTTCTACATCTACAGCCCAGGCTGAGAGCTCCAAGGCTGCAGCATTCAAGGCGCCAGCCAAGCCCACCTCCTCGGCGGCCTCTACCACATGTTCTACAGCGATCCAGTGTCATCGATGCAAAGGATTCAGCCACGTTATGAAGGACTGCCCTAGTCAGCGGGCTTATATTGCTACGGAAGACGGTGGCTACGTAAGTGCTAGTGATGTTGAAGATGAATATGCACTTGCTGCTGACATTGCAGGAGATGACGATGCATCCGACGATGACGCTCTTTTTTCACCGGATGCCTCTGCCGACCATGAAGCACTTATTGTACAACATGTTTTAAGCACTCACATGGAGCAGGACGACCGGTCACAACGGAACAATCTTTTTCAGACCTTCTTCATCGTCAATGACCGCCGTGTACGTGTCATCATCGACAGCGGTAGTTGCAACAATTTGGTGAGCACGACATGGTAACTAAGCTTCAAATTCCCACACGTGTGCATCCACACCCTTACCACGTGCAATGGTTCAACAATAGCAGTAAGGTCAAGGTAACACAAACTGCTCACATCAAATTTTCCATTGGTACATACTTTGGAGTTGCTGATTTTGATGTAGTACCAATGCAAGCATGTTCTCTGTTACTTGGTAGACCTTGGGAGTATGATACTGATGCTACACACCATGGTAGGAGCAATAAGTACACATTTACGTATAAAGGAAAGAAAGTTACATTGCTTCCTATGACTCCTGCTGAAATTGTGAAATTTGAACAAGAAAACATGCTAGGGACGCACAAAAGAGCAAACAACCTTGTGAAAATCAGCTAGTAGCTAAAACGCTTTCGAGGCAACAGAAAGATAAATTTGCTTCTCCTTCTTCATCACAAGTTATTAATCTGAAAGGACGTGTCATGCTTGCAACTAAAACTGACCTTGCTGAAATTTGTGATGATACTCCCATGATATATGGCTTGATTTGCACGAACGTGCTGTTTTCACTTGCGAACATTCCTAGCTCTGTTCCTGTTGCAGTCACTGACCTTTTGCAGGAGTTAAACGATGTTTTTCCTGCTGAGATACCACCCGGGCTGCCACCGATACGCGGCATCGAGCACCAAATTGATTTGATCCCGAGAGCGTCTCTTCCTAATCGTGCAGCGTACCGTACCAATCCAGAGGAGACAAAAGAAATTGAGCGCCAAGTACAGGACCTTCTTGATCGTGGGTACGTCCGTGAAAGCCTTAGTCCTTGTGCAGTACCCGTTCTTTTGGTGCCTAAGAAAGATGGTAGTTGGCGCATGTGTGTTGATTGTCGTGCTATTAATAATATCACCATTCGATATCCACTACAACAAAACAGGCAACTTCCGTCGGCCAAAGCCGACGGAAGTTGCCCTTTCCCGACGGAAGAAGCCAACTTCCGTCGGCAAAACGCTATCTTCCGTCGGCCTTTGGCCGACGGAAGCGAGGCGACGGAAGTTAGCTAACTTCCGTCGGCCGCCGACGGAAGTTAGCTAACTTCCGTCGGCGTCACGTGGCCGACGGAAGTTAGCGCCGAACACTGCCACGTCAGCAGGGGGGCTCTAACTTCCGTCGGCCAGGCTGGCCGACGAAAATTAGGGGCATCTAACTTCCATCGGCTAGGGCCAAAGCCGACGGAAGTTAGCCTTTCTGCCCACGTGGCCGAAACCAGCTAACTTCCGTCGGCTATGGTCAAAGCCGACGGAAGTTACCTGGTATTTTTTTTTATTTTTTCCTGGTTCCCCTACTCACACTCACATCCAACCACAATTTCAATCACATTCACAATACACATCCAAATTCACATTTCACATCCAAAATCACATTCAAACTTCACATATATCATCCAAAATCACATCTCACATCCAAAACTTCACACATCACATCCAAAATCACATAACACAACTTAATTCACAATCAAAGTCACAATACACATCCGCATTCACATATACCATCCAAATTCACATACAAAGTCACATAACATATCGAGATTCAATCCAGGTTCATTATACACATCCATACTCACTGATCGCCCACATTTGGGTCGTGGGCGCCGCCGCTGCTTCCCGCTTCGTCCACATTTGCCCCGGAGGCTCCATCTTGACCAGGCGTACGGAAACACTGAAGAAATAGACAAAATTAGAAACGAACTAAACTACCCTTCTAAACGCTAACTTAAGTATTTAGGAGGTACCTCAGGTGATGTAGGAGATAGTGGTGGTGGCGGGGGAGGTAGTGGTTGGAACATGGACATGTCAAATCCACTGTTTTGCTGGGCTAGTTGCTACACATGTTGTAATGTAATCAGTTAGTTCTAAACCTATTTCTGAATACTTTTGAACTGCAACACTCTAAAGTAAGCTTACTTGGATCATCGACTGCTGTTGTGCTAAGCAGGCGGTATAGTACTCTTGTTGTTTCATGTAGTGCTCGCCGCGCCGCCTCATTTCCTCCCTCATCCGAACCATCTCCGGGGTTTCTTCTGAGCGACGACGGCTGGAGCCAACTCCGACGGAGCTCTGTGACGACTGAGCTGACTTCTGAGCTCTCACCGCTCTCGAGTCAATAACTCCATTGAACATGGAGTACCTGCAACATTAACAGGGGTTAGTTACCATCACAATACCATACACAAAACATTAATAAAAACACTGTCTCACCGTCCATGGCTTTTGCCACCTCCGCTTTAGTACACGGCCATTTGGTCCACAGGTTCTCTCCGCCAATCATAGTCCTCTCCATGGAGTCGAACCATGTGTTCACCATACTGCGCCTGCAAAAAACATGTCCGATTAGCTAGACGCAGAAAAATGAAATTACGTCAACTCTTAATAACATCTCACCAAATGGTCCGTGGCTGTCTGGCTACACAAGACATCTGGCTGTGTCGGATCGCTTCCTTTGTGACAAGAGGTATACACCTCTATGTCACTTGGCACGTTGCCAGATTTAGCTTCCTGTACATTAGAAATGAGTTAGTCGCATTACAATGTATCTATAGCTAGAGAGTGACAGATCGGTCTTACCAAGCGTTTAGCGTGGCGAATATGTCCGTCGGCACCATATCTGTGCTTCGGATCCGTCCCGCGGCATTGACTTTTCTGCTCGGAAGTCTTCTTAAATGCGGCTGAAGACCAAATCTTGCAGAATTCGAAATAGGCGTCTTCGCGGTTTGCAAACCACGGAATCCTCACCTGAACAGAGATGCTATTTGTATTATATGACAACAAATCTCAACAATCGAAGAGTAAAAAGTTAGAATTGTTTACCGAACGGTATTCTTCTTCAGTCAAATAAATTGATGATGAGCCCGTCGCCTTGCTCATTCGTTGCCCTAGCTTCTCCTTGTAGTAAGCATTGTTCGCTTGAATGCGGGCATACGAAATGGCGTCCTTCACCACCTTATGTGCATTGTTGTTGAAGACTTGAAGCGCATGGTTATGGTGATTGCCGACTTCTGGCAAGAAAAAGCGTAACTGCAAAAGTAATGATTAGTACAGTGTTGTAACTCGAAAAGCCTAAAAGTAGATTGAAAAAACACTTGCATACCCAGAAGTTATGAGACACCGCCCCCTGAGCAGTTCCGTGGCGCCCGTCAGGAGCGAACCGGTACTGGTCCCATGTCTGGCATAGAACCCGCTCACCGGTCGGCATTGTCAGCACCACTGGGTAGTGCAGACGGCACAGGTTACCCAATATCTGGTTAACCTGCCTGACCCTCGAAGTGCCGTCGAACCGAGAGTCAATCCAAGATCTAGAAATACATAATAAATAAAGTTAATTAGTTTAGTGAAAGAAATTTTTTGAGAACAAAAGCAAAACAACAGAAGAGTATTACACTTACCCTTCACCAACAGGCGTAATCTCGATCTTGGCTCCACCGGAAGAGACTACTGGTGGAGCGACCAAGTGGCTCGTCCTGAAAGATACCGAGGACCCGCCGGCAGCCTCAGCACCTTCCTCCTGACCCGCACCCTCCGGGAGATCCCCCTGCCCCGCACCCTCTGGGTCATCCCCCTGCCCCACACCCTCTGGGTCATCCCTCTGTGCCGCACACTCTGGGACATCCCCCTCTTGCCCGCCACCCACCGGATCATCCTCATGACCCGCACTCTCCAAGTGTTCTTCCTCCTACAAAACAGTATTGAAACAATTAGTAATAGTTTATAACTGGCATAAAAAACAATCTGAAAGTTACCTCCTCATCTAGTTGAAATGCAATAGGCCGACCAATTAATGTCGGATCTATGCATCTCAGGAGCTGCTCTTGACGACGTCTGTTTGAAGAAGAGGAACTACCCTGGAATAGGGTGTCCTCCTGACTCGTCGGTGTACTCGCCGGAGTACTCGCCGATGAACTCCCCAAGCGGAAGAGCTTCCTCGTGACACTCTTCATCTTTTTCGACATCCTGTTCAAAATAAGCACAAACAAGCATTTATTAGTAAAGAAGGTTTGTACATATGAAAAAACATGTAATATGAAGTATATTGCATATCCATGAATGAAAACAATTACTTGTCAATTATCATCAAAATCAGGATCAATCTGTCCTTTTCTCCCCAAAGCACGCCATGTTACTTTTTTCTTCTTATGTTGGTGTTTCCTTTTCTCGGGAACTGCCACATCATTAGAATCGTCGAGAAAAGAATCTGTCGACGATTCTGACTCTACATTAAACGAAGTCGGCAATTCATCATCTTGATAATCCTCATCGACCTCTTCAACCTCCAATTGATAAGCGTCATCACTAGGGGTGTGTAGACGTTCCCGAGGATTCACTTTGTAGACTACCCACCAAGCACTTAGTTTTTCACATGGGTAGGGCATATAATACACCTGCTCGACTTGGTGAGCAAGGACAAAATTGTCACAACTAGATAATCATTCCGCGTGTTTGACTTCAACCATCCCAAATTGGTTTTCACGAGTACCATGTTTAGGGTCGAACCAATCACAATCGAAGAAGACTACTTTAATCTCCTTATTCCCGGCAAATTTGTACTCGATTATATTTTTGATGATTCCATAATACATAGTTTCGTGTCCTTGTCCATCAACGACCCTTGTAACAACACCAGTATTAGTTGTTGCCGCTAGAGGTCGATATGCTTCAAATATAGTTGAACGGAAGCGGAAACCATTAACATCATAGCGACCGTAACTTTTGGCACTAATACTCCCGTAAGAGAGCTGTCGCAAGTCTATATGTACATTGTCAGCGAGCACGCACTGCAAATCATAAGAGATTATAAGATAATTAACCTAGTAGAGTAAAATAATACGTGTCAGAAAAGGTAAGGATTTACATGTTCTCTGAACCAAGTGAGAAAACTAGGCCCGCCATTTACTCCTTCTCGACGCAATTTATCTAATTGCTTCTCCGTTGGTTGACGACCAGACGTCAAGTATTTCGAATCAAACATATTGTCAATGTAACGAATAGGTAAAGAAACGGGTATAAAATTTGGAGGTAAAATATAAAACTAAAACGAATCACTTACGCGAAATATTGTTCCATCTCTTCCATATTTGAGTACATGTAGAGCAAGGCATTTGTTCGTTCTTCCTGAGTTACATAATATGTCGTGGAAACACCAACATTTATGCCCTTCCACCCAAATATTTGGAGATCACTACAAGGATGGTCTTCATCCATATGGTACCGTGTAGCAGGTGTGTTGACATTGTGATGCTCAGCGAAGTATACACTAGTGAAGTATGCTATCTCTTTCAATTTAAATTCTTCTGCGATGCAACCTTCAACTCTGGCCTTATTACCAACCATCGCTCTAAGCTTCTTTAGGGACCTTTCAATATGATACATCCACCTATCTTGCACAGGGCCACCTACCTTAGCTTCATATGGCAGATGAACCAGTAAATGTTGCATTGGATTGAAGAACCCTGGAGGGAATATTTTTTACAGTTTACATAAAAGCACCGGGATCTCTTTCTCTAGCATCTCCATCATATCTTTCTTAATTTCTTTCGCACAAAGTTGTCTATAAAAATGGCTCAGCTCAGCTAACGCCTTCCACACATCATCATTCAGGTACCCACGAAACATTACAGGAAGGAGTCTTTCCATTATTATGTGGTAATCGTGACTTTTCAATCCATTTAATTTCCCTCTCTTCAAGTTCACAGCTCTTCTAAATCCCGCGGCGTAACCATCTGGGAATTTCAAATTTTTCAACCACCTCATTACTTGTTTTTTTTCTTTAGGTTTTAAACAAAATGGGGCACGTGGCTTGCCACCACTATTCGTCACCTCAAGGGTTGGTCGATTACAAATCTCAGCTAAATCTCTTCTCGCCTTTACATTATCTTTTGTCCTGTCAGTAAAATCCATACATGTACTTATAATGCTTTCACCAACATTACGTTCCTGATGCATAACGTCAATGTTGTGCATCAGAATTAGTGATTTGACGTACGGCAGTTCCCATAAACCACATATATGGGTCCAATTATGTTCGGTTCCGAATCCTACAAATCCATCCTCATTTTCATTAAGGACCAACTCATTCAGCATATCAGCGATTTCTGAACCATTTAAACACCTTGGTGGTCCCTTTACAACAATGCTGTCCTTCTTGAAATTGTTCCTCTGTAACCTAAATGGGTGATTCATGGGCAAAAATCATCTATGGCAATCAAAGTAACAAATCTTTCCCCCGAAGTTCAGACGGAAACAATCTGTGTCCTTCGCACATATCGGGCATGTCAACCTTCCATGACAACTCCAACCAGAAAAAATACCGTATGCCGGAAAATCGTGGACCGACCACAGATACGCAACTCAAAGATTGAATTTTTGTTTCTGGTCATAGTCATATGCTTCAACTCCTTTCCACAATTGTTTCAACTCTTCAATTAAGGGCTTCAGTATCACGTTTAGTCGTGTTCCAGGATGATCTGGACCGGGTATAATGAGACACAGGAACATAAATTCATATTTCATACAAAATGAAGGTGGAAGGTTGTATGGAATAGCAAACACGGGCCAACAAGAGTACGACGATGCCGTTACATTGAAAGGCGTGAATCCATCAGTTGTCAACCCGATGCGAACATTCCTTGCATCACTAGCAAAGTCTGCATCAAAATCATCTAGAGCCTTCCATGCCGCACCATCAGATGGGTGCACCATTACTTGATTATTCTCACGTACACCTTCTTTATGCCATCGCATATGTCTAGCGGTTTTCTTTGATAGAAACAATCGTTTCACCCGAGGTGTAAGAGGCATGTAACGAAGTTGCTTATGAGCAACCTCTGTCGTCACCTTCTCTCCGTCTTCATTTACGACCTCTACGAATCTCGGTTTACCACATTTTAAGCATTTCACCTCATTACTATGTTCTTTCCAGAACAGCATACAATTATCTCGGCACACATCAATCTTCTCATACTCCATACCGAGAGCAGAAAGCATTTTCTTTGACTGATACATGTCTTTCGGCACCTTATGGTTCTTAGGAAGGATATCACTGATCAGATTCAAGAGCTCCTTATAACAATTGTTTGAAAATGCAAACTTTGACTTAATAGCCATAATACGAGTCACGAAAGCGAGAACGCTTACGGTGGTGTGCTCATGCAATGGCTCTTCTGAAGCTCGAAGGATGTCGAAAAACTTTTGAACCTCCGGTGTTGGAGGATCCTCGGGGTTTGATTCAAACTCCGGTCGTATAGCATCAACCATCTCATCCATCCTATCGTCAGCAACGCTATCATCTTCTTCTTCCACTACTAA
The DNA here is from genome assembly GCA_019279435.1 of Zizania palustris. Lineage (NCBI taxonomy): Eukaryota > Viridiplantae > Streptophyta > Magnoliopsida > Poales > Poaceae > Zizania > Zizania palustris. Next base: position 104,123,769 of record JAAALK010000079.1, on the reverse strand, counting down.
TACCGTTTTTTCACGGCCTGTCTCGCCGTGAAAAGACCAAACTTCATAACCTGGCACGAAACCATATTTGCAAATATGCAATGACAACGTCCTCTTGTCTTGCCAACGAGAATTTCTGCACTTCATGCATGGGCACCTCGCGCCAGTGTTTGTTGTCAAAGCGAATGCACGATCAACAAATTTCTCAGCGTTGATTACCCACTCCCTCGTGTGAGCTCCACTTTTCATCCAACCACTATACATCCACCGTCGGTCGTCCTCAGCCATTCTATATGCAAAACATTCATTCAATCAAGAAGATTCACGCACTGGCCGCTATAAAAGGGCTCGCAACATACACACACCCTGGCCACCCCCCGCCTCCGCCTCCGGACAACGGAGGGGAAGCAGAGGCGGCCGGGCGGCTGGCGACGCCTAGAAGCTCCAGGCGGGCGCCTAACTCCACCCAGGCGAGGCGATTCACCATGGCGTCCGGCGGTGACCGCCTGGACGTCTAGTCGGCGCAGACGATGCCGTGAAAACCATGGTCTATAGGAAAAGATAGGTCCTAAACCCACCCAAGAGTGACCGACAAAATGTGGTATTTATGACGAGCCATGAGTCCGAACGAAATTTCAGCAGCATAACCCCGCTGTTCTCCAATTGCACGCCTGATAGTGCTGCAATGGAGAACAACAAGGTTATGTTACTGAAATCTCATTCGGACTCATGACTCATCATAAAACCACGCTCTGTCGCCCACTCTGAGGCTGTCCAAAAAGGGACAATTCCGGACCTACACATCTCACACGCATGACACGTGTGAGACATGTTGGTCCGAAACGGGTGACGCATAGGTTTCGTTACACTATCTACGTTGTTGTAAAATAAAAAATTGCTTACGAAAAGAAATATATATAATAAAGTATATATATATATAATATACTAATCACCCAATGAAATCATGCATAATTTATACATAATATCGCAACATATATTGCATATGAAAAAAGAATATCACATATAAAACAAGATTCATACTATCATTCAACATTTCCTACCTATACACGTCTATTAGAGTGTATCTGCTCATGCATACCAATTACAAAATTCATAAAATTAATGTATGATCATGACGGTCTAAAATATCAAATAATCAAAGCCACTTAATTTGAGTGTTTTAAGTCCTTTTGTAGAATGCATGTACAAGTGTTTTTTCTTAACTATAATAGTACAAATTAAAAAAAGATATTAGTGGACTATAAAGCTATCTATATGTCTCCATAATTTAATATCGGAATAATCCAGCATATCAATCATTTAATTCATCAATTGACAAAATTTAATCCATATCTATATCTATACGTCTCTACCAATTCAATTTACCAATGAAACAATTCACAAATAAAAAGCGAAAAAATTCGTAAAGCGGTGAAAATAATTACTTTGTGATTTGTGTAGGCCGGCGGACGGCGACGGCTCGCGGCGGTCGAATCGGGGACGGCGGCCGGGACGGGTGGCGCTGGCCGGGACGGCGGCGATGGCCGGGAGGGGCCGGGGCGGTGGCCGGCGGTCGAGGCGGCCGGGAGGCGGCCGGCCGGGCAGGCGGCGGGCGGGCGGGCGGGCGGCGGCCGAGGCGGCCAGGAGTAGGCCGGGCGGGCGGGCGGGCGGCGGCGGCCGGGCGGGCAGCGGCGGCCGGGCGGGCAGCGCCACGGCGGCGAGGGCGGGCGGCGGCGCCCGAGGCGGGAGGCGGCCGGGCGGGCGGCGGCCCAAGGCGGCGAGGGCGGGCGGCGGCGGGAGGCGGCGAGGGCGGGAGGCGGTGGCGGGCTGGTGGGCGCGGGAGGCGGCGGCGGCGTGGGCGCGTACAGGGAGTTAGGTCTCCCTGTACGCGCGCGCGGTTGGGAAAAGGCCAAGCTAACTTCCGTCGGCCAGCATTAAAGCCGACGGAAGTTAGCTAACTTCCGTCGGCTTTAATTCGGGCCGACGGAAGTTAGGGGGATCCGATCGGCCGCGGAAAAACCCCCGCTAACTTCCGTCGGCCACTGTCAGAAGCCGACGGAAGTTAAGTTAACTTCCGTCGGCTCGTGGAGGCCGACGGAAGTTAATTAACTTCCGTCGGCTTTCCCAAAAGCCGACGGAAGTTAACTTGGCCGACGAAAACTTCCTGGATTGTTGTAGTGATCGACACCCTATTCCTAGATTGGATGACATGCTTGATGAGCTTAGTGGTGCCATTATCTTTACTAAGATCGATCTCCGTAGTGGCTACCACCAAATTCTCATGAAACTAGGTGATGAATGGAAAACTGCTTTTAAAACAAAGTTTGGATTATATGAGTGGCTTGTCATACCTTTTGGACTTACTAATGCACCTAGTACCTTCATGTGCTTGATGAATGAAGTCCTACGGCACTTTATAGGACACTTTGTGGTTGTATACTTTGATGATATCTTGGTTTATAGCAAGTCTCTCACTGAACATGTTGAACACCTACGTGTTGTTTTTTTGTCCTCCGTGAGGATAGAATGTTTGGTAACCTTGAGAAGTGCACGTTTTGCACGGATCGAGTTGTGTTTCTTGGGTATGTTGTCACTTCACAGGGTATTGAGGTTGACATGGCAAAGGTAGAAGCAATCAACAGCTGGCCGCAACCCCAAACTATCACACAGGTACGTAGTTTTCTTGGTCTTGCAGGGTTCTACCGGCGTTTTGTGAAAGATTTCAGCACCATAGCCGGTCCTTTACATGAGTTGACCAAGAAGGGAGTTACTTTTACTTGGGAGCCAGCACAAGAACAAGCTTTTGACACACTCAAGGATCATCTTACACATGCACCTCTACTTCAGCTACTCGACTTCAGTAAGCCTTTTGAGTTAGAATGTGATGCTAGTGGTTTTGGAATAGGAGGTGTGCTGCTACAAGGAGGTAAACCCGTGGCCTATTTTAGTGAGAAATTACATGGTCCACAGTTGAATTATTCTACCTATGATAAGGAATTATATGCCTTAGTTCGTGTGCTTGAAACTTGGCAACATTACCTTTTGCCTAAGGAGTTTATTATTCATTCGGATCATGAAGCATTGAAGTATATACGTTGTCAAGCAAATCTGAATAAACGACATGCTAAATGGGTAGAATTTATTGAGACTTTTCCATATATCATTAAGCATAAGAAAGGGAAAGATAATGTGATTTCCGATGCTTTATCTAGACGTTATACATTGTTTTCTCAACTTGATTATAAGATCTTTGGTTTAGAAACATTGAAGGACATGTATGCTACTGATTTGGACTTCAAAGATGCTTTTGCAAATTGTACAGATGACCATGCTTGGAACAAATATGTGCTGAATAATGAATATCTTTTTCGTGCTAACAAGTTATGTGTGCCGGCTAGCTCTCTTCGCTTGTTGTTATTACAGGAAGCACATGGTGGTGGTTTGATGGGTCATTTTGGATCAAAGAAAACTGAAGATGTGCTGTCCACACACTTCTATTGGCCTAGGATGAGACGAGATGTTGAGCGCTATGTGGCACGATGCACTACTTGCAATAAAGCTAAGTCCCGTCTAAACCCACATGGTCTTTATATGCCTCTGCCTGTTCCTAGAGTACCTTGGGAGGATATTTTTATGGAATTTGTGTTAGGATTACCTAGAACTAAGAGGGGGAGGGATAGTATTTTTGTGGTGGTAGATTGGTTCTCTAAAATGGCGCATTTTATACCTTGTCACAAGAGCGACGACGCTACCAATGTTGCTGATTTGTTTTTCAGAGAGGTCGTACGCTTGCATGGAGTTCCCAATACCATCGTTTCATATCGTGATGCTAAATTCTTAAGTCATTTTTGGAGGACGTTGTGGCATAAGTTGGGGACGAAGCTGCTGTTTTCTACTACTTGTCACCCATAAACGGATGGGCAAACGGAGGTCGTCAATCGCACATTGTCCACCATGTTGAGGGCTGTTTTGAAGACCAACTTGAAGCTCTGGGAAGAGTGTCTACCTCATATTGGGTTTGCATATAATAGGTCAGTACACTCCACTACTAAGGTAAGTCCGTTTCAAGTGGTCTATTGCTTTAATCCGCGTGCTCCTATTGATTTGCTACCATTGCCACCATCTGAAAAATTGAATTTTGATGCTACTACACGTGCTGAATTATTGCTTAAGATGCATGAAACTACTAAAGCAAACATAGAGAAAATGAATGAGAAATATCGTGCTTATGGTAGTAAGGGTAGAAAAGAGATAACATTTGAACTGGGTGATCTTGTTTGGTTGCACTTGCGCAAGGATCGTTTTCCTGATTTGAGAAAGTCTAAATTGATGCCCCGTGTTGATGGTCCTTTCCGTGTGCTTGAGAAGATAAATGATAATGCATATAAACTTGAGTTGCCTGCAACTTTTGGGGTTAGTCCCACATTTAACATTTCAGATTTAAAGCCCTATTTGGGATATGACGATGAGCTTGAGTCGAGGACGACTCCAATTCAAGAGGGGGAGGATGATGAGGGCATCACTTCACATGATACACACATGGAGCCTCCAACTACAATTCAATTACAAGGACCAATCACACGCGCCCGTGCCCGTCGCTTGAACCATGAGGTTAATTCTTTCCTTAGCAACTATGTTAATATTTGTTTGGATGGGATGCTACTGAATACTAGTGATATTTTGTTGCTTAGGAACATGGGAGATGGAATAGGAGAGATGGAGTTGAAGACGGAGTCGCACGGATGATTTGAAGTCAAGAATTCGCTGGTTCAGACTACATCAACCACCATGCACCAAAATGGGCGTATTTTCCTCATACGAAGTCCGATTAACGCGTTCTTGGACTTTTTGGAAATCTAAGGAGAAGACGGATCTTTTGCCGTTGGTTTCGTCTCATTTGGAGTTTCGAGTCGTCCTGTGTGTTTGAAAGTCCTGCGTGACAGAATTAGGCCGTGTTGGCCCATAGTCCGAGTCTGTACGTCTTCTAGCCCATAGTCCGAGTCTGTACATCTTCTGCAGGCTGCCCACGCCTTATATACTCACGCCAGCCGCCTTTAGGGTTAGGTTTTGCTTTGTTTGCATCTACACTTGTGTGTTTAGATCCCGCTCCTGCACCAGACCAATTGGCTGCTCCATCAGCATTTGTGAAACCTCTCCTCTTCATAGTTTATCTGTGATATGGCATCCGACTTGTATCCTTCCTGTTTTTGCTTGTGTTCTTGGGTTCGCTTGCAGGAACTAGCCTTCGTGGCGAGGTCAATCGCGCCCTGCGTGGTTGATAACCAACAGAGACGGTGGTGTAGCGATTGCAAGGTTTTGATCCGCCGGACCGGAGCCTTGGATCGTCAACGTCGAGATTCTCCCCCGATCCAAGTTATCCTTTACCTAGCGGAAGATCGGGACCAATCCCCCATTACATGCTTCGCCAAGTTTCGAACAAGAGACAAATTTTGAACAGTAACTTTTCATCTCATTCCATGTGCACTTAGATTATTTTACTGAGAAGTTTTCTCTGCCATGTCTTGAATATTTTGTTTATCTGCCTATTAGCACTGCATTGGTATTTCTCTGATTCTGACACCTGTTGTTTCTAGGCTAGATATTTTTAGACTTAGGCTTTCTATTCACACTCTGCTGTTTTGTCTTTTGAGGTGCGTTGGGTGTTGGGAGCAGGCCATTGATTCGAAAGAATTTTTAGGCGCCCATTCACCCCCCTCTGGTCGCTACTTTCTGTCCTACACTAGCTGACACAGAACGAAGTGAAATGCTGAAAACTCAACTCACGCAGTGCAATAATCATAGATACAAGTTCATGCAATTAAAGGAAAACAAAATAGGAATTTCATTGAAAGAACAGGGAACACAAAACTCACAAGTTCAAAGAACACTTCATGGCCGCTGGTCAAGGGTATAGTGAAAACTGAAGGTTCTATAAGTGGAGTACATAGTGTTTTCCTAGACCTCAGCCTGCCTCTCCTTTTATAGGCACTACTCTGACTTGCGAATAGACTACAATACCACTAGGGGGTACCATTGGCAGCCTACTTTATTGGAAGCTCCTTTTGTCAGCTTTGCAGAGTAGACAATATCAGCCTTTGCAGAGCAGACACGATCAGCTTTTTGTAGAGTGGAATATTTTGGATCCTCTGTTCGCACACGAAGTGTGCAGAGGCTTCGGTGACAAGCTTCGAAACCGAAGGCCTTTGCTTCACCGAAGTCAGTCCTCAATACATTAATGGTTTTGAGCCGAAGCCATCAAAGGCCTTGAGTCTTCACACCATCACCTCTAGAGTGGATCACCATGGCTTCGCAGCTACACCATGCTCTAACTCCGTACGTCCCTGTACCGAAGCCATGCATGGCCGAAGTACTTCAAGTCATCCACACACTGAAGCCCCACCTTCGAAGTATCTTCACCACCTTCCGAAGTTCCTCCTTCGTCCAAGGCCTCGACACGAAGCAGTTCCATAAGCACTCCTTCGCAGTGTCTCAGCCCCGAGCACACTTCTGAAGAGCCTTTCCCACATCATGCCTTCGATGCACATCGACTTCTGAGACCTTTGTCAGGGGTACTTCCAGATGTCTCCATCTAGAGCATACTTGGGAGCCTTGCCTCATTCCTTAGGACTTTGTCCGCCATCCTTCGAAGTTACTCCCTTGGAGTCATCCTTCGAAGTGCATCACCTCCAAGGACTTTGTCTCAGGATACCTTCAGCTGGAGCCACCCTCCGCAGTTTTTGCCTTTGCTTGGTGCACCTCGACCCTAGGACCGACCTCGACTCCACGTAGCCTCCGTTACCGAGCTCCCCACTCTCCTGGCATCAAGCTCCCTGCTTGACCCAGGTTCAACTACTGGGAACCGTCCCATCACCTCCGATGTCATCTGCACACCAATGACAAGAAGGCAAGTGTTTCTAGTACCACGGAGAGATCTTCGATAATCAACCTCTAGTACATACTCCAGCGTACCGCCCAAAGTATCGAGCCCTTCGGTACAGACTTCTCATTGTATTCTGCCGGACCACTCCGCCAGACATACTCCGCCGCAATAGCTGCAGCCAGCAAACAACGAACCCTTTGGTAAAACACCTCTGAACCCCTTCGGAGGGACCCCTTCGTTCATAAGGTAAAACTTGTCAATCACTCATCACAGACTTGAAACCATGGCACATCTCAACTTAGTTTCTCACACTTAGATGCTTCCTAACGCTATTCCGTAACAGGGTAGTAATAAGGTTGTTTTTAGCTGTGTTGTTAAACATGTATTGGTATGTGAGTGGTAAAGATGGAATTTACACCTCCTAATAACGGGAGATACAAATCTGGGCCCCTCAAGGTATTGGATTAAAAAAGTGCATGGCCATGCTACTATGACTAAAGAGATAATCATGATTTGAATCTGATACTTGTTCAAGTGAAAATGTCGAGCTATCCAACAAGGATGGCATAAATCTTTCCTTGAGCTTGACTGATGTCATGTGGTAAAGGGCCTAGTGCTTGAGTATATCAAAGGTTTATTGTAAATTGATTTTGTACACTTATGGGGGTCAATATTTGCTCCTAGGTACCACTATTGATCATTGAGTCATAAAAGGTTTCTGGTAAATAGCCGTTGGTGTATGAACCTATCGGGTCACACACATAAGGGGATGGATTAAGAAACATGCAAATAATTGGTCCTTCTGTAAGTGGGAGATTGAAGAAAGTATGCACAAGAAAATTCCGATTGATCAGAAGTTCGGATATGGTATCGGAAGTTCCGACAAGCCGAAAGTTCTGATTTAGAATCGAGGAAAGTTGTACTGGTCAGAAGTTTTGATATAAGTATTGAATGTTCCGAGGTGGGCAAAAATAGATTGGATTTGTTACGTGTCGTACTGGATTAAGTGACCAAAAAGACCTTGTTGGAAGTTCGAATCTAGGATCGGAAGTACCGATGTGGGTAAAATAGATTGGATCTATTAGAGCACAAATCAGTTGTAACCGAATAGTTGGTTTCGATATGTGGACGATCAAGGGTTCTCAGCCCTATAGAAAGAGTGGGGGAGGAGGTCTAGGAGAACAATCTTTTGGATAGTTTAGGCCTAGCCACCAAGACCTCCTCATCTCCCTTTCTTGATCTCCACAATTGAAATTGAGGATCTCCCATTCTCACGTGTGGTGCTAGCACACCATCATGGGAAGTACTTCATCCATGTATGTGAGGATACCATGGAGGTGTTGCTCCAATAGCGACGCTCATGGACTTCATCGCAGGAACAACTACATCGTCTTCAACGATTGGATTGGCGAGGAACGGCCGGGTACCGATCTATTTTCTCACATGCGCATGCTTCTTCGGCTTCGGGGCAATTTTTGAAATTTCTGGCTAGCATAGCTTCCCATTTTCCCCAACAAAGGATCCCTTACACGTCCGAACTTCAAAGGGACCAAGCAATGACCCCGTCCACAACCACTTGTCGGACCGAAAGTAGCGACCAGAGGGGGGGTGAATGGGGGCCTTAAAATTCTTTCGAATCAATGGCCTGCTCCCAATACCCAATGCACCTCTAAAGACTAAACAGAACAGATCTCCTAAGTCTAAAGGTATCTAGCCTAGAAGCAACTGGTGATAAACAGAGAAATGCCAATGCAGTGCTAATAGACAGATCAACAGTATACAAAAGACAAGGTAAGATAAACTTCTCAGAAAAAAACGCACAAGAAGTTAAATGAGAAGTTACCGTTCGAAATTTGTCTCCTGTTCGAAACTTGGCGAAGCCTTCTTCGCTGGTCGAAGCCTGCTTCACAGTGTCGAAGCCTGCTTCGCTGGGTCGAAGCCTGCTCCGGAGGTTGAGGTCTGCTTCGAATGACGAAGTCTGCCGAGGAGGTTTGGTCTAACCTAGTTCGAGGTGGCAAAAGACCGAAGATGCTTCGAAGCTAAGTATGGAAGTATCGAAGCAAGCTTCGAATGAGAGTGCTTGGAACACAACGCACAAACAAACAACCTTCGAAAAGAGAAGCGAAGGCTGACACACGACAGAGGAACCAAAATGAAGCCTACACTCTACCTTCGAACAAAACACATCAGGACCTTCGAAAAAGACAGCAGACAGGAACTCTCGTCGAGCGAAGTTTAACAGAAAGATAAGCTTCGAAGCCAACTTCGAAACCTGTCGAAGTATGGACTTCGAACAGCTCAAGTCGAAGTACCTTCACACAAACATTCGAAGTATGAAACGCTGACAGTTCGAAAAGTACTTCGAAGCTAGCAACTCAGGACACAAAATGAAGTTCGAAGTTCAAGCGAAGCCCTCGAGGATATCAAATCGAAGCCTGCCTCACGGAGCTGAGGGGCTTCGAACAGAGAGGAGGTTTCACAAGAGAAGAGCCAGAAAAGGGACTTTAGTCCTGTCAACTCGATCAAAAAGCTGTGCAGTAAAAGCAAGGCTACAGTACTAGTGTACTGTTGCTACAGTGTAGTAGTACTACTTGCAACATCAAGAACTAGTACTACTTGCGTGAAGAACAAACGCAACCGAGGCACATTCTCAGGACTAAATTCAACACCGCACAAACGAATCGAAGCTTCTGAACCAGAGAAATCTATGCACGTACCCCAACAAGAACAGAAGATTTAATCATACTAAGAAAGAGTAAATGCAAGGCAAAGTGCAAAGAACAAGTGCCTGGCGGTGCACAGCAAGAGAGAGAGAGAGAGACAATCCCGCAGGAACAAAAGATGACCCAATGAATGATTCAAAAACTGATTTCTAGAATGGTAGTCCAACCTTAGGGATTGGGGCCCTATTTATGGGCTGCCCAATGGCCTAGAATATTCCACCAGCCCCTTAGGGTTTTTACAGACGCTAAAATAAAGGAAAAGACTCTACTGCCCTTAGGAATTTTTACAGACACGACTGACTGACTGTGGGCCTAGAGATACAGATGACTTATCCGGAAGCTAAGCTTTCGTAGCGACTACAACTTTTCTTCTGGACAGTCCGATACAGAATCAACGGTTGTCAGTTTTGCACCGAACCGCCAAATGTGGAAACACGAAAACAAAAAAAACACAAGGAAAACAAAGAAGAAGAAAAATAAGGTAAAAGTTTAACCCTAATGACCAAAAGCCGAACAAAAAGCAAGAAGTGGTCATTATTGTTGGGACGACGGATCGAACCAGCAGGTTTTCTAGGAGAAAATGGAAGAAATGGAAGTAGCGTGTTCAGTGCCTTGTTCAGCCTGCCTGTTACAACTGTAGTGAGGGGTATTTATAGGGCGCCCCGCCCAGAGGACTAAGCGCCTCCGAACCGCCAACGGCTACCCGACCAACCCTGACTGGTAGTACAGACAAAATAGGCAATACATAGTACAGACAAGAGGATACATAGTACAGACAAGAAGATTCCACTCTGACAGCGTATCAACCGTGTCGGGCGCTTCCTGTGCCGCTCGACACGGCTCAGAGGATCGCGGTCCTGTCCTTTCGTACGACCGCCTAGTCCTTTTCCCGCTACGACTCTCTTCGGGTCCGTCCCTCCGGATCGGCCGAGAGCCTCGGGCCTTCAGCCTCCGGAAGACGAGCTCCCGTGTCTTACGCCGAGGGGCGACCTCCGGCTTCCTCCCGCCAGAGGGTGGCCTCCGGACTCGCCCCTCCGGAATGTGGCCCCGATCTCTCGCCTCCGGAAGGTGGCCTCCGGCCTTGCTCCTCCGGAAGGTGGCCCCCGGCCTTGCTCCTCCGGAAGGTGGCCTCCGTCATTAGGCCAGGGCCCTCCGGCCGAGGGCCCACCCCATCGACTCCAGGGATTATCTCCCCCAACAGTAGCCCCTCGCTTCTTCCCGCTCGTAATCCTGCAATAAGAGGGGGTGGAAGCGCACAAGATAATCCCGATAATCTTCGCGGGCGCGTACCTCGCTTTAAGACGCCGTATCCGCCGAGGCACTGGGCGGCGCCGGAGTAGGGAGTTCGGAGGCCGGAGGGTTGAGGTCCGACTCGAGCCCCCTTTTCCCAACACGCCGAAGGGAGTTGACCGCGCCGACGGGGGACTGGTGCGTCTTGACCCGGAGGGCCCCGACTCCGAGGGGGCGGACTGGCGCCGTCAGAAGCAATCAATGCGCGCGCTGAAGGCATCGAGGAGGCGGGCCGCCAGGGGGCCGCCACCGCGTCCCGAGGCGCCATCCAGCCTTAAATGCGGTGCCGCGCGATCCGCAGCGTTCACACGTTAACCGATTCAGGAGGCGAACCGTTGATTCCGCGACAAGATATATAACCGCCCCCCGCGGCCTCTTCTTCATTCACTCGCACGCGCCAACCTTCACCACTTGAATCGCCTTCTAGCCCGCTCCCTGAGCTCTGCACCCCGCTTCCTGTCCTCCAAGAATGACGAGAAGTGCCGCCCCTGCAATGGCGATGGACCCGCGTTTTCTGCAACGCCAGATGGCGGCGGCAGCGGCGGCGACGGCGACCGCCACGTCGGAAGTGCGCGGCGCACGCGATCTCCGCCCCGCCTCTAAGCGATTCCGGGAGTAGACCCTGGAGCTCGGGGCGTCCGCATGCACAGAGGTCTCGATCGAGCAAGCGACCAGGAACCGTCTCGGTCCAGAGACGCCGACGAGGAAGCCGGGCCGAGAGACGGCCCCGCTGCCGCGGGAAGGCGAGGTTGTTGTTTTTGAAGCCTTTTTCGACGCGGACCTAGGGTTTCCCGCCTCGGAGCTTCTTGCGGGGGTTCTGGACGCATTCCATCTGGAACTCCCGCAACTGTCTCCCAACGCCGTGGCGCGGCTCGCCATCTTTGAGTGGGCCATGCGCGCCGAAGGCTGCGAGGGGAGAGCGGAGGTCTTCGCGGAGATGCACAAAGCCCTCTGCCAGCCGAAGAAGAAAGAGGGCCGAGTATTTCCTTTCGGGAGCATCAACTTCCAGCTCCGAAGGAGGTACGCGGACTCCTTCCCGGCGAAGGACACCAACGAGAGGTGGTACTCGAAGTGGGTGAACCGGTGGTTCTACGTTCGCGTAGGGCTCGCCTCCGGCCTAGCCGGGATACCACGCCACATCTGGTTCCGGAGGGAGGCGCGCGTCGAAGCCAACGCCGGGACGATCTCCGCGAGGATACAGCTTCTGCAGATCGTCGCCCGCCGGATGAGCATGCGGGATTTAGCGGAGGAATTTGTGGCTCTGGAGATTTCTCCGCTGAAGGAGGAGTGGCCCGCCTCGCTCCGGAGTGGTCGGGACTAGTCGACACCAGCGGAGATCTCCCGTCGCCTCGGTAAGTACCGGCTCCCGGTTGCTTCGTCTCTGTTTTTGCGTGCTCGAGGGGTATCCTGGACCTGACGAAGAGATGCAGGGTCGCTCGTCGCCCGGACGCCCGAAGAGGTCACCCGCCTGGCGGAGAGGATTCTTGGGGTCCCCACTGCCGCTGAACGGACCCGCCGGCTGGAGCTGGTAGGCTCTTGGGAACGCTTCAATAGGGTATGGGGGGCGCTCGAGCTCGCGCCCCCGCCTCTTCCGGAGGGCGAGGTCCTCAGGGACGTCTCGAAGAGGAAAGCGAGCGACGCCGATGGCGGCCTTTCTCCGGGCCGCTTAAAGAAGAAGAAGAAGATAGTGAAGGGGCCGAAGCGTGTGTCCCCGGGGCCTTCCTCGGCCTCCCATTCGGAAGGAGGGGGCTCCAGCGAGGGGGCCCAGTCGGAGTCAGGAGACCCTCCGGAGATTCCAGCTCCGGCTTCGCCGGTCCGGCCTGTCGTCGGAAGGAACGAAAATGCTCCCCCTCGCCCGAATCCCACGGAGCCCTCCGCTTCGGGGGCCGGGCAAGGGGCGCGCACCGCCGAAGCGATGCTCTGCCCGGGGACCGCTTCCTCCCCCATACCGGTCTCGGCGGGGGGCTCCGCAGGCTCCCTCGAGAGCAGGGCCGCTGAAAGCAGGGCCACGGACAGCTTGGACCGCGAGCCCCTAGCGGACCCGCTTGGCGCCGTCGAGAGGAGTGCCGACAAGGAAGCAGAACTGGCCGCAGCGGCGGCAAGCTCGCCACCAAACTCCATCGACAATCTCTTTTTTCGCCCAAGCTCGTCGGAGCATCTCCAGCCTCCGGATCGCCCTGACAATGCGGCGGGCGCACGTATAGCGACTTCGCCATGCTCCTTCGTGCGCAGGGGGACCTTTCTATATTTAACCCTTACTCGCTTACGCAGGTGCTTCGGTCGGAGGCGCGGAGCCGGCCGGCCGCTACCCTGCGGACGCCCCGGACGCGAGGTCCGGAGCCCCCGTCGCCGCGAGAGGAGCCCCGAATCCGCGGGACGAGGCGGAGTCCAGGAGCACCGAGAGGGTCCCTCGGGAACCCGCCGGGGACGTCGAGGTCCGACCTCGGCCTCCCGCCGATCGACGAGCCGCGCAAGGCTCCGTGCCGCTTCTGCGCCCCTTCCTGGCGGACGGTGAGGATTTTTCTTCCAAGGTGGCCCCGGTCCACGACTATTACCTGCGGCTTCGCGAGGCTCCGGTGATAGGCGAGCTGGAGCTATCGGATGGCCTGGACCTCGGAAGGGCCATCGAGACGGTGGCGGGCCAGGTATTTTCTTCGAACGTACTCAGCTCTCCCTTGGCGGCTCTTCTGACCATCATCTTGTGCGCAGGTTGTGGCATTGGCGCAGGGGCAACTATCTGCCTTGCTTTCCGAGCGCCAACATCACGAGGCGTACGCCGCGGAACTTGCGTCTCGGGCAGCTACCGCGGAGAGGCTGGCCCGTGAGCGCTCGTCGGAGGCCGAGGCCCTCCGATCCCAAGCGTCGAGGGTCGCGGCGCTGGAGGCCCGAGCGGCGGAGGCGGACTCCCTCAGGGTCCGCGTCGCGGAGCTGGAGGCCCGAGCGGCGGAGGCGGACTCCCTCAGGGCCCGCGTCGCGGAGCTGGAAGCCCGAGCGGCGGAGGCGGACTCCCTCAGGGCCCGCGTCGCGGAGCTGGAAGGGCTCCGGGCCCGGGCCGCCCACGTCGACGAACTGGAAGCGGAGGTCGGCGCCCTACGAACCCGAGCCGCCGAAGCGGAGGTGCTCCGGTCCCGGGCCTCGGAGGCGGAGCGGCTTGAAGGAGAGGTGTCCCGACTTCAAGCTCAGGCCTCAGAGGCGGGAAGCAAGGTCGAGGCCCTCGAAGCCCGAGTGACTCACTTGGAGGAGGTCGAGGCGGGTCTCAACGCGCGGAGCGAGAAAGCCGCCGAGGAGCTTGCCGAGGCCGGGAAGACGGCGGCCGAGGCCGCCGAATCCTTGCGGAAGATGCTGGCGCGCTACGGCACCGGCTGCGGAACGTTCGACGTCGCCCGGGAGCCCCTGGTCCGGCGGGTGAAGTTTGTCCGCTCCGCCGTCCGGCAAATACATCTCGCCATGGCGCAGTACGGCGAGGTGTCCGCTCGGGTGGCCGCGTACGGAATCCTCCAGCACCTCGAGGCATCTGGGCTTCCGCTCCCCTCGCCCTCAAGTCCGCACCCGGTCGCCTTCGTGGGGGACCACCTTCGGACGCCAAGCCCCGCGCTGACCCAGTCTTGGAGGGCGCTCAAGGCGACCTGGCAGACCGAGGGCCCTGCGGCGATCCAGGCTTGGCTGGAGGAGGCACTCCGCGCGCGCGGTCCTCCGGCCCCTTCGAATCCTTCGACCTTGGCCCGCTTGCCGGATCCGCAGGTGTAGCTTTAGAGGCTTGTCTCCGCCTTACCCTGTAATAGCTTAGGGAACTTAGTCGCATTAATAAAGAGTACATTTCCGGGACTTACTCAGGGCGTTCGCGATCGCAATCCTGATGTCGAGGTGCTTGAACCAGACGACGCCCTTCGGCATCGATGGGCCATCTTCGAAGCTGTGCGGGCCAGCCGGCCTGCGCGCTTCGTTCTTCCCCGCAGCAATGACGGGCGCGTGGACTCCGACGTCCTTCAGGGGGTTCTGAATCATGTGAAGGAAGAAGAGAGAGGGTCCCGATCGCTGTCCTCGTCCCCTGAACCGGTTGATTGGTCCGACACAGAGGCTGATTTGAGCGGAGCGCCCCCTGAGGAGGACGGTCTGCGCAGCTGGGCTCAGCTCCAAGCAGATCAGAGAGCTTTCCGTGCCCAGAAGAAGGAAGAGGAGCGCAGGAAGAGGAAGGAAAGGTCCGGTCGGGTGGCGACTACGACTTCCGGCCCTTCAAACCGGAGGGGCCCGTTGTTTTTGCTTGGCCTAAACGAGAACTTTTCTTGATTTCGTTCCTTTACTTGTAATGAACATTGTACGCTTTATGTGCTTGCTGCAGTCTGCGCCTTGCTCTCTCTCCCCCCCCCTCCTTTAGCGGGTAGCTGGTTGACCAGCTGGGCGCGAAGTAGCTCAGGAGAGGGAGAGCATAGAGTGCACGTCTGATGTCGGCGCGTTGAGTCGGAGTTCGGAACCCGAACGTGAGGGTGCGCCTAGCCGGAGCGCGAAACCCAAATGCGAGGGTGCGTTGAGCCAGAGCCCGGAACCCGAATACGAGGGTGCGTCGAGCCGGAGCCCGGAACCTGAATACGAGGGTGCGTCGAGCCGGAGCCCGGAACCCGAATACGAGGGTGCTTCGAGGCAGAGCTCGAAACCCGAATATGAGGGTGCGTCGAGCCGGGGCTCGGAACCCGAATACGAGGGTGCGTCGAGGCATAGCTCGGAACCCGAATGTGAGGGCGCGTCGAGGCATAGCTCGGAACCCGAATGTGAGGGCGCGTCGAGCAGGGGCTCGGAACCCGAATACGAGGGTGCGTCGAGGCATAGCTCGGAACCCGAATGTGAGGGCGCGTCGAGCCGGGGCTCGGAACCCGAATACGAGGGTGCGTCGAGGCATAGCTCGGAACCCGAATGTGAGGGCGCGTCGAGCCGGGGCTCGGAACCCGAATACGAGGGTGCGTCGAGGCATAGCTCGGAACCCGAATACGAGGGTGCGTCGAGGCATAGCTCGGAACCCGAATGTGAGGGCGCGTCGAGCCGGGGCTCGGAACCCGAATACGAGGGTGCGTCGAGACATAGCTCGGAACCCGAATGTGAGGGCGCGTCGAGCCGGGGCTCGGAACCCGAATACGAGGGTGCGTCGAGGCATAGCTCGGAACCCGAATACGAGGGTGCGTCGAGGCATAGCTCGGAACCCGGATGTGAGGGCGCGTCGAGCCGGGGCTCGGAACCCAAATACGAGGGTGCGTCGAGGCATAGCTCGGAACCCGAATACGAGGGTGCGTCGAGGCATAGCTCGGAACCCGAATGTGAGGGCGCTGCGCGAGTTGAGTTGGTCGGAACGTTCGGCTGAAAACTTTATTATAAAGATGGGGGACAAAAAACGGGCGGCGATGGCCGCTAAAATACAGTAGCAGCGTTATGGAAAGTAGCGCTTCAGGTGCTCAGCGTGCCAAGTATGCTTCAGCTCTTCACCTTCTAGAGTAGCGAGACGGTATGACCCAGGCCGTCCGGACATCGTGACAATGTACGGTCCTTCCCACTTGTTGCCCAACTTGGTGGGGGCGACCACCGCGCGGAGGACGAGGTGCCCTGGTTGGAGCTCGTTGCGCTTAACCTTGGTGTCGTACCACCCCTTGGTCTCTTTTTGATAGTGGGATAGGTTGGCAACAGCGCGCAGCCTCGTTTCCTCGGCTAGGTCGAGGGAAACGGCGCGCTCGTCTTCGACTTCGGGTGCTACGACGCGCAGGGAACCGGCGCGAAGCTCAGTAGGTGTCATTGCTTCGTCGCTGAACAAGAGGCGGAACGGGGTGAAGCCCGTTGCACGAGAAACGGTTGTCCGGATGGACCATAAGATCTTGGGTAGTTCATCGGGCCACGCGCCTCGGGCCAACCCGATGATGCGCTTGTGGAGGTCGGACAGGATGTGCCCATTAGCTCGCTCCACGGCTTTGTTAGACTGGGGGTGCCGCACGGCTGCGAAGCAAAGCTGAACTCCCAGCTCATCACAGAATGCCCGGAAAGTGCCGGCGTCGAACTGCGTTCCGTTGTCCAATGTGAGCTGCTTGGGTACTCCGAATCGGCACACGATATGCTGCCAGAAAAATTTCTGGACACTTCGGGATGTGATGGTGGTTAGAGGCTCCGCTTCAACCCATTTGGAGAAGTATTCGACTGCGACAACGACGAAGCGCAGGTTCCCCCTCGCTCTGGGGAGTGGACTAATGAGGTCCATGCCCCAGCGGGCCAAGGGCCACACAGGAGGGATAGGTAGCAAGCTTGCTGGAGGGCGGTGGCTGCGGAGACCCATCCACTGGCAACCCTGGCAGGTGCGGACGAGTTCTTCGGCATCGGCAATGACAGTGGGCCAGTACACGCCTTGCCGGAGGGCTTTGCCCGCGAGGGCCCGCGGGGCCAAGTGACTGCCGCACAGCCCCTCATGTATCTCCCAGAGCATGGCGACACCGTCTGAATGCGAGACGCAACGGAGTAGCGGGGAACATACTCCGGACTTGTACAGAATTCCATTGATAACTTCGAATGACCTCGCGCGGAGTTGGAGGCGAGCCTGCTCTGGACTGGGATGGACTTCGCCGCCGCCTGTGAGCGTGCGCAGGATGGGCTCGCGCCAATCGACGCTGGCCGTACAGAGTACTGGTGCCGGCCGCGACGACGGTTCGCACTCTTCTTGGGCGGTGGAGATGGGCGCCTCGCCTCGAGGGGTTACCAAAGGCTGGGCGAGTTCCTCGAAGAAAGCCCCTGGCGGCAGGGCTTGGGCGCCGGCCCCGGCCTTGGCGAGGGCATCGGCCTGGGCGTTGTCGCTTCGCGGGATGTTCTGGACGGAAATACCCTTGAAGGATACTTCGCACTTGCGGATGAAGTCGAGGTAGGAAGCGAGGTCTGGGTGCTTCGCCCGGAAGGACTTGTCGATGTGCCCGGCGACCACTTGGGAATCGGTCTTCACGATCACACGCGCGGCTCCCAGTGCGAGCGCCTTGCGAAGTCCTAAGAGGACTCCTTCATATTCTGTGACATTGTTGGTGGCCTTGAAGCTTAACCGAGCGGAATATAGGGCCTGCTGACCTGACGGGGAGACGATGACTGCTCCGGCTCCAGCCCCGGAGGCCTGGTAAGCGCCATCCGTAAAGACGGTCCAAATCTCTTCGCCCGTGTTGGTGCCCGCGGGCTCTCGGGCCCGCGTCCACTCCGCGACGAAGTCGGCGAGGATCTGGGATTTAATGGCTGTCCGGGCAACGAAGGAGATCCCGAACGGGGCCAGCTCCACTGCCCACTTCCCAATGCGACCAGTGGCGTCCTTGTTTCTGAACATGTCGCCCAGCGGATAGGCTGATGGAATGATGATGTCGTGGGCCAAGAAGTAGTGTCGGAGCTTCCGGGAGGCCATGACGAGGGCATAAGCCACCTTCTCTAGCTCGGAGTACCTGGCCTTGGCGTCGGTGAGAACCTCGGAAACGAAGTAGACGGGACGCTGGACTAGCTTCCCACCGGACTCTTCCTCTTGAACCAAGGCCGCACTCGCGGCGGTGCCAGAGGCGGCGAGATAAACCAACAAAGGGCTGCCAGCCCGGGGTGTGGCGAGGGCCACGAGGCCGGAGAGATAATCTTTTATTTGCTGGAAACAATCCTGGCACTCGGGGGTCCATTCGAAATGCTTAGAACCCCGGAGCACCTTGAAAATGGGCAAACTTCGCTCTGCTGATTTGGCGAGACAACGCCCAAGGGCGGCCAATCGTCCGGCCAGCTTCTGCGCCTGCTTCAGGTTCTGGGGTGGCGCCATGTTCTGCAGTGCCTGAACTTGCGTTGGACTAGCTTCGATGCCGCGGCTGGAGACGAGGTACCCAAGCAGCTTCCCTGCGCGTGCTCCGAAGACGCACTTGTCAGGGTTAAGTCGGATTCCACACTGCCGGAGGCTGTCGAAGGTTTCAGCTATGTCGGACCCGTGTTGGCTTGCGGAGGCGGTCTTGATGACGATGTCGTCCATATAGGCTTCCACATTTCGCCCGAGCTGACGACCGAGGGCCTTTGAGATTAATCTTGAAAAGGTCGCTCCGGCATTACGGAGGCCAAAGGGCATCCGGAGGTAACAGAACACTCCGGCTGGGGTGACAAAACTGGTTTTCACTTGGTCTTCAGGCTTGAGCCAGATCTGGTGATAGCCGGAATATGCGTCGAGGAAGCTGAGGAGCTCGGCTCCGGCTGTGGAATCTACTAGCTGGTCGATGCGAGGCAGGGGGTAGGGGTCACGGGGGCAAGCTTTATTCAAAGAAGTAAAGTCGATACACATACGCCATTTGCCAGATGTTTTCTTCTGGACAAACACAGGGTTGGACAACCAGTCGGTGTGACTCACTTCCCTGATGACCCCGGCGCGGAGCAGCTTGTCGGTCTCTGCCTTGGCGAGCTCGGCCCGTTCGGCGGATAGCCTCCGAAGCCCCTGGCGGACTGGTCGAGCCTTCGGATCAACTGCCAGGGAATGCTCGATGATGGACCGGTCGACGCCAGGAATGTCTTCGTCCGACCATGCGAAGATGTCGAGGTTGCCACAGACGATGGCCTCGAGCTGCGCTGATAATTTGGGCTCCAGGCCCCTCCGAACTTGATCGAGTACTCTTTCCCTCCGTGAGTCAGGGTCTTGGTGATAACTTCCCCTTCTGGGAGGGGTTTGGCGGAGCGCCCTTTCTGCGCAGGACCGGCCTCCACCGGGAGGCTGGCGTCGTCGGCACCCTCGCGGACACTGTGGACCTGCCGTGGCTCCAGTGGCGCCGCATGGCCGTACTCGACCCGGCGGGCTGTGGCTTGGTCGCCCAGGACGGACAACACTCCTCCGGGAGTCGGCATCTTGAGGCAGAGGTAGTTGTGGTGAGCGATGGCGCTGAAGCGATTGAGCATCCCTCGTCCGAAGATGGCGTTGTAGGCGTACGGGGCGTCGACGACGTCGAACAGGATTTCTTCGCGACGCTGGAGGGGCGCGGTGCCGAATGCCACTTCCAACAAGACCTGGCCCAGAGCATCGAGCGGAGGGCCCGCGAAGCCCTGGAGCGGTCGCGAAGCCGACAGCAGGTGCTTGCGCGATAAGCACAGTTGATCAAAGGCCTGCACGAAGATGATGTCAGCGGAACTCCCCCCGTCGACTAAAATGCGACGCACCTCGGCTCCGGCGATGTCCGCCGAAATGACGAGTGGGTCGGCGTGAGGAAACTTTACTCCGGCGGCGTCTTCGGCGGTGAAGCTGATGGGGACGTGAGACCATTCTGGGAGGATCGAAGGGCCGGACGTGCCGATATGCCCAACTTCCCGAGCGTAATTCTGACGCTGCCGCTTGGACAGCGCTCCGAGGGCTCCTCCTCCGGATATGGGCAGGACCACGCGCTTGCCACGGTCCGGAGCGGCTTCGAGCTTGGGGGCCAGGACTCCGCCGAATTCCTCGACCGGGGTCACGGCCTCCGGCTCTTCCTGTCGCCCGACTATTTGGACCGGGTCCGGCCGAGGGGTAGAATGCCCTCGGTCGGAGGAACCGCGACCGGACTGGCGCTCGAGGTAGTCACTGCGAAGAGCGAGGATGGTTCGGC
The DNA here is from genome assembly GCA_019279435.1 of Zizania palustris. Classification (NCBI taxonomy): domain Eukaryota; kingdom Viridiplantae; phylum Streptophyta; class Magnoliopsida; order Poales; family Poaceae; genus Zizania; species Zizania palustris. The sequence goes on along the minus strand of JAAALK010000079.1, from coordinate 104,103,310 downwards.
AGGAGTCGGTGTCGTGGCTCCGGTTCTCTCCGTGGACGCTGCAGTAAAAGGTTCCCCTGGTAGGCGCTCGGGGTGGAGGCTTGGGCCCGGCCTGGCGGCTTCCGCCGGGCGTGTGTAGGTGCTTGGCGGGCGCTTGAGGAGTGATGCTAAGGACTTCCCCCCGAAAGTGCTTTCGGTTCCGCCGTGAGTCTTGATGAACAAGGTCCGGGCGAGCTTGCTCCAGGCGCCGGAAGTCGGGGGCACGACGCGGGCCCCGGCTGGGTTCCGGAGGCGCTTCGTACGCCCGGACGCTCGGAGCCCGGACGGGGACTACCATTGCCTGTCGGCGTATCTGGCCTTCTTCGGACCGGGCGTATTCTTCAAGTACGTCATGAGCTGCGCCACCGAAGAGATGGGCTTCCGGTGGAGCTTGTCAAGGAGACCTGGGTGGGTGACGCCTTCCCGGGCCGCGTCGATGACTGAGGAAGCCGAAAGCCCCTTGATCTGGGCTTTGGTGTGCGCAAAGCGTTGGGAGTACTGCCACAAGGTTTCTCCGGGTTGCTGCTTCACTTGGAAAAGGCTCCCGGTGGACATAGGGGCCACGAAGGTCCCCTCGAAGTTGTTGACGAACTTCTTTTTCAGCTGCTCCCACGAGTGGATGGTCCCTGGCCGGAAGGACCAGAACCACCGAAGGGCGATCCCTTCGAGCGCCAGAGGGAAGCATTTGGCCATGGCGTCCCGGCTTCCCCCGGACGCTTCTATCGCCAGAGCGTAAGAGCGAGAGAATTCGCCGGGGTCGGAGTCCCCGGAGTACTTAGGGAGCTTGGCGGCGCGAAAGTTCGAATCGAAGCGGACCCTCTGGAGGTCCGAGTGCAGGGGAGAGTCTTCGACGTATGATGCGTTTTCCTCTTCCCGGGGGTTCTCGTCGTTGCTCAAGTCTGTGACGGCAACTCTCGCGGCGCGGAAGGCTGTCGGAGGGGCCGGGGGCCGAAGCGACGCTTCCTGACGCCACAAAGCCAGCTCCGCCTTTAGCCTAGCGTTCTCGGCGGCCAGGGCATCGGCTTGGCTCCCGCTTCCCCCGGAAGTTGTGTCGGGGTCGCGCGAACGGACGTAGTCTGTCTGAAGCACTACTACCGGAGGTCCGCCCGGGAGATGCTGCTCCGGCGGCCCACTCGATGACCCGGCCAGGTTGGCGGAGGTCGGCTCGGGCAGGCCGTCGGTGCGCTGGGCTCCGGGCGTCTCTTCTTGCAGCTGAGCGGGGCCCCAACTGTTGGGACGACGGTCGTGGTGGGAGCTGGAGGATTGGGGTCGACGACCGGGGCGGGCTCGCCCCCAGCGGTTCGAGTCGATCTGCGCAGGGGGGCCGTGCTCGCTCCTTTCCGGCTCGACATGCTTGGGTGGATGGGTGTAGAGGACGCTAGCTTTTCGGACTAGAATCCCCACGGACGGCGCCAACTGTTGGGACGACGGATCGAACCAGTAGGTTTTCTAGGAGAAAATGGAAGAAATGGAAGTAGCGTGTTCAGTGCCTTGTTCAGCCAGCCTGTTACAACTGTAGTGAGGGGTATTTATAGGGCGCCCCGCCCAGAGGACTAAGCGCCTCCGAACCGCCAACGGCTACCCGACCAACCCTGACTGGTAGTACAGACAAAATAGGCGATACATAGTACAGACAAGAGGATACATAGTACAGACAAGAAGATTCGACTCTGACAGCATATCAACCGTGTCGGGCGCTTCCTGCGCCGCTCGACACGGCTCAGAGGATCGCGATCCTGTCCTTTCGTACGACCGCCTAGTCCTTTTCCCGCTACGACTCTCTTCGGGTCCGTACCTCCGGATCGGCCGAGAGCCTCGGGCCTTCAGCCTCCGGAAGACGAGCTCCCGTGTCTTACGCCGAGGGGCGACCTCCGGCTTCCTCCCGCCGGAGGGTGGCCTCTGGACTCGACCCTCCGGAATGTGGCCCCTGATCTCTCGCCTCCGGAAGGTGGCCTCCGGCCTTGCTCCTCCGGAAGGTGGCCCCCGGCCTTGCTCCTCCGGAAGGTGGCCTCCGTCATTAAGCCAGGGCCCTCCGGCCGAGGGCCCACCCCGTCGACTCCAGGGATTATCTCCCCCAACAATTATGGTTAACCAAAATGTAAAAGCTCAGAATGAGTGCGATCTCAGAAACATCAACAAGGATATAAACAGAGTAAGAGCAAGCGAGGCAAAAACTCCCCAAAAACTCTGATCCCAAATTTTCTCCACCTTGTTGACAAGTGAACTCATCAAGCACTCAAAAGAGACACAGACTCCCCCTGAAATGCAACTCCCCCTCAAATATGAAGTGAATTCAACTGGAGTGCATGTGGAGTGTAGAAAGCATGCTTCTCAAATATGATTGACTGCAATTACAACATCTAACAAGTATAGCAAGAGACATATTGTCTAAGACAAATGGCATGATCAGTGCAACAGATGATATCTAAGGAAAGTCATTAGCACGCATTTTCAGTTTTTGCAAACAAAAGGATCACCACATTTTCCAGTAAACAAGCAATGTAAAGCATGAGATGCAAAAGCTAACTGATATCTACCAAGATAGGCATTGTCCAAAACAAAGTGCTTCAGCAAACTTGTTATCATTTCAATTTTCAAGCTTTTTCTTTTCTCTTTTTCATTTATGCCAGGGGTTATTTGCGTGTCAAACCTTATGCTGACTGACCAAGTCAAGCCTAGGCTAGATCTGGACCATCAGAAGCTTAAGACATTGGTCTTGGCATACACTACACTGTCCTAGTTCATACCAAAGTGCTATGGTATGTAGTCCAGAACAAATGTAATGCGACAAAAAAAACCCACCTGGATCTTTTCAAGCTATGCATAAAAAGGCATGGAATTTTCATTTTTCTCGATTTTTCATCATTTTTATAGCACATTTCCATGTTTAAAGCATACAGATGTCCAAGTTGCATATTTGCATCTAAGTCAGGAACTAGCTACAAGGCATGTAACATATAGCAAGAACATTCAGCCTACGCATGCTAGTTACCAGAAGCAATGGTGATCATTTTTCAATTTTAAAGCATAAAAGCCATGCATATGACAGATATCAGACTTATCAAGCGAACTGAGACAAGACATGATCATTGACAAGTAATCAAAAGCATGTACCAGCTAGAATAAGTAAAGCAGTTCAATCATATAACAGAAGCAAGCTCAAAAGTGTGATATGTGAATATGTATGATATGAAAACACACAAAAATAAATCAAGAAAGAGTAAAGAAGAAAGAACAACGGACGCAAAATATCCTAGAAAGGATACACAACACCCAAATCCCCTCGTAAATGCTCAAAGGTAGACTGATCTAGCGGTTTGGTGAAAATGTCAGCAAACTGATGATGGGTATCAACATGAACAAGGTCAATGACACCTTTCTCATATTGATCCCGTAGAAAGTGAAAGCGCACATCAATGTGTTTGGTTTTTGAATGGAGACACGGGTTTTTCCCTACACTAATAGCACTGGTGCTGTCGCAAAACAATGGAACCCTGGTAGGAAAGAATAACCCAAAATCTCGCAGAGTGGAAATCATCCAAACTAACTGTGAGCAGCAGCTAGCAGCAGCTACATACTCAGCCTCAGTGGTCGAAAGAGCAACTCCAGATTGCTTTCGAGAAGACCAAGAAACAAAGGAAGAGCCAAGAAACTGGCAAGTACCGGAAGTCGACTTGCGATCCAACCGGCACCCACCAAGTCGGCATCTGAAAAGCTAGATAAATCGAGAGATGATGAAGCTGAATAGAAAAGACCAAGATCGGGTGCATAAGTGAGATACCTGAAGATGCGCTTGACAGCCTGCCAGTGAGACGCGCGTGGTGAAGACTGAAAATGCGCACAATGTCCCATGGCAAACTGAATGTCTGGTCTAGTTGCCGTCAAGTACAACAGCGAACCGATCATCCCTCGAAACTCTCTATCATTGACCTTGACGTTGCTCTCGTCCTTGTCCAGACCCCCAGATGTGCCCATCGGGGTCATCTGCGGCTTCAGCTCACCACCAAAGTCAATTTGTTTTCAACATGTCACGAGTGTACTTACCTTGGTGGATGAAGGTGCCGTCCTTGGTCTGCTTGATCTGGAGCCCTAAGAATACTTGAGCTCACCCATGAGGCTCATCTCAAACTCGTTGTGCATCTGCTCAGAAAACTTGGACACAAGATCATTAGTAGTACCGCCAAAAATAATATCATCCACGTAAATCTGAGCAACTAAGAAATCTGAAGCAACTCTGAGCAGAAAGAGAGTTTTGTCCACAGAACCCATCACAAAGCCCTTCCCCAACAAAAATTGCTTTAACCGTCATACC
>JAAALK010000079.1:103753729-104097980 GCA_019279435.1 Zizania palustris | reverse complement strand
CAGCTGAGCGCTTTCAAGCTCAATGGCCAAAGCGTCCCTCTCATCAACCCTTTCAGTGTACTTGGACTTCAGAGTCGACAGGTCACATAGAAGCACCTCACACTTCGGGCACTCACTGCTATCACCCAAGCAAGGGGAAGAAGATAGACTCTCAATTCAGCCGTTGGCCACGGCAAGCTCACTCTCTAACTCATCTATCCTCTTCTTAGCCCCCCTAAGCAGTTTTCCCGATATTTCAACTCCTGACGATTGCTCTCAAGTAAATCAACGATTTCGCACTCATAGGATGATACCTTTTCGTTGTCGTCGTCGTCGGAGTCGTTGGAGGAGCTCTTTTCTTCCTTATCCCCAAGAGCCTTTGAAGAGAAGCTCTTGCGGGATCTTCGGTGCTGGTGTGAGCGGCTCTTGGGCTTGTCTCCGAAGGCCATGAAGCAGAGGCCCGCCGGATCGTCCTTGTCCTTCCCCTTCCTGATGGCGATCTCCTCATCGCTTGAGCTCGATGAAGAGGAAGAAGACGTGGACCGCTTGGAGTAGCTCTTCTCCATTTCGGCGAAGAAGGCCTTGTCGCGTTTCTTGTTCTCTCGCCGGTAGTTCTTCAGGGCTTTCTTGAAGAATCTGGTCTTCGGCTTGCCCTTGTTGAAGGATGAGCTCTCGTGCTTGCCGGAGTCGTGGAAGCCACCACCGGTGCCCTTCTTGTGACCATTGCGCTTGGGGCAGTCGGCGATGAAGTGTCCTAGATCACCACACTCAAAGCACCCGGATTTTGTGCCGTGTCTTTTGAACATTCTCTTGTGATAGACACGACGCACCCGGTTGTTAAAAAGACACAAATCATCATCTCCCAAAGACTCTAGCTGGTCCTCAGTGATAGACATCAAGGAGAACCCAGCACAGCTCACAGAAGAGGGATCAACAAAAGGTGTAGTAAGGGCCAGAGATTTTGATCCAGAACCAGTGAGATTTGATCTCAGCTGGAGATCAACCTCAGTAGCCTTCAGCTTGCTAAACAACTCAGAAATGGTCAAAGTATCATAAGAAGTACTCTCAATGATAGAAGATACCTTGATCTCCCAGATCTTTGGTTCCAAGGTATGGAGAACCTTGAGCGCCTGCTCATGATCTGAGACTAACTGAGCACCCTCAGCCTTGTTGTCCCGAAGCTTGTTTATGATCGACTGAAAACGACCAAACAAAGCCTCAACAGATTCACCCGGCTTCTATGTGAAATTCTCATATTCACGCCGGTAGGTCTGATAGAGCTAAGCCTTGACCTGTGCTGTTCCCTCATGGTGTGCCTTGAGGGTAGCCTAGATCTCTCTCGCAGTGGAGAGATGACTCACACGCTCAAACTCAGTGGGACCTAAACTAGAGAAAATAATGTTCACAGCCTTACTATTGCTCAGATGTTGAGCAATGATACCAGCAGTACCATGCTCAGCGACTGGCAATATGACAAACGTGGTGTGAACACAAATGTCCCAAATATCCGAACCCTGGCTCATGAGATAGGCTCGCATGCGAGTCTTCCAATAGTTATAGCCATAGGCTTCCAAGGACAGGACCTTGCCAGGAGACGTCATGGTCACTACTGGGGTTTAGAACCGGTTAAGGTATGGAAAAACCCTAACCTCGCTCTGATACCACTTGTAGGACCGAAAGTAGTGACCAGAGGGGGGGTGAATGGGCGCCTTAAAATTCTTTTGAATCAACGGCCTGCTCCCAATACCCAACGCACCTCTAAAGACTAAACAGAATAGATCTCCTAAGTCTAAAGGTATCTAGCCTAGAAGCAACTGGTGATAAACAGAGAAATGCCAATGCAGTGCTAATAGACAGATCAACAGTATACAAAAGACAAGGTAACATAAACTTCTCAGTAAAAAACGCACAAGAAGTGAAATGATAAGTTACCGTTCGAAATTTGTCTCCTGTTCGAAACTTGGCGAAGCCTGCTTCGCTGGTCGAAGCCTGCTTCGCAGTGTCGAAGCCTGCTTCGCTGGGTCGAAGCCTGCTCCGGAGGTTGAGGTCTGCTTCGAATGACGAAGTCTGCCGAGGAGGTTTGGTCTAACCTAGTTCGAGGTGGCAAAAGACCGAAGATGCTTCGAAGCTAAGTATGGAAGTATCGAAGCAAGCTTCGAATCAGAGTGCTTCGAACACAACGCACAGACAAACAACCTTCAAAAAGAGAAGCGAAGGCTGACACGCGACATAGGAACCAAAACGAAGCCTACACTCTACCTTCGAACAAAAAAAAAATCAGGACCTTCGAAAAAGACGGCAGACAAGAACTCTCGTCGAGCGAAGTTTAACAGAAAGATAAGCTTCGAAGCCAACTTCAAAACCTGTCGAAGTATGGACTTCGAACAGCTCAAGTTGAAGTACCTTCACACAAACATTCGAAGTATGAAACGCTGACAGTTCGAAAAGTACTTCGAAGCTAGCAACTCAGGACACAAAATGAAGTTCGAAGTTCAAGCGAAGCCCTCGAGGATATCAGATCGAAGCCTGCCTCACGGAGCTGAGGGGCTTCGAACAGAGAGGAGGCTTCGCCAGAGAACAACCAGAAAAGGGACTTTAGTCCTGTCAACTCGATCAAAAAGTTGTGCAGTAAAAGCAAGGCTAGAGTACTAGTGTACTGTTGCTACAGTGTAGTAGTAGTACTTGCAACAGCAAGAACTAGTACTACTTGCATGAAGAACAAACGCAACCGAGGCACATTCTCAGGACTAAATTCAACACCGCACAAACGAATCGAAGCTTCTGAACCAGAGAAATCTATGCACGTACCCCAACAAGAACAAAAGATTTAATCTTACTAAGAAAGAGTAAATGCAAGGCAAAATGCAAAGAACAAGTGCCTGGCGGTGCACAGCAAGAGAGAGAGAGAGACAATCCCGCAGGAACAAAAGATGACCCAATGAATGATTCAAAAAGTGATTTCTAGAAGGGTAGTCCAACCCTAGGGATTGGGGCCCTATTTATAGGCTGCCCAATGGCCTAGAATATTCCACCAGCCCCTTAGGGTTTTTACAGACGCTAAAATAAAGGAAAAGACTCTACTTCCCTTAGGAATTTTTACAAACACGACTGACTGACTGTGGGCCTAGAGATACAGATGACTTATTCGGAAGCTAAGCTTTCGTAGCGACTACGGCTTCTCTTCTGGACAGTCCGATACAGAATCAACGGTTGTCAGTTTTGCGCCGAAGCTGACAAAGCCTCCACCAGCTTTGCACCAAGTACCCGGATTGGGCCGGCCCGACTCCGCAGCTCTCTCAGCCCGGCAATCGCTCACCGCCCGTGTACCTGAGTCAATCCTGGTCAACAGCCCAGTGGGTCTTCTGCTGCTTCTGGCCCATGTACCCGGATTGGGCCAGCCCGACTTCGCAGCTCTCTCAGCCCGACCGTCGCTCGCTGCCCGTGTACCTGAGTCACACGCGGCCCATGAAACAGTAGATCTCCTCTCTTCATCTGTCCTCTTTGACTATCATTGACAATGACTCATCACATCTGGAGCCATGAGGCCCATGCTATTCAACATGGCTCCTCACCACTCAGATAGCTGAACCGACACCTTCTCATCGACCTCATTCACCGACCTCGAGCTCACGTACCTGACACCTTAGATGGTCGGAACATAGCCACCAAATCAAGCACGGATGAAGCTTGTATGTTGGTGATGCTCATTAGATAATCAATGATCTACTTGACGTCCGCAACGTCATCGTTTGCCGTCAATAAGGGCACGAACGTGGGAAGTTATGTCGTCACGATCAATATGATCGCGATCACGGAGCTCCAAATGAAGGTTGTCGCGACCACAACGTCTTTCTACACGACGAGTTCCTTGCCTTCTCCGACTAGATACTACACGTTGAGTGTCCTTGCAACTTTCGCCCGATAGGGGTCACACCATATGATGGTAAAACCAATCTATCCCAATGGATGCAATTATACTATACTTCAATTCATGCAGCTGGAGGGGATCAGGACATCATGGTCAATTATCTTCCTATCATGATGTCCACATCTGCCATCAACGGGTTGGCCTCACTCCTAGAGAACTCCATAAAATCTTCGGATGACTTATGTGAGATCTTCATCGCCAACTACTGGGGAAATTGGCAAAGGCCTGCCTCTTGGCATGACCTCCGTCAAATTCACCAATGCCGAAGATGACAAACAAGAACAAGTGTTTCTGAGTTCGTGAAGCTTCGACAAGGACAACAGCAAGAAGAAAGGGCGTCGTTGATCACCAACGCCACACCGATCGCCCACGCCACGCCGATTGCCTGACTTTAGGGACCATGAAAACCTTTAGCGTCCTCAGCTCATGGACAAAAAGAGAAAAGGGAAAGAAGTCATGGTGGCCAACTGGAACGCCTAGCCAAGAGGTCGAGATGGTTCGGTGTTGCAAGAACTACTGGATAAGCCATGCATTATCCATCCTAACAGCAATCATACTACTCGACGTTGCTTTCAATTGCTTTCAATTGCTCACCTACCAGACAAACATCGGTTGGACAATGAGAAGAGAAATCCCAATGATGATAAAAGAAAGGGCGACACTCCCTCGATGGGGAATGATTTCCAAGAGCCCGCAAGAATGGTCTCCATGTTATTCACGGGAGCCATAGCCTCAGAGTCCAGACACCAATAGAATTTGATGGCTCACTGTGTCAATGCTATCAGTGCTTAGCGACTAAACACCATAGGTGGTCAGAGACCCCCATCACCTTTGATCACCGGGGCCAATGGACGAACGTCCCCAAGCCTAGGCATTTCCCATTGGTCGTCGACCCGGTCAACCATAAGGTCCGCCTTGAAAGGGTGCTGGCTGATGGTGGTGTTTACGCTAAATTATGTCGATAAAGAACCAACAGACACTGACATCATTTCGGCAATCCAAAAGAGCAGACACCTAGGGGTGGCCCGCTAAACGTCACGTGATGCTGGCACCACATTCCGATGACCTTGACCGTGACAAGGGGATATGGGTGGAGTCGCTAGGAAATTAAACTGAATCACGAGAAAACAGTTCAATTAACCGAAGTATGGACTAAGTGACCAAACCATCCATGTTAGGGCTAGTTGACCGATGTGTAAGGGGTCAGTCAGACCGGGTGTAATCTAGTGGTCGGACCATTGGGCGAATGGGTGGAGGCAATCGGAACCCCCTTCGCACAAGCGGTCGGACTAGATTCAGGTTGCCGGTTTTGACAGAAGGGGTGCGAAGGGTCCATCATCCAGAGTCCTTTGGTGTATGATGTGAAGGGTGACCAGAGGGTAGCCGAATAGGTTCTCTGGCGCTCTGTGCGAAGAGTGGCTGAAGAGGGCCTTTGGTGTGTGTACGAAGGGGTCCTCCGACGTGTGGAGCGGAGGGGTCGGTTAGATTACCTGATTGTAGTCGGTGGCACTGGCATTGAGCCACCGGTCAGACCAGCTGATGTTGGCCGGTCGGACTAATAGGAGACCGGTGGCCACTTCAGCTTGCCCACGGATGTGCTGATGGTGAGGGATGGTTGTAGAAACTCTTAGCGAAGAAGATGGATATGAAAACTCTACAAAAACACCAAGAAAACAGAAGCAATTCGGCCTAGAGAACAAATTATGTATTTCTAGATCTTGGATTGACTCTCGGTTTGACGGGACTTCGAGGGTCAGGCAGGTTAACAAGATATTGTGTAACCTATGTCGTCTACACTACTTAGGGGTGCTGACAATGCCGACCGATCAGCGGGTTCTATGCCAGACATGGGACTAGTACAGGTTTTCTCCTGACGGGCACCACGGAACTGCTTAGGGGGCAGTGTCTCACGACTTCTAGGTATGTGTTTTTTCAATCTTCTTTTAGTTTTAACACAAAGCTTTTCGAGTTACAGCACTTTACTAATCATGACTTTCGCAGTTACGCTTTTGCTTGCCAGAAGTCGGCAATCACCACAATCATGCCCTTCAAGTCTTCAACAACAATGCACACAAGGTTGTGAAGGACGCTATTTCGTATGCCCGCATTCAAGTGAACAATGCTTACTACAAGGATAAGCTAGGGCAAAGAATGAGCAAGGCGACAGGTGCATCCACAATATACTTGACTGAAGAACAATACCGTCCGGTAAACAATTCTAACTTTTTAAATCTTCGATTGTTGAGATTTGTTGCCATATAATATAAATAGCATCTCTGTTCAGGTGAGGATTCTATGGTTTGCAAACCGCGAGGATGCATATTTTGAATTCTGCAAGATTTGGTCTTCAACTGCATTGAACAAGACTTCTGAGCAGAAAAGACAATGTCGTGGGACGGATCCGAAGCACAGATATGGTGCCGATGGACATATTTGCCACACTAAACGCATGGTAAGACCTCCTTCTGTCACTCTATCTATAGATACATTGTAATGTGACTAACTCATTTCTACTGTACAGGAAGCTAAATCTAGCAACGTGCCAAGTGACATCGAGGTGTATGCTTTTGGTCACAAAGGAAGCGATCCTACATAGTCAGATGTCTTGTGTAGCTAGTCAGCCACGGACCATTTGGTGAGATGTTAGCAATGTTAAGAGTTTGCGTAATTTAATTTTTCTCCGTCTAATCGGACATGTTGTTTTTTGGAGGCGCAGTATGGTGAACACATGGTTCGACTCCATGGAGAGGACTATGATTGGCGGAGAGAACCTGTGGACCAAATGGCCGTGTACTCCAGCGGAGGTGGAAAAAGCCATGGACGGTGAGACAGTGTTTTTATCAATGTTTTGTGTATGGTATTGTAATGGTAACTAACTCATTCAATGTTGCAGGTACTCCATGTTCAGTGGAGTTATTGACTCGAGAGCGGTGAGAGCTCAAAAGTCAGCTCAGTCGTCGTAGAGCTCCATCGGAGTTGGCTCCAGCCATCATCGCTCAGAAGCAAACCCAGATATGGTTCAGCTGAGGGAGGAAATGAGGTGGCACGACGGGCACAACAGGCAACAACAAGAGTACTATACCGCCTACTTAGCACAACAGCAGGCGATGATCCAAGTAAGTTTAGTTTGCAGTGTTGCCGTTAAAAAGTATTCAGCAATAGGTTTAGAACTAACTGATTGCATTACAACATGTGTAGCAACTAGCCTAGCAACATGGTGGATTTGACATGTCCTTGTTCCAACCACTACCTCCCCTGCCACCACCACCGCCATGCAATTTTTCACTAAAGTAAGCAATATGTTTACCTTCTTGTATGAGAACTCCTCCTATCCCAATCCCACTAGCATCACATTCAAGCTTAAACGTCTTACCAAAGTCAGGAAGTTGGAGTAGACGGGCATGTGTAAGTTTGTCGTTAAGCATGTTAAAAGCTTGTTCTTGTGCAGACCCCATATGAATGAAGCTCTCTTCTTTGTCAACACATTGAGTGGTGCAGCAATGGTGCTGAAATTCTTCACAAATCGTCGATAAAAACTAGCAAGTCAATGAATACTTCTCACTTGCGTAATGGTTTGAGGTGTTGGCCAGCTCTTGATGGCTTCAATTTTCGCTTTATCTACCTCAATACCCTGTGGAGTAACAACATAGCCAAGATAAGAGACTCGATCCGTGCAAAAAGTACACTTTTCAAGGTCACCGAACAAGCGTGCATCTCTCAAAGCATTAAAAACAGCACGCAAATGATTCAAATGTTCATCAATAGACCTGCTATATGTCAAGATATCATCAAAGTAAACCACCACAAATTTGCCAATAAAAACTCTCAATACTTCATTCATTAAACGCATGAAAGTGATAGGTGCATTAGTTAACCCAAAAGGCATGACTAGCCACTCATATAACCCGAACTTCGTTTTGAAAGCTGTTTTCCATTCATCTCCTAATTTCATTCGAATTTGGTGGTATTCACTACGCAAGTCAATCTTAGAGAAAATGATAGACCCACTCAACTCAACAAGCATATCATCTAACATAGGAATAGGATGATGATACCTTATTGTAATATTATTGATGGCTCTACAATCAACACACATATGCCAACTACCATCTTTCTTAGGGACTAAAAGAATAGGCACAACACATGGACTAAGGCTCTCGCGTACGTACCCACAGTCCAACAGTTCTTGGACTTGTCGCTGAATTTCTTTAGTCTCCTCCGGGTTTGTTCTATATGCAGCATGGTTTGGCAATGTCGCTCCTAGGATCAAGTCAATTTGATGCTCAATACCTCGAATAGGTGGTAGCCCTAGAGGCATCTCCACTAGAAACACATCCTTATACTCCTGCAAAAGGTTAGTGACAGTAGGAGGCAACGAAGTGGAAGAATCATCAAATGAAAAATAGGCTTCTTTGCATATCAATGCATAACAAGGACAATCAAACTCATCAACATCATCCAAATCAGATTTAGTAGCAAGCATAACACCCCCTTCTTGCTCTTCTCAAAACTCTCTTTCTCACATTGCATAATTTCAGTGGGAGTGATAGGAAGCAAAGTAATTTTCTTTCCCTTGTGTATAAGTGTATATTTGTTACTCCTACTGTGGTGTGTGGCATCTGTATCAAATTCCCATGGCCGACCCAATAAAAGTGAACATGCTTGCATGGGTACAACATCAAAATCAGCAAAGTCATGGTATGTGTCAATGAAAAAGTGAACTCTCGCAGAGTGTGTTACCTTGACCTTACCACTATTTTTGAACCACTGAATATAGTAGGGATGAGGGTGTGGGTGCATGGTCAATCCAAGCTTATTAACCAGCTCTATGCTCACTAAGTTATTGATGCTTCCTCCATCAATTATGACACGAACACGACAATCATTGACAATGAGGAACATTTGAAATAAGTTATGTCCCTGTAGTGTGTCCATTTGCTCCACTTGAGTGTTTAAAACACGTTGTACAATCAATGCCTGATACTTCTCTATGGCGGCAGTACCTAAAACCTCCTCGCTATCACTTTCATGCTCTTCATCATCACCTGCATCGTCAGTACCACTATCTTCAATATCACTTGTACTAACATACCTTCCATCCTCAGTAGCAATGAATGTTCGTCTCTGGCTTGGGCAATCTCTCATGAAATGGCCCTTCCCTTTGCAATTGTGACAAATGACTCCACTGGTTCGGCTTGTAGAAGCAACCGATGAGGAACTAGTAGCTGGTAGGTTTGTCTTACTCTTCTCCTCTAGTGGTAGTGAAGACGAAGGTGCTGCTGAACGCGCCCTGTATATGAAGGGGGTAGCAGACCGTGCAGGAGAAGGTAGTGTTGATTTTCCCATTGTAGACGTCGGTCTTGTGTCGGTGAAGTTACCATTCAACTTCAGCTATCGTCCCAGTATTTCTCTTTCAGCCTTCATAGAAAGGTGAAACAATCTATTGAGTGTATTATATTCCTTATAATCTACTATGTCCTGTATTTCTCTTCTTAACCCACCAAAAAATCTAGCCATTTTACTCTCCTCATCCTCAACTACATCACAACGCAACATTCCTATTTGCAGTTCCTGGTAGTACTCCTCTACAGATTTATTTCCATGTTTAAACGCTGTAATTTTTGAAGCAAATCACGTTTATAAGTAGTAGGGACAAATCTACCATGCATAGCTCTCTTTAGCCCATCCCATGTGTCAGGTGCTAAGCCTACACTTGATATCTCATGCCACCAAATTATAGCAAAATCGGTAAACTCACTAGTGGCTTGTATAACTCTATGTATTTTTGGAACATGGTGAGAGTTAAAATTTTGTTGTACTATCATCTCCCAATTCAGATATGTTTCAGCATCATAAGAGCCAGAAAAGAGGGTATGCTGAATTTAACCTTAGCAAACAAATTATCAGCACGAGGGTTGTTTCCATTATTACCTCTCATACCTTGACGATGTGGATTTTATTGACAGGGAGGTTCTCGAGGAGGTTCTTGAGGAAGAGGTTGCCTATGATCCTGATTTATGTTGTTTTCCTCGAGATCTTCAGCCCTATCGTTTGGTGGCGGTGGCTTTCTGTAACACCACAAATTTCCAAAAGAAATAAAAATATATTTTATTATATTTATTCTCTGAAAAGAATTATTTTATTCCTTTAATACCATTTATGCCCAACTGAACTAAAACCAAGAGGAGATGTCCAAACCAGAGGCTAGAAAATTTTGTATATTATCCCAAGGTCAAAATATATTTTTGAGAATTTTTACAGATTTTTATCACTCTTGGAAGTAGCCCAAATGTTTTAAACTAATTTCAAAAATTAAATCTATTCGAAAAATATTTTAAACAGTAACGGCCCCTTCCCCCTCTTCTCTCTCCCTCGGCCGGCCCAACCCAATCCCTCCCCACGCCCCGGACTGACAGGCGGACCCCACTTGTCAGTGACCCTCTCCTCCGCGCACGCACGCCCGATGCTTCGGCCCCACCCATCAGCCGCCATGCCCGTATGCTCGCGCCCGCTGACCGCCTTGGCCCACCCGTCGGACCCGTCATCCACCTCGCGCCACCCCCCCTAACTCCGCTGGCCACTGATCCCGCCTAGGATCCGCTCCCGCCGGCCCCCTCACCTTAATTCGTCACCGGCAATAAAACCCCCACGATGCGCTGACCGTTTCCCCCCATTAATCCATGCGTAATTGCCCACTATCGCTCGCATGTACGGAAGGCCCTCGCCGACGTTACTCTCGGCCTCCCCCGATTGCGCCCCCCTGCCCCCGCCGACGCCTCTATTTAAACCCTACACCTCCACCGCATCTAGCCCCCACGCCAATTCGCACTGAGAGAGAACAGAACGCCCGCACTTCGGTTTTTAACACCACCCCACCACCTTCGCTCTAGCCGCCGCTCGCCGTCGCCGGAGTACTCCTCCACCCTCGGCGACTGCACGAACATGACCATCGACGCCTCCCTGACCTTGGCCACCACTCCATCGACGACGAACCACGTCGGAGCTGCCTCGCCGACAAGGGACCCGAACCCCTCCGCCGTCTACGCTCGTTGCCGGCCGCACCCCGTCGACCTCAGACCACTGCAGTAGTACCTTCATGTTCCCCTAGTTGTCCTCTTTCCATTTCTAGGCGTAGCATGGACCGCCGTCGCTCGCCGTGGCCACCGGCCTGCTCGCCGATGCCGGAGAAAATGACCGGCGCTGGTAAAATACCCGTGCTGTGTCGCATTCATCCCCGACCGCGCGATCGGGATCCGACGGTCGAGATTTAATCGATCCCTCGGTTTAATCTGGCCCATCAGATCTGAGCGAAGCGGTATGTTTTAATCTCGCACGTCCATTAGTTTTTAAAACCCGCAGTGAATCTGAGCCCTTCATCGCATACTGGTTCAATGTTTTAATCATGGCCGTCCACATTAACTTAACTCTCCCGCCTTACCCACAGCCGCCCGATCGCGATCCAACGGCGGATCTGGATCCGGCGCACGTGCACAGCACGCGGGTTCACGGTGAATCCGGTTCACCGTGGACCGACGCCTATTTTTGGATTTAATTTAAATTCAGAAATAGTTTTAAACTTCAAAAATTCATATCTTGCTCATTTTAACTCCAAATTTAACCATTTTAATTCTAGAAAATTCATAATTTTATTCTCTACATGTTAACACAATATAAACAGTAGGTTTACTTTGAGTATTTCATGTTTATTCAATAAAATATTCAAATGCACTTTAGGATAAACTACAAATTTGTCCATTTCAACTTTAGGAAAATTTATCTTTTATTCTTTTCATACTAGTATAAATGAAACACTAGGTTCATTCTAAACTTTCTATTTTAAGTAGTTAGAAATTTAAAATACATTAGTTTACAATATTATTCCTTTTTAGAAAGGCCACTATTTCATTAAATTTCATTTTAAAATGTTTTTAAGATAAATTTCAGAAAGTTAATGACTTTATTTTCCTTGGTTCAAACCAATCAAAACCTATATGCCTATTGTGTGGATTTTGGATTGTTTATTGAATGTTATGTTTATTATTCATATTGAAAAGACTACGACGCCACCGAGGAGCCGGAATACTACCCGGAAGTTCCCCTGTCGCCTTTGGCTGAACAAGGCAAGTCACCAAACCAATCTTTTGAGCATATTGAACCCATGTTTTATTAAACTATCGCTAAAACACATAGGGTATACATGCATTAGTCAAATGAAAGCCTTATAATATATTTATTAAGATCCCCCGACCTTGATGTGCAACCCAAGCCATGCTATCTAGCCTAAACTCCTTGTCACCATATTATTAGTATTATTAGAAATTTGGTTAAACTCCAATGTATCGACACAATCGCTATAAGTTAAAAATGAGTCTTAGAAATTTGGTTCTACTATATGATCCCTATTTATCTTATCCCTGGAATGCTGTTGGTGATAGAGTTATGGTTAAGAATGTATGGATGGTGGGTTTCGGGTGCAAGCTAGGGCATTGGTAGGTAGCACCCGGGGGACTATAAGGACCGGTCTGCGGGATCCATTGCAATACACTTCCGTACTAACCACGAGTCTAGTCGGTAAGTCCTAACTAAGGTATGGAGTGTTCCAAACCAAGGCCACCACTTGGAGATCGGTCAAGCAGCACATGCGGGTGGCTTGTACCGATGTGGCGCAAAAGGGGGTGCAATGTTAGCCGGGATGCGGCCCGGCGTGCCAGCGAAACCTAGAGCGGGTGGTTATCGCTTGGAGCATTTCATGCTGAGGTTTTGTCACGAGTTCCCGTGGTATGGGTCTTCTCGTTACACTTTGGTGTTTGGGATGAGTGTGTGCCTTGTGGGTACAGTAGTACACCTCTAATCAGAGTCATAAATCTTTTCGAAAAGCCGAGCCCACGGTCAAGGGCAGGTTGCGTGACATCCCACAATTTGTTTACTTATAATGAATGTGCATGATGATTTTACATTTGAGGACTGTTGCGTGAGGAGGGAAAACGTACTCCTCGAGTTAGATGGTATTATGATGTTCATGTTTATTATTCGACATGATTAAATTTGACTACACTAAATGCAAGAGCTGAAAAATGTACTTTTCCATAATTTTAGCCATTATCCTTCCTTTGTTATTACCTTGCATTACTATTGCATTTGCGGTGGCTTGTTGAGTACTTTTTGTACTCATACCCATTGGACACACCATTCAGAGGATGCCTACTACGAGGAAGATGGTCTGGAGTAGCAACCCAGTCAAGAAGAAGATCCCGAAGAAGGCATTCGTCATGCTTTTTATTGTTTATTTTATTTTTACTCTTTTGTAATAATATGGTATGCGTACCATGAATGTTTGTCGTCTGTACGTTGTCGCATGATGAACCGCTTGTATTATTGTTTTTCTTTGGAAATTCAATAATGTCCTGATTTGATAAATCGGGGCGTGACACTGTCTCTCTATGTTCTCCATCCTGGTGATGAGGGTGGCAATGTTCCTCTCTATTCTCTCCAATCTGTGCTAATTGTCTTGGTTGCTTTTAATGATGTTTGTATTGAGTTCTTGCAACAACTGTCGAAGCTTTATCTTGGACACACATTCATCTCCTTTGCCTTGGTGTTGTGGTTCTGTCATGGTTAGTGGAAACACAAACACAAAGAAGCTCACAAATTCGTTAGTTTCATATGAACTACTAGGATATGGAGTCATTCACACTCAAGCATTTCACCAAGTTCTTGCCAAGTTCTTACCAATCATAGCAGGTGGCACAACCGATTGGCTTGGGGATAATACTGTTGAAGTCGTGAGTATAGCGATTGCCGGCAGGAAACTGTATTGTTCAGAAGGTAAGTATGTGGAGCTATAGGAAGGCCAAATATTTGAGTGGAACACAATTCAATAACGAATAGTAATGCCGAATAAATGTTCAAACTATTAGTCCTAAGAACAGTAGTGATACAAGAAGGAATCAAGGATGAACAAGATGAATTGCAAGGATAGTGTCAACACGACACCAACAACACTATGAAACAAACAGTGCAGGGCATTCGGTATTGCCTCTCTCTTTTTTTTCTCCCTTTTTTTGTCTTTTTTTCTCTATTTTATTGCAACCAATTACCAAGTGCTAAGTAGCAACAATATGCCCCAAGATTAAGCACATCACCAAGTTTCGGCTCAAACCGATGGAAGATGATATCGGTACAGGAAACACTAAATAACCGGTGTTGAAACTTTGGAGCCCAAAACGAAAGCCTTCCTGAATTTTTTTTATTTTTTTTGAGATCTACCTATGGTAAAAATTTCAGCTCAATCGGAGTTACGAGCGAAAAGTTATGCCCGTTTCAAGGAGAACCCTCCGAAATCAGATCTGTTCCCCCTAAATCAGATCTGCTGGTTGTGGCAAAAACAGAAGCGGAAGGGGATCGGTGGGGGGTGGAAAAATTATGCAGTGGAGTAGGGGAATTGTGGCGAAGACACGAACCGATGTAAAACATGAGTTAAGCAGCAACGAGACACAAACTTGGACATGAATTCAACACTACGAACTCTAAAAGAGAATTTTGCAAAAGGCTAACAATGTCTCGGATAGGGAATTTTTTTCGGCTTTTCTATGGACTCTAGGATGAATTCAAATTTGACTCGAACAAGGGAAGACGAACCTACGAACAAGACAGTAAACTTGGGTTGGGCTCTGATACCAATTGATGCGCGCGGGTGCCCGATATTCCGTTAGGGGGAGGGGTAAACTCGATTGGTGGCTCCGTTGGTTATCAACCACGCACGAATGTGATTGACCTCGCCAAGAAGGGTTATCCCTGCCTGTGAATCGAGAACACAAGCAGTAACACAAAAACACAATCTCGCAAACAGAAGAGAGATCAATTTCTCAAGGGGGTTCCACAATCTGACGAAGTCAGAGTTCAATCTACAAGGGATTCGAGACTAATGTTGGCTTAAGGTCCCAAACAGATACAAGGCCTGACTTGGGCCAAAATGGTGATGCAGCACCAGATGACTTGTTCAAACGAACCGGGACTTGTAACTAGACCCATTGGAAAGATATTTTCGTTATCTTTCCAATGCCTTAAAGAACGCCTCAATCCTCCTCCGTACGAGAAAGTTATGCCCATTTTACTGAAGGATGCTCCGCTGAATCCGAACCTAAACCAGAGTTTGAAGTAGAATTCGAGTTGGATTGTTGTGCCGCCTCTCCCCCTTGTGTTTGATCCAGAAGTGCTTCTCCCATGTTCCTTAGAGTCAAAATATCATCCATAAGTAGCATCCCATCTGTATCCATATCATTATGTAAAGTAAGAAACAAGCGCACCTCATGATTAAGCTTCCGTGCACGGGAGTGAGTGATTGGTCCAAGAATGATAGAGTGTTGGATGTCTTTATCATTGTTATCGATGTCCTCATCAGTCCACTTCTTCTCCATCTTCATTTAGATCTAGCACAACTAAAGTGCCCATTGGGGTAGTAAGTGGTTTTGCATCTGCCATGTCAAAGAGTTTTAGCAGGTCTTTAGTGTATTTTGTCTGATATACAAAGGTTCCTTGTTTGCTTTGCTTGATTTGAAAACCAAGGAAGAAGGTCAACTCGCCCATCATAGACATTTCGAATTCCCTACTCATAGAATCAGCAAACTCGGCCACGAGAGTATGAGATGAACCACCAAAAATTATTTCATCAACACAAATCTTGACAAGTAAGAAATCTTTGTCATGCATAAGAGTGAACAAGGTCTTATCAACAGAGCCCATTCTGTACTCGTGCTCAATGAAGAAGTTCCTAAGACGGTCGTACCAAGCCCTAGGAGCTTTCTTGAGCCCAACTAAAGCTTTGTAAAGTTTAAAAACTCTATGGGGGTACTTGGGATGTTCAAAGCCAGGGGGTTGTTTGACATACACATCTTCTCCTATGAAACCATTAAGGAAAGCACTTTTTACATTCATTTGAAATAGTTTGAACCCACGAGACGATGCAAATGCAAGCAGAATCCTAATGGCCTCAAGTCGAGCTACCAGTGCAAAAGTTTATTGTTGGGGGAAAATATCTCATCTTCGGGGTTATTGCCGAAGCAACATTAAGACAGACAGCAGATTCGAAGGTTCCCAGACGTTCATCTTCGAAGATACCCGGAGTCAAGTTCGAAGTACGAAGATAGGCATTGGTTCGGAGTAAATCTTCGAACTAAGGTAATTCGAGATATTTATTGCCAGCTAAGATGGAAGATTTATCTTTTATATCATTAGATTAGTCTTTTACCATTTTAGCCCTATCAAGGGTACCGAATAATTTCCACTATGTCGGTTGTAATAGAGGGGTAAATAGGTCTTTTCCTTAATGTTTGGGCCTATAAATACCCCCCGTTTCACCCTGTAATAGGGACCGAATACAAGTTATTCAATACACACATTCGAACTATTCTAAGTTATTATCCTTTCGGAGGCTTAGAACAGTTCTCTTCGCAAACACTTCGTTTGTTAGTTTCTATTCTACAGAAACCTGTTAGTGTAATCTTTTACGCCAACAGTTGGCGCCGTCCGTGGGGAACCTAGTCCGAAAACTTCGTTCTCTACCAACTTCTTACATCATGCCTCCTAAGCGGAGCGCACCTCGCAATCCCACTCGGAGGTCTTCTCGGATCTCCGGAGATATACCCTTCGACACGGTTGAAGTCGGAGGGTCTTCGGCATTCCCTCCGCAAACTCCGGAAGGGGCTTCTATCCCTCGAGGATACGAAGCTTCTCCGCCAACTCCTTCCATACTCCGACCGCCCGGAGTCCCTTCTCCACCCTCCATCCCAATTCGAACTGATCCTACCAGTTCTCAAGACCCGGAAGATCCTTCCGGAGGAGATGAAGATAATCTTGGAGATATGGCCACTCAAATGGCCAACCTTCAACCCGAAGTGGCAAGGTGGCGACAGGAAGCTGCGAACAGGCTTCGCTCTCAAGCCACCCCAACCATCCCAGAAGTGCCCGAAGATGATGATCTCGATTATCCCGAAGCCCCGGAGAACGCCTCTTTCGATAATGAATCTCCGCTGCATCCTGAGCTGCAGAAGGTTCGCTTTGATCCAAAGTTTAAAACTTTGAAGCTCTGTAAGTATGCCGGAGATGAAGATCCCGGAGAGTTCGTTCGTTCTTATGCCCTAGCAATTGAAGCTAGCGGAGGAGTTCGAGACACCATGGCGAAGTGCTTCCCTTTAGCTCTTCAAGGAGTGGCATTAAGGTGGTTCTGGTCCTTGAAGCCAGGATCAATCAATTCATGGTCGCAGCTGAAGAAGAAGTTTATAAGCAATTTTCAGGGCACCTTCGTGCCTCCCATGTCAACAGGAAGCCTTTTCCAGGTGAAACAGCTTCCCGGAGAGACATTGAGGCAATATTTTAAGCGCTTCGCTCATACGAAGTCGCGAATTCGGGGGCTGTCCGCATCGCCAGTAGTTGATGCAGCTCGGGAAGGCGTCAGTCATCAAGGTCTTCTGGATAAGCTTCATCGAAAAAGTATCTCTTCGGTCTCTCAGTTGATGTCATACTTCGAGGAGTATGCGAGGTCAGAAGAGGGTTGGCTTCGGAGGACTGCTGCTACTTCGTCCATATTGCAAGAAGTCAAAGTAGAAGTGAAAACTTCGGCACAGCCGCAGGAACCAGTCTTCGAAGTGCAACATGATCGGAGAAGAGGGCAAAAGCACCCTCGTTCTGAAGTCTTGAATATTGCACCCCCACAGAAGTTTACACCAAGAGCTCCACAGTCTACGGGGAACAAGGCCAGCGGCTGGAGGCCGCCAGGGAAAACGGCTGGCAAGGGCCAGACCCTTTTCTGCTGCATTCATGGAGAAAATCGAAGCCATGCAACTGATACTTGCAAGGCTATACTTACCCTAAGGGGAGAGTACTTAGAGAGAACTTCGGGTCGAGGTAGTACCGACCGAGTTCCAGTTGCAACGCGCCTAGAGCCGGTCTAGGCTGTGGCGCGGATAGAAAACTTTGATGATGCAAGACACCCTCCGGTGGCCAATGTTATGCCACCTCCGAAGCAAGAGGAAGGGCAAGATAGAGGAAAGAGAGTAGTTCTCCCTATCTCCGGAGGAGGTACCCTCGGAAGCATGTCCAAGACACAGCGAAGAGAGTACGTTCGGGAAGTAGGTCATATTGGGACTTCGTCATCTGCAGCTGCAATGCCGGAGTGGTCTCACGTTCCGATATCTTTTTCTGCGGAGGATGCAGCCGGTATCAAGTTCCCGCATGTAGATCCACTGGTTATCACTGCTGATATTGCGGGCACTGATGTTCGAAGGGTGTTGATTGACGGAGGTAGTTCGGCAGATATCATTTTTGTTCAAGCCTTCGATCAATTATGCATTTCCAGAAAGCATCTCCTTCCAGCGGCTCGTCCTCTGCAAGGTTTCGCAGGACCTCCGCTTGATGCACTTGGCCAAATAGGCCTGGAAGTTACCTTCGGAGAAGGTTTATTGGCCCGGACTGAGGAAGTAATCTTCGATGTTGTAGATGCCCCGTATGCTTACAACGTCATCTTCGGAAGAGGCATGCTAAACCACTTCGGAGCTGTGGCGCATCACAATTATCTGTGCATGAAGATGCCCACACAAGCAGGAGTCCTTACAGTCTTCGGAGATCAAGCCATTGCTCGGAGGGCGGAATATGGTCATGGTCCCCCTCTTGATCCGAGGCAAGTAAACAGTGTGCAGGATAATGAAGAAATTTTTTCAGCCTCCTCCGAAGCTTCGAAGAAGTCCTTTCCGAGACCAAGTCCCGAAGGAGAGATTGCAACGAAAGTCATTGTTAAAGATGGTAAAGAGTATACATTTCAATTTGGTAAAGATTTACCTCCTGAAGTTGCAACCTCCTTGGAAAAGGTGGTGGAAGAAAATTTGGATGTCTTCGCTTGGTCTGACGAAGATATCACCGGAGTCGATCGGGATATCATTGAGCATAGTTTACTTGTAAACCCGAAGGCCCGACCTGTTCTGCAAGGACTCCGGAAGATGTCCGCAGAAAGAGTTGCTCTAGCTAAGGACGAAGTGGAGAAATTGTTGAAGGCTGGGATTATCAGAGAAGTGGCTCACACAGAATGGTTAGCCAACCCAGTCTTCGTCAAAAAGAAGTCTTCCGGGAAGTGGCGCATGTGCATTGATTTCACATCCTTGAATAAAGCATGCCCACGTGACCCCTACCCCATGCCCCGAATTGATCAATTGGTTGACTCCACCGCAGGTTCGGAGTTATTAAGCTTCCTTGACGCGTATTCTGGTTATCATCAAATATGGTTGAAGCGCGAAGATGAAATCAAGACAAGCTTCGTAACTCCTTCAGGAGACTTTTGTTATGAAGAATGCCCTTCGGCCTAAGAAATGTCGGGGCTACTTTTTCGAGATTAGTTGCTAAGGCTCTAGGTCATCAACTAGGTCGCAATGTGGAGGCCTATATGGATGATATTGTAATAAAGAGTGCTTTAAAGCACCAAGATAGCCTAGACTTAGCAGAAACATTCAATAGCCTTCGGGCATGTGGGATCCGTCTTAACCCCGAAAAATGTATATTCGGAGCTAAGGCTGGAAAATTGTTAGGGTATTTAGTTTCAAGAAGGGGAATTGAAGCTAGCCCTACTCAAATAACTGCGCTGCAGAAGATGGCTCCTCAGGAAAATTTAAAGCAAGTGCAAAAGCTGACTGGGCGTCTGGCAGCACTTAGCAGGTTTTTATCAAGGTCTGCGGAGAGGAGCTTGCCTGTATTAAAGCATTGAAAGGGTCCGAAGATTTTGCATAGACACCGGAGTGTCAGAAAAGCTTCGAAGATATTAAAGAGTATCTCAGTAATCTTGCTACACTCACGGTGCCTACTGCGGACGAAACCCTACTCCTGTACCTTGCAGCTACAGGTTCTGCTGTCAGCGCAGTCCTTGTTAGAGAAGTGGATTTCAATGGGAAGTTGGTCCAAAATCCTGTTTATTTTGTATCCGAAGCATTATCAGGAGCGAAGACAAGATACTCCGAACTTGAGAAGTTCGTTTATGCTCTGATAATGGCTTCGAGGAAGCTAAGACATTATTTTTTGGCTCACAATGTAATTATACCAACTTCGTATCCTTTAGGAGATATGCTCCGAAGTAAGGATTCCACTGGAAGGATTGGGAAGTGGGCAGTCGAGCTAGCACCCTTCGGCATATCTTTCTTGGCAAGGACAGCTATCAAATCCCAAGTCCTAGTAGACTTTGTAGAAGAGTGGACTCCACCTGCAAATTTGGCTCCGGAGAAGTCAAGTGACGGAGTTTGGACTGTTTACTCCGATGGGGCTTTCCAAGCATCCGGAGCAGGCATTGGGGCAGTGTTGATTTCACCTTCAGGGCAAAGAGCAATGTACTCCGCAAGACTCAACTTTAAGTCTACCAATAATATAGCGGAGTATGAAGGGATTTTATTGGGACTCCGAAAAGCACGTGCTCTAGGGGCTACAAGAATAATTATAAAGACAGATTCTCAGATAGTAGCAGGGCACGTAGACAAAAGTTTCCAAGTTCGGCATCCACAGCTTGCGAAGTACTTAGAAGAAATCCGTAAAATCGAAGCACACTTCAAGGGTATTTCCATTCGGAGTATACCAAAAGCAGAAAATGTGCAAGCGGACATCTTAGCAAAAGCTGCAGCCGGAGCTAGGGATGTGCCCGAAGAAGCTTTTTACGAGGAACTCAATATACCTTCGGTGCCACAAATTCCCTCTGCGGAGATTCTTTGCATTCCTAGTGCGGGTTGGAAAAATTCGATCATGGAACTTTTGCAGGGAGGAACAAATTTGCCCGAAGAGCCGCAGCTGTCAAGATTAAAGCTCAGAGCTAGAAACTATCAAATAATCAACAGTATATTATACAAGGCCGGAGTATGTTCCCCTCTACTCCGATGTATATCTCAAGCCGAAGGCCAAGAAATTCTTCGAGAAATTCACGAAGGCCTTTGTGGTAGCCATTTAGCCCCTAGAGCTTTGGCAGGAAAAACACTTCGCCAGGGGCTTTATTGGCCTACAATCACAGCTGATGCGGAGAGCTTAGTCCGCACTTGTCAAGGATGCCAGTGGATGGGTCGACGGAGTCATCGCCCACCAACAGCTCTTCAAGTCATTGCTCCGGTATAGCCTATGGCCAGATGGGGTATGGATTTAATTGGTCCCTTTCTGGGAGCCAAGGGAAATCTGAAGTTCGCAGTGGTAGCTATTGAATATTTTTCTAAGTGGGTGGAAGCAGAACCCTTAACAGCTATCACTTCGAACAATGTACAGAAATTCTTTTGGAAGAACATTATTTGCCGGTTCGGAGTGCCTAGATACCTCACAGTTGATAATGGAACACAGTTCGACGCAGAACCCTTCAGGAAGTTCTGCGAAGATCTAGGCATTCAGCTATGTTTTGCTGCAGTGAGGCATCCTCAGTCTAATGGAGCCGTAGAGCGAGCCAATGGAAATATTTTATCAGGGCTAAATCGAAGAATAGTAGGATTAGCAAAGGGACTGTGGACCGAAGAGCTTCCGAAGATTCTGTGGTCCATTCGGACTACGCAAACAAGGTCCACAGGTTTTACTCCGTTCAGACTACTATTCGGAGATGAAGCTATGACTCCAACGGATCTCAAAGGAGGATCGTTTCGCAGCACCGAGCTGGACATTGAAGAAGAAAGACAAGCTTCGTTAGATTTGTTAGAAGAAACAAGACTTCGAGCTGTAGCAAATTTATCAAAGTATCATCAGCAGACGAAGGCTTGGTTTGACCCGAAGGTTAAGCTCAATGAACTAAGACCGGGTCATCTTGTTCTACGAAGCATTATAGCACCAGGGAAGTTAGGGAATAAATGGGAAGGTCCATACCTAATTGTCCGTTGAGGGCGCCGTGGTTCATTTAAATTAGCTAATTTAGAAGGTGAAGAGTTAGCACATACTTGGCATGCGGAGCACCTAAAGCGATACTTCGCATAAGGGCTCCTTGTAATTCGATTGTAATCATCTTATAAATCAATAAAGCATATGATCCTGATAGTGCCTTCCCCTCATAGACTTCCAGCTTCCGAGTGGACGCACTGGAACCGCGGGGTCGACCGAGAGGGAAGTGTCATAAAGCTGGATTGTATTTTCGGACTTCGAACCCATAAAGTTCGAAGCTTCTGACGTGGGGGCTGGCATAATCCGGAGCCCAAGCCACCGGCTTGTAGGCATCCGTAAAAGAGCCCAAAACCACACCCTACGGAGTCCAAGCCATTGGCTGGTAGACTTCCGTAAAAAGAGCCGAAGGTGGCCAAAACCTACGGAGTCCAAGCCATTGGCTGGTAGACTTCCGTAAAAAGAGCCGAAGGTGGCCAAAACCTGCGAAGTCCAAGCCATTGGCTGGTAGACTTCTGCAAAAAGAGCCGAAGGTGGCCAAAATATACGGAGTCCAAGCCATTGGCTGGTAGACATCCGTAAAAAGAGTCCAAAGAGACCATTGCAAACTCCGAACCATTGGTTCGACAGAGATCGCAAAAATAAGCCGAAGGTGGCTAAAGCAAAACAGAATTTGAGCCATGAGCTTCGAATGTCTATTAACACAATCCAAAGTGACAAATTTCTTAAGACACTAAAGTGTCCTGAAAGTTATCTCAAGTGATTTCTTTCGTAAAACAAAGGTACTAAGTTGCCATTCTTCCGACTGCAAATAGTCGAATACATTTCATAAGATTTTAAAAGATCTTTAAATTACAGAGGGGCTCCGAACCCCCAAAAAATTGTACTCCGAAGTTTTTCTTTGCGCATAACCATCTTTGAATATATTTCGAAGTTGCTTATACCCAAAGAGGGGCTAGTAAATATGGAGACAATTTTAAATCGGCATTCATTATTGAAATAAATGTGTTTACAGATTACACTATGAAAAATTGGTATCTATACCAAGAAGGAATCGGAGACCTCTTCGGTCCCTAGAGCTAGGGATGGAACGACTAGTTCCAGCACCGGGAGTTCTAATAACTTTACGTTTAACTCTCTTGCTCCCCTTCGAAGCTCTAAAATCCTTCTGCTCTTGTTGAAGCTCGGCCCAAGTTCGAAGCCGTTCGGGGCTTCTTTCCCAGCTTCTAAGATCTTCAGATCTTTTATTTCGAGCTTCACCTTCGTCTTCAGACCAAATAGTGTCTTCAGAAGACGAGGTGTTTACGTTAACATCTTTCTCTTCCTCTTTAATATAAGACAATACATCTTTGATTACTTCAGGCGCAATTACGCCGGAGTCATCTCGAGGAATTAGAAATCGAGGACTCTTGTAAGTCTTTAGAAGTTCGAAGGTGTTCCATAATGAGCGAAGTTCGTCGTTAAGCTCTAACACTTCGATGTCTTCCATAAGAGGCAAAGACTAAAAATATGACAAACAAGATTTTCATTGATAAATGTTTACAAGCATGAAGCTTTACATAGTCAAAAATCCTAAATTATTCCTAAACCTGCGGGTTCGGAGGAGGCTGACTGCTTGAAGCTTGGTTCCGAACTTGATTCTGACGTTGGCCTTCGTCAATCCAAGCCTTGATCGCAGTACGACCTTCGGCTCTCCATGAAGCTTGGAAGGCCTGCCAGGCAGCAGTGACGCCTTCGGAAGGAGTTAGAAGTCATTCATCATCGAAGGTAATAGGGCCCTCTGCGCTCGGAGTAATTGTTCGGCCCAAGTCCTCGTAGTAACGAAGTAGTCCGATGGCAGACACTTGTCCGGAGAGTTCTTCGTAACGAATACCCGCCGTCTTCATTTGCTTCGCTGCTCCTTGGATCCTTTTTAACCGGTGCAGCAGAGTGACGTTGTCATCTGAAGGAAGTGATCCAGTAGTACCGAAGTACTCTAGAACACCTAGCATCTGTTCTATGACTTCCATAGCTACCTTCTCGGACTTAAGCTTTTCTTCGATTAATGCATCCTTGCTCGAAGTCGTTTCTGCTAGAACTCCGGAAATCCTAGCATTCTCCGTAGTTAAAGTATTCTTCTGATTTAGGAGTTGGCTAGCTTCCTCTTGGAGCCTCACAAGTTCGGACCCAGCATTAGCATGCTCCAACCGCACCCTTTCGATTTCCGCTCGAAGCACGATTCTTTCTGCATCGAGCTCTTTATTTGCATCCTCCAAGCCCTGTCTGGCCCTACGCTCCGTCGAAATCACATTATCCATTTGAACCACTCTAGCTTCGGAGAAAGACAAGTTGCGTTTAAGAGCTTCATTTTCTTCCCGAAGCTGAGCAATTTCATTTTCGCCTGATAAAGTTGCAGCGCGGGCCAAGACCGCTTGCTAAGAAAAGAAAAAACTGAAGTAAGAAACTATTCATGTATAATTTGCTATTGGTTCGAAGGTGTTCCGTACCTGGTAGGCTGCTCGTTCCATAGCAACGTTTAGCTCCAAACTCTTCGCCCTGCTTAAAATTGCTACCAGCTCTGTCTCCCCGACTTCGCGACTAACTCGACCTAAAGGTTTGAGCAGAGTCCGAAGCCCGGTTCTTTGCTCCAAAAAAGGAGTTAAAAGAGGGAGCATTGCCGAAGCCTCTTGGTCATTCCTGCTTGGCGAAGCTCCGGAGCGTTCTCCTGAGGTCCTTGGAGCTTCGGTAGATGGCCCCCCCTCAGTAGATTGACTTTCGTCTGTTGATTCAGACGAAGTTGATCCTTGAGCAGGGAGAGGCTCTATATGTCTTTTACCCCTTCAAGGCCCTTGTTGAGCGACCTCCGGGTGCGGCTCCAAAGTTGTCGAAGGCCCTTGAATTGGATCTTCGCGATGTACTTCTACAGAAGGGGCTCTGCAAAAGCAAAGGTATTATACATTGTATAATTTTGCAGAAAATAATAAGAGAATTATGCGAAGTTTACCTTCGGCATTCTGGGGGCGATCGAGCACCGGACTGCTCGGAGGATCAAAGGTGAGGTCTTCGTCTGAATCCAAAGTTAAAACATCAACTGCCGGAGTATTTCCTTGAGCAGTCCTCCCTTCATCCAAAACTGAAGTTGTAGCAACTTCAACTTCACCTTCGCCCACAGGGGCTTCGATTTGCTCTTCTTCTTGAGCATCCGGAGTTCTCACTTCTTCAATATTAGCCTGAGACTCCGTCATACCTGCAGTATCTTCAATGTGAATATCTTTTTGTGCCGCATCTTCATCAATCAACCTCACTAATAGTTTACCTTCATCTTCTTTAGAACCGGAGATTGAGGTTCTTGAGCTCGAAGGTGCAGGATTCGAAGGTGCGAGATTTTTTGGCTTCCGAGCCACCTTCTTCACCGGAGTCTTTGCGGAGCTCGAAGCCCCAGCTTCGGCTATCCTTTTCTTGGGTCCTTTCTCCGAAGGCACCCATTCCATCAGAGGGGGCAGAGTCATCTCCAACATTCCCCATACTCTGTTAAACCTCTCCCAACTCCCGACCAATTTAACTCTCCATTCTTTTTCAGTCGGAGTTGGGGCACCCAAAATCTTCTCCGAAGCCCTTATAATTTGCTCTGAAGTAATAGGGGCTGAAGAAGCTAAAAAATAAATAAATCAAGTTAGTCTTTCTTCGAAGTAAATATGTATAATACATGTCGGTTTCGAAGTTACCTGCAGGGCTCGAAGTCAAGTTAATCTTGCGGAGACCGCCTTCCGAATCATCCTCGAAGACGATAGGCCAGTTGGCCATCAGCGGAGAAATTTGCAGGCCGAGGAATTCTTCGGCTAAGTCTCGCATACTTAACCTTCGGCTAATCTTTTGAAGCAGGTTGAGACGGGCTTCGAGTTGACCTTCGTTGGGCTGCACTAAAGCTTCCTTCCGGAATTGGATTTCTCTAAGGGGTCCAGCCAAAGGACTGCTTGCCCCAACTTCGGCATAAAACCATCTCAGAACCCAATCAGTATACCATCTTGCATTGATGGCCTTGGCAGGAAACTGAAGGGCATACTCATCTCGAAGCCTAAAGTTGATACTACCGAAGGATACTACTACTTTTTCACCTCCGGGTCCTACGAAGGTCTTTGGTTGGCATGTTGCTCTATGTAGTGCAGCGAAGATCTCTGCCCTCCCCTCACAACCTTTGGCTCTCAGCGCCAATTCGAAGATAGCCAGTCTAGCTACTGCATTCGGAGATAATTGGGGGAGGGTTACATGGAACAGATCAAGTACCTCCGCCAGGAAGTCTACTGCAGGAAGGCCCAAGCCGGCTTCGAAGAAGGCTTCAAATACAACTACTTCTCCGGGTCTTGGCGACGGAATCATTTCTTTGCCTGGCTTCCGGATCATGACTCCGGCACTAATTTTCCCTCCTGCTGCGATTGCCAATGACTCTCTCTTGCAGGTAGAAGGCCCCAATTGGAAAGATTGATCCAAATATTTTGTCGATGGCGGGCAGAAACCTTGGTCATCGACGATTTGGGGATTTCTCCCTCCTGCCGCCATGGATGTCACTGCCGGTGCCGGAGATGCCGCCGCCAACGCTGCCGCCACTGCTGCTGCAGCCGCCTGCTGCCGGGCCAAGGCCGACGGAGGTGCAGATCCCTTAGTCTTCACCATTGCGGTCGCTGGATTGCTTTGAGGAAATGGAGGCTAGGGCTCAAAGAACTCAAGGGGCTAAAAAGTGTTTGATTGCGAGAAAGCGGTGAAAAGGTAACCGGGTAAGTTCTAGGCCTTCTATTTATAGCCTAGATTTCACTCTTTACCGTTAGTTCATGTCGTTTCGCATTCCTGTCGTTACTTCTCTCCGAGATTAGCGCATTCTACAGTTTCCGTTAGAAACAGAAAGCTCACGACTATTTTCTCTAAGTCTAAAAGACTTTCGAACTTCCTGAGTCGGTTTTAAGATAGTTCGAAAAGCAATTATCCTAAGACTGATTCGGAGTTTATATCTTCATGCATTTCGGAGATGAACTAAAAACCAATAACCCCTATGTTTGGTTATTTTTTCTTTCCGTATACTGCTCTCCTAACGTTACAGGTTAAACGGAGAAGCGTATTCGAGGGGCTACTGTTGGGGGAAAATATCTCATCTTCGGGGTTATTGCTGAAGCAACATTAAGACAGACAGCAGATTCGAAGGTTCCCAAACGTTCATCTTCGAAGATACCCGGAGTCAAGTTCGAAGTATGAAGATAGGCATTGGTTCGGAGTACATCTTCGAACTAAGGCAATTCGAGATATTTATTGCCAGCTAAGATGGAAGATTTATCTTTTATATCATTAGATTAGTCTTTTACCATTTAGCCCTATCAAGGGTACCGAATAGTTTCCACTATGTCGGTTGTAGTAGAGGGGTAAATAGGTCTTTTCCTTAATGTTTGGGCCTATAAATACCCCCCGTTTCACCCTGTAATAGGGACCGAATACAAGTTATTCAATACACACATTCAAACTATTCTAAGTTATTATCCTTTCGGAGGCTTAGAACAGTTCTCTTCGCAAACACTTCGTTTGTTAGTTTCTATTCTACAGAAACCTGTTAGCGTAATCTTTTACGCCAACATTTATCTAAAATCAACCCCCTTGAAATGAATATATCCCTGAGCCACAAGTGCATCCTTGTTTCTCACTATAGCCCCATCCTCCCCCTATTTGTTTTTTTGAAAATCCATTTTATTCCAATGATATGAATGTTAGGGGGTGGATCAACAAGAATCCAGACTTGATTTCTATCAAAATTTTCCAGCTATACATGCATGGCATTGATCCAACTTGCCTCAGACAAAGCATGACTAACATCTAATGGCTCAAAAGTAGCGACAAAGCAAAAAGATCGAGTTGGAGATGTAACATGTTGTACTTATGGTTTCTACCCAAAATTTCGTAGGAGTCCTATGCTCGTCGAGCATCTTCCTAGCCATCTCCACAAGTGTGCGATTTTTCATCTCAACAACACTATTTTGTTGAGGGACCCTTGGAGCAGAAAACCAATGCTTAATGCCATGTTCAAGGCAAAAATCCGCAAAACAACTATTCTTGAACTCGGTGCCTATTGGGGGGAAATATTTCATCCTCCAAAAGCCAAGGACAATTTCATGTTAACACGAGCCGAAGAAACAAAGCCAAGAACCTTGATCTCCGAGGATTCTAAAAGCAATGAGGCTTCGTCTGTTTGGAGCATTAAACAACGGAAACCTTCGTCAAGGCTTCGACACAACGAAGTCTCTCGAATCCTCTTCATCGAAGGAGAGTTGCCAGCAAGGACATAAGATTTATATTCTCACTAAGTACATTAGACTTTTACTCTTTTACCCCTATGAAGAATACTAAACAGAAACTTCTTAGTCGGTTGTAATTAGAGGGTAAAGAAGTCTTTTCCCATGTATTCAGTCTATAAATACCCTCTTTACTTTGTAAAGGTATCGAATACTCAGATATTCAATACACACTTCGAACTCTCTAAGGCTATTATCCATCTCGGAGGCTTGGAATAGTTTACTGAAACAAACACTTCGTTTGTTACACACTTAGTTTCCTAAACCTATTAGCGTAATATTTTACGCCAACAGTTGGCGCCGTCCATGGGGAACCTAGTACAAAAACTCCATTCTCTACCAATCCCTTTCTAGAGCCATGCCTCCTAAGCGGAGCCTACGCACTAGTCCCCTCCGGAGGTCTTCTCGGATGTCTAGGTTGAAATCTTCGAACATCGTCTAGGTCAGAGGACCTTCCGTGGTCCCCCCACCTCAGACTCCCGAAACAAATACTCTTCCTCGAACATACGAAGCCCCTCTCGGGACTCCGTCCATGCTTCGAACTAACGAAGCCTCTCCTATGGCTCCGGCTGTGCTCCGAACTGACTTGTTCAGTTGCCAAGACCCGAAGGTCCCCTCTGGACAAAATGAAGAAGACTGTCCTGATGATGTGGTGACCCAAATGGCCCATCTTCGGGCTAAAGTGATGAGGTGGAGGCAGGAAGCTGTAGACATACTTCGTCCTCAAGTTACCCCCATCATTCTGGAGGTGCCTCAAGATGATGACCTCGCCGTTTATCCCGAAGCCTCTGAGATTCAAAGAAGAATTGAGAATGCTTCTTTCGATGATGAATCTCTGTTACAGCCTGACCTGTAGAAGGTGCGCTTTGACCCAAAGTTCAGAACTTCAAAGCTCTTTAAGTACTGTGGAGAGGAAAATCTAGGAGAATTTTCCAATTCATATGCTTTAGCAATCGAAGCTAGCAGAGTGGTTTGAGATACAATGGTGAAATGCTTCCCTCTTGCGCTCTAAGGAGTCGCTCTGTGTTGTTTCCGGTCTTTGAAACCAAGATCTATTAAATCTTGGGAGCAACTGAGAAAGAAGTTTGTAAAAAACTTCCAAGGGACCTTCGTGACCCCTATGTCCACCGGTAGTCTTTTTCAGGTGAAGAAGCAACCTAGAGAAACTTTATGGCAATTTTTTAAGTGCTTCGCTCACACGAAGTCCCAGATAAAGGGGTTGTCCTCATCGTCCATCGTTGATGCGGCGCGCGAAGGAGTTATGAATGCAAGTCTCCTTGACAAACTCCATCGGAAGCATATATCTTCAATAGCACAACCAATGGCCTATTTTGAAGAATATGCTAGGTCTAAAGAAGGATGGCTTCGAATAAATACTACTCCGCTTCCATCAACTTTCCTCCAAGAAGTCAAGGTTGAACTGAAGTCCCCAAGTTCTTCACAAGTCTCCCTCTTCGAGAATAACCGCAATGATAGCTTGAGAGGGTGAGAGCATCCTCGCTCCAAAGTCTTGAACACTGCTCCCCCTTCGTCGAAATTCCCCCCAAGAATGCACAAGCTTCAGGAAGCAAGGTCAGCGGCTGGAGGCCGCCAGGGAAGCCGACTGGCAAAGGCCAAGCCTTCTTATACTGTGTCCACGGCAAGAACCAAAGCCATGCTACCGATGCATGTAAATCTATACTAGCCCTGAGGAGCGAGTGCCCTGAGAGGAGTTCGGGTCAAGGCACAACTGACCGAACCCCTCCCGAGGCATGTCTAGAGCCGATACAAACCGTTAGACGTGTAGATAGCTTCGAAGCCCCAAGATAGCTTTTGGTGGCCAGTGTTATGCCACCTCCAAAGCAAGAAGATACACAAGACCACGACAAAAGAGTGGTTATTCCCATCTCCAGAGGTGGAACCTTGGGCAGCATGTCAAAAAGACAAAGGAGGGAATATGTTTGCGAAGTAGGGCATATTGGGACCTCTTCCTCGACTGCTGAAATGCACGAATGGTCCCATGTGCCTATATCTTTCTCTTCAGCTGATGAAGCGTGTATAAAATTTCCTCATGCGGACCCCCTTGTTACCACTGCTAATATTGCAAGAATAGAAGTCCGAAGAGTACTGGTTCATGGCGGAAGCTCTGTAGATATTATATTTGTTCAGGCCTTTGACCAGCTTTGCATTCCGCGAAAACATCTCCTCCCAGCAGCTCGACCGCTTGAAGGCTTCGCAGGACCTCCTCTCGATGCCCTCGACCAAATAGGCCTCGAGGTTGCCTTCGGAGAGGGGCTCCTATCTAGAATAGAGGAGGTGATCTTCGGCGTAGTTGATGCCCCTTATGCTTATAATGTCATCTTTGGAAGAGGCATGTTAAATCAATTCGGAGCCATAGCACATCATAATTATCTCTGTCTCAGGATGCCCACGTAAGGAGTAGTGCTCACGGTTTTCGGTGATCAAGCTGTGGCAAGAAGGGCAGAGTATGGCCATGATCCACTTATTGACCCTCGGCAGATAAATAATGTGCAAGACCATTCGGAGGATATTCCTGTGTCAGGTGAATTCTCCAATATGTCCTCCCCTAGGCCAAGCCCCGAAGGAGAAATCATAACAAAAATCATTGTAAAGGAGAACAAAAATTATCCTATCCAGTTCGGTAAGGCATTGCCTCCGGAAATTGCTACTTCGTTAGAATTATTAGAGAAAATTTGGATGTTTTTGCTTGGTCCGATGAAGACATTCTTGGAGTTGACCGAAGCATCATTGAGCACAGCTTACTCATCAACCCAAGAGTTCAACCTGTTCGCTAGGGGCTCCAAAAAAATTTAACGGAGATGGCAAACCTTGCTAAAGAAGAAGTAGAAAAGTTATTGAAGGTCGGAATCATTAGAGAAGTGGCTCATATGGAGTGGTTAGCCAACCCAGTCTTCCTGAAGAAGAAGGCCTCTAGCAAGTGGTGCATGTCTATTGACTTCACATCTTTGAATAAAGCATGCCCACGTGACCCCTACCCCATGCCCTGTATTGATCAATTAGTCAACTCCACTGCTGGCTCGGAGCTATTGAGCTTCCTCGATGCGTACTCCAGATATCATCAAATATGGTTAAAACACGAAGATGGAACCAAGAAAATTTTTGAAACTCCTTCGGGAGTCTTTTGCTATGTAAGAATGCCCTTCGTCTTGAGAAATGTCAGGGCAACTTTTTCAAGATTAATCGCTAAAGCTCTAGGTCACCAAATAGGTCGTAATGTCGAAGCCTATATGGATGACATTGTAATAAATAGTGCTTTAAAGCACCAACATAGCCTAGAGTTAGCATAAACTTTTGAGAGCCTCTGAGCATGTAGAGTTTGCCTCAACCCCGAAAAATATATTTTCGGAGCTCAAGCTAGGAAATTGTTAGGGTATTTAGTTTCAAATAGGGGGATCAGAGCCATCCCAACCTAGATAAGTGCACTGCAAAGAATGACTCCGCCGGAAAATTTGAAGCAAGTTCAAAAACTTGTCGGACGCCTTGCAGCTCTTAGTAGATTCTCGACAAGGTTTGCAGAGTGAAGCCTCCCAATATTCAAAGCTTTGAAGGGGTCCGAATATTTTGCATGGACACCGGAGTGCCTGAAGAGTTTTGATGATATTAAAGATTATCTCGGCAACCTTGCAACACTCATTGTGCCCATCGCAGATGAAAATCTTCTTCTATATCTTGTAGCTATAGGCTCCGCTATTAGTGCAGTCCTTGTTCGAGAAATGGATTTCAATGGGAAGTTGGTACAAAATCTAGTATATATTGTACCAGAAGCAATATTTGGAGCAAAAACTAGATACTCCAAGTTTGAAAATTTTGCTTATGCTCCAGTGACGGCTTTGAGGAAATTACGGCATTATTTTCTAGAACATAATGTAATTTTACCAATGTCTTATCCTCTAGGAGATATGATCCGAAGCAAATATTCTACAGGGAGAATTGGAAAATGGGTCGTCAAGCTAGCACCCTTCGGCATCTCCTTCATAGCAAGAACAACAATCAAGTCACAGGTGGTGGCCGATTTTGTAGCAGAGTGGACTCCGTTTGCAGTATGGGCTCCGGAAGAATCAAGTGAAGGAATATGGACCATAAACTCCGATGGAGTTTTTCAAACATCCGGAGCAGGTGTCGAAGCGGTAATAATTTCACCTAGGTTTAGGACAGAAAGCAATGTACTCTGCAAGACTCAACTTTAAGTCCACCAATAATATTGCGGAATATTAAGGAATTTTGCTAGGTCTTCGCAAGGCACGTGCTCTTGGTGCTACAAGAGTTGTTATAAAAGTAGAATCCCAGATTGTAGCAGGGCACGTTGATAAAAAGTTTCCAAGTTCGGCATCCACAACTTGCTAAATATCTAGAAGAATCAGAAAGATAGAAGCAACATTTAAAGGGATTTCTGTTCGAAGCATTCCAAGAGCCAACAATGCGCAAGCCGATATCTCGGCAAAGGCTTTAGTCGTAGCCATAGATATTCCGAAAGGGGCTTTTTATGAAGATCTTGCCTCTCCTTCGGTGCCCCAACTCCCTTCTACGGAGGTCATTTGCATACCAAGCACCAACTGGCGGAGTTCAATTATGGAATTATTGCAAGGTGAAGTTAATTTACCTGAAGGCCCAAATCTATCAAGATTGCAATTAAGAATCTAGAGTTATCATATTGTCAACGGTACTTTATACAAGGTCAGAGTATGTTCTTCCCTACTTTGATGTATTTCCCAAGCCGAAGGCCAAGATATACTCCGAGAAATTCATGAAGCCCTTTGTGGTAGCCATCTTGCCCCTCGAGCATTAGTAGGAAAAACACTTTGCCAGGGGCTTTATTGGCCTAAAACAGTAGCTTATGTGGAAGCTTTGGTCCACACTTTCCAAGGTTGTCACGGGATGGGAAGACAAAGTCATCTTCCGCCAACACCTCTTCAAGTTATTGCTCCGGTGTGGCCCATGGCTAGGTGGGGTATGGATCTCATTGGCCCGTTCCCAATGGAAAAAGGAAATTTAAAATTTGCAGTGGTAGTAATTGAATATTTTTCTAAGTGGCTCAAAGCAGAACCCCTCATGGCTATCACTTCAAAAAATGTACAAAACTTTTTCTAGCAGAATATTATATGCAGGTTCAGAGTGCCTCGACAGCTGACAATCGACAATGGCACCCAATATGATGTCGAACCCTTTAGAGAGTTTTGCGAAGGTCTTGGCATAGAAATGTGTTTTGCAGCTCTCCGTCATCGTCAATCTAACAGAGCCATCGAGCGAGCTAATGGTAATATTTTATCAGGCCTAAATCGAAGGATAGTAGGTTTATCAAAGTGCTGTGGACCAAAGAACTCCCGAAGATTTTATGGTCCATTCAGACCACTCAAGCAAGGTCCACAGGTTTTACCCCTTTTAGGTTTGTGGGATTGGAATGGCGACTAGAGGGGGGTGTGAATAGGCGCCTCGACAAATTCTCGTGAATCTGATGGCCTGGTCAAATCACCCAACACACCTCTAATATATTGCAAACTCAATTTTGAATAAAGAAGTATAGTAACTGTTCAAAACATGATTCAACAGTCGATCTGTATTGTCGATATTTTAAACTCCAAAATACAATTGCTATTTCGGCAAATGGACAGTCGTCAGGAAGGTATGAATCAATGAAACTCCGATAGGTTTCTGGAGATCAGAAAACACTCAGAGATTCAGAATTTCAATTTCAGATTCAACATTAAAATCAAAACAGATATTTGAAATCCAGAAATTTCTCAACTTGACATTCACTATTACACAAACTCAATTTGAAATCAAAGTTTAGATAGTAAAACTGAGTTGAATCAGTTGCATTAAAACAGTACTTAGATTTCAGAAAATCAGTCCAAATCAAAACAACTAACTACTTCAAACTCCAGAGTTGAGTGGTTTTAACATCCAAAACTCAGCAGCTGCACTTAAAACATGTATTCCATAGTGAATTTGATTAAAACTGAATTTCTATCAGCTTTGAGATTACAACAATATCACATCTGATATTTAACAGAGTTAATATGCCCTTGAAAAAAAAGAAATCATATTCAATACAAAAGTCAGTTAAACTCCGAATTGAAATTTAAACTTTATTTTAGAGAAATAATCTATTCTGGATAAGAATTTCTATATCTGAAAACAATCTTCAGAGTGTAAAATTTGTCTGAATCTTTTGCATTCAAATTTTATCTTCTGGTTTCAGCTATTTGGATCAATTGAACAAATCAAGATGAAATTGCTTTCAGAATTCAGTGCATTTAAACTCAATATTCAGCTTCAGCCGATTCGAGGAGTATTTAACTAAAAAGGCTGATTCAAATTGAATGATATACAGCAATATAAAACAAGCTAAATATAAAATATGCTTCAGACAGCAGTAGATCAGAACAATGCTTCAGCCAATCCAGAAAATCACACCTGATATAATTTGGATATCAATTATCAATTGCACACAATTCAACTCAGTTCAACACATTAACCTTCAGTGAACTCCTTGTATATGAAAAGTTAATACACAAGTTGTGAACCAGAACTCAGAGCACAGCAAGTTCAAAATTAGAACAATGTTCCTGTCAACAATTTAGAATCTGACACAAATTTGATAAAGAATAGTGGAATTTTCAAACAGATTCAGATTGAGTTGTGCCAGATTTGCTTCACTTTTCAGAAATGATCAACACTATTTCAACTCAATCACTGCAATTAGCTATTCAGAAGCACAATTCAAAAGAACACAACTAAACACCAACCAGACATCTGGAAGTGCAGAAATCTGAAAAACTGAACAAAACAAAAATAAAACTATCTAGTCCTACAAACTATGAAAGATATGTTTATCAAGCCTGCAGGTTATGGATAAGAACAAAAACATATCAGATTAACTAGATCAAACCATATCAGATTAGTTACTCACAAAATTCAAAATGTAGAAAACTAAACATAGTCACAGGTTTCAAGGAAAAACAGAATGACTTTAGAGATTAGCATCTATCTTCTCAACCATCCTTGATGTGATCAATTAACATTAGTAGTAGAGAAATAAGCTATATACTTGACAGGATTCACATGAGAGTACTAAAAATCAAACATAATCACGACAACCACAGTTTGGAATCTTACCAGATGAAGAACTGAAACAACCAACCTGATGAACTCTGATCAAACCGATTCAGTGCTTAAATCATTGTAAACATATGTAACACTGAACAGATTCATGGATCAAACATACTCAGCATAGAATACAAACATTTCTAGATGAAATCTCACACGAAATCAATCAAGATCATCAGAAAATTCCAAAGAAAATCGAAGATAACTTACTGATTCAGACGCTGGAACAAGAACAACTTTACGCGAAATAGTGACTTCGAAAATCTTGTAGCGGGTCCAAAAAATCAGCAAATCACTGTGTTGCATCAAGATATCGTCAAACATTGTCTTTCTCTCAATTTTTTGATTGGAATGGCTGTCTGAAAGAGTTGTTCGGCTCATGGCCAACCAAGGGGATAATATCACAACAGCTCACATGTTCTAGAAACCCCTTTTTACACTTAGCCCCTTGGAAATTTTAGAAATACCTATTCTGAAAATTACCCTATAAAACCTAAAAGAAAAATTACAAAAGACTCCTTTTTTAATATATTTTCAGAGTAGAACCACTCTAAAGATATATTAAAATAATACACTATGAATCTGAAATATTTAAACTAACACTAAATTCCTATTTATTTAATTAACAAAAAACATTTAAAGTTTCGACTGTTTTCAACAAAAACCGACAAAGCCTCTCCTGATCATCGACGACCGTCATCAGTCCACGAACCCGACCGCCAGCATGTCTCTCCCACTCTCGATCCCTCGAGCCGCCTTGTCACTTGAACTGGCTTCCCTTTCGCTGACTCGATCGATGCTTCGTCTTGATCCATCTTCAACTCACATCCTGTTCGACCTCCATGCGTACATCAGAGTCCACTCTCGACTTTGACTGACACCCTCGACCATCTGGCATTAGACTCCTCGTCTAACCCTGATCCCGTGCCATCGACACATGACGAATAACTCAAGCCTGCACACACGAGACAAACACAGACACACACACCATATCAAAAACACCCAGACATAAACCCAAGATTTCACCCTGTCAATCACTCATCAATACCTTGAACTATAGTGACAAACCTCACTATGTTCCTCAATCCCCCCTTGATGAGTGCAATGACAACACAAGATCAAAAGAAGTGTAAAGTAAAGATTCAGCACACAAGTGACCATGAAAGATCTAAAGAGAGAAAAATGGAAGAAACATGTCTCTTGCCAAATGATAAAGCAAAAACTACCTCAAAAGCTCAAAAGATCACAAATTAACCAAAAAGCTCAATTACAGTCCCCCTTTGGCAATGCAGACATCAAGATAGCCCCATGAATTGAGAGAGTAAAGTGACCATGCGATGCTTCCGGAATATGATTAATTCCAATTACAGTAGAAGCACTTCTTGTGCCTCACAACTTGTCCTGACTAAACTGTATGGCAAGCTTTGAATAAACACAATCCAAATATCCATATGAGCAAGCATTTTGAAGTTTAAGAAAATAAAAGCATCACTACCCAGACTAGTGTACTAGACATGGCAAGTAAAGAGATACAAAAGCTAGTAACAAACAAACTCAAAAAGCACATCCCACTACAAGGAGCTGCAGCAAACTTGATATGCGAGAAAATTAAACTTTTTATTTTATTATTTTTTTAATGCTAGTGGTATTTGCAAGTCAACCACTACTACAAACTGTCACTGTAGTGGCGTTGGGCAAAACCACTGTAGTGGCGGGCCATTAGATGCCCGCCACTAGAGTTGCTGGTGCTGACGGCAGCACCAGCGCCCGCCACTATTGCTGGTAAAGTAGTGGCGGTCGGTGATAACGTTCTATGCCCGAAGCGGCTCCCATAAAGGCTCCAGTACAAAAGCATGCGGGCTCACTTTCTGTTGATAAGAGGACCTACGGAGACGAGGATTATATCGAATACGAACCAGGCAAACCATTATTACCCCAAGGAGTACTTAATTGTATGCCTTGGATGATGAAAACATTTCATGACTGGTACCTCGAAGCGTCTTCGTTAGGTGTAACACAAATAGAACTGACGGTTCCACAAGAAATATTCAACTGCCCAGAGTTTAAGCTTGCACTATTTTTCGACGACTTCCATCGGATGTTTCGTCTGAAGCGAACCGACATCACAAGCATGATGCTCTGGTGCATGTAAGTACTTTATACTTTGTCAATACAAAGAAAAAATAAATAATGTCTTATATTGACTATTGTTTTATAACATATGCAGTTGTAATTCACGCGGTGACGAGTCTA
Organism: Zizania palustris; assembly: GCA_019279435.1. Lineage (NCBI taxonomy): Eukaryota > Viridiplantae > Streptophyta > Magnoliopsida > Poales > Poaceae > Zizania > Zizania palustris. The sequence goes on along the minus strand of JAAALK010000079.1, from coordinate 104,060,519 downwards.
AATTGTATGGGTACTTAAACCCGTCATTAATAAGCCAAAGTGCGCTGAACCCGACACTAAACCAGAATGATAGCAAGTACTGGACTGCGGGTAAGAAAAAATTTCAAAGAAAGATGTTCAATAAAGACGAAGACAAACTTAAGAAGAACAAAAGGAGTTGTGCCGCGTTGTATATTGCGCGGTGCATGTATCAATGGAAAGACAGAGAAATTATATGTGGGCATATAACTTTAAGTAAGTATACCCACTATATCCACTTAAACACGTTTTATCGATTATGAAACTAACATAATCATATATTACTTCTTTCGATAGTGATCATTGGATTGCACTTCTGATATACCCAAAAAGCTCAAGGGTTTATGTGCTCGACTCGCTCGACAAACCTAAAAAAGAATATCAAGATATATTAAATGTTATTCAGAGTGCATATAGATACTACGTGGAAAAGTTAGGTGGCCCACATGATCCACAGAGGCCGAAAGAAATGCTTATCAGAACCAACTTTCCGGTAATATTATATTTTTAAATTTGTTAATTCAATTGATAAAGCCAAACTATATATAGTTCTAACTTTGTCTATTTTGAAGTGTCACAAACAATCTCTTGGTTCCGTGCATTGTGGCTACTATACTTGTGATTTCATGAGCAATAACTTAGGAAAGTTTGGGCGGACAGTATCTGAGGATACTAAAGAAGTAAGTTGATTTCTTGTGTGTTAATCTAATATAACTTGCAGCGTATGTACTTATATTTTACGTATGCAGGCGTCAGGTCCATCAACCGTTGCCCAGAAGAGCCAACTCTCTGAATCACAAATGTACGAAATCGTATCAAGGATGTGCCGCTTCACGATGCATGAGATTCTTCATGAGCTTGGAGTATTTTTCGATCCTGAGAGTGAAGTGGCCAAGCATCCAACTCTGTATGATTGGGCCGGAAGAATGAAAAGGCGAACCAATTAAGATATGAGTTAGCCTTCCATGAAAACATAAACCGCATGAGCATGTATTTGTGAAACAATGAATTGTGTTGATGGATGTTTATTGTGAAACATAAACCGGAAGAATGTAAACATTGTGAATTTTTGAAAATTGATGAGATTGATGGTTGTTGTGTTGATGTGTTGTTGTTGTGGATGTGTATGTGGATATGTGGATGTTTTGCTGCTGTGTATGTGGATATGTGGATGTTTTGCTGCTGTGTATGTGGATGGCTATGTGAAGCATATAATTTCTATGTTTTGGTTTGTGGGATCACAGCATTTTGTGTTATGGCTTATACACAGCAGTGGCGGGCAGATGAGGTAGCTTGCCCGTTACTGCTGTTGACATAGTGGTGGCGGGCGTGCTGACATCATCTGCCCGCCACTGCTGTTGACATAGTGGTGGCGGGCGCGCTGACATCATCTGCCCGCCACTGATATTGATAATAGCAGTGGCGGGCCGATGAGGTCAGCGCGCCCGCCACTGCTGTTGACACAGCGGTGGCGGGCGCTCTGACCGCCACTGCTAACCAGCGATAGCAGTGGCGTTAGAGTAGTGGCGGACTGGATGCCCGCCACTATAGGTCGATTTTGCCCGCCGCTACAGTGTCGCTTTGTAGTAGTGAACCTTATGCTAACCGATCAAGCCAAGCCTAGGATAAATCATCGGAAGCTTAAGGCATTTATCTTGCTATACACTCAATGTCCTAGCTCAAACCAAAGTGTAATGGTAAGCAGTCTAGAACAAATTAGTGGGACTATGCAAACCCACCTGGATCTTTTCAATTTTATCACAACTTTAGCATTTTTGATTCATTTTCGTTTTTCATTTTTCAATTTTTCAATTTTTCATCAGTTTTTTTGTTATTTTTTAGCATAACATGATCAAGTTGCATATGAGCATCCAAGTGACAAGGACAATGCTATCAAGTAAGAAATGAATAGCAAAAGCACCCTAGCCTATTCATGCTAGTTTCTAGACTTGGTAGTGACCATTTTCAAATTTTCGCAAATAAAACACAAGCATGGACATGTAAAAGCATTTAATCATATTTCGGAAACATATGCAAAAGTACACAACTCCCCCTCACATGATGCCATAAGAATGACAAAAGCCAAGCTCTCCCCTCAAAAATGCAAACCGAGAAGCATGGAGAGGCTTGGTGCAAATATCTGCAAGATGATTCTGAGTATCGACAAAACGCAATTCAATATCGCCTTTTTCATTGTGATATCTTAAAAAGTGATAATGCACGTCAATGTGTTTGGTCCTAGAATGCTATACTGGGTTGTTTGCTAAACTGATTGCACTTGTGTTATCGCAAAATAATGGAACACGTGAAAACTCCAACCCAAAGTCCCGCAAAGTAGAAACCATCCACAAAAACTGTGCGCAACAGCTAGCGGCAGCTACATATTCAGCCTCGGCTGTAGACTGTGCAATGGTAGACTGTTTGCGTGAAACCCAACACACAAGAGATGACCACAGAAAAAAACACGTCCCAGAAGTACTCTTTCAATCAATCCGTCAACCAGCAAAGTCAGCGTAAAAAAACTCTCAAGCATAATGAAGATGATGCAGAATACCAAATATTGAATTCAATAGTATGCTTGTGGTACCTTAGGATGCGTTTGACAGCTTGACGATGTGATGCCCTAGGAGAAGCCTGAAAACAAGCGCACAAACACACAACAAAGTGTATGTATGGCCTCATAGCAGTCAAGTACAGAAGGGAGCTGATCATGCTGCGATACTCCTTCTGGTCCATTTCTTCTCTATCTTCATCTGGATCAAGAGCAATAGAAGTAACCATCGGGGTAGCAAGAGGTTTAGCGCCAGACATGTCAAAACGTTTAACCAAATCTCTAGTGTATTTTGTTTGATGGCCAAATGTTCCTTGTTTGCTTTGTTTGATTTGCAAACCCAGGAAGAAAGTCAGCTTGCCCATCATTGACAACTCGAATTCCTTGCTCATTGAATCACCAAAATCAGCAACAAGTGTATGAGATGAACCACCAAATATTATATCATCGACATATATCTGAATGAGTAGGAAGTCTTTGCCATGCATTAGAGTGCACAAAGTTTTGTCAACAGACCCCATCTTGTACCCGTGCTCAATCAAGAACATCCCAAGGCGATCGTACCAGGCCCTTGATGCTTGATTGAGCCCGTATAGTGCTTTTTGAAGTTTAAAGACTCTATGGTGGTACTTGGGATCCTCAAAGCCAGGAGGCTGCTTGACATACACGTCCTCTCCTTTGAAACCATTCAGAAATGTGCTTTTTACATCCATTTGAAAAAGTTTAAAGCCGCGCGAAGATGCAAAAGCTAGCAAGATCCTAATGGCCTCAAGTCGAGCTATAGGTGCAAAAGTTTCTCCAAAATCAACCCCCTCGACTTGAGAATACCCTTGAGCTAGTAGCCTAGCTTTGTTTCTCACTGTCACCCCATCCTCCCCCTGTTTGTTTTTGAAAATCCATCTTTTACTAATAATGTGACTGTTAGGGGGTGGATCAGCGAGAATCCAAACCTGATTTCTATAAAATTTTCAAGTTCCTCAAGCATGGTGTTGATCCAACTCGCATCACACAAAGCATGACTAACATATAATGGATCAAAATTTGCAAAAAAAGCATGGAGTAAGGGCTTTTGGCTTTCCAGCCACCTTCTTGACAGGTGTCTTCACTGATCCTGAAGGCCCTACTTCGACCTTCCTTTTCTCCGGAGCTTGTTCTAAACTGATCCAATATGGGAGAGTTGGAGGCTCAACTCGGAGAACATTTCTCACATGATTAAATCACTCCCAACTCCCGACCAACTAAACCCTCCGCTCCTTTTCAATGGGTGTAGGGGCTCCGAGAATCTTCTCCGCAGCTCGGATGATTTGTTCAGGAGTGATAAGATTTCATTTCCATTAAATCATTTCTATAAAACCAGTACTGTATAAAAAATACTTTGCAGGACATACAGAAGGGTTACCCGCGGAGCTTGAAGGGATCTCTCGAAGTCCTCCCTCTAGGTTCTCCTCGAAGTTGATCGGCCAAGCAGCCACCAAAGGGGGGATTCGGAGTCCGATGAACTCCTCTGCCAAGTCACGCATGCTCATGCAACGACTTACGGAGTGCAAAAACCCAAGGCGGACTTCAAGCTGATCTGGGTCCGGTTGGACCTCTACTTCCCTCCAGTAAAAGATGTCCTCCAGAGGTCCGGCCAAGACGTAGTCCATTCCTACCTCGGCGTAGAACCAATGAAGGATCCAGTCTGTGTACCATCTATCATTGATGGCCTTTGCTAGGAACAGGTCTTGGAACTCCTCACGAAGTTGAAAATTGATACTCCCGATGGCGATCACCATCTTCTCCCCTCCGGCTCCGGTAAAGGTCTTTAGCTGGCATGAAGCTTTATGAAGAGCTGTGAAGAAGCTCTCCCAGCGCATTCTTCGGCTCGCATCACCCACTCGAAGATGGTAGGTGAGCAATTGAGTTCAGAGTAAGTTAAGGTAGGGTGACATGGAATAGGCTCAGTACCTCAGAAAGGAACTCCACTATCGGAAGTCCTAATCCGGCTTCGAAGAACGCCTCAAACACCACCACCTCTCTAGTGCATGGTGCCAGAATCAGTTCATCCCTAGGTTGGCGAATCTTGACTCTAAGGTCCCATCTTCCCTGCAATCGCCGTCGTGATTGACTTCTTCGAGCACGACGACACCCCCAATCTATAAGACTGATCCGTATACTTGGTTGACGATGGGCAAAGATCATGAGGACCCACTGGGCGAGTATTATCCAAAGGCCCCGCTGCCGCTGCCGCCGCCATCGCCTATTGCCGAGCTAAATATGAAGCAGGGACAGGAGCCTTGTGGCATGTCTTCGCCATCGGAGAAGATGCGAGTTGGAAAGATGGTCTCGGGAAGAAGAAAGGTGAAATGTGAAAGCAGTCGGTAAATGTTGGCGTAAAAGATTACGCTAACAGGTTTCTGTAGAAAAGAAACTAACAAACGAAGTGTTTGCGAAGCAAACTGTTCTAAACCTCCGAAAGGATAATAACTTAGAATAGTTCGAAAGTGTGTATTGATTCACTTGTAATCGGTCCCTATTACAGGGTGAAATGGGGGGTATTTATAGGCCCAAACATTAAGGAAAAGACCTATTTACCCCTCTATTACAACCGACATTAAGGAAACTATTTGGTTTCCTTAATAGGGCTAAATGGTAAAAGACTAATCTAATAGGATAGAAGATAAGTCTTCCATCTTAGCTGGCAGAAAAGATCCTGGAAGGCTTTGGTTCGAAGACATACTTCGAACCAATGCCTGCCTTCGGGCATCGAACCAGGTTCCATGCACCTTCGAAGATGGCCTTCGGACAATCTTCGAACTGGCTGGCTGTCTTCATGCTGCTTTGGCAATAACCCTGAAGATGAGATATTTTCCCCCAACAGTAGCCCCTCGAATACGCTTCTCCGTTCGGCCTGTAACGTTAGGAGAGCAGTATACGGAAAGAAAAGATAACCAATCATTGGGGTTATTGATTTTTGTTTTATCTCCGAAATACATGAAGATATGAACTTCGAATCAGTCATAAAGTAATTACTTTTCGAACTATCTTAGAACTGACTCAGGAAGTTCGAAAGTCTTTTTAGACTTAGAAAATATAGCCGTTAGTTTCTGTTTCTAACGGAGTTATATGAAGCGTTATTTTCGGAGGAAAATAACAGGCGGGAATGCGAAAGGGCAGAGCCCAAACGGTAACAAACGGAAAGTTTTAGGTTATAAATAAAGAACTCTGGAACTTACTCGATTACCTTTTCACCGCTCGCTCCCAGTCAAAAGCCTTTTGAGTTCTTGAGTTCTTGAGTTCTTGAGCCCTAACTTTCGAGTTCTTGAGCCCTAGTTCCCATTCTCTGAGTAATCCGGCAATCGCGATGGTGAAGACCAAAGGATCTGCGCCGCCTTCGATCTTGGCTCGGCAGCAGGCAGCCGCAGCAGCAGCGGCGGCAACATTGGCGACGGCACCTTCGAGGCAGGCGGCAATGTCCATGGCGGCAGGGGGGAGAAATCCCCAAATCCCCGATGACCAAGGTCTGTGCCCTCCATCGACCAAGTATTTGGATCAGTCCTTTGAATTGGGACCTTCGACCTGCAAAAGAGAGTCCTTGGCAATCACAGCAGGGGGTAAGATTAGCAATGGGGTAATGATTCGGAAGCCGGGCAAAGAATCAATTCCATCACCGAGACCCGGAGAAGTTGTGGTGTTCGAAGCTTTTTTCGAAGCGGGCTTGGGCCTCCCTGCTGTAGATTTCTTGACCGAAGTCCTTGACTTGTTTCATGTAACCCTCCCCCAGCTGTCTCCGAATGCTGTAGCTAGATTAGCTATCTTCGAATGGGCTCTGAGAGCCGAAGGTTGTGAGGGGAGGGCTGAAGTCTTCGCAGCACTGCATAGAGCAACTTGTCAGCCGAAAACTTCCGTAGGCTCCGGAGGTGAAAAAGTATTGGTTGCCTTCGGAAGCATCAATTTTAGGCTTCGTGATGAATATGCACTGCAATTCCCTGCCAAGGCCATCAATGCTAGATGGTACACCGATTGGGTTCTGAGGTGGTTTTATGCTGAAGTTGGAGTGGGTAGTCCTCTGGCTGGTCCCCTCAAGGAAATCCAATTCCGGAAGGAAGCCTTAGTGCAACCTGACGAAGGTCAACTCGAAGCTCGCCTCAACTTGCTTCAGAAAATCAGCAAAAGGTTGAGCATGCGGGACTTAGCCGAAGAGTTCATCGGACTTCAAATTCCTCCGTTGATGGCCAACTGGCCTATCGCCTTCGAAGATGACTCGGAAGGCGGTCTTCGCAAGATAAACTATACTTCGAGCCCTGCAGGTAACTTCGAAACCTACATGCATAATATATATTTACTTCGAAGAAAGATTAACTTGAGTTATTTTTTAGCTTCTTCAGCCCCTATTACTTCAGAGCAAATTATAAGGGCTTCGGAGAAGATCTTGGGTGCTCCAACTCCGTCAGAAAAGGAATGGCGAATCAAATTAGTCGGAAGTTGGGAGCGATCTAACAGAGTATGGGGAATGTTGGAGTTAACTCCGCCCCCTCTGATGGACTGGGTGCCTCAAGAGAAAGGACCCAAGAAGAGAGTAGCCGAAGCTGGAGCATCCAGCTCCGCAAGGACTCCGACGAAGAAGGTGGCTCGGAAGCCGAAAAACCTCGCACCCTCGAGCTCAAGAGCTTCGGCTTCTAGCTCTAAAGAAGACGAAGGTATTTTACTAGTAAGATTAATTGACGAAGATGCAGCTCAACGAAGTATTCTCATTGAAGACACTGCAGGTATTCCGGAGCCTCAAACCAACATCGAAGAAGTAAGAGCTCCGGATACCCAAGGAGAACAAATCGAAGCCCCTATGGGTGTGAATGAGGCCGAAGTGCCTGCGAACATACCGGAGTCTGGAGACAATGTTGATCAACCAATGACTTCGGTAGTTCAGGAAGACACAACTCAGGCCGGAGTTTCAATGGATGAAGGGGGAGTCGAAGTCACTATGGCTTCGATTCTCGAAGAAGTAACGAGGGCTCTTCAGGACGATGCTCCTGTAGCCCAAGATTTAACGGCTGATTCGGATGAGGACTACACTTATGATCCTCCGATCAGCCCGGTGCTCGATATTCCAGAGAATATCGAAGGTAAATTTTGCTTAATTCTTATCAATTTTTGCAAAATTATACAATGTGTAATATTTTTGGTTTTTCAGAGCCTCCTGTTGTCGAAGTATCCCTCGAAGATACAACTCTAAGACCTTCGACAACTTCGGGGCCGCAACCGGGAGTTGCTCTACCGGGGCCTGGAAGAGGAAAAAGACACATCGAGCCCCTCCCAGCTCAAGGATCGACTTCATCTGAGTCAACGGACGAAAGTGAATCGACTGAGGGGGGGCCATCTTCTGAAGTTCCAAGGGCCTCGGAAGAAACCTCCGGACCTTCGCTAAGCAGGGCTGACCAGAAAGCTTCGAAACTGCTTCCTCTCATAACTCCTTTTTTGGAGGAGAAAACCGGACTTGGGACTTTGGTTAAACCTTTGGGTGAAGCCAGTCGCCAAGTCGGGGAAACAGAACTGGTAGCTCGTTTAAGCAGAGTGAAGGGTTCGGAGCTTAACCTTGCTGTGGAAAGAGCAGCTTATCAGGTATAAAGCATCTTCGAACCAAATAATGAATTATATATAAATAATTTCTTATTCTAGTTTTTCTTTTTCTTAGCAAGCAGTCTTAGCCCGCGCTGCAGCTTTGTCGAATGAAAACGAAATTGCTCAACTTCGGGAAGAGAACGAAACTCTTCAAAGAAATCTTAACTTCTCCGAAGGTCGAGTATCTCAAATGGACAATGTGATAATAGCAGAGCGAAGGGCTAGGCAAAGTTTGGAAGCTGCAAGGAAAGAGCTCGAAGCAGAAAGAGTTGTGCTTCGAGCGGAGATTGAAAGACTGCGGACGGAGGATGCTGCGAAGGACTCCGCACTTGTAAGGCTACAAGAAGAGGCTGGCCAACTCCGAACTCAAAAGAATGCTTTGACTACGGAGAACGCTCGAATCTCCGGAGTTTTAGCTGAAACAACTTCGGCCAAGGATATGCTTATTGAAGAAAAGGTTAAGTCCGAGAAGGTGGCTTCGGAGGTCATTGAACAAATGTTAGGTGTCTTGGAGTACTTCGGTACTACTGGATCACTACCTTCAGATGACAATGTAACTCTGCTGCGCCGGCTAAAGAGGATCCAAGGAGCAGCGAAGCAAATGAAGACGGCAGGCATACGTTATGGAGAACTCTCCGGACAAGTGTCTGCCCTTGGAATACTTCGCTACTACGAGGATTTGGGCCGATCAATCACTCCGAGCGCACAGGGCTCCATCATCTTCGACGACGACCGACTTTTAAAACCTTCCGAAGGTGTAGCTGTTGCTTGGCGAGCCTTCCAGACTTCATGGAGAGCCGAAGGTCGATCTGCGATCAAGGCTTGGATTGACGAAGGCCAACGCCAAAAGCAAGTTCGGAGCCAAGCTTCGAGTAGTCAGCCTCCTCCGAACCCGCAGGTTTAGGATTATTTAGGATTTTTTGATTATGTAAAGCTGATGCTTGTAAATATTTATCAATGAAAATCTTGTTTGTCAAATTTTTAGGCTTTGCCTCTTATGGAAGATATCGAAGTGTTAGAGCTTAACAGCGAACTTCGCTCACTGTGGAACACCTTCGAACTTCTAAAGAGTTATAAGCGTCCTCGATTTCTTATCCCTCGAGATGACTCCGGCGTTATTGCGCCCGAAGTAATCAAAGACATATTGTCTTATATTAAAGAGGAAGATAAAGAGAGCGACGCAAACACCTCGTCTTCTGAAGACACTAATTGGTCCGAAGACGAAGGTGAAGCCCAAAATAAAAGATCTGAAGATCTTAGAAGCTGGGAGAGAAGCCCCGAGCGGCTTTGAACTTGGGCCGAACTTCAACAAGAGCAGAAGGATTTTAGAGCTTCGAAAGGGAGGAAGAGAGTTAAACGTAAAGTTCTTAGAACTTCCGATGTTGGAACTAGTCGTTCCACCCCTAGCTCTCGGGACCGAAGAGGTCTCCGATTCCTTCTTGGTATAGATACCAATTTTTCATGATGTAATTTGTAAATACATTTGTTTTGATAATGAATGCCGATTAAAATTGTCTCCATATTTACTAGCCCCTCTTTGGGTATAAGCAACTTCGAACTATATTCGAAGATGGTTATGCGCAAAGAAAAAACTTCGGAGTACAATTTTTTGGGGGTTCGGAGCCCCTCTGTCATTTAAAGATCTTTTGAAATCTTATGAAATGTCTTCGACTATCTGTAGTCAGAAGAATGGTAACTTGGTACCTTTGTTTATTTCATGAAAGAGATCAATTGAGATAACTTCCAGGACACTTTAATGTCTTAAAAAATTTTGTCGCTTTGGACTTATATGAACAGACATTCGGAGCTCATGGCTGAAATGCTGTTTTGCTTTAGCCACCTTCGGCTGTTTTTTTGCGGAAATCTACCAGCCGGAGCTTGGATTTCGCAGAAATTGTAGCCACCTTCGGCTATTTTTGCAGAAGTCTACCAGCCGGAGCTTGGACTTCGCAGAATTTGGCCACCTTCGGCTCTTTTTACGGAAGTCTGACAAGCTGCAGCTTGGACTCCGCAGATTTTGGCCACCTTCGGCTCTTTTTACGGAAGTCTACCAGCCGAAGCTTGGACTCCGTAGAGTGTGGTTTTGGGCTCTTTTACGGATGCCTACAAGCCGATGGCCTGGGCTCCGGATTATGTCAGCCCCCACGCCGGAGGCTTCGACTTTAAGGGTTCGAAGTCCGGAAATACAGCCCTGCTTAATACACTTCCCTCTCGAACGACTTCTGTCCCAGCGCGTCCGCTCGGGAGACTAGGAGCGTCAAGGGGAAGGCACGCTACAGGATGTATGCTTTATTAATTTAGAGGTGATTACAAGCGAATTACAAGGAGCCCTTATGCGAAGTATCGCTTTAGGTGCTCCGCATGCCAAGTATGTGCTAACTCTTCACCTTCTAAATTAGCTAATTTAAATGAACCAGGGCGCCCCGAGCGGACGATTAGATATGGACCTTCCCATTTATTGCCTAACTTCCCTGGTGCTATAATGCTTCGTAGAACAAGATGACCCGGTCTTAACTCGCTGAGCTTAACCTTCGGGTCATACCAAGTCTTCGTCTGCTGATGATACTTTGATAAATTAGCTACAGCTCGAAGCCTTGTCTCTTCTGACAAATCTAACGAAGCTTGTCTTTCTTCTTCTATGTCTGGTTCGGTGCTGCGAAGTGATCCTCCTTTGAGCTCCGTTGGAGTCATAGCTTCATCTCCGAATAGTAGTCTGAACGGAGTAAAACCTGTGGACCTTGTTTGCGTAGTCCGAATGGACCACAGAATCTTCGGAAGCTCTTCGGTCCACAGTCCCTTTGATAATCCTACTATTCTTCGATTTAGCCCTGATAAGATATTTCCATTGGCTCGCTCAACTGCTCCATTTGACTGAGGATGTCTCACTGCAGCAAAACATAGTTGAATGCCTAAGTCTTCGCAAAACTTCCTGAAGGGTTCTGCGTCGAACTGTGTTCCATTATCAACTGTGAGATATCTAGGCACTCCGAACCTGCAAATAATGTTTTTCCAGAAGAATTTCTGTACATTATTCGAAGTGATAGCTGTTAAGGGTTCTGCTTCCACCCACTTAGAAAAATATTCGATAGCTACCACTGCGAACTTTAGATTTCCCTTTGCTAACGGAAAGGGACCAATTAGATCCATACCCCATCTGGCCATAGGCCATACTGGAGCAATGATTTGAAGAGCTGTTGGTGGGCGATGACTCCGTCGACCCATCCACTGGCATCCTTGGCAAGTGCGGACTAAGCTCTCCGCATCAGCTGTTATTGTGGGCCAATAAAGCCCCTGGCGAAGTGTTTTTCCTGCCAGAGCTCTAGGGGCTAAATGGCTTCCACAAAGGCCTTCGTGAATTTCTCGAAGAATTTCTTGGCCTTCGGCTTGAGATATACATCGGAGTAGAGGGGAACATACTCCGGCCTTGTATAATATACCGTTGATTAACTGATAGTTTCTTGCTCTGAGCTTTAACCTTGACAATTGGGGCTCTTCGGGCAAATTCGTTCCTCCTTGCAAGAGTTCTATGATTGAATCCTTCCAATCTGCACTAGGAATGCAGAGAATCTCTGCAGAAGCAACTTGTGGCACCGAAGGTATATTGAGCTCCTCGTAGAAAGCTTCGTCAGGCACATCCACAGCTCCGGCAGCAGCCTTCGCTAAAATGTCCGCTTGCACGTTTTCAGCTCTTGGTATACTCCGAATGGAAATACCCTTGAAATGTGCTTCGATCTTGCGAATTTCTTCTAAGTACTTTGCAAGCTGTGGATGTCGGACTTGAAAACTTTTGTCTACGTGCCCTGCTACTATCTGAGAATCTGTTTTTATAATTATCCTTGTAGCCCCTAGAGCACGTGCTTTCCGGAGTCCCAATAATATTCCTTCGTACTCCGCTATATTATTGGTAGACTTAAAGTTGAGTCTTGCGGAGTACATTGCTCTTTGACCTGACGGAGAAATTAATACTGCCCCAATACCTGCTCCGGATGCTTGGAAAGCCCCATCGGAGTAAATAGTCCATACTCCGTCATCTGATTTCTCTGGAGTCAACTTCGCAGGTGGAGTCCACTCTGCTACGAAGTCTGCTAGGACTTGGGATTTGATAGCTGTCCTTGCCAGGAAAGATATGCCGAAGGGTGCTAGTTCTACTGCCCACTTTCCAATTCTTCCAGTGGAATCTTTGCTTCGGAGCATATCTCCTAAAGGATACGAAGTTGGTACAATTACATTGTGAGCCAAAAAATAATGTCTTAGCTTCCTCGAAGCCATTATCAGAGCATAAACGAATTTCTCAAGTTCGGAGTATCTTGTCTTCGCTCCTGACAATGCTTCGGATACAAAATAGACAGGATTTGGACCAACTTCCCATTGATATCAGCTTCTCTGACAAGGACTGCGCTGACTGCTGAGCCTGTGGCTGCAAGATACAGAAGTAGGGTTTCGTCCACAATAGGCACCGTAAGTGTAGCAAGATTGCTGAGATAATCTTTAATATCTTCGAAGCTTTTCTGACACTCCGGTGTCCATGCAAAATCTTCGGACCCTTTCAAGGCTTTAAAGATTGGCAAGCTCCTCTCCGCAGATCTTGATAAAAACCTGCTAAGTGCGGCTAGACGTCCAGTCAGCTTTTGCACTTGCTTTAAATTCTCCGGAGGAGCCATCTTCTGCAGCGCAGTTATTTGAGTAGGGCTAGCTTCAATTCCCCTGCTTGAAACTAAGTACCCTAACAACTTTCCAGCCTTAGCTCCGAATATACATTTTTCGGGGTTAAGGCGGATCCCACATGCCCGAAGGCTATCGAATGTTTCTGCTAAGTCTAGGCTATGTTGGTGCTTTAAAGCACTCTTTATTACAATATCATCCATATAGGCCTCCACATTGCGACCTAGTTGATGACCTAGAGCCTTAGCAACTAATCTTGAAAAAGTAGCCCCGGCATTTCTTAGGCCAAAGGGCATTCTTACATAGCAAAAGACTCCCGAAGGAGTTACAAAGCTCGTCTTGATTTCATCTTCGCGCTTCAACCATATTTGATGATAGCCGGAATAGGCGTCAAGGAAGCTTAGTAACTCCGAACCTGCAGTGGAGTCAACTAGTTGATCAATTCGGGGCATGGGGTAGGGGTCACGTGGGCACGCTTTATTCAAAGATGTGAAATCAATGCACATGCGCCACTTTCCGGAAGACTTCTTCCTGACGAAGACTGGGTTGGCTAGCCATTCTGTATGGGCCACTTCTCTGATAATCCCAGCCTTCAACAGTTTTTCAACTTCGTCCTTAGCTAGAGCAGCTCTCTCTGCGGACATCTTCCGGAGCCCTTGTCGAACAGGCCGGGCCTTCGGGTTTACAAGCAAGCTGTGCTCAATAATATCCCGATCGACTCCGGTGATATCTTCGTCAGACCAGGCGAAGACATCCAAATTTTCTCCTACAACCTTTTCCAAGGAAGTTGCAACTTCGGGAGGTAAATCTTTACCAAACTGAAAAGTGTATTCTTTACCATCTTTGACAATGATCTTCGTTGCAATCTCTCCTTCGGGACTTGGTCTTGGAAACGATTTCTTCGAAGCTTCGGAGGAGGCTGAAAAAATTTCTCCATTTTCTTGGACACTGTTTACTTGCCTCGGATCAAGAGGAGGACCATGACCATATTCTGCTCTCCGAGCTATGGCTTGATCTCCGAAGATTGTCAGAACTCCTGATTGTGTGGGCATCTTCATGCACAAGTAATTGTGATGCGCCACAGCTCCGAACTGATTCAACATGCCTCGGCCAAAGATAACATTATAAGCATATGGGGCATCCACCACATCAAAGATAACTTCTTCAGTTCGGGCTAGTAAACCTTCTCCGAAGGTTACTTCCAGGCCTATCTGGCCAAGTGCATCTAGCGGAGGTCCTGCAAAGCCTTGCAGAGGACGAGCCGCTGGGAGAAGATGCTTCCGGGAAATGCATAACTGATCGAAGGCTTGTACAAATATGATATCTGCCGAGCTACCTCCGTCGATTAGCACCCTTCGGACTTCAGTTCCGGCAATATCAGCAGTGATAACCAATGGATCTGCATGCGGGAACTTGATACCAGCTGCATCCTCCGCAGAGAAAGATATTGGAACATGAGACCACTCCGGCATTGCAGCTGCAGATGACGAAGTCCCAATGTGGCCTACTTCTCGGACGTACTCTCTTCGCTGTCTCTTGGACATGCTTCCGAGGGTACCTCCTCCGGAGATAGGGAGAACTACTCTCTTCCCTCTATCTTGCCCTTCTTCTTGCTTCGGAGGTGGCATAACATTGGCCACCGGAGGATGCCTTGCAGCATCAAGATTTTCTATCCGCGCCACAGCCTGGACCGGCTCCGAGCGCACTGCTGCTGCTGGACTTCGGTCGGTACTACCTCGACCCGAAGTTCTCTCCAAGTATTCTCCCCGAAGGGTAAGAATAGCCTTGCAGGTATCAGTTGCATGGCTTCGGTTCTCTCCATGAATACAGCAAAAAAGGGTCTGGCCCTTGCCAGCCGTTTTCCCTGGCGGCCTCCAGCCGCTGGACTTGTTCCCTGCAGACTGTGGAGCTCTGGGTGCAAACTTCTGCGGGGGTGCAATGTTTAAGACCTCAGAGCGAGGGTGCTTTTGCCCTCTTCTTCTATCATGTTGCACTTCGGGGACTGGTTCTTGTGGCTGAGCCGAAGTCTTCACCTCTGCTTTAACTTCTGTCAACACTGTCGAAGTAGCAGTAGTCCTCCGAAGCCAACCTTCTTCTGACTTCGAGTACTCCTCGAAGTACGACATCAACTGTGATACTGTGGTGATGCTCTTCCGATGCAATTTATCCAGAAGGCCTTTATGACTGACGCCTTCCCGAGCCGCATCAACCACCGAAGATGTGGACAGCCCCCGAATTTGCGACTTCGTGTGAGCGAAGCGCTTGAAGTACTGCCTCAATGTTTCTCCGGGGAGCTGTTTCACTTGGAAAAGGCTTCCAGTCGACATGGGGGGCACGAAGGTACCCTGGAAGTTACTTATGAACTTCTTCTTCAACTGTAACCATGTCGTGATTGATCCTGGTTTTAAAGACCAGAACCATCTCAACGCCACTCCTTCAAGGGCTAACGGGAAGCACTTCGCCATAGTTTCTCTGTCTCCGCCACTAGCCTCGATTGCTAGGGCATAAGAACGCGCAAACTCACTGGGATCTTCGTCTCCGGCATACTTGCTAAGCTTCGAAGCTTTGAACCTTGGATCGAAGCGAACCTTCTGAAGCTCGGGATGCAACGGAGATTCATTGTCGTAAGAGGCGTTCTCCGGGCTTCGGGATAGTCAAAATCGTCGTCTTCGTGCACTTCGGGGATAGCTGGGGTGGCTTGAGGGCGAAGCCTGTTCGCAGCCTCCTGTCGCCACCTCGCTACCTCGGCTTGAAGATTGGCCATTTGAGTGGCCATGTCTCCAAGGTTATCTTCATCTCCTCCGGAAGGACCTTCCGGGTCTTGAGAACTGGTATGATCAGTTCGAATCGGAATGGAGGGTGGTAGAGTGGCTCCGGGCGGTCGGAGTGTGGAAGGAGTTGGTGGAGAGGTTTCGTATCCTCGAGGGATAGAAGCCCCTTGCGGAGTTTGAGGTGGAGGGATAGTCGAAGACCCTCCGACTTCAACTGTGCCGAAGGGTATCTCTCCGGAGATCCGAGAGGACCTCCGAGTGGGATTGCGAGGTGCACTCCGCTTAGGAGGCATGATGCAAGAGGTTGGTAGAGAACGAAGTTTTTTGGACTAAGTTCCCCACGGACGGCGCCAACTGTTGGCGTAAAAGATTACGCTAACAGGTTTCTGTAGAAAAGAAACTAACAAACGAAGTGTTTGCGAAGCAAACTGTTCTAAACCTCCGAAAGGATAATAACTTAGAATAGTTCGAAAGTGTGTATTGATTCACTTGTAATCGGTCCCTATTACAGGGTGAAATGGGGGGTATTTATAGGCCCAAACATTAAGGAAAAGACCTATTTACCCCTCTATTACAACCGACATTAAGGAAACTATTTGGTTTCCTTAATAGGGCTAAATGGTAAAAGACTAATCTAATAGGATAGAAGATAAGTCTTCCATCTTAGCTGGCAGAAAAGATCCTGGAAGGCTTTGGTTCGAAGACATACTTCGAACCAATGCCTGCCTTCGGGCATCGAACCAGGTTCCATGCACCTTCGAAGATGGCCTTCGGACAATCTTCGAACTGGCTGGCTGTCTTCATGCTGCTTTGGCAATAACCCTGAAGATGAGATATTTTCCCCCAACAGTAAAGTATCCAAAACTTACCTTTAATTTCTTATTTATAGTGTGTACTTTCCGTCGCAATGCGCCGTTTGGGTGCCCTGTTACGTCCTTATTACCGTTATAATTTGTAGAGACATTTCATGAGAAGTCACGCTTGCGGAAATGAAATGACCATTAGTCTCTTCAAGAAGTAATGACAATTTTTATGAGTCTAACGGGTACATTAGCCTCACCAAAGATCCATCCGCGAAGATATTTCTGTGAGTATCTCCACACAGAAGTTGGTCCGAAGACCTTTAGCCTCCGAATGCTTCTAAGGGTGGTATAGTTTTTCAAGTTCTTTGTAAATTCTAGGCATGAAATTATTTCTTCCGTATACTACTCTCCTTTTTTGCATAGACAATTCGGAGAGAAGTATTCGAGGGGCTACTGTTGGGGGGGAAATATTTCATCCTCCAAAAGCCAATGACATTTACATGTTAACACGAGCCGAAGAAACGAAGCCAAGAACATTGATCTCCGAGGATTCTAAAAGCAATGAGGCTCTGTCAATTCGGAGCCTTAAATAGTGGAAACCTTCGTCAAGGCTTCGACACAACGACGTCTCTCGAAGTCTCTTCATCGAAGGAGAGTTTCCAGCAAGGACAAAAGATTTTTCTTCTCAGTAATTAGATTAGCCTTTTACTCTTTTACCCCTACGAAGAATACTAAACAGTATCTTCTTAGTCGGTTGTAATTAGAGGGTAAAGAAGTCTTTTCCCATGTATTCGGTCTATGGATACCCCTCTTCACTTTGTAAAGGGTATCTAATACTTAGATATTCAATACACACTTCGAACTATCTTAGGCTATTATCCATCTTGGAGACTTGGAATAGTTTACTTAAACAAATACTTCGTTTGTTACACACTTAGTTAACTAAACCTGTTAGCGTAATCTTTTATGCCAAAAGTGATACCTCAAAAGTGTACCTCAAAACCCTCATCATGCAATTGAGAAACAAAAAGCAAGTTATACCCCAAATCCTCAACCAAAGCAACATTTGAGAGAGTGAAGTTTTCATTGACTCTAATCGTACCTTGGCCTTTTACTCTACTTCTTCGATTGTTTCCAAAAGTGATGTGTTCTCGTTGCTTAGTCAAGGTGAAGCTGGATAACCATGATAACTTTCTGATCATGTGGCATGAACAGATGGAATCCATGATCCACTTGTTCTATAGGCTTCCATGCCTTCCCTACACAGAACAAGAAGATCATGAGTACTTAGTGCTGGGGTTAGTAACAAAACGTTTAGGAATCCAGCACTGAACAACTCGAGAGTCAAGAAAAACAGAAGACTGTGTAGAATATGAATCAAGATGAAGGCGAGGTCTACTTGCAAAGTGTCGAGGTCTCCTAAAATGACGTGGACCAAAACCGCTAACACGTGGTCTAACATCATATGAAGCATGATGTTAACCATGATGGGTAATGGGGGATTGGTCCCGATATTCCGCTAGGTAAGGATAACTTGGATTGGTGGAGAATCTCGACGTTGACAATCCAAGGGTCCGGTCCGTCGGATCAAAACCTTGCAATCGCTACACCACTGTCTCCGTTGGTTATCAACCACGCATGGCGCGATTGACCTCACCACGAAGGCTAGTTCCTGCAAGCGAACCCAAGAACACAAGCAAGAACAGGAAGAACACAAGTCGAATGCCAAATCATAGATGAACTATGATGAGGAGAGGTTTCACAAACGTAGATGCAAACAAAGCAAAACCTAACCCTAAAGACGGCTGCCGTGAATATATAGGGCATGGGCAGCCTGTAGGAGGTGCACACAAGCTGGATTATGGGCCAACACGGCCTCCAACTCAGTACAAGGTCCAACTCATCCCAGTTCTGTCTCGCAGGACTGTTTCAGTCACACAGGAAGACTCAAGACTCCAAAAGAAGCAAAACCAACGCCAAAAGATCCATCTTCTCCTTATCTTTCCAAAAAGTCCAAGAACGCGCCAATCGAACTTCGTATGAGGAAGTTATGCCCATTTTGGTGCATGGTGGTTGATGTAGTGCGAACCAGCGAATTCTTGACTTCAAATCATCCGTGCGACTCCGTCTTCAACTCCAACTCTCCTATTCCATCTCCCATGTTCCTAAGCAACAAAATATCACTAGTATTCAGTAGCATCCCATCCAAACAAATATTAACATAGTTGCTAAGGAAAGAATTAACCTCATGGTTCAAGCGACGGGCACGGGCGCGTGTGATTGGTCCCTGTAATTGAATTGTAGGTTGATAGTGCGTGTGTGTATCATGCTGGTGCGTGTGTGTATCATGCTGGTGCATCTGTGTATCATGCTGGTGCATGTGTGTATCGTGTGAAGTGATGTCCTCATCATCCTCCCCCTCTTGAATTGGAGTCGTCCTCGACTCAAGCTCATCGTCATCTCCGAAATAGGGTTTTAAATCTGAAATGTTAAATGTGGGACTAACCCCAAAAGCTGCAGGCAACTCAAGTTTATATGCATTATCATTTATCTTCTCAAGCACATGGAAAGGACCATCAGCACGGGGCATCAATTTAGACTTTCTCAAATCAGGAAAATGATCCTTGCGCAAGTGCAACCAAACAAGATCACCTGGTTCAAATGTTATCTCTTTTCTACCCTTACTACCATAAGCACGATATTTCTCATTCATTTTCTCTATGTTTGCTTTAGTAGTTTCATGCATCTTAAGTAATAATTCAGCACGTGTAGTAGCATCAAAATTCAATTTTTTAGATGGTGGCAATGGTAGCAAATCAATAGGAGCACGCGGATTAAAGCCATAGACCACTTGAAACGGACTTACCTTAGTAGTGGAGTGTACTGACCTATTATATGCAAACTCAAAATGAGGTAGACACTCTTCTCAGAGCTTCAAGTTGGTCTTCAAAACAGCCCTCAACATGGTGGACAACATACGGTTGATGACCTCCGTTTTCCCATCCGTTTGGGGGTGACAAGTAGTAGAAAACAGCAACTTCGTCCCCAACTTATGCCACAAAGTCCTCCAAAAATGACTTAAGAATTTAGCATCATGATCTGAAACGATGGTATTGGGAACTCCATGCAAGCGTATGACCTCTCTAAAAAACAAATCAGCAACATTGGTAGCGTCGTCGCTCTTGTGACAAGGTATAAAATGCGCCATTTTAGAGAATCGATCTACCACCACAAAAATACTATCCCTCCCCCTCTTAGTTCTAGGTAATCCTAACACAAAATCCATAGAAATATCCTCCCAAGGTATACTAGGAACGGGCAGAGGCATATAAAGACCATGTGGGTTTAGCCGGGACTTAGCTTTATTGCAAGTAGTGCATCGTGCCACGTAGCGCTCAACATCTCGTCTCATCCTAGGACAATAGAAGTGTGTGGACAGCACATCTTTAGTTTTCTTTGATCCAAAATGACCCATCAAACCACCACCATGTGCTTCCTGCAATAACAACAAGCGAAGAGAGCTAGCCGGCACACATAACTTGTTAGCACGAAAAAGATATCCATTATTCAGCACATATTTGTTCCAAGCACGGTCATCTGTACAATTTGCAAAAGCATCTTTGAAGTCCAAATCAGTAGCATACATGTCCTTCAATGTTTCTAAACCAAAGATCTTATAATCATGTTGAGAAAGCAATGTGTAACGTCTAGATAAAGCATCGGCAATCACAGTATCTTTCCCTTTCTTATGCTTAATGATATATGGAAAAGTCTCAATAAATTATATCTATTTAGCATGTCGTTTATTCAGATTTGCTTGACTACGTATATACTTCAATGCTTCATGATCCGAATGAATAATAAACTCCTTAGGCAAAAGGTAATGTTGCCAAGTTTCAAGCACACGCACTAAGGCATATAATTCCTTATCATAGGTAGAATAATTCAACTGTGGACCATGTAATTTCTCACTAAAATAGGCCACGGGTTTACCTCCTTGTAGCAGCACACCTCCTATTCCAAAACCACTAGCATCACATTCTAACTCAAAAGGCTTACTGAAGTCGGTTAGCTGAAGTAGAGGTGCATGTGTAAGGCGATCCTTTAGTGTGGCAAAAACTTGTTCTTGTGCTGGTTCCCAAGTAAAAGTAACTCCCTTCTTGGTCAACTTATGTAAAGGACCAGATATGGTGCTGAAATCTTTCACAAAACGCCGGTAGAAACCTGCAAGACCAAGAAAACTACGTACCTGTGTGATAGTTTGGGGTTGCGTCCAGCTGTTGATTGCTTCTACCTTCGCCGCGTCAACCTCAATGCCCTGTGAAGTGACAACATATCCAAGAAACACAACTCGATCCGTGCAAAATGTGCACTTCTCAAGGTTACCAAACAATCTAGCCTCACGTAGGACAGAAAAAATAGCACGTAGGTGTTCAACATGTTCAGTGGAAGACTTGCTGTAAATCAAGATATCATCAAAGTAGACTACCACAAAGCGTCCTATAAAGTGACGTAGGACTTCATTCATCAAGCGCATGAATGTACTAGGTGCATTAGTAAGTCCAAAAGGCATGACAAGCCACTCATATAATCCAAACTTTGTTTTAAAAGCAGTTTTCCATTCTTCACCTAGTTTCATGCGAATTTGGTGGTAGCCACTACGGAGATCGATCTTAGTAAAGATAATGGCACCACTAAGCTCATCAAGCATGTCATCCAATCTAGGAATAGGGTGTCGATATCGAATGGTGATATTATTAATAGCATGACAATCAACACACATGCGCCAACTACCATCCTTCATAGGCACCAAAAGAACGGGTACTGCACAAGGACTAAGGCTTTCACGGACGTACCCACGATCAAGAAGGTCCTGTACTTGGCGCTGAATTTCTTTTGTCTCCTCTGGATTGGTACAGTACGCTGCACGATTAGGAAGAGACGCCCCCGGGATCAAATCAATTTGGTGCTCGATGCCGCGTATCGGTGGCAGCCCGGGTGGTATCTCAGCCGCCGAGGAGGTGGGCTTGGCTGGCGCCTTGGATGCTGCAGCATTGGAGCTCTCAGCCTGGGTTGTAGATGTAGAAGGTGCTGGTGTAGCCGCCGGTCGAGAAGGTAGTGGTGGTCGTTGCTGCTGCCCACTTGAGCGTGAAGTGGCACCACCAATGTTGGTCCTCATGCTACGTTGTGGCTGTTGGCGACCCTGCAATACTTTTTCTGCAAATATAGCAAGGTGGAAAAGATGAGTGATAGTATTGTATTCTTTATAATCAATGATATCCTGAATTTCGTGTCTTAAACCTCCATAAAAACGGGCCATTTTATCCTCATTGTCCTCCTCAATTTCAGCACGCATGCAACCTATTTGCAACTCCTGATAATACTCCTCTACCGATTTATTTCCTTGGTTTAGGCGCTGCAATTTTTTTCTCAAATCACGTTTATATGAAGGAGGAACCCATCTACCACGCATTTGTCATTTTAACATACCCCAGTTTTGTGGTTCATTGCCAACCTGAACTATTTCAGTCCACCAAAGAAGAGCATGTCGAGTGAAGAAACTAGTAGCTAAGCGCACGCGGTGCATAGCAGGAACCATGTGAGCATTAAATTTTGTTCGACTGACATCTCCCAATCTAAATATGCATCTGGATCATAGGTGCCAGCAAAATGAGGTACTGAAAATTTTACCTTAGTGTAGGGATCATTGTTCCTGCGGTTGTCATTGTTACCTCGAGGATGGCGGTTGCGGTGGTCGCCCATACCTTTACGATTGAACTGAAAGTGATGATGTGCAGCCTTGTCAGGGTCAATGCCATTGTTCCCAGCATAGGATAGGTCATCTTCATCCTCAACATGGTCGTCTTCCTCCTCAACATGGTCGTCGTCGGCTTGTGCAGCAGGCAATCGTGTCTCCAGGGCAGTCATCCGGTCCACTAGGTCAGCCATAGTACGCGCGAGACGTTCGATGGAGTGTTGGGTCTGCCGCTGAGACTTCGGTAGAGCACGTCGTGAGACACACTCATTAAAATCAGATGGAGGGGTACCGTTGTTATCTGCCATGTTAGTGAAAAGACAAAACAACAAAGAATAATCCTGATGGGAAGCAACTAGGTAGAGTGGTAGGTGTGTGGTGGAAGAAATCTGTCAAGCGCCTTACCCACGCTTGCAAGTGTTCTTACCACGCCGCAGTGAGGTCACCAGCCTACAGGTGAAAAAACCAGGTGGAGGGTGGTGGGCGATTGCAAGATGTGAACCTGTCCTGACTAAGAGAAGGTGTATCTTGGAAGGCAAAGTAAGTAGCAAGGAATAGCGATAGTAATAACAGTTAAACCAAGTTCAATAAGTGTTCCCGAGTACTCATCAAAGTTGCTGACCTTATTGCTCCCAAGGTGAAAATTCAAGCAATAGAAGGAAACTATGTGCCGAAAACTCAAGTGGAGGCAGAACAAGGTGGCAAACGACAGGACCGGTTCTCTTTTGCTTCGCTACTTCTCGTTTCCTTTCTTTTCTATTTTTTTCCTCTTTTTTTCACTATATTTTTTTTGAACAAGGATGACAATAGATACAACCACAAAAATTGTCACCTGCAACTGAGGTGGGATGTGGTTCATAGAAATTCAACAAGTTCGCTGAACGGCGTGCAAAAACTTTGACCAATTTTTTTCTTTATCTTCCTGATTTTTTTGGAAATTCTAATGAAGGGTAACAGGGCAACCCTGTTAGGGTCAGCTCAAAATTGGGTCAAGAAGATGCTCAAAAAATTTCAGATTTTTCTGCCAAACGAGCGAAAAGTTATGCATGTTTTACCGAAAGGGGGTCACAAGGACTCGATGTGGAAACCGACTAGGGTTGTTGAGGGAGGTTTTCTGGTGGGGAATTTTTTGAGACACAGGATCAACTACTACTCAAACGACACAAAGGGGGAATTAAACCAGCAACAAGACTCGACCAAGAACACAAACTCAACAAAGTTAAAAACTGAAATTAAAATCGCAAGGCACAAAGGGGTTTTCGGTGGGGATTTTTTTGTGAGGGTTTTCTGGACTCTATGTAAAATCAAACGAAGATCGAGATTACCTAACGGGAAATCTGAGCTCTGATACCAAGTAACGGGGGATTGGTCCCGATCTTCCGCTAGGTAAGGATAACTTGGATTGGTGGAGAATCTCGACGTTGACGATCCAAGGGTCCGGTCCGTCGGATCAAAACCTTGCAATTGCTACACCACTGTCTCCGTTGGTTATCAACCACGCAGGGCGTGATTGACCTCGCCACGAAGGCTAGTTCCTGCAAGCGAACCCAAGAACACAAGAAACAACAGGAAGAACACAAGTCGAATGCCAAATCACAGATAAACTATGATGAGGAGAGGGTTCACAAACGCTGATGCAGCAGCCAATCGGTCTGGTGCAGGAGCGAGATCTAAACACACAAGTGTAGATGCAAACAAAGCAAAACCTAACCCTAAAGACGGCTGTCGTGAATATATAGGGCGTGGGCAGCCTGTAGGAGGTGCACACAACCTGGACTATGGGCCAACACGGCCTCCAACTCAGTACAAGGTCCAACTCGGCCCAGTTCTGTCACGCAGGACTATTTCAGTCACACAGGACGACTCAAGATCCGTCTTCTCCTTAGCTTTCCAAAAAGTCCAAGAACGCGCCAATTGGACTTCGTATGAGGAAGTTATGCCCATTTTGGTGCATGGTGGTTGATGTAGTCCGAACCAGCGAATTCTTGACTTCAAATCATCAGTGCGACTCCGTCTTCAACTCCAACTCTCCTATTCCATCTCCCATGTTCCTAAGCAACAAAATATCACTAGTATTCAGTAGCATCCCATCCAAACTAATATTAACATAGTTGCTAAGGAAAGAATTAACCTCATGGTTCAAGCGACGGGCACGGGCGCGTGTGATTGGTCCCTGTAATTGAATTGTAGGTTGATGGTGCGTGTGTGTATCATGCTGGTGCGTGTGTGTATCATGCTGGTGCATGTGTGTATCATGCTGGTGCATCTGTGTATCATGCTGGTGCATGTGTGTATCGTGTGAAGTGATGTCCTCATCAATGGGTATAGTCTCTAATATAACCACGAGGAGACTCAAAATCAGAATGACAGCGATAATCATACTCATGCAAATTAAAAGATGGATAATACAAGTCATGAAAGTTCATTGCATGAGCACAACGTTCATCCTTGATACATCGATAACAAAACCCAATCAAATGACCTACTCGTTGACTCTAAGGAACATAGGAGAAGCACTTCTGGATCAAATACAAGATGGAGAGGCGGCGCAACAATCCACTTCATTAAAACGGGCACAACTTTCTCGTACGGAGGCGGATTGATGCGTTCTTTAAGGAGTTGGAAAGATAATGAAAATATATTTCTAATGAATCTGGTGAAAAGTCATGGTTCATTACGAAACGTTCTGTGTTTTCCAAACAAGTCATCAGGTGTTGCGCCACTATATTGGGCCACTTTGGGCCTTGTATCCGTTTGGGGCCTTAAGCCCAACATTAGGGAACACTTTACACAAACCCTAGGTATTAATACTTTCTAGACATCATGAATTAGGGTTGGGGTTTTGCTTAGTTTTGAACTGCCTTGCAGATTGAACTCTGACGTTCGTCAGATTGTGGAACCCTCCTCGAGAAATCGATCTCTCATATGTTTGCAAGATTGTGTTTGCTTGTTCTTGCTTGTGTTCTCGATTCGCATGCAGTGATAAGCCTTCTTGGTGAGGTCAATCATGCTTGTGCGTGGTTGATAACCAATGGAGTCGTGGTGTAGCCATTGCGGGGTTCGGATCAGTGCTGACCAGAAGCCGGATCGTCAACATTGAGTCCTCCACAAATCGAGTTTACCCCCTCTGACGAAAGATCAGGCACCCGTGCGCATCACTGTCAGCACACATTTTTCTTTTATCCAAAAGCAAATCCATTTTACCCTTCCCTTCGGTACACTTATCCACCATGGAAAGAAGATAATCATTCTCACACTTAAGTTTTTCGACTTGCTCTCTAGCGAAGTTGAGTTGGTCCTTAAGGATGATGTAGGTGGAACATGTCAACTGCACATCCTTAGAACACTCAACACTCTCTAATATAGCCTTAAATTCATCAACATGCTTATCTCTCAAATTAATGCTTTCAATAAGTAAAGAACAATTCATGCATTCATTGATGACACAAGGACTAGACTCCACCTCCAAAAGTTGTTTATGAACAATTTCAAGTTTTTCAATATTTTGAGCATGAATCAGACACAACTAAGCAAGTTCGTTCATAACAACAAGACAACACTCACATTCAGCAATTTCAGACTTAGACTTCAGCAAGACAAGTTCAGTAGAAAGAGACTCAATTTTGAATTTTAGTTCCTTTCATTCTTTAGCAGCAAGTTTAAGTAGTCTATCTTGTGAAATGATAGCATCATGTAATTCATCATTTTGAACAAGAAGCTAGTCATGAGAAAGACTAACCTCAGATGAGTCTAGCTCATCACTGCTATGCTTGTCGTCGGCCATGAAGCAAAGGCCACTGAAGTATTTTTTCTTCTCCTTCTTTTCTTCATTCTTGGATCGCTCTTCTTCATCGGAGCTTGGTTCCTCACTTGAAGTGTTATCGATGTCGTTGAGAGCAGCCACAAAAGCTCTAATCTTTTTGCCACTTTTCCATGCTTTCCTTTGAAGAAGAGATTTTTATCACTTTTTTGGTGTTTGGGTTCATGTTCATTCTTTGCTTTCAGTTTTGGGCAATTAGCTTTGATATGATTAAGATATACACACTCAAAACATCCTCGAGAGCCTCCTCTCCTTTGATCCCTTCTATCATTATAGAATCGGGTGAACTTTTTGACTATGAGAGCAAGCTCCTTATTGTCCAATGTGTCCACCTGTTCTTTAGTGATAGAGACCAAAGAAGACAAGGGAAAACCTCGAGAGAAAGCACAAACTCTAGAACCACTTGAAATGTTACCTCTAGATGTGGTGCCTCTACTAGAACTGGAAACTAGTGCCATGGATTGTGGCAAAGAGTTCCCAATTCAAGAACGAGACACCTTAGCAATCTCGGTGTACTTAAGCTTACTGAAAAGTTCATTGCAAGTAAAAGTGGCAAAGCTCTCCGACTCTTCAATACTAGAGATCTTCACTTCTCATATGCTACGATCAAGAGAGTAGAGAAGTTTGATCGCTCTATCATGGTCTCTTAAGCTAAAGTCCTAGTGGAGCGCAAGTTACTCACAATTCCATCAAATCGAGCAAACATGGCATCTACAGATTTGCCGGGGCCTTGCACAAACATTTGATATTCTTGATTATATGTGCTTTGCCTCCTAGCCTTAATATAAGTAGTGCCCTCATGAAAGGTTTTCAAAGTAGTCCAAATCTCTCATGCAGTTTGAAGGTACTGAACCCTGTCAAACACATTGTGACTCAAACTGACGAACAATATGTTTCTCGCTTTGTTATTACAATCATAATGTTCCTTCTTAATTTGTTAGGTGCGAGTTTCAGGAATCACATATTGGGAATCAACAATGTCCTATATAGTACTTCCTTAGCTTAGTAGATAAGCTTCCATGCGTACCTTCCAATAAGCAAAGTCTTTACCATCAAACATCGGAATCTTAGAATTCTTGTCCATATCGCCACAAGGATCATAAACCGGTTAAGGTCAACTTGTGATCTAACTGGCTCTGATACCAATTGTGGGATCAGATTGGGCGACTAGACGGGGGGTGAATAGGCGCCTCGATTTTTTTTTCAATAAGATGGTCTATTCAAAACACCCAACGTTCCTCTAAAATTTCAGAAGTTAAATTGAGATTTACAATTCAAAACCAGAACTGAAATCAAACCAAATTAAAAATTCTTCCTAAATCTAAGTTTGGAATGTCAATCTATTTAGTCGGTATTTGGTTGTCCAAACTAGCAATTGAATTACTGACAGGAGTTGTCGATAGGTGGTCTGCCGACAAAGTTCAGAAGTTTCAGATTTGAGTTTAAAGATCAACTCTGCTGCAATCAATTAATTGTGAGATAATTTGAACAATGGTTAAGTAATCAAAACATGATGAATCACAATGAACAGATGTGATGACTTAAGTACTCATGTCTCAACCTAAAAATCTAAAGCACTCAAATTTGCCAAATCATTTTGAATAACTTCACAAAATTCACAATAGAATAACTTATTGTTCTCTGAAATGGCTAGCAATAGATCCACTTAAACCATCAGGAGCTATGCTATTCTTTAGTTTATAACAGTAAACTTTTTGTATGCAGATCAGAGATGATAAAATTAATTCACTTCAATTTCAACACTAAGATTTAGAGAACAACTATATAATATCTTCAAGAAAAACCAGCAAAAAGAGTGAATCAGAGACATCAAAATAGAATAAAAAACCTGGCAGCTTGCTGTGTTTAGCAACAGATATAACCTGGTAGCTTCCCGAGATCTTGATGATGAGATATACAACAAAATTATTCAACCTAGGATCTCTCAGAACTTTCAGGTGGCTTGACTTCATGTAGCTGATCAAGCATTAGAACAAAAACAGAACTCCACACTAGAAAAAACAGAACAGATGAACTTTGATTGTGCAGTTCATGTTCTTGAACAGATGTTCTAGAACTGAATAAAACAATTTCTACAATGTGATTTTTCAGACAAAAATAGTAGTACTGCACATGACAGACAACAGTATATGGAACTTTGTTAAACTGAATCACCAGAATTAACCAGGAGATAACCACAACAACATAGAAAACAAATCACACACAAAGACACTTTTGGTGGCGCTGTAGTTTTCAAGAACAGAGAAGAAAACTGAGCACTGTGTTCATCCGGCAAAGTGAATAGTACTCAGACTTTGTCGGATGCTTTCTAAGAACAAGAGAATCGACAGATATATCGCAGGCATGCACTGATCTACCAACAATTAGATGAGGAATTGTAAATCACAGTGCAAAAACAAGATCAGATTTAGAAATCCATACTGAAGAACAGAACAAATACACCTTGGCAGTGCAGTTCTATTTATTCAACAGAACACAGCACCTGCACTGTACTTTTGTAGCTTAGATCAGAAGTGGAAAATTGCCAAGAACATGAACTAATTCTTTAAGAGAAATCAGATCAGGAAGAACCAAAGCAGAGAGGCAAAGAGTGGTATGTGGTGGCGCTGGGCTCAATCTGAACGAGCGGCGCTGAAACAGAATAGTGTTCCCACGGCAAAACACACAGTTCAAAGAAAAGATGATGATGAACAGTGTAATTAAATTTGGTGAATTTGATCCCAAATAATAAAAATTGATAGAAATAAATGAGCAGTAATAGACAGCAAATATGGAAGGAATAAAATTCTGGTTTGATGGAAAAAAGCAACCCTAACACTTAGGCATGGGGTCCTTTATATAGGCTAGCCCATTAGAGAAATCCCCAAAATGCCATTAGGGTTAAAGTTGTAAGTATTTACCAAAATGCCATTTGGGTTAAAGTTGTAAGTATTTACCAAAATGCCATAATGTATTTTCAGAATTATCAATTCTAAAAAATACATTAATGTATACTCCTAATTTATTACAACATTGACCTTATTCTTTTAATATTTTTTCAGAGTTTAAAATTCCGAAAAATACTATAATATTACACTTAATCTATACTACTAAACGGAAAAATTAAGTACTATTTATTGGAATTAAAAAACATTTTGAGATGTGACGATTTTCAGCAAAACCCACAAAGCCTCCGAGATCTTCGACATGTGTCGTCAGTCCGCGAACTCGACTGCCAGCAAGTCTCTCCCGCTCTTGATCTCTCGAGCTGCCTTGTCACATGAACTGGTTTCCCTTTCGCTTAATTGATCAACACTTCATCTCGATCATCCGTTCTCTCATGTCTTGTTTCGTCTCCATGCGTACACCTCAGATCACTTTTAACTTCAATTATCATCCTCGACTGTTGGCGTAAAAGATTACGCTAACATGTTCTCTAAGATTAAGAACTAACAAATGAAGTGTTTGTATAAGCGGAGTATCTCAAGCCTCCGTGATGTATAATAGCTCGAAGTAGTTCAAAGTTGTGTATTGAATATCTGAATATTCGATTCCTATTACATGGTGAGATTGGGGGTATTTATAGGTAAAAACTCTAAGGAAAAGTCCTTTTTACCCCTCAATTATAACCGACATAATGGAAACTATTTCGGTACCCCTAATAGGGCTAAAATGGTAAAAGACTAATTTAATCAGAATGAAGATAAGTCTTCTATCCTTGCTAGTTGTTTTCCACTGCGGAGGTGGAGCCTTCGAAGTGTATCTTCGAACTAGAGTCTGGACAGACTCTCTGGTCTTAACTCTTCGTCAGTATGAAGATAAGTCTTGGACTCCAAGCTTATGAGTTGTCTTTGTCTTGTAATCTCCATAGAGAGTACTCCCTTCGCCTCGGAGCTCTCGCCGTTGAAGCCGTTGAGCATAAAGTTAGTCTTCTTTAGGTCATCTTCATCCCTGCCAAGTTTCTTCAACAATGAATAATGCATTAGGTTAACAATGGCGCCGCCGTCGACGAGCATCCGGGAAATCGGCTTCCCATTGATGTGACCCCTGACATAGAGGGGTTTTAGATGGCGAGCTGAGTCCTCGGGCTTCTCGAAGATGGCGTTGCGCGGACCGAGGTTCAATTGGGTGACCTCGGCCTCGTTCCGTAGTAGGGCGAACTCGGCAGGCAGCATGACGATGTTGATGTCCATCATTTGGGGTGCGGGTCCCTCAGAGATGGGCGAGTAGTCGTCGTCGAGCATGTCGTCCTCGTCGTCGCTTGGACTGGGAGCCGGGTTGGTTATCACAACTGGCTTCTCTTTCCATACCTGCTTTGTGGCTGGCCGAGGGCGGATCTATTCGAAGATAGCATCGCGCTCGGCCTCAGCTACCTTCTCGCGCATATCTTGTGCTCGGAGCCTTTGTAGGTGTCTCTCCTGTGATTTGGACATGCCCGGAGGAGACCAAGATGGCTTCGGCTTGGTGCCTGGAGCTACTGTTCGACCCTTGTTAATTCTGGCCGAAGTGTTCCCTTCGGCCACGGGCGCCCTCTGTTCGAAGGGGGCTTCGCTGCGAACCCCATCGAATGGATCAGCCTCGTTCGGCCGATCGAGCAAAGCCTCAGCGCGGAGCCCGGCCGAAGCATGTGTCTTACCTCTGTCAGCCTTCAGCGACAAATTCTTCGGGATTGGGACTTCCTGAGACCCGACTCTGATAGTTATGACTTCAGACTCCCTAACTTCGGCATCCGTGTGCTCGCACCCTTCGGCTTCGCTCTGCAGGGTCCGATTCGGAGGTACCACAGACAATCTGTGGATGATGCCCCCCTCCGCCTTGTCTGTTTCCCCTGCCATCCATAATACTCCAAAGGAAAACAAGGCATAGGGTCAGTCTACGGAGGGTACCCTGACTCGGACATGTACGGGGCCCACGGGGTTCCCGCCCAGTCATACGACGGAGGCATCGAATGTTCTAGCGTCCTTGGCCACTGCGAGCTGAACCCGTCACCCGGAGGGGGGTTCGGCCAAGTCGAAGGTGTCTCCAACCACACCAGCAAAGGATCCTGCCAGGCCGGAGGTATGTTCGACCAGTGTGGGCCGAAGCCTCCCATCGGAGAAGTCCAGTGCGGTGTGGGGTTCCGCCATTGGGGGCCGAAGTTGTTGTATAGGGGACCCGACCACTGGGGCGCGAAGTTGTTGTACGGGGGGTTCGGCCATTGTCGCTCAGAACCACCGTGCGGAGCATCAGGCCATTGTGGCCCGAAGCCCTAGTGCGGAGGGTCCGCTAGCTTCGGACCGAAGCCACCCTTCGAAGGTCTCGGACCCTTCGGCTGTTTACCTTAGCGTGCGGACCTGCTTCTTTGGCCCTCCTCTAGTGCTTGTTTAACAGCATGTTATATGTTATCTTCGGCCTCTTGCGAGCCTTTGCCGAAGGGGTACTGATGTTCTATTCCCACACTCCTACCTCGGGGTTCTTTGGCACGAGTGTGCGAGTACGCGGTTCTCCAACAATCACATCTTTTCCTTTAGCAGACTCGACCTGTTCTGGCCGAATCAACACCTTCTTTTTGCCGAGGTCGATGGCGTTGACTGGAAAATGCTCTTTATCCAGCTTCATTTTTGGATCATGGTCTATCTTCAATCATCCTTCTTCTATGGACGATTGTATCTGCCGTCGAAAAACATTGCAATCATTAGTATTATGAGAATGTGAATCATGCCACTTACAGTATGGATGCTTCTTTAACTCGTCAGCAGGTGGGATAACTTGACCTTTAGGTAACCTGAGAAGCTGACTCTTTAAGAGGAAATCAAATATTTTATCACATTTAGTCACATTGAACGAGTACTTGACCTCATTAAGTCTATTCTTTGTGGGGGATGGTCGTAGTTCAGAGCAAGTGACAGGTTTGATTTTAGTGTTGGTAACCTATTCGGCCGCGTACATGTCGGTCGAATCCTCCTCCTCTGACTCCTCCTCATCAGAGTGTTCCATGATGTGGATTTCGGCCCTAGGCTTGCTAAACGTCTTAATAAATTTCTTATCTTTGGCTCGGCCTTCTTGGACCAGAGCCTGCTGTAGAACTTGGCTATCTTCTAAAAAGTTCTGCTTATCTAACCTTTCTTTAAGTTCGGAACGCAACCAGTTAAAAGCTAATTCCGCCAAGTCCCTTTCTGAAATATTAAGACTAAAGCACCGGTTTCTAGTATCCCTGAAACGCTTGATCTACTTAGAGGCGCTCTCACTAGATTTTTTCTTAACCGATGTCAAATGCGAAAACCTAAGTTCTATTTCACCCATTTAGAAATAATCATGGAATTTCCGCTCTAAATCGTCCCACCTGTGGATGGAGTTCGGCAGGAGCGCTGAAAACTAAGTGAAAGATGTGCCGGATAGCGAGAGAGAAAATAGTCTAACCTTTAGGGCATCTATCCTGCTAACCTCTCCACACTGCGCCAAAAATTGACTAACATGCTTTAGTGTGGTCCTGCTACCCTCGCCATCGAATTTAGTGAACTCAAGGATCCTATAGCCGCGAGGGTAGGGGTAGTGTATCAAGATGATCGGGGTATGGTTTGCGATAAACCCTAACCCGTCCCTTGGGCACAAAACTGGCACACTCCCTAAATAGTGCGCGGACCCGCACATCTATATCATCTTGGTAGTTTGTTTGCATGCGCCTCTCATATGGGGGCGCAACATGCGGTGGGATATCGGTGTTTAGGCCATGTGCTTCTTCCCTACGCGCTATTTTCATAACGTGCTCGTGTCCGGGCGCCTGTGTGTGGTGCGGGTAGTGCGGGTATTGGCGCAGGTGCTGTGTAGTATGCAGTATTAGTTTGACCATAGGTATAATGATTGGTCTCGGCCATAAGTGATGAGGCCGGAGACATGTTTGTCGGAGGTGCACTAGCTATAGGAACCGGGGGTACGGCCTCAGTGAAGCCGAACCTTCTAAGAGTTGCCTCTACTTGGGAGCTGACTGCCGAATCTAAACGGTTGGCTAGCGAAGCGCTAATGGCTGATCTACTGATGCGGCTATTTTTTGCTCAATTTCTAAAGAAGACAAATGAGGCGATACTGGTGTTACCTGGACCTGAGCGAGGTCGGGGGTGATGATGTCACGCTTTACGAAGCCCACGCGTGTCTTGATGTAGCCCCCAAGCATCATGTCTTGGAGCGCCTTTAGCTTTGCCTCGATCTCTGCTCGGTCTTCTGCGTGGATATCTTCAAGTGTAGGTGACATTATGTTGCGGTTGTCGATATCCGCACCTCCTATTGTGTCCATCGGCGGTGTAGACGTAGTAGTCTAAGTAGATGTACCGGTGGCCGATGTAGACCTACTCATCGTGTTGTTGTAGCTTGTCCCCAGCGGAGTCGCCAAAAAGTGTGTTGACACGGAAACATGCCCCCGCACTTGGGTCAGTCCGGCGATCCAAAAGTGCACGGATACTTAGGGACAGGCCAAAGTGTGACATAGCACCGACGCCACGTTTCGACTACCCTTAATAGTGATAAGGGGGGTGAAGTCGCCAGGCAACCAGATTACACAAAATAATCCAATTAGCCGAAAGAAATAGGTTAAACAGGTTAAAATCAGCAAACCAGTCGAAGTCCTCCTGGTTCAAAGTCTGATGCGAAGGGTGCGCCGAAGGGTACCTTCGGCGTTTGGTGCGAAGTGTTCCACCGAGGGTGCTTCGGCGTTCGGACTAATCCAGCCAAAGGTAAACTCCGAACGGATCTAAACACGGTGATCTCCTCCGAACAGCGGGGTTCAGCGTGCGATCTCCGATGCGGTGAATTACAGAGTAGTTACGCGAAGGCCACACGTGGGTGCAACTTCGTCTGGTGCGGAGTATGTTCGTGGCGAAGTCTGTCACGACGAAGTATGCCAGCGGAGCCTGTTGTGGAAGCCTGCGGTCCTGTCAAAGGGTGTCCTGGGGACCTCCGGAACCGATCTCTTAGCTCCGAACATCTTCAGTGAAGGGGCTCCGAACGTGCAAACCTGCAACAGATATGATGCGAAGTACCAATTCGGACTTAGGACTGAATTTTGCGAGGTGTTGCATGGGTGGCGAAGGTAGCAATCTATTACGCAGATTAGCGGATACTTCACAGGCGAAGTAACAAGGTGATAGCAATCTGTTACATAGATTAACAGGGACTTCACATGCGAAGTACCAAGGCTTACCACTGTTCCATAGTGGTGGATGGAGGGCTTCTAGGAAAACCCACGAAGAGGTACAGAAAAGTAAAGGTAAAAGTAAAGGTATGATCAAAGCATGGCTTTGGTTTGGTTTGAGTTAGGGGGGCTCTCCACGCTGGCCATGCCTCTCTATTTATAGGGGGTGAACTCTCAATCTAATTTGCTATTAATACGGCTGGATAGAGATAGAGATTGAGCTAGCGATGCAAGTAGCTCTATCTCTACCGAGGTGGGCTTCGGCTAGGCCCGTCGAGGCCTGCACCTCAAGTCGAAGCTTCGGTAGCGTGGGCTTCGGCCAAGCTCGTTGAGGCTTTCTCCTCGGGCCGAAGCTTCGGTAGCGCGGGCTTCGGCCAGGCTCGCTGAGGCTTGCTCCTCGGGCCGAAGCTTCGACAGCATGGGCTTCGGCCAGGCCTGTCGATGCTTATTCCTTGGGCCGAAGCTCCGACAGCGTGGGCTTCGGCTAGGCCCATCGAGGCTTGCTCCTTGGGCCAAAGCTCCAACAGCGTGGGCCTCCGAAGGCTTCCTGGCCGAAGCCCATGGGCTAGCTAGAGGCTTTCAGAGCCCATAGCTTGATGGGCTTCAGCCCTGTATGGCTTCAGACAGACCCTGAACATGTTTATTTTCGGCCCAAAACACCAAAAATTGATATTTTGATAACCTAGCCATTAATGCCATTTTTTGCTATCAACACCTTCCTCTATGGCCGATTGTACCTGTCAACGAAAAATGTTACAATCATTAGTGTAGTGAGAATGCGAGTCATGCCACTTGCAGTAGGGACACCTTTTAACTGATCGGTGGATGGCATGACTTTCCCTTTCGGCAGCCGTAGAAGTTGATTTTTCAATAGGAAATCAAATTACTTATCACATTTAGTTACGTCGAACGAATATCTAACTTCATTAGGCTGACTCTTAGAGGGGGATGGCCGCAATTCGGAGTAGGTGATGGGCTTAGACATCGTGCTCGAAGTCCATTCGGCCGTGTATGTGTCGGACGGATCCTCTTCTTCCTCGGATCCTTCCTCATCGGAGTGCTCCATAGTGTGGATCTCAGCCCTTGGTTTGTTAAAAGTTTTGACGAATTTTCTATCTTTGGCCCGGCCTTCCTGGACCAGAGCCTGCTGTAATACCTGGCTAACATCCAAGAGATTTTGATTGTCCATACGCTACTTAATTTCTGCCCGTAGGCCATTGCATACTAGATCTGCTAGATCCCTTTCAGATATGTTTAGGCTAAAACATTTATTCCTGGTATCTCTAAAATGTTTAACATACTCAGAAACATTTTCACCGGATTTTTGTCTAACCGCTGTGAGGTGTGATAGCCTAAGCTAGGTCTCGCCTGTGTAAAAATAATCATGAAACTTCTGCTCCAATTGAGCCCATGTTTGGACGGAGTTTTGTCGGGAGTGCCGAAAACCAAGTGAACGCAGTGCCGAATAACGACAGGGAGAATAATCTGAGTTTTAATGCATCCGATCCGCTAGCTTCGCCACATTGTGCTAGAAACTGGCTAACGTGTTTTAATGTAGATTTACTACCCTCGCCATCAAATTTTGTGAAATCTGGGACTCTATAACCGCGAGGATATGGAATAGTGTCAAAGTGGTCAGGATATGGTTTTCGATAAACCCTAGGTCTATCCCGTGGTGCAAAGATGGTACATTCCCTAAATAGTGCGTGAATACGCTCCTCGATATCGTCGTGATCTAATGCTTATGCGTGCCTTTCATGCGGTGGTGGGACGCGTGGTGGTATATCGACATGCTCTGGCCTATGCTGTGGAGTGGGAGTATGTAGTGGAAGCGGCGGCGACAGGGCAGACATGGGCGCAGGTGGTGGTGGTACCTGGTAAGCTGGGTTTGCTTGTCCATAAGAGTAGTTATGTGTTTCGGCTGTGGAGGAAGTAGCCGGAAACGTGATGGTTTTTCTGGTATTACCGTCGGTTCTGCTATAGATATGATGTGCTGGCAGAATACTAGTAACCGGTGCTGGCGAATCGGCCTCAGTAAAACCGAACCTTCTAAACACTGCCGCCACTTGTGAGACAACTGTGTATTCTAGTTTATTCGCTAGCGAGGCGCTAACTGCTTGATCAACTGACGCAGAT
The DNA here is from genome assembly GCA_019279435.1 of Zizania palustris. Taxonomy (NCBI): domain Eukaryota; kingdom Viridiplantae; phylum Streptophyta; class Magnoliopsida; order Poales; family Poaceae; genus Zizania; species Zizania palustris. Next base: position 104,024,241 of record JAAALK010000079.1, on the reverse strand, counting down.
ATCCTATGGTCTACTTGTGAGGCGGATAAAGGGGGTGATGATGGCCGTACCTGTGCCAACTTGAGGTTGCCACGCATGATGAAGCCCAAGCGCATTTTTATGCAATCTCTGAGCATCATTTCTTCGAGTTCTCTCTTTTTTGCTTCGATCTTTGCTCGGTCTTTCTCAGATATGTCGGCCATGGTGGGTGTTATAATGTTGCGGTCGTCGATGTCAACGCTTCCCACAATGTTCATCAGTTATGTAGTGGAGGTAGACGTAGTAGACGTACCCGCCGCTGATGTAGAGGTAGTAGTCATTGTTGGCGTTGTCCCTAGCATAGTCGCTAGAAAGTGTGTTCATGCAGAAATGCGCCCCCGCACTTGGGCCGGTTCGACGTCCAAAAGTATCGCAATGATACCGATGCCGCATTCCGATTACCCTAGATAGTGACGAGGGATTTGGAGTCGCCAGGCAATCAGATAAATAATTAATATTTTAATCCAATTGGCCGAAAGTATTAATAGCAATGTAAACAGTAACAAAATGACCAAAACACCTAGAATCGGCCAATTCGGAGGCTGATTCGGAGTTATAGCAGATACTGGTCCGAATGGTCCTTGAGACGCCTTCGGCATCAAGTCCGGTCAGACCGGAGGTACAACCTCGGTCAAACCGAAGGGCTGCGAAGGGGCTTCGGGCGGCGCCCCGAAGGCAGGTGCGAAGTATGACTCCTGCGATCGGACCGGCGAAGCTTCGTCGTTCGGACCGACCGTGCTACCACGGTCACACCGGGCGAAGGGACCTCCGAACATTGGCCATCGATCGCGCGGAGCTCCAGCGTGCAGGGCTTCGGAGGGCTTAGACTTCAGCTTTAGCACGCCCGGTGTGAAGGGTCCTGGTTGGACCGACGGTGTGCCATTGGTCGGACCGACTATTGCCGACAACGACGTGATGAGGATCCCCCGGTCAGACCGGTACCTCATCGCCAGTCGGACCGAAGTAATAGATCCGATCTGTTAAGCCTCGGCAACTGTGGAAAACAACCTCCAATTGCTCCCAAACTCCGCAGGGATGTTTAAGAGAACGATTAATCTGCAAAACAGTAATAGATCAAACACAATTCGGCCTGAGGGCCGAATTGCCAGGTAGGGGGTTAAAAAACCAATAAAAAGGATGGCAATCCATTACATTGATTAACGGGAGGTTCACAAGCGAACCAGCAAGGGTTACCATGATTACGGACACGACAGATGGAGGGCTTTCAAGCAAACCCACGAAGATGTGGAAAAGTAATGAAAGTAAATACGATTCAAAGCTAGGGCCTTGGATTGGTATGTTTGGGGGGGCTTTGAATCGGCCTTCCCCCTAGTATTTATAGGGTGGTGGGCTAGTTATCCCTGGCTACAGATAGAGTTAGATGCGTCGAAAACTCTGTTGAGATAAGTTTTGGGCGAAAATACCTCGAATCCTACTCGGATCCGAAATCCAGACCCTGGTCGGTCTGACCGAGCCCATGGATCCGGTCTGACCAGACCTGGCCGGTTAGATCAGCCTACCATAGCTGGTCAGACCATCCTTTGCCAGGTTGACATATTTTCGGTCAAAAATACTATTTTCAGTATTTGCCTAGTTTGACCATTAATGCCATTTTTTGCTATAAACAATGATACAAGCAGTGGCGAAGACTATGAAGACAGTGGGTACTCGGTATGGAGAGATCGTTGGCCAAGTAGCTGCTCTCGGAGTACTTCGTTACTACGAAGATCTTAGACTATCCGTTGCTCTAGAGCTTGAAGCAGCCCCCATCAATTTTGGTGACGACCGATTGTTGACTCCTTCTGTCGATGTGGCCGCGGCTTGGGAGGCCTTTCAACGATCTTGGAGAGCTGAAGGCCGATCTGCTATCAAGGCATGGATTGATGAAGGGATCCATCAAAAACAAGTGTGGTTGAAGAGCATGGTTCTTATGCTCCAAATGTGATGAGTGATTGTCAACGGAAGTCAAGAAGAGACATAAAGATCTGCCATGTCTGAAGCGCATGTGACTCAGGTACACGGGCAGTGTGCGATAGCCGGGCAGAGGAGCTGCAGAGTCGGGCTGGTCCAATCCGAGTACATGGGCTAAGAGCGGCAGAGGATCCACTGCTCTATTGACCGGGTTTGACTTAGGTACACGGGCCGCGAGCGATTACTGGGCTAAGGAAGCTGCGGGATCGGGTCGGTCCAATCCGGGTACGCGGTGCGAAGACGGTGGATGCTTTGTTAGTTTCGGCGCAAAACTGACAACCAATGATTATTTTGATTTAGGATATTAATATTTAGTTTTTAAGTCCATAATATTTGTTACTCGGGTTAGTTGATTTTTCTAAGGGTATTTTAGTAATTTCAAATTTTAATTTAGAGTCAGTATAATTTACCCTAGGGGTAAATTAGTCTTTTCCATGTATTAGTGGGTCGCCTATAAATAGGCCCCTACCCCCCTAGGGATAGGGTGACTATTTTTCAATAATCAATCTACAGTCCAAAAATTCACCGCCGGCTCATCTGTTTCTCTCCGTTTTTTCCATCTGCGCATCTTCTCGCCGGCCGAAGCAACCTTTCTCGCCAACCGAAGTAGCTCTTCCCTGCGTAGTAGCGCGTGGGGTCCGCCGGCTAATCGGATGCATGGTTTTTGGCGCTGGCAACTACAGCTTTTGGTAGTGCGGTTTCATTACGCGGCGGGACAGACGCAAGCCAGGCACTGGCGTGCATCGCAGGGCCGCAGACTGCAGCTGAAGCTTGCGCACGACAGTTCTAGCCGAGCCCCATGGTTAGCTCGGCAGCGTAGGGCAGGCACCAGTTTTTTTCCCGCGGCATGATGTCACGCAGTAGCCGAACGGCGTTGTTCCTCTTTGTGTTGTCACATCTCTGGCGTGCGGCAGCAGCTTTTCATTGGCGTTTTGTTGTCTTGTCGCATCAGGCGTCAGCTAGTTTGCATGCAGCGGCTGGGAAAAGCAGCACGGCAGGCGCGCGCTCTCGGTTTTTCCACGACGGCTATATATCTCAGAGCAGCCATCTACAGCGCAGCAGTAGGCGCGTCAGGCTATGATTTTCCACGAGCGTGCAGAGGCAATCAACAGCTCCGCCTGGTCAAATCCCTGACACAACAGATCTGTGGCGTGCACAGATTGTTTTCTCAACGCGACGCGTGGCAGGCGTTTGTGGGACCCGCCGACGAGTTGGCCTCTGGTTGCGTCAGGCAACAGAAGGATCTATTGTGGCACGCGCGGCGACGTCAACAGATGCAGGTAATTAATCTAATCTCCTATTTTCTAGGTAGATTAATTAGATAGATAATCATCTATTAATTAATTAGCTGAAAATCTGTTTAGAAATTTCGGTGTTAATTTAATTTGCAAAATATTATTAGTACCCGCATAATTTCTATTTAAATATTTTTTAATCTGCTCATATAAAAAGAAAATATATATATTATTAGTCGCAGTAATATTTTAAGTTTATTTCTTAGTTAATTTCTGGATGATCCATGTTTTATTCGTTTGATTAGTATTTTATTTTTATACTACAATCTGGATTATTATTAATTTATTTAGGTATTTTTCCTAGGCCATTAAATATTTCTAGTACCCAATTTTATTCACTACAGTTATTTCATTTAGTTTATTTTCTTTTATTTTTGAATATCATTTTATTTAAAAGAAATTTTTAGGCGCCCATTCACCCCCTCTGGTCACTACTTTTGGTCCTACAAGTGGTATCAGAGCGAGGTTAGGGTTTTCCCATACCTTAACCGGTTCTAAACCCAGGTAGTGATCATGACTTCCTCTAGTAAAATCCCGTCCCTTGAAGCTTTTGGGTACACTTATTGGAAGACTCGCATGCGAGCCTATCTCATGAGACAAAGCTCGGACATTTGGGATATTTGTGCTAATGCTACTTTTACTATACTGCCTGTTGCTAAGCGCAATTCTCCTGATATAATCACCGAACATCAGAACAATAGCAAAGCGGTAAACATTTTATTCTCTGGTCTAGGTCCTAGTGAGTTTGAGCGTGTTAGCCATCTCGACACTGCTTGAGAGATCTGGGCTACCCTCCAGGCACACCATGAGGGGACAGCTCAGGTCAAGGCTAGGCTCTATCAGACCTACCGACGTGAGTATGAAAATTTCTCACAAAAGTCGGGTGAGACTGTTTAGGCGTTGTTTGGTCATTTTCAAACAATCATTAACAAGCTTCGTGTCAACAAGGCCGAGCGTGATCATCTGATCTCAGATCATGAACATGTGCCAAGGTTCTTCATACCTTGGACCCTACGATCTGGGAGATCATGATTTCTTCTATTGTTGAGAGCACTTCCTATGATACCTTGACTGTCGCAGAGCTTTTTAGTAAGCTCAAGGCCTCAGAGGTTGACATCCAGTTGAGATCAAATCTCACTAGTTCTGGCTTAAAAACTCTGGCCCTTGCAACACCGTCTGCTGATCCTATTGCCTTGAGTTGTAATGCATTTTGTTTGATGTCTATCTCAGAGGATCAGCTTGATTTGCTAGGAGATGATGATTTGTGTTTGTTTAACAACCGGGTGTGACATGTCTATGATAAACGAATGCTTAAAAGACAAGACACAAAATCCGGATGCTTTGAGTGTGGTGATCTAGGTCATTTCATCGCCGACTGCCCCAAGCAGAAGAGCTACAAGAAGGGAACCGACGGTAACTCCTACGACTCCAGCAAGTACGACAACTCCACTTCCACAAAGGGCAAGCCCAAGACAAGATTCTTTTGAAAGGCTCTAAAGGACTACATGCGTGAGAACAAGAAGCGAGACAAGGCTTTCTTCACCGAGATGGAGAAAAGTTACTCCAAGAGATATTCGTCTTCCTCTTCATCTTTGAGTTCAAGTGATGAAGAATTCATGATCAGGAAGGGGAAGGACAGGGACGATCCGGCGGGCCTCTGCTTCATGGCCTTTGGGGACAAGCCCAAGAGTCGCTCGCGTCACAGCCGAAGACCCCGCAAGAGCTTCTGTTCAATGGCTCTTGGGGATAAGGAAGAAAATGGCTCCTCCGACAACTCTGATGACGATGATGATGAAAAGGTATCCTCCTATGAAGAAGTTGTTAATTTACTAGAACAGAACCGTCAGGAGTTGAAGTATCAGGAGAAACTGCTTAGAGGGGCTAAAAAGAGGATAGAGGAGCTTAAGAGTGAGCTTGCCATGGCGAATGGCAAGATTGAGAGTCTGTCTTCTTCCCCTTGCTTGGGTGATAGTAGTGAATGCCCTAACTATGAGGTGTTGTTGTGTGATCTGCTTGTCTCAGGTGGAGGTGTTAGCTTCCTTGATAGAGGAGCTAGCTGATGTTCAGAACGAGAACTTTTACCTCCGTCAGATCTTCAGTTGGATTAGTGCCAGAGAGCCACATCTTGGCATGATGATCCAGTAGTTCAAGAGACAGGATGGGTTTGGGGTAGGTTACACCTACACCAATGCTGATTTTGAGAGTGCCATTAGCCGAGCAGTGGAGTGGAGTAAGATGACTCCTGAACAGAGATATCCCAAGACTCACTCCACTGAGTCTTTTAAGGATAGTCAGCACAAGGATGGATTGTTTTAAGAACAACCTAAAGCTCCACCCAAGAAGCAAATCTAGGTCCCAAAGCCTAAACCTCTCCACACTTCTCTTGACTCTTTACCTGGACCATCTCACACAAAAGATCCTACACCCAACAAACCCAAGCCTAAGAATCCCAAGCCTCAACCACATCCCAAGAAGCCTACCTATCACTGTGAGTTTTGTTAGAGAGACGGGCATCTTGAAGAGTTTTGCTTCAGGAGGAAGCGGGCTGAGAGAGCAGAGAGAGCTCGAGGTGGGCAGGAGCAGTTCTACCAGAGGGTGGTAGACAGAGAGTTCCTCGACATAGGGAGAGGCTAGAGGCCAGGCCACATCGTGTAGGCGGTGGTAGAGGATACAATTTTTATGACCATGCTCAGGAGGGCAGTTTTCGTTCCGGCAGAGCTCCAGATCGTTATGGATACGGTTTTGGACCTCGTGGCCATGATTTTAGGCAGAACAGAGGACCGTGCTTCGAGACACGTTTTGGTCCAGACTCATATGATTCCTTCTGCTTTCCTACTTACGAGCAAATGGGTCGACACTGATTTAGCACCTTTGCTAAACCTAGCGTTGGACCATTTGCTCCCACTCATTACCATTGATCTTGCAGGATCGAGGACTGGAGGACATGTGGATCATGGATTCCGGATGTTCTAGCCATATGACGGGACACCCATATGGTTCTCCAGCCTCTCTCCCCCGAGCTCCAAGGAATATATCACTTTCCGGAATAGTGGTCAAGGGAAGGTACAAGGTATTGGGTCGATTCGCATCTCTAATTATTTCTCTTTGAAGAATGTTGCTTTAGTTGGGAATCTAAATTTTAATCTAATTTCTATTTCGCAACTACTTGAGGATGGTTTAGAGGTTCGCTTTAAGAAGGGTATGTCTTCTGTTGTTGATTCTAGAGGATCTTTAGTTTGCCGGATCTTACCTTTTGGTAAGGTTTTTCCTATTGATTTCTCTAGTTCTTCTGGCCCTTCTCGCTGTCTGATGGCCGGATCCTCCTCTGAGCTCTCGAAGTGGCATAGAAGGTTAGGACATTTGAGCTTTGATCTGCTTGTCAGATTGAGTTCTATGGACCTTATCGGAGGATTTCCCAATCTTAAGATGGAGAAGGATCTAGTTTGTCATCCCTGTCGTCATGGGAAAATGATTGACGCCTCTCACGCACCTGTGACTTAGGTGATGACTTTGTACCCGGGAGAGCTGTTACACATGGATATAGTTGGTCCAGCCCGAGTACACTCAGTTGATGGGAAGTGGTACGCTGTTGTGATAGTTGATGATTTTTCTCGATTCTCGTGTGTTTACTTTCTAGAGTCTAATGATGAGACTTTTCAGTATTTTCATGATGTGATTTTGAAGCTGAAGAACGATAACAATGGTCTGATGCGAGAAATTTGTTCGGACAACGGCTCTGAGTTTAAGAACTCTCAGTTTGTCAGCTTCTATTGTGATCAGTGTCTTGATCATCAGTTCTTTGCCCCTTACACTCCTCCACAGAATGGTGTTGTGGAACGAAAGAACCACACGCTAGTCGACATGGCTAGGACGATGCTTGATGAGCATAGGACTCCTAGGCGCTTTTCGGCTGAAGTTATGAACATAGCTTGCTATCTAGCCAACCGCATTTTTCTTAGAGCTTACTTAGGTAATACGTCATATGAGTTGCAGTTTGGCAGACAACCCAAGGTGAGTCACTCGCGAGATTTTGGATGCAAGTGCTTTGTGCTCAAAAGGGAGGGCATTTGGACAAGTTTGAGTCTCGTTGCTGGGATGGAGTCTTTCTTGGTTATGCTTTGCATTCTCGAGGCTTTCGTGTTTGGAACCTAGATTCTCAGCTGCTTGTCAAGACTTGTGAGGTTTCTTTTGATAAGTCCATGCCTTCACTGACTCCTTCTTTTGAGCTTTCTGGAGATGATGAGCTTGGAGAGTGCACATTCGAGGAAGATGATGACACTCTAGTTGATGATGAGGGTGGGCCCTCTGCACAACCTGCAGACCCCACACCTTCTGAGACTTCCACTGAGGATGAGGACGGACCTCTAATCACTCCTTCTACTACGATCGAGCCTCCTCGGCCAAGTCCAAAGGTGCCAGTTGCTGACTCCGGTGAGATGACTTCTCAGCCAAGTCTAGAGAAGCGAGTTGCTGACTCTGGTGAGGTGACTTCAAAACACCTATGATCCTGAGTAGTTCAGCGTGATCACCCCTCAGAGCTCACCATCGATGATCTTACTGAGAGATCCTTACGTTCTTCAGTTGGTTCTCTTGCTATTTTTGCTGAGTCTGCGTTTGTTGCTACTTTTGAGCCTAGAGACATTTCTCATGCTCTTTCTAATTCAAATTGGATAAACACCATGCAAGAAGATCTTGAAAATTTTGTTCGCAATCGGGTTTGGACACTAGTTGAGCTGCCACCTGGATGCAACACCATAGGCACCAAGTGGGTGTTTAAGAACAAACAAGGTGAAGATGGGGTTGTGGTGCGCAACAAAGCTCGATTAGTGGCATAGGGTTTTTTCCAAATAGAAGGTATAGATTTTGAGGAGACCTTTGCCCATGTTGCCTGTCTTGAGTCCATTCTTATTCTTTAGGCCTTTGCTGCTTCTAAAGATTTTAAGCTTTTTCAAATGGATGTCAAGAGTGCTTTTCTAAACGGGTATATAGAGGACGAGGTCTATGTTAAGCACCCCAGTTTTGAGAACCCTAAGTTTCCTCGACATGTTTTCAAGTTGTAGAAGGATTTATACGGTCTGAAGCAAGCCCTAGGGCTTGGTATGATCGCCTAAATCAGTTTTTGTTGTAAAAAGGTTTTGTGATGGGTTCTGTGGACAAAACTCTTTTCTTGCTTAAAGATGGCTCAGAATTATTGGTTGCTCAGATTTACGTGGACGATATTATTTTTGGTGGTTCTACTAATGAGCTTGTGTCCAAGTTTTCTAAGCAGATGCACAACGAGTTTGAGATGAGTCTCATGGGTGAACTCAAGTATTTTTTAGGGCTCTAGATCAAGCAGACCAAGGACGACATTTTCATTCACCAGGGTAAGTACACATGGGATATGCTAAAGAAGTTTGACTTTAGTGGAGAGCTAAAGCCACAGATGACCCCAATGGGTACATCTAGAGGTCTGGACAAGGACGAGAACAGCGTCAAATTAAACGAGAGAGAGTATCGAGGGATGATTGGATCGCTAGTATACTTGACTGTGACAAGACCGGACATTCAGTTTGTCGTGGGTGTGTGCGCGCGTTTTCAGTATTCACCACGCGCATCTCACCGGCAGGCTGTCAAGCATATTTTCAGGTATCTTACTTATGCTCCTAATTTAGGTCTTTACTATTCTGCATCATCGTCTCTTGATTTAGCTGGTTTTCCGACGATGATTTCGGTGGGTGCCGGTTGTATCGCAAGTCGACTTCCGATACTTGCCAGCTTCTTGGTTCTTCGCTTGTATCTTGGTCTTCTTGAAAACAATCTAGAGTTGCGCTTTCTACTACTGAGGATGAGTATGTAGCTGCTGATAGCTGCTGCTCACAGTTGGTTTGGATGATTTCTGCTTTGTGGGATTTTTGGTTGTTCTTCCCTTCTAGAGTTCCTTTGTTTTGTGATAGCACTAGTGCAATTAGTGTATGGAAAAACCCATGTATTCATTCAAAAACCAAACATATTGATGTGCAATTTCATTTTCTGAGGGATCAATATGAAAAAGGGGTCATTGATCTTGTTCATGTTGATACCCATCAGCAGTTGGCTGACATTTTTACCAAACCCCTATATCAGTCTACTTTTGAGCGTTTGCGAGGGGATTTGGGAGTTGTGTATCCTTTTTAGGATACTTTGAGACAGTTTTTCTTTCTTCTTTATTTTTTATTTTTTATTGAGTCTTTTTGTGGGCGTTCATATCATGCATAATCATATGATTAATCTGCTTTACTTGCTCTAGCTAGTATATGTTTTTGATTACTTGTCGATGATCATGTTCTATTTCAGTTCACATGATATATGTGATATTTGTCATATGCATGGCTTTTATGCTTTAAAATTGAAAAATGATCACCATTGCTTCTTGTAACTAGCATGTGTAGGCTGAATGCTTTTGCTATCTTTTACATTCCTGGTAGCTAGATCCTTACTTAGATGCAGATATGCAACTTGGACATCTATATGCTTGAAACATGAAAAAATGTTCTAGAAAAAATATAAAAATTCAGAAAAATGAAAAATTCATGCTTTTTATGATTATTTGAAAAGATCCAGGTGGGTTTACTTGGTTGCATTGCATTGTTCTGGAGTGCATACCATAGCACTTTGGTATGAACAAGGACGGTGTAATGTATGCCAAGACAAATGTCTTAAGCTTCTCATGGTCCAGTTCTGGCCTAGGCTTAACTTGGTCGGTTAGCATAAGGTTTGACATGCAAATAACCCCTGGCAGAAATGAAAAATAAAAAGGAAAAAGAAAAAGTCTGAAAAATTCAAAAAGATGACAAGTTTGCTGAAGCACTTTGCTGTGGACAATGCTTATCTTGGTAGATATCACTTAGCTTTTGCATCTCATGCTTTACTTTTCTTGTCAACTAGAAAATGTGGTGATACTTTTGTTTGCAAAAATCGAAAAATGTGTGCTAATTACTCTCTTTACATATCATCCGTTGCACTGATCATGTCATGCATCTTAGACAGTATATCTTTTGCTATACCTGTTAGATGTTGGAATTGCTGTTAATCATATCTACGAAGCATGTGTTTTACACTCCACCTGCATTCCATTTGCATTCATGGCATATTTTGAGGGGGAGCTGCATTTCAGGGGGAGTTTGTGTCTATGTCTCTTTAGAGTGCATTTAGTCTCACTTGATGAGTCTAATTTTCAACATTGGAGTTTAGGGAACATTTTTGGCTTTCTCTGGGATTTATTTCAGCGGGAGTATTTCAGTTTTTGCCTTTACTCTTTATATCCTTGTTGGTAGTTCTGAGATTGCACTTGTTTTTGAGTCTTCATTTTTGGTTAACCATAATGATCGTTTTCTTGCATCTATTTGGCTTTTGGTCATTTGGGTTAAACTTTTATTTTCTTTTTTCTATTCTCTTTTGTTTTTGTTTTCGTGTTTCCACATGTTTTGCATGTTCTGAAGAATTGCTGAAGAGGGTGTTGACAATGCACTCATCAAGGGGGAGATTGAGAAACCATGTTGAAGAGCATGGTTCTTATGCTCCAGATGTGATGAGTGATTGTCAACGAAAGTCAAGAAGAGACATGAAGACCCGTCGTATCTGAGGCGCGTGTGACTCAGATACACGGGTAGCGAGCGACAACCGGGCAGAGGAGCTGCGGAGTCGGGCTGGCCCAATCCGGGTACATGGGCTAAGAGCGGTAGAGGATCCACTAGTCTATTGACCGGGTTTGACTCAGGTACACGGGCCGCGAGCGATTGCCGGGCTGAGGAAGCTGCGGGAGTCAGTGTAATTTACCCTAGGGGTAAATTAGTCTTTTCCATGTATTAGTGGGTCGCCTATAAATAGGCCCCTACCCCCTAGGGATAGGGTGACTGTTTTTCAATAATCAATCTACAGTCCAAAATTTCGCCGTCGGCTCATCTTTTTCTCTACATTTTTTTCCATCTGCGCATCTACTCACTAGCTGAAGCAACCCTTCTCGCCAGTTGAAGCATCTCTTCCCTGCGTAGCTGCGCGTTGGTCCGTCGGCTAATCGGAGGCGCGACTTTTGGCTCTGGCAACTACAGCTTTTGGTAGTGCGGTTTCATTACGTGGCAGGACAGACAGAAGCCAGGTGCTGGCATGCATCGCAGGGCCACAAACTGCAGCTGAAGCTTGCGCACGACAGTTCTGGCCGGGCCCCACGGTTAGCTCGGTAGCGCAGGGCAGGCACCGGTTTTTTTCCCACAGCATGACGTCACGCAACAGCTGAACGACACTGTTTCTCTTTGTGTTGTCACATCTCTCGCGTGCGGCAGCAGCTTTCCATTGGCGTTTTGTTGTCTTGTCGCATCAGGCGTCAGCTAGTTTGCATGCAGCGGCTGGGAAAAGCAGCACGGTAGGCGCGCGCTCTCGGTTTTTCCACAGTGGCTACATATCTCGGAGCAGCCATCTGTAGCGCAGCAGTAGGCGCGTCAAGCTGTGATTTTCCACGCGCGTGCAGAGGCAAGCAGCAGGTCCGCCTGGTCACATCCCGAGACATAGCAGATCTGTGTCGTGCGCAAATTGTTTTCTCAACGCGGCGCGCGGCAAGCGTTTGTGGGACCCGCCGCGCGAGTTGGCCTCTTGTTGCGTCAGGCGGCGGACGGATCTACTATGGCATGCGTGGCGACGTCAATAGATGCAGCTAATTAATGTACTCTCCTATTTTCTAGGTAGATTAATTAGATAGATAATCATCTATTAATTAATTAGCTGAAAATATGTTTAGAAATTTAATGGTTAATTTAATCTGCAAAATATTATTAGTACTCGCATAATTTCTATTTAAATATTTTTTAATCTGCTCATATAAAAATATATATATATATTATTAGTCATAGTAATATTTTAAGTTTATTTCTTAGTTAATTTTTGGATGATCCATGTTTTATTTGTTTGATTAGTATTTTATTTTTAGACTGCAATCCGGATTATTATTGATTTATTTAGGTATTTTTCCTAGGCCATTAAATATTTATAGTACCCAATTTTATTCACTTCAGTTATTTCATTTAGTTTAGTTTATTTTATTTTATTTTTGAATATCATTTTATTTAAAAGAAATTTTTAGGTGCCCCTTTGCCAGCACAACAATCCTTCGATTCAAACCAGAGAGAATATTTCCATTTGCCCGTTCGACGGCTCCGTTGGATTTGGGGTGGCGAATAGCTGTGAAGCATAACTTGATGCCCAAACCTTCGCAAAATTCCTTAAAAGGTTCGGCTTCAAATTGGGTGCCATTATCGACTGTTAATTCCCTAGGCACTCCGAACCTGCAAATTATATTCTGGCAAAAGAATTTTTGCACATTTCTTGAGGTGATAGCAGTTAAGGGTTCAGCTTCGACCCATTTAGAAAAGTATTCGATTGCTACCATCGCAAACATCAAGCTACCTTTTGCCATTAGAAAAGGGCTGATGAGATCCATTCGCCATAGCGCCATTGGCCATACTGGAGCAATAACTAGAAAACATGTCGGTGGATGATGGCTCCGCCTACCCATCCACTAGCACCCTTGGCAAGTTTGAACCAATGCTTCTGCGTCTCTTACAATTGTTGGCCAATAAAGCCCCTGGCGAAGTGTTTTTCCCGCTAGATGGCTGCCGCACATGTTTCGTGAATCTTTCGAAGTATATCTTGGCCTTCGGGTTGTGAGATGCATCGGAGTAGGGGAGAACGGACTCTGGCTTTATAAAGTATTCCGTTGATAAGCTCATAATTTAAAGCCCTTGCTTGGAGCCTTCGGAAATCTGGACCTTCTAGAGAAGCTTTACTGTTTTGCAAAATATCCAAAATTGGGGTCCGCGAATCGGTGATTAGAATGCAAAGGACCTCTATGGAGGGTAGTTGATGACCGAAGGTTTAACAAGTTCTTCATAAAAAGCGCACTCCGGGATGTCCAATGCTCCGGATGCAGCATTCGCTAGAACATCGCAAAACACCATAATACATTGCTTTTTTCCCTGAAGGTGATATTATTATGGCTCTGGCACCAGCTCCGGATGCTTGATAAGCTCCGTCATAAAATATTGTCCATAATCCTTCGCAGGGTTCTTCTGGAGCCCAAACTATCAATAGAGTCCACTCGGCCACAAAGTAAGCTATGACTTGGGATTTAGTAGTTGTTCTTGCAGTGAAAGAAATGCCAAAGGGGGCTAGCTCGACAACCCATTTCCAATTCTCCCCATGGAGTGTTTGCTCCGAAGCATATCACCAAGGGGATACGAAGTAGGGACAATTAAATTATGTGCTAAGAAGTAATGCCTTAACTTCCACGAGGCCATTACCAAAGCATAAACAAATTTCTTGAGCTTAGAGTATCTTTTCTTTGCTCCGGACAAATCTTCTGACACAAAATATACTGGGTTCTGCACCAGTTTTCCCTTAAGCTCTATTTCCCTAACTAGCACTACACTTACTACGGAGCCCATTGCTGTGAGGTAAGGAAGGAGAGTTTCTTCTAGGAGGGGCACAGTAAGTGTTGATAGATTTTCGAGATAATCTTTAATATCATCAAAGCTTTTGTTGCACTCTGGCGTCCATTTGAAACTCTCGGACCCCTTTAGGGCTTTAAAATTGGGAGGCTTCACTCTATTGATCTGGCTAGGAATCTGCTGAGGTTTGTGAGCTGTCCTGTCAGCTTCTGGACTTGCTTCAAATATTCTAGTGGAGCCATTCTTTGCAGTGAACTTATTTGCATTGGGCTAGCTTCGATTCCTCTCCTCAAAACTAAGTACAATAGCAATTTTCCTGCTTGCACCCCGAATATACATTTTTCTAGGTTGAGGCAAACTCCACATGGTCAAAGTCTCTCAAAAGTTTCTGCTAGGTCTAGACTATGATGGTGCTTTACCGCACTCTTTATTACAATGTCATCCATATAGGCTTCAACATTTCGTCCTATCTGGTGACCTAGAGCATTAGCAATAAGATGTGAAAAAGTAGCCCCGGCATTCCGCAAGCCGAAAGGCATTATAAAACATAACAAAATACTCCAGAAGGAGTTATGAAACTCATCTTGGCTTCGTCTTCGCGCTTTAGCCAAACTTGATGATAACCGGAGTATGCGTCCAGGAAACTTATAAGTCAGGAGCCAGCCGTAGAATCCACAAGTTGATCGATATGGGGCATAGGGTAGGGATCTCGAGGGCATGCTTTATTTAGTGAAGTGAAATCAATGCACACGCGCCACATGCCGAAACCCTTTTTCTTCACAAAAACGGGGTTAGCCAACCACTCCGTGTGGGCTACTTCCTTGATGATTAAAGCTCTCAGCAATTTTTCCACCTCCGCCTTGGCGAGGTCCGCTCTTTCAGTTGACAATTTACGGAGCCCCTGGCAAATTGGTCAAGCCCTAGGGTTGATGAGTAGACTATGCTCGATGATGCCTCGGTCAATTCTGGGGATATCTTCGTCGGACCACGCGGAGATATTTAAGTTTTCTCTAACTACTTCCTCCAGCGAAGTAGATATTTCTGAAGGTAGTCCCTTGACAAATTGGATCGGATATTCTGTGCCATCTTTGAGGATCATCTTTGTCATCACATCACCTTCTGGGCTTGGCTTTAGGGAATGGCCCTTCGAGGGCACTTGAATAAGGGAGAACTTATTTCCCACAACAACTGCTCTTCCAGGTCTTGGGCATTTGCTTTCATGTATTACCTTAGGTAAAGTTGACTGCCTAGAATACTATGTAGATAAAAAATCTATACATATGTGTAAAGGATGCAAGTGTGCTTACATGTTCCACCGTACATTCATAGATGAGAACCATGTGTTTAGTTTTGATGAAAATTCATTCGACTGTACTACGGAACATAGAGAAGCACCTAAACCACTTACTAGAGAGGAAATTTTGGAGCTAACAAAAAATATGCGCACTAGTTTTGGTAAGGATTCAACCATAAAAAAGCCTACTAAACACCCACGCAAGAAAGGTAGTGAGCCACCAATTGTTTGGAAAAGGAAATCCATTTGGTTAAGGTTGCCATATTTGAAAGACTTTCTACTAGGTCATAATTTTGATGTTATGCACATAGGAAAGAAAATGAGTTGTAACTTTGTTGACACACTTTTTGTAACACCCCAAATTTCCAAAGAAATAAAAATATTGTTTAATCCAATTTCCTGAAATTTATTATTTTGGAAATACCTATAATACCCTCCTTTACCATTTCGAACTACAACATAGGTGAAATGTCCAAACAAGGAGCTGAAACTTTTTATGTAGGATCCTAAGGCCAAAATATATTTTTGGGAATTTTTACAAATTTTTACCAACCTCGGAAGTAGCCCTATTATTTTAAATCAATTTCTGTGATTATTTTTAATCAGAAAAGATTTTAAACAGTAATGGGCCTCCCTCCTCCTTTTCTCTCTCTCTCCCGGCCAGCCCAGCCCGTCACCCTCGCCCGCCTCAGGCTGACAGCCCGACCCCACCTGTCGGTGCCAATCGCCCCCTCTCGCGCACGAGCCCGACCCCACCCGTCAGCCTCCTCACTCACTCGCTCGCGCCCGCTGCCCGGTGGCCCCCACCTGTCGGATCCGTCTTCCCTGCGAGATCCGCCCCCAAATCCCCCCCTTGCCGGCCGATGCCATAATGCGCCTCGGATCCGTTGCTTCCGACCCCCTCCCCTCAAATTGAGCCCGGCGTTAAGACACACGATCCCCGGCGACCGTTTCCCCTATTGAATTCGGCCGAATCGCGTCCAGGTTCTGTGAACCCCTTTGCAACCGAGCTCGCCGGTGATTAAAACTGTGTTTACTCCGGTCTCCCCCGATTACGCCCCCTCTGCCCCCGCCGATGGCCCTATTTAAACCCCCTGGCCATCCGCGTTATACCCCTACGTCCAATCACTGCGAGAATGAACAGAGCGCCCGGAGCACTCTTTCTAACGCCACACCACCGCCCACACTCCAGCCGTCACTCGCCGTCGCCAGAGTCCCCCTCTACCCTCGCCGACTGCACCGCTCTGACCGCACGGACCTCGCCAGCCTCGGCCACCACACCATAGTCGACGAACCCCGCGGGATCGCCGTCGCCGCCAAGGACCTGAATGCCTTCGCCGCCTCTGCTCGTCGCCGGCCTCGCTCCGTCGACCGTTCATCTCGCCAACGGTACCCTCGCGATCCCCGTAGCATGTTCTTTCCATTTTAGGACTTATACACGATCGCCGTCGCTCGCCATGGCCTCTGGCCCGCTCGCCGTCGCCGGAGAAGACGACCAGCACGGGTCGAGTACCCGTGCCATGTGGGATTTTATCCTGGCCGTGCGATCTGGATCTAACGGTAAAAATTAAATCCCATGTGCGGTTTAATCTGTGCCGTCGGATCTGAGCGAAGGGGTATGTTTTAATCTCGTGCGTCCGTTAGTTTTTAAAACCCGCATTTAATCTGGATCATCCATCGTGTACCGCTTCGACGTTTTAATCTTAGCCGTCCACATCAACTTAAACGCCCCGCCTCACCCTCGCGCGTTGGATCTGGATCCAACGGTCTAGATTGGGCCGGACCACGCGCCTAGTGCGCGGGTTCACCGTGGGCCTGGCTCACCGTGGACCCGAGGCGATTTAACTTTGAAAATAAATTCCATAAACTATTTTAAACTTGTAAAATTTATATATGGCGCATTTTAACTTCAAAAATTACCATTCCACTTTCAGAAAATTTGTAATATTATTCTCTACATGTTCATTCAATAAAAACAATATGTTTACATTGGATTTTTCATGTTTATTTAAAGAGGTATTCAAATGCCCTTAGGGTAAAAATGTAAATTTAATTATTTAAATTTCAGTAAAGCTTATATTTATTTATTTCTTGTTAATATGGTTGTTGGGGGAGATAATCCCGATGGCTGAAGGGGGCCCACAACCAGGGGGTCCGAAGCGTAGCGTCGGAGGCCACCCTCCGGGAGAACGATACCGGAGGCCACCCTCCGGGAGAAGGATGCCGGAGGCCGCCCTCCGGCCAAAGGATGCCAGAGGCCGCCCTCCGGCTGAAGGACGCCAGACGCCACCCTCCGGGAGAAGGATGCCGGAGGCCGCCCTCCAGCAGAAGGAGACCGGAGGTCACCCTCCGGGAGAAGGATACCGGAGGCCGCCCTCCGGTGGAAGGACGCCAGAGGCCACCCTCCGAGAGAAGGCTGCTAGAGGTCGCCCTCCGGGTGGGAATTGCCGGAGGCCCACCCCCAGCCCGTGGTAGTGAACCCAAGGGGAGTGTTGGCGGGAAAGGACTGGACAAGTACACGGGGGGATAGGATCGCGATCCTGTGAACTGTGTCGGGCGGCGTAGGCAGCGCCCGACATGGCTGATATGCTGTCAGGGTCGAATCTTCCTGTCTGTACTATGTATAGTCCGTTTTGTCTGTACTGTTGATCGGCGGTTGACCGTGTATCCGTTGGCGGTCCAGAGGCGCTTGGCCCTCTGGACGGGGCGCCTTATAAATACCCCTCAACTGTAGTTGCAACACACAGGCACAAGGAGCATTGAATACACTACTCTCATTTCCACTACGAAAACCTGCTGGTCTGATCCGTCGTTCCAACAGTTGGCACCATCCGTGGGGACCTTAGTTCGAGAAGCTAGCGTCCTCTACACCCACTCACCAAAGCATGTCAAGTCGAAAGGGAGCAAGCACAGTTCCCCCGCGCCGGTCAGCCCGCACCGCCGGGGTCGAGCCAGTCACCTCGATCCCCGACCCCAGCCCTTCGGCCCCTGCTGTTGCGCCGGTCGAGGCGCCCTCCCTGGAGCCAACCCACGCATCGGAAGGGACGCCCGAGGCCGGAGGCCCTATTTGCATACCTGAGCCGACCTCCGTCAACCTGGCAGGGTTGCCGAAGGAGCCGCCGGAGCAGCACGCTCCAGGCGGACGCCCGGTGGTGTCCCTTCGGACCGACTACGCCCTCTCACGGGACCCCGACACCGCCTCAGGAGGAAGCGGGAGCCAAGCCGATGCCCTGGCCGCCGAGAACGCTCGGCTGAAGGCAGAACTGGCCTTGTGGCGCCAGGAGGCGTCGCTCCGCCCTCCGGAGCCCCTCCGCACCACGAAAGTTGTGGCCGTGGCGCTGAGCGACGACGAAGATCCAGCGGACGAAGAAAACCCGTCGTACGACGAAGAGTCCCCCCTGCATCCGGATCTTCAGAGGGTGCGCTTCGGCTCAAAGTTTCGCGCCGCCAAGCTTCCCAAATACACCAGGGACTCCGACCCTGGGGAGTTCTCCCGTTCCTACGCCCTGGCAATAGAAGCGTCCGGAGGGAGCCGGGACACGATGGCTAAATGCTTCCCCCTGGCGCTCGAAGGGATCACCCTCTGGTGGTTCTGGTCGCTCCGACCCGGGACCATCCATTCGTGGGAGCAGTTGAGGAAGAAGTTCGTCAACAATTTCCAAGGGACCTTCGTGGCCCCCATGTCCACCGGGAGCCTCTTCCAAGTGAAGCAGCAACCCGGGGAAACCTTGCGGCAATATTCCCAGCGCTTCGCGCACACCAAGGCCCAGATCAAGGGGCTCTCGGCTTCCTCCATCATCGATGCAGCCCGAGAAGGCGTCACCCACCCAGGCCTCCTCGACAAACTTCACCGGAATCCCATCTCTTCGGTGGCACAACTCATGACGTACTTCGAGGAATACGCCCGGTCCGAGGAGGGCCAGATGCGCCGGCAAGCGATGATAGTCCCCGTCCGGGCCCCGAGCGCCAGGACATATGAAGCCACCCCGGACCCCAGCCGGGGAGCGCGCCACGCTTCTGACTTCCACCACCAGGAGCCCGGTCGGCAGGATTCCGTCCATCGGGACTCTCGACGGGGCCGAAAGCATCTTCAGGGGGAAGTCCTCAGCATTACCCCCCGAGCCCCCGCCAAGCATCTGCACACGCCCAGCGGAAGCCGCTCGGTCGGAACCAAGCCTCCGCCCCGAGCGCCTTCCAGAGAAGCCTTCTACTGCAGCGTCCACGGCGAGAACCGGAGCCACGACACCGACTCCTGCCGGACCATACTCGCCCTTCGCAGCGACTACCTCGAGCGCAACGCCGGTCGCGGCTCCACCGACAGGGGGGGTCCCTACCCCTCGCCCAGAAGCGGTCCAGGTAGTTGGGCGCCGCGATGAGCCGGAAGCCTTGGCCCCGGCCCCGGAGTAGCGACCCAGTCAAGAGAAAAGATCTTGGAAAAGACGTTCGTCATGCATTTTTATTATCTTTATTATTGTTTTTATTAAACTCTACTGTAATAAATATGGTATGTGTACCATGAATACCGTCGTATGTACGTTTGTCGCATGATGAACCTCTTGTATTATTGTTTTTCTTACGAAATTCAATAATGTTCTGATTTCGATAAATCAGGGCGCCACACTTTTGGATATGGATGAGAAATCCAAAGATAATTTAAATGCTTGGTTGGACTTACAAAAACTTGGTAGTAGAAGCGATCTTCATCCTGTTAGTGTAGGTGATAATTTCTATTTACCTCCGGCACAATATATAATGGGTCGTGATGATAGGATGTTTTTTGCGAAGTATTTAAGGAAGTTACGTTTCTAGATGGTTATGCATCTGATATACGCAAAAATGTGTATGTTAAGGAGAAGAAGATAATTGGATTAAAGAGCAATGACAACCACATTTTGTTACTGCACTTACTTCCATTAGCTATTCGAAATAAACTACCAGATAGAGTTAGTGCAGCAATAATTCATGTAAGAAATTTCTTTAAGAAGATCTACTCACCTACTATCCGTGTGAGTGAAATGGAAAAACTAGAGGTTGAAATAGAGGAGACATTAAGTGTTCTTGAGACTACATTTCTCCCATCTTTTTTGATATGATGGTACATTTGATGGTCCATCTGCCCGCTCAAGCAAGAATTGCTGGCCCTGTATTCTACCATAGCATGTGGCCAGTCGAGATGTACTACACTATTTCTCAAATTGATGAATATTTTTTACCAATGAATTTGTAGAAAATTTATGTAATGAACTATGCTCTTTCATAGGTTTCTGATGAAGCTGAAGGGCTTTGTGAGGACTAGAAGTCATCCCGAGGGATCAATTTGTGAGGCCTATAAATTTATTGAGAGTATTGTCTTCTTCTCCCAATTCTTACAAGGTTGTGAGGCAAGATTTTCTAGTCAATTAAGTAGTGACAATTTGGACAATGAAATGTCAAATTACACTCCATTCTTCCTAAGTAGGGGGCAAGCTTTGAGTGGCAAGTGCACTGTATCACTGGACTACAAGAGTTAGGTTCAAGCTTATAGATATGTGTTGTTCAACTATGATAAAATAGAACCATACTTGAAGTAAGCATCCACACTATTTCAAATATTGCAGCTCCCTTCTTATCTTTATAATTCTTCAAGTTTAACAAACAAATTGCAGCAAGCATATTGAGTACCTATCCTTGACTGGTCTTCGCAGTAAACGAGAAAGCAACCGTGTTCATCATGAAACATTTCATGATTGGTTTCGAAAGGATGTAAGTCAAACTATCAGTAAACATGTTTGCAGAACCAAGTGCACATTAATTTAATCAATTATAATATTCTACACTTACAGGTGGAAGGGTTAGTTGAAAGTGGGGTTGAAGTATCAGAAGAGATCGTCATCTTAGCCAATGAACCTTTTATGGTTGCAACAATGCATAGTAGCTATACCATAAATGGGTTGAAATTTCATACAAGCTCCTATGACGAGGATAGGCCTGTTCAAAATAGTGGTGTTGCATTGGTTGCCCAAACATGTTTCTTTTAAAATGGAAACAATGCAGCCCTAGTGGTGCAAAACAAGACGTACTATGGTATCATAAAGGAGATTATCGAGCTAAACTATCGCAGCAAAGGAAATATTGTTCTCTTTAAGGTTGATTGGGTTGACAACCGCATACCAGACAAATGGGTACAAACTGATAAATTTGGGATAACACTTGTAAATTTCAAACACTTATTCAATACTGGAAAAGATTAGTTTATGAGCCTTATATTTTAGCATCCCAAGAAATACATGTTTACTATGTCAAAGATCCTATTGAAATAGACTAGTGTGCCATTGTCCAATCAAAACCTCGCGATGTTTATGATATGGAGCATGAGAATGAAATATGCAACCTGATTCCTGATTTGAATCCTAAAGTTGATCTTAGTGTTCATTTGGGAGAGGTTGTGCATCTAAGGTCAGATATAGATGGAGTCATTGTTGCAGAAAAAAGAGAACGCAAGTTTTCTTGTATTGTGTAGAATTTATGATGATGAGGACTTTTTTTTGTTGTGGCTATTAACTAATTTTGTTAGTTGCTTACAGACTTTCATCGGTTCTTTATTCATGTTTATATGCTAATTGGTGATTCATATGTAAATATCGTAGGAGAAAAGATGTCAAATGCAGGGGAAAAAAAGAAAAGCCAACCATCTTAATGAATATTAAAAACAAAGGGATGCAAACATTATGAAAAACAATCAAAGGATGAAATAATTGAATATCCATAACATTTTGCAAGAAGTTAACTCATCACATGCACACTAGAGGAAAAAAAGGTTGTCTTACTATTTCTAGAAGTATAGCTTTGCTTTAGTCATCTCTTATTAGCTCTTTGGTAATAAATGTTGTTTCCCAATGTAGAGAAGTGGCAATGTTGCAGTTGAGAGAACTAAAGTAGCATCTGGACATAATCTACGGTCAAGCTCAAGATTAAATGCCCAAAATGTTGATTTGTAGGTTGTTAATGAGCATCCTAACCAGCAGCCTGATGGAGGTATATGCTCAACTCCATGGACAATCTATGGCCTCCTTGATTTTGTAGTTCCTACGTGTGACATAAATCATCACAGAGAGTTAGCCAGATGAATCACTTGTTTTAATTGTTTGCTCATTTCTTGATTCCATGGACAATGTATACTTATAATGATCATGATGTTTTATTATTCTATTATATATTGAAGAACAGCCCAAGAATAATGTTAGAGGACGTACTACAAAGGAAGATGTCTTTGCAAGAAAAAATAATCCTAAACTAGAAGTGCAAGTCAATTAGCGTGGACAACCATGCGGGTCATCTAGTACTGAATTTTCAAACTTTATTAGGCACTTGTGAGAACAAAGGGTTTTCCAGTTGCACATGATGATTGGAGGAAGGTTTGTCCAAAGGCCAAGTGGAAGCTTTGGACAGATGCAGAGGTACCAAAATTCATTTTCAAACCCACCTACTCTTGTCTGGTGTTTGGATATAACATATTTGTTTATTGTGCAACTATATTGGAAATTAGACGCTAGTGTATTCAAATGAATTTAAATCAGATTTGAGGAAGTTGTATGATGATGACATGGAACATGATGAACTTCTTGCTTTTTGTGATGAAAGAGTTCATGAGGTGGACCGGAAGTGGCTCATTGACCACTAGAGGTCTCTAGAGGCAGCTGTAAGCAAAAGAATATTATAATATCCTTGCTGTCTAACATCCTTCTTAGCTTTGTATTTTGTTAGATTGACTGAAATATAAATATTGCAATAATTTATTGTAGGCCCGATCATTCAGGGGAAAAGCAAGTCGCTCAATGTTATATCAAAACCATACTGTTGGCGTAAAAGATTACGCTAACAGGTTTCTGTAGAAGAGAAACTAACAAACGAAGTGTTTGCGAAGCAAACTGTTCCAAGCCTCCGAAAGGATAATAACTTAGAATAGTTTGAAAGTGTGTATTGAATAACTTGTATTCGGTCCCTATTACAGGGTGAAACGGGGGGTATTTATAGGCCCAAATATTAAGGAAAAGACCTATTTACCCCTCTATTACAACCGACATAGTGGAAACTATTCGGCTCCCTTAATAGGGCTAAAATGGTAAAAGACTAATCTAATGAGAAAGAAGATAAGTCTTCCATCTTAGCTGGCAGAAAAGATCTTGAAAAGCCTTAGTTCGAAGATGTACTCCGAACTAATGCCTATCTTTGTACTTCGAACTTGACTCCGGGTATCTTCGAAGATGAACGTCAGGGAACCTTCGAATCCGCTATCTGCCTTTATGCTGTTTCGGCAATAACCCCGAAGATTAGATATTTTCCCCCAACAGTAGCCCCTCGAATACGCTTCTCCGTTTAACCTGTAATGTTAGGAGAGCAGTATACGGAAGGAAAAGATAACCAAACATAGGGGTTATTGGATTTTAATTCATCTCCGAAATGCATGAAGATATAAACTCCGAATCAGTCTTAGGATAGTTGCTTTTCGAACTATCTTAGAACCGACTCAGGAAGTTCGAAAGTCTTTTAGACTTAGAGAAAATAGCCGTTAGCTTTCTGTTTCTAACGGAACTGTAGAATGCATTAATTTCGGAGAAAAGTAACGGCAGGAATGCGAAACGACATGGACTAACGGTAAAAAAGTAAAATCTAGGCTATAAATAGAAGGCCTAGAACTTAACCGGTTAACTTTTCACCGCTTTCTCGCAATCAAACACCTTTTGAGCCCTTTGAGTTCTTGAGCCCTAGCCTCCATTTTCCCCAAAGCAACCCAGTGACTGCAATGGTGAAGACCAAAGGTTCGGGGCCTTCAGCTTTGGCTAGGCAGCAGGCCGCAGCTGCAGCAGTGGCGGCGGCAATGGCGACATTAGCCTCGGCATCTGCAACAACATCCATGGCGGCCAAAGGAGGAAATCCCCAAAATATCGATGATCAAGGTCTCTGCCCGCCATCAACAAAATACTTGGATCAATCTTTCCAATTGGGGCCTTCTACCTGCAAGAGAGAGTCATTGACAATCGTAGTGGAAGGGAAAATTAGTACCGGAGTCATGATCCAGAAGCCAGGCAAAGAAATGATTCCGTCGCCAAGACCCGGAGAAGTAGTTGTTTTCGAAGCCTTCTTCGAAGCCGGCTTGGGCCTTCCAGCAGTAGACTTCCTGGCGAAGGTACTTGAGCTATTTCAAGTTACCCTTCCTCAGCTCTCTCCGAATGCAGTAGCTCGTTTGGCTATTTTTGAATGGGCGTTGAGAGCCGAAGGTTGTGAGGGGAGGGCAGAGATCTTTGCTGCACTACATAGAGCAACATGCCAACCAAAGACCTTCGTAAGACCCGGAGGTGAAAAAGTAGTAGTAGCCTTCGGTAGTATCAACTTTAGGCTTCGAGATGAGTATGCCCTTCAGTTTCCTGCTAAGGCCATCAATGCAAGATGGTATACTGATTGGGTTCTGAGATGGTTCTATGCCGAAGTTGGGGCAAGCAGTCCTCTGGCCAGACCCCTTAAAGAAATCCAATTTCGGAAGGAAGCCTTAGTGCAGCCCAACGAAGGTCAAGTCGAAGCCCGCCTCAACCTGCTTCAAAAGATTAGCCGAAGGTTAAGTATGCGAGACTTAGCCGAAGAATTCCTCGGTCTGCAAATTTCTCCACTGATGGCCAACTGGCCTATCATCTTCGAAGAGGATTCGGAAGGCGGTCTTCGAAAAATTACTTCAACTTCGATCCCTGCAGGTAACTTCGAAGACAATATGTATTATGCATATTCATTCGAAGAAAAATTAACTTGATTTATTTTTCTTTTTTAGCTTCTTCAGCCCCTGTTACTTCGGAACAAATCATAAGGGCTTCGGAGAAGATTTTGGGCTCTCCAACTCCGACAGAAAAAGAATGGAGAATCAAATTGGTCGGGAGTTGGGAAAGGTTTAACAGAGTGTGGGGGATGCTGGGAATCACTCCGCCCCCTCTAATGGATTGGGTGCCTTCGGAGAAAGGACCCAAGAAGAGGAAAGCCAAAGCTGGGGCTTCGAGCTCTACAAAGACTCCGGTGAAGAAGGTGGCTCGGAAGCCCAGAAAACCTGCATCTCCGAGCCCAAGAACCTCAACCTCCGGTTCTAAAGAAGATGAAGGTAAACTATTAGTGAGGTTGTTTGACGAAGATGCAGCTCAAAAAGATATTCACATTGAAGATACTGCAGGTATACCGGAGTCTCAGGCTAACATTGAAGAAGTGAGAACTCCGGATGCTCAAGATGAAGAGCAAATCGAAGCCCCTGTGGGTGAGGGTGAAGTTGAAGTTGCTACAACTTCAGTTTTGGATGAAGGGAGGACTGCTCAAGGAGATACTCCGGCAGTTGAAATTTTAACTTTGGATTCAGACGAAGACCTTACCTTCGATCCTCCGAGCAGTCCGATGCTCGCTCGCCCCCAAAATGTCGAAGGTAAACTTCGCATGATTTTCTTGTTCTTTTCTGCAAAATTATACAATGTATAATACCTTTGCTTTTGCAGAGCCCTCTTCCGTGGAAGAAGTGCGTCGCGAAGATCCAATTCAAGGGCCTTCGACAACTTCGGAGCCTCACCCGGAGGTCGCTCAACAGGGGCCTGGAAGGGGTAAAAGACATATAGAACCTCTCCCTGCTCAAGGATCAACTTCGTCTGAATCAACAGACGAGAGTCAATCTACTGAGGAGGGGCCATCTACTGAAGCTCCAAAGACCTCAGCAGAACGCTCCGGAGCTTCGCCAAGCAGGGATGACCAAGAAGCTTCGGCAATGCTCCCTCTTTTAACTCCTTTTTTGGAGCAAAGAACCGGGCTTCGGACTCTGCTCAAACCTTTAGGTCGAGTCAGTCGCGAAGTCGGGGAGACAGAGCTGGTAGCTTTTTTAAGCAGGGCGAAGAGTTCGGAGCTAAACGTTGCCATGGAACGAGTAGCCTACCAGGTACGGAACACCTTCGAACCAATAACAAATTATACATGAATAATTTCTTACTTCTGTTTTTTTTAGCAAGCGGTCTTGGCCCGCGCTACAACTTTATCAGGCGAACATGAAATTGCTCAGCTTCGGGAAGAAAACGAAGCTCTTCAGCGCAACTTGTCTTTCTTCGAAGCTAGAGTGGTTCAAATGGATAATATAATTTCAACAGAACGCAGGGCCAGACAGGGTTTGGAGGGTGCATATAAGGAGCTCGAAGCAGAAAGGATCGTGCTTCGAGCGGAAATCGAAAGGGTGCGGTTGGAGCATGCTAATGCGGGGTCCGATCTTGTGAGGCTTCAAGAGGAAGCTATCCAACTCCTAAATCAGAAGAATACTTTAACTACGGAGAATGCTAGGCTTTCCGGAGTTCTAGAAGTAACGACTTCGAGCAAGGATGCATTAATTGAAGAAAAGCTTAAGTCCGAGAAGGTAGCTACGGAGGTCATAGAACAGATGCTAGGTGTTCTGGAGTACTTCGGTACTACTGGATCACTTCCTTCAGATGACAATGTCACTCTGCTGCGCCGGTTAAAAAGGATCCAAGGAGCAGCGAAGCAAATGAAGACGGCGGGCATTCGTTACGGAGAACTCTCCGGACAGGTGTCTGCCATCGGACTTCTTCGTTACTATGAGGACTTGGGCCGAACAATCACTCCGAGCGCAGAGGGCCCTATTACCTTCGACGACGAATGGCTTCTAACTCCTTCCGAAGGCGTGACCGCTGCCTGGCAGGCCTTTCAAGCTTCATGGAGAGCCGAAGGTCGCACTGTGATTAAGGCTTGGATCGACGAAGGTCAACGCCAGAAGCAAGTTCGGAACCAAGCCTCAAGAAGTCAGCCTCCTCCGAACCCGCATGTTTAGGAATAATTTAGGATTTTTGACTATGTAAAGTTTCATGTTTATGAACCTTTATCAATGAAAATTTGTTTATCATATTTTTAGGCTTTGTCTCATATGGAAGATATCGAAGTGTTAGAAATTAACGACGAACTTCGCTCATTATGGAACACCTTCGAACTTCTAAAGACTTACAAGCGTCCTCGATTTCTAATTCCTCGAGATGACTCCGGCGTAATTGCGCCCGAAGTAATCAAAGATGTATTGTCCTATATTAAAGAGGAAGAAAAAGAGGTTAACGTAAACACTTCGTCTTCTGAAGACACTATTTGGTCTGAAGACGAAGATGAAGTTCAAAATAAAAGATCTGAAGATCTTAGAAGCTGGGAAAGAAGCCCCGAACGGCTTCGAACTTGGGCCGAGCTTCAACAAGAACAGAAGGATTTTAGAGCTTCGAAGGGGAGCAAGAGAGTTAAACGCAAAGTTATTAGAACTCCTGGAGCTGGAACTAGTCGTTCCACCCCTAGCTCTAGAGACCGAAGAGGTCTTCGATTCCTTCTTGGTATAGATACCAATTTTTCATAATGTAATCTGTAAACACATTCGTTTGAATAATGAATACCGATTTAAAATTGTCTCCATATTTACTAGCCCCTCTTTGGGTATAAGCAACTTCGAAATGTATTCAAAGATGGTTATGCGCAAAGAAAAACTTCGGTGTACAATTTTTTTTGGGGGGTTCGGAGCCCCTCTGTAATTTAAAGATCTTTGAAAATCTTATAAAATGTCTTCGACTATTTGCAGTCGGAAGAATGGCAATTTAGTACCTTTGTTTTATGAAAGAAATCACTTGAGATAACTTTCAAGATACGTTAGTATCTTAGATAATTTGTCACTTTGGACTGTGTTAACAGACATTCGAAGCTCATGGCTAAAATTCTGTTTTGCTTTAGCCACCTTCGGCTTATTTTTGCGATCTCTGTCGAACCAATGGTTCGGAGTTTGCAATGGTCTCTTTGGACTCTTTTTACGTATGTCTACCAGCCAATGGCTTGGACTCCGTATATTTTGGCCACCTTCGGCTCTTTTTGCGGAAGTCTACCAGCCAATGGCTTGGACTTCGCAGATTTTGGCCACCTTCGGCTCTTTTTACGGAAGTCTACCAGACAATGGCTTGGACTCCGCAGGTTTTGGCCACCTTCGGCTCTTTTTACGGAAGTCTACCAGCCAATGGCTTGGACTTCGTATGATGTGGTTTTGGGCTCTTTTACGGATGCCTACAAGCCGGTGGCTTGGACTCCGGATTATGTCAGCCCCCACGTCGGAAGCTTCGAACTTGCAGGTTCGAAGTCCGAAAATACAACCCAACTTCATGACACTTCCCTCTCGGTCGACCCCGCGGTTCTAGTGCGTCCACTCGGAAGCTGGAAGTCTATGAGGGGAAGGCACTATCAGGATCATATGCTTTATTAATTTAGAAGATGATTACAAGCGAATTACAAGGAGCCCTTATGCGAAGTATCGCTTTAGGTGCTCCGCATGCCAAGTATGTGCTAACTCTTCACCTTGTAAATTAGCTAACTTAAAAGAGCCAGGCCGTCCTGAACGGACAATTAGGTATGGACCTTCCCATTTATTCCCTAACTTCCCTGGTGCTATAATGCTTCGTAGAAAAAGATGACCCGGTCTTAGTTCATTGAGCTTAACCTTCGGGTCAAACCAAGCCTTCGTTTGCTGATGATACTTTGATAAATTTGCTACAGCTCGAAGTCTTGTTTCTTCTGATAAATCTAGCGAAACTTGTCGTTCTTCTTCAATGTCTGGTTCGGTGCTGCGAAATGATCCTCCTTTAAGCTCCGTTGGAGTCATAGCTTCATCTCTGAATAGTAGACTGAACGGAGTAAAACCTGTGGACCTTGTTTGCGTAGTCCGAATAGACCACAAAATCTTCGGAAGCTCTTCGGTCCACAGTCCCTTTGCTAATCCTACTATTCTTCGATTTAGCCCTGATAAAATATTTCCATTGGCTCGCTCTACGGCTCCATTAGACTGAGGATGCCTCACTGCAGCAAAACATAACTGAATGCCTAGATCTTCGCAAAACTTCCTGAAGGGTTCTGCGTCAAACTGTGTTCCATTATCAAGTGTGAGGTATCTAGGCACTCCGAACCGGCAAATGATGTTCTTCCAGAAGAATTTTTGTACATTGTTCGAAGTGATAGCTGTTAAGGTTCTGCTTCCACCCACTTAGAAAAATATTCAATAGCTACCACTACGAACTTCAGATTTCCCTTGGCTACTGGAAAGGGACCAATTAAATCCATACCCCATCTGGCCATAGGCCATACTGGAGCAATGACTTGAAGAGCTGTTGGTGGGCGATGACTCCGTCGACCCATCCACTGGCATCCTTGACAAGTGCGGACTAAGCTCTCCGCATCAGATGTTATTGTAGGCCAATAAAGCCCCTGGCGAAGTGTTTTTCCTGCCAAAGCTCTAGGGGCTAAATGGCTACCACAAAGGCCTTCATTAATTTCTCGAAGAATTTCTTGGCCTTTGGCTTGAGATATACATCGGAGTAGAGGGGAACATACTCCGGCCTTGTATAAAATACCGTTGATTATTTGATAATTTCTGGCTCTAAGCTTTAATCTTGACAGCTGTGGCTCTTCGGGCAAATTTGTTTCTCTCTGTAAAAGTTCCATGATTGAATTTTTCCAATCTGCACTAGGAATGCAAAGAATCTCTGCCGAGGGAATTTGTGGCATCGAAGGTATATTGAGCTCCTCATAGAAAGCTTCTTCCGGCACATCCACAGCTCCGGCTGCAGCTTTGGCTAAGATGTCCGCTTGCACATTTTCTGCTCTTGGTATACTCCGAATGGAAATACCCTTGAAGTGTGCTTCGATTTTACGGATTTCTTCTAAGTACTTTGCAAGATGTGGATGCCGAACTTGGAAACTTTTATCTACGTGCCCTGCTACTATCTGAGAATCTGTCTTTATAATAATTCTTGTAGCCCCTAGAGCACGTGCTTTTCGGAGTCCCAATAAAATCCCTTCATACTCCGCTATATTATTGGTAGACTTAAAGTTGAGTCTTGCGGAGTACATTGCTCTTTGCCCTGAAGGTGAAATCAACACTGCTCCAATGCCTGCCCTG
Organism: Zizania palustris; assembly: GCA_019279435.1. Classification (NCBI taxonomy): domain Eukaryota; kingdom Viridiplantae; phylum Streptophyta; class Magnoliopsida; order Poales; family Poaceae; genus Zizania; species Zizania palustris. The sequence goes on along the minus strand of JAAALK010000079.1, from coordinate 103,994,238 downwards.
GATGCTTGGAAAGCCCCATCGGAGTAAACAATCCAAACTCCGTCACTTGACTTTTCCGGAACCAAATTTGCAGGTGGAGTCCATTATGCTACAAAATCTGCCAGGACTTGTGATTTGATTGCTGTCCTTGCCAAGAAAGATATGCCAAAGGGTGCTAGCTCAACTGCCCACTTCCCAATCCTTCCAGTGGAATCCTTACTTCGAAGCATATCTCCTAAAGGATACGAAGTTGGTACAATTACATTGTGTGCCAAAAAGTAATGCCTTAATTTCCTCGAAGCCATTATCAGAGCATAAACGAACTTCTCAAGTTCGGAGTATCTTGTCTTCGCTCCTGATAATGCTTCGGATACAAAATAAACAGGATTTTGGACCAACTTCCCATTGAAATCCACTTCTCTGACAAGGACTACGCTGACAGCAGAACCTGTAGCTGCAAGGTAAAGGAGTAGGGTTTCGTCCGCAGTAGGCATCGTGAGTGTAGCAAGATTACTGAGATACTCTTTAATACCTTCGAAGCTTTTCTGGCACTCCGGTGTCGATGCAAAATCTTCGGACCCTTTCAATGCTTTAAATATAGGCAAGCTTCTCTCCGCAGACCTTGATAAAAACCTGCTAAGTGCTGCCAGACGCCCAGTCAGCTTTTGCACTTGCTTTAAATTTTCCGGAGGAGCCATCTTCTGCAGCGCAGTTATTTGAGTAGGGCTAGCTTCAATTCCCCTGCTTGAAACTAAATACCCTAACAACTTTCCAGCCTTAGCTCCGAAGATACATTTTTCGGGGTTAAGACGGATCCCACATGCCCGAAGGCTATTGAATGTTTCTGCTAAGTCTAGGCTATGCTGGTGCTTTAAAGCACTCTTTATTACAATATCATCCATATAGGCCTCCACATTGCGACCTAATTGATGACCTAGAGCCTTAGCAACTAACCTCGAAAAAGTAGCCCCGGCATTTCTTAAGCCGAAGGGCATTCTTACATAACAGAAGACTCCCGAAGGAGTTACGAAGCTTGTCTTGATTTCATCTTCGCGCTTCAACCATATTTGATGATAACCAGAATACGCGTCAAGGAAGCTTAATAACTCCGAACCTGCGGTGGAGTCAACCAATTGATCAATTCGGGGCATGGGGTAGGGGTCACGTGGGCATGCTTTATTCAAGGATGTGAAATCAATGCACATGCGCCACTTCCCGGAAGACTTCTTTCTGACGAAGACTGGGTTGGCTAACCATTATGTGTGAGCCACTTCTCTGATAATCCCAGCCTTCAACAATTTCTCAACTTCGTCTTTCGCTAGAGCAGGTCTTTCTGCAGACATTTTTCAGAGTCCTTGCCGAATAGGCCAGGCCTTCGGGTTTACAAGTAAACTATGTTCAATGATATCCCGATCGACTTCGGTGATATCTTCGTCAGACCAAGCGAAGACATCGAAATTTTCTTCTACCACCTTTTCCAAGGAGGTTGCAACTTCTGAGGGTAAATCTTTACCAAATTGAAATGTATACTCTTTACCATCTTTAACAATGACCTTCGTTGCAATCTCTCCTTCGGGACTTGGTCTCGGAAAGGACTTCTTTGAAGCATCGGAAGGAGCTGAAAAAATTTCTTCGTTATCTTGTACATTTTTTACTTGTCTTGGATCAAGAGGGGGACCATGACCATATTCCGCCCTCCGAGCAATGGCTTGATCTCCGAAGATTGTAAGGACTCCTGCTTGTGTGGGCATCTTCATGCACAAATAATTGTGATGCGCCACAGCTCCGAACTGGTTTAGCATGCCTCTTCTGAAGATGACGTTGTAAGCATACGGGCATCTACGACATCGAAGATTACTTCCTCAGTTCGGGCCAACAAACCTTCTCCGAAGGTAACTTCCAGGCCTATTTGGCCAAGTGCATCAAGCGGAGGTCCTGCGAAGCCTTGCAAAGGACGAGCCGCTGGCAAGAGATGCTTCCTGGAGATGCACAATTGATCGAAGGCTTGAACAAAAATGATATCTGCCGAACTACCTCCGTCAATCAACACCCTTCGAACTTCAGTGCCCGCAATATCAGCAGTGATAACCAATGGGTCTGCATGTGGGAACTTAATGCCAGCTGCATCCTCCGCAGAAAAAGATATCGGTATGTGAGACCACTCCAGCATTGCAGCTGCAGATGACGAAGTCCCAATATGGCCTACTTCTCTGACGTAGTCCCTTCGCTGTCTCTTGGACATGCTTCCGAGGGTACCTCCTCCGGAGATAGGGAGGACTACTCTTTTTCCTCGATCTTGCCCTTCCTCTTGCTTCGGAGGTGGCATAACATTGGCCACCGGAGGGTGTCTTGCAGCATCAAAGTTTTCTATCCGCGCCACAGCCTGGACCGGCTCGGGGCGCGTTGCAGCTGGAACTCGATCAGTAGTACCTCGACCCGAAGTTCTCTCTAGGTACTCTCCCCTTAGGGTAAGTATAGCCTTGCAAGTATCAGTTGCATGGCTTCGATTTTCTCCATGGATGCAGCAGAAAAGGGTCTGGCCCTTGCCAGTCTTTTTCCCTGGCAGCCTCCAGCCGCTGGCCTTGTTCCCCGTAGACTGTGGAACTCTCTGTGTAAACTTCTGTGGCGGTGCAATATTCATGACTTCAGAACGAGGGTGCTTTTGCCCTCTTCTCCGATCATGTTGAACTTCGAAGACTGGTTCTTGCGGCTATGCCGAAGTTTTCACTTCTACTTTAACTTCTTGCAATATGGACGAAGTAGCAGCAGTCCTTCGAAGCCAACCCTCTTCTGACCTCGCATACTCCTCGAAGTATGACATCAACTGAGAGACCGAGGAGATGCTTTTCCGATGAAGCTTATCCAAGAGGCCTTGATGAGTGACGCCTTCTCGAGCTGCATCAACTACCGAAGATGCAGACAACCCCTGGATTTGCGACTTCGTATGAGCGAAGCACTTAAAATATTGCCTCAATGTTTCTCCGGGAAGCTATTTCACCTGAAAAGGCTTCCTGTTGACATAGGAGGCACGAAGGTGCCTTGAAAATTGCTTATAAATTTCTTCTTCAGCTGCGACCATGAATTAATTGATCCTGGCTTCAATGACCAGAACCACCTTAATGCCACTCCTTGAAGAGCTAAAGGGAAGCACTTCGCCATGGTGTCTCGAACTCCTCCGCTAGCTTCAATTGCTAGGGCATAAGAACGAACGAACTCTTCGGGATCTTCATCTCCGGCATACTTACAGAGCTTCGAAGTTTTGAACTCTGCATCAAAGTGAACTTTCTGCAGCTCTGGATGCAGCGGAGATTCATTATCGAAGGAGGCGTTCTCCGGGGCTTCGGGATAATCGGGTTCATCGTCTTCGGGCACTTCTGGGATAGTTGGGATGGCTTGAGAGCGAAGCCTGTTCGCAGCTTCCTGTCGCCACATTGCTACCTCAGCTTGAAGGTTGGCCATTTGGGTGGCCATATCTCCAAGATTATCTTCATCTCCTCCGGAAGGATCTTCCGGGTCTTGAGAACTAGTAGGATCAGTTTGAATTGGGATGGAAGGTGGAGGAGGGACTCCGGGTGGTCGAAGTATGGAAGGGGTTGGCGGAGAAGCTTCGTATGTTCAAGGGATAGAAGCTCCTTCCGGAGTTTGCGGAGGGAATGTCGAAGGGCCTCCGACTTCAACCGTGTCAAATGGTATCTCTCCGGAGATCCCAGAAGACCTCCGATTGGGATTGCGGGGTGCGCTCCGCTTAGGAGGCATGATGTAAGAAGTTGGTAGAGAACAAAGTTTTTCGGACTAAGTTCCCCACGGACGGCGCCAACTGTTGGCGTAAAAGATTACGCTAACAGGTTTCTGTAGAAGAGAAACTAACAAACGAAGTGTTTGCGAAGCAAACTGTTCTAAGCCTCCGAAAGGATAATAACTTAGAATAGTTTGAAAGTGTGTATTGAATAACTTGTATTCGGTCCCTATTACAGGGTGAAACGGGGGGTATTTATAGGCCCAAATATTAAGGAAAAGACCTATTTACCCCTCTATTACAACCGACATAGTGGAAACTATTCGGCTCCCTTAATAGGGCTAAAATGGTAAAAGACTAATCTAATGAGAAAGAAGATAAGTCTTCCATCTTAGCTAGCAGAAAAGATCGTGAAAAGCCTTAGTTCGAAGATGTACTCCGAACTAATGCCTATCTTCGTACTTCGAACTTGACTCCGGGTATCTTCGAAGATGAACGTCAGGGAACCTTCGAATCCGCTATCTGCCTTTATGCTGTTTTGGCAATAACCCCGAAGATGAGATATTTTCCCCCAACACATACATTTAGTAGTAAGGGCCATGCACGTGTTGACCATGAACTAGTATGCAAGTGCTTTATGTGGATATGTTGTTTCTTTGATGATATTATGTAACCACAAATAACTATTTGAACTTAGGGTAAGGAGCTAGGATGCCCCCACGCAGAGATGAACTATTTATCAAAACTCACCCACACAAAACTAGACTACCTCATAAAAGAGTTGAAAGAACAATTGTAAGTTTGTTAAACACACAACCTTTGTATGCCTAAATATTTTGCTGATATTCAAATTTCTATAGAATGCACTTAAAGATGCAATAAGACATCATCCTGAATTAGAACAAAAGACTATCCAGGAAGGTGACTCTTATTCCCATGTTTGTGGGCCAGAGAGGAATGGTTATGTTCGTGTTATTGATTTGGGGGCAACTCCAGCTAATTTGGAAATGGCTAGATCTAGAAAATTTACGTCAACAAGACTTCAAATGGAGATGGAAGCTAGCAAGGAAAAATACAAGAAATTGGAAGAAGTAACAAGTCATCTATACAAACTTCAAGAAATGATGGCTCAACTTATTGAGCAGCAAATGTCCACTCAAAAATCTAATAGCACTCCCAATCGTTGTGGCAATGCACATCAAAGGGTAATTGCTAGCATTCCTTCTATTCTCATGTGTCCTTGTTTCGCTGCAGAAAGTATTAAAATATTTTATTTTGGTTTAGAATTTAAGGAATGAGCCAACTCTTGTTGATGAAGAACTGCATGCTCGTGATGATTATGATGTAGCATCACATGTTGGGGATGATATGTATGATGACGACAAGATTATGAATAGGCAAGTGCCCTCACCAGAGGACACACATGATGAGGTAACAACTGCATTATTAATCATTTATCTTCCTTTTAGCAAACACTATGTAGAATGTTGTTATGAAATGTAGTTCATGCCATAGGGTAGAAAAGATGTAATATTATATAGTGTTGTGAGGCCCTATGATGTCCCTATGGCCAAGGCAACTATTCAGACAACAAACCCAAGGGCCATTGTGGCGGGTACTCCTCTTGGTGCCCAATTTTGTGAGGTGGTTGTTAATCATGTGTTTATGAGGAATGCCATATTGCCTCGTCCATATGAAGCAGTGACCACCATAATGCCCTAGTCCACCTCTGTTTCCTAGTGATTATTGCTATCCATCTGTTGATTGCCATTATGTTTTCTTTCTAGCTGAAAGAAGATAAGAAGTCAGTGCCACTTCCAAAAGGTGTTCGTATTGGGAGCAAATCACAATATCAAAGCCGTGAGAAAAATAAATGGAAAATCATATTTGTTGAAGCTTTGGTTCTGTCTTGCATCTCATCGTACTATTAATAATTCAACTTCCTTTTGTTTTTAGGTACTTAAGGTGCTCAATGTTCCAAGTCTTATGATGGGAAACCTTCTCTAGAGGAAGCAAAGAAATAACTATTAGATATCTAGCAACTCATCTATGTGAACCTTTTGTATATTTGGACTAGCATAGTTCTGGTGATGAACTCATCTATGGATGTATTCTAGTTATGAACCATTGAACCATGCATAGTTCTGCATGTATGCTGATCAAGTGCCTTTTAATGGAATGTCTATGTAGGGATATGATTTTTAATGGATATGTGTATGCATGGTTATATGTAATCTGTGTGACATGTTTTGGGTTATATGGCCTAAATGTTGTGCAATATCTCCAGTCTGATGATTTGATTTGATCAATGAATTTGAAATGTGGCAATGAAGCACTGTCAGTATAATTGAATTTTGAATGGAATTGTGTTTGTTGGAAAACACTATTTGCCAGCATAGGAACTGTTGGCATATATATAACTGTTGGGAAATCATTAAATGTTGGCAAAAGATCAAGTGTCGGCATTTCTATTAAGTGTCGGGGTAGGTTTCAGATTTCTCTACATACAAAGTGTCAGTGAAACCTTTGCTGACACTTAATATAAAGGGCGACAACTTCTACCACGACACTCTAAAAATTGTAGGCGAAACATTTTCCAACACTTTCATTGTCACCCCTAGTACCATTTGCCTACACTTTTAGGTGTAGGCAAATGCATGTTGCGTTGTAGTAAACCCTAGTCCGATCCCGGGGTGTGAAACCCATAAACTCTCTAAAAAGCATATGGATACGCTCATCTATGTCATCACCACCTCTCTCTTGTGCGCATCTCTCATGTGGGGGCGCGACATGTGGTGGTATACTGGTGTGTCGGCTGTATGGCTCCCCTCGATTACCCTCCTCTCGTGGTGGCTCGTGATATGCGGCGTTATCTAGCCTATGTGGGTGTGCGGGACCAGGAGGTGCAGGTAGCGTGAGTAGAGGCAGCGTAGGTGCCGGCGAAGGCGGCGCATAAAATACTATAGGGGCGGTCTGACCGGCCATAGGACCGGTCTGAGCAAATGCATAGGGGTCGGTCAGACCGGCCTAGTAGCCAGTCCGACCGACCAATGTTAGAGGCGTGGGTGAGCCAGAATACACGCCCTGTGCCATGGGATGGCACACACTAGTCTAACCGGGCTGGAGGACAGTCAGACCGGTGGTTGTCGGTGGCACAATCTGGCACACATCGGTCTGACCGACCAGAGGGGAGGTCTGACCGACATGATAAAATGACGTCTTGGCTATAGATGGTGAGGCTGGAGAAACTATACTTTTCCCGGTACTCCCATCTGTTCTACTATGAATGTGATGAACAAGGGCTACCCTAGCAATCGGAGTTGGAGAAGTGGCCTCAGTAAAGCCAAATCTCTTAAGCATCGCCTCTGTTGGGGGAAACTATTTCATCCTCCAAAAGCAAAGGACATTTTCATGTTAACACAAGCCGAAGAAACGAAACCAAGAACCTTGATCTCCGAGGATTCTAAAAGAAATTAGGCTCCGTCTGTTCGGAGCTTTAAAAAACGGAAACCTTAGTCAAGGCTTCGACACAACGAAGTCTCTCGAAGCCTCTTCATCGAAGGAGAGTTGCCAACAAGGACAGAAGATTTATCTTCTCACTAATTAGATTAGCTTTTTACTCTTTTACCCATATAAAGATTACTAAACAATATCTTCTTAGTTGGTTGTAATTAAAGGGTAAAGAAGTCTTTTCCCATGTATTCAGTCTATAAATACCACTCTTCACTTTGTAAAGGGTATCGAATAATCAGTTATTCAATACAATCTTTGAACTATCTCAGGCTATTATCCATCTTGGAGGCTTGGAATAGTTTACTTAAACAAACACTTCGTTTGTTACACACTTAGTTTCCTAAACCTGTTAGCGTAATCTTTTATGCCAACAGTTGGCACCGTCCGTGCAGAACCTAATACAAAAACTTCATTATCTACCAATCCCTTTCTAGAGCCATGCCTCCTAAGCAGACCTTCCGTGGTCCCCCCACCTCAGACTCCCGAAACAAATACTCTTCCTCGAACATACGAAGTCCCTCTCGGGACTCCATCCATGTTTCGAACCAACAGAGCCTCTCATGTGGCTCCAGAAGTGCTCTGAACTAACTTGTTCAGTTCCCAAGACCCGGAGGTCCCCTCCGGAAGAAATGAAGAAGATCGTCCTGACGATGTGGTGATACAAATGGCCCATCTTCAGGCCGAAGTGACGAGGTGGAGGAAGGAAGTTGCAGACAGACTTCATCCTCAAGTTTCCCCCGTCATTCCGGAGGTGGCTCAAGATGATGACCTCACCGTTTATCCCGAAGCCTCTAAGATTCTAAGAAGCACTGAGAATGCTTCTTTTGATAATTAATCTTCGTTACACCCCGACCTGCAGAAGGTGCGCTTCGACCCAAAGTTCAGAACTTTGAAGCTTTGTAAGTACTCTAGAGAGGAAGATCTAGGAGAATTTTCCCGTTCATATGCTTTAGCAATCAAAGCTATCAGACGGGTTCGAGATACAATGGAGAAATGTGAGGAACATATTGAGGTTTGTCACTATGGTTCATGGTTATGATGAGTGATTGATAGGGTGTTTTTCATGAGTCTGTGTCTGGATGACTGGATATGCGTGTGTGTGTCTGTGTTTGTCTCGTGTGTGCAGGCTTGAGTTACTCGTCAATTGTCGATGGCAAGGGATCAGGTTTAGACGGGGAGTCTAATGCTAGATAGTCGACGGTGTCAGTCGAAGTCGAGAGTAGACTCAGTTGTACGCATGGAGATCGAGCAGGACGTGAGTTGAAGGTTGATCAAGACGAATCATTGATCGAGTCAGTGAAAGGGAAGCCAGTTCAAGTGACAAGGCAGCTCGAGGGCTTGAGAGCGGGAGAGACTTGTTGGCAGTCGTGTTCGTGGACTGACGACAGTCGTCAACGATCAGGGGAGGCTTTGTCGGTTTTTGCTGAAAACCGTTGAATCACTAAATATTTTAAATACAATAAATAGGATTTTAGTTTTAGTTTGAGTATTTCAATTTTATAGTGTAAACTTATGGTATATTTTTAGAATTGTCATATTCTGAAAATATATTGAAAGGGTGAGTCAAGTTGTATTTTTCTTTAGTCAAATAGGGGTAATTTTTAGGATACACTATTATGAAATTGCCTAATGGGTCTTTTGTAAAAGTGCCTTCTAGAATGTGCCTACTTAAGGGATCTTCAATCAATTCAGAACAAAAAATTCCAGTCGAAAATCTCTTGTCAATTACAATTTCTGTTCCTATAGTGCATCATCAGAGGTAACTCAAATCCTTTATCGGCTACAGTATTTTCGCTCCTGTAGCCCATCATCTGAAGATTGTGTCTGGGCGATTCTGGTTGCTTTGAGTTCATCTTTTTGTGGCTTGATTCTTCCTCTGAGTTTGCTTGATGGATCATCCGATTACTACTTTCTCCTTGATGTATTTGTTTAACTTTTCCCTTCATCTAGCATTTTACTGAGTATATCATCATGTGGACTATGTTGTGGATTGCTGAATGTTTTTCAGAATGATTAAACTTCCTGAAAAGAAATATTTGTATGCCATACTCTGCTATTGATGTTTCATACCTATTGCAGATTGAGTTCTGAAAATTGTTGACAAATATTTCTTTCATTGGTTTTGATTCCTATTGTCTGGCTGAATTGTATGAGGTTGAACTTGTTTCTTATCTATACTTCATTTGATGTTCTCATCATAAGAGTTGTTGGTCAGCATATTTGTAAATGAAAATTAGTGAAATATTCAGAACCTGATAATTTTCAGTTGTTAAGTTCTGAATGTAATCAGTCTTATCAGTTTTCTACAGGAATATCACAGATCCTTCTTGTTCTGTTTTGAGACTGAGTTAGATGAAATTATTGCTTCTGCTAGATTTAATTTGTTGAAATTCATTGATGTTGTTATAGAATTGAGTCTTGATCAGTGAGTTGATGTACTGTGTTTACACAGATTCAGTTGTGACAAATCAGTATAGTATTTCATTTGCCTACTGAAATCCTTATTGAACTTTTTTCAGCTTTGGTTAGGAAGTAATTCTGTTTAGTTTGGCAATCCAAGCTGATACCTCATTTGTTTCTCTATAGAAATAAGTGGTGTATTTTCAGAGGGGAACATACAGTCTTATATGTGAGTGTTCTGAAGATTTGCATCAATCTATTTCTGAAACTCTGAATTTGGCAATTATTTGTGTTGGGTTTGTTGAATTGGATTTTTGTTTCTAAACATTAGTTTACGGAAATTCAGTTACATAATCAAGCTCAATCTATGCTGTGTATATCTGATGAATTGCTAGTAACTGTAGTTTAGTCTGTTTGAGAGTAAAGGGTGTTCTCTGTTTCTGTGACAGTGTCATAAATTACCGTGGAACTCTGGTTCAGTATAAATAGTAGATTGTATTCAGCTTTGCAGAATTTCCTGATCATCTGTTTTAGGTGTGCTCTAGTGAATTCTTGCAATGTGATGTGTGTCTTGAAAAATGAACACAGTGCTGGAAAGTGATTTACTAAAATCTTTGTCTACATGTCATTGCCTATTATTTAGAGTGAGTTTATCTAGTTTTCTGAAAAAATTGATATTGCATAGTATGAACACAGTTGTCTACAAAGTATTTTTGAGCTTTATCAGGTCCAGTGATTGAGTCTGTTTTACTGATTGGAATAATCAGAATTGAAGTTAAAGTGAAAACCTGAATCTATGATCAGTTTTGAATCTAGTGTTACTATTCATCTTCAAGAAGTTTTCAGAAATTGTGTGATTTCAACTAAAATACATCAGTAACTTTCTGATTTGTTGATAGTGATTTGTGAGTTATCCAGATTTGTCTTTTACTGTTCTGAATCTATATCTATTGAAAAGAAGCAATCAGTTCTCTCATTTTGAATCTGAAAAGTAGTTTATTTGAGATTTGCTTCAAAATGGATTGAATACTGAGTCTAGCATGTTGTTAATCAAAGTTGCACAATTTTGATTTTTGAAATATCTCGGAGTTTCAGTCATTGATATAACTCTGTCGCCATTCAGTCATCGATCTACACACTGTAGTTCGACATATCAATTGTCGACAGAGTGAGTCGACACTTCAAACTCCGAACAAGACTAAACTCTAAATTTGAAAAGAGTTTGTTGTTGTGATTCATTCTGTTTTGGTTTAGATCTGAATCTGAATTTTTGGAGGAGCATTGGGTGATTTGAATAGGTCATCTAATTCACGAGAATTTGTCGAGGCACCTATTCACCCCCCCCTCTAGTCACCATTACGATCCCACAATTGGTATCAGAGCCGATTAGATTACTGTTGGGGGAATATACTTCATCCCTATGATCTTCAAGGTTATTAGACAAAGACAATTTACTAGACCGAAGTCAAAAACTTGACTCCGACCTGGCGTATGATCAAGCTCGGAGAATTCGTCCAAACTCTTGTTCGAATTATAACTTCGAAGGTTTAATCTTCGGAGCGCATAGCTGCCAGCGAGGATAGAAGACTTATCTTCTTTCTAATTAGATTAGTCTTTTACCATTTTAACCCTATTAGGGGTACCGAAATAGTTTCCACTATGTCGGTTGGATCCGAGGGGTAAAAAGGTCTCTTAAGATTTTTACCTATAAATACCCCCCTTCTTCGCCTTTAATAGGCATCGAATACTCAGATATTCAATACACAACTTTGAACTACATCGAGCTATTATCCTATTCGGAGGCTTGAGATAGTCCGCTACACAAACTCTTTGTTTGTTAGTTCTTAATCTTCGAGAACCTGTTAGCGTAATCTTTTACGCCAACAATTGGCACCATCCGTGGGGAACCTAGTCCAAAAACTTTGTTCTCTACCAAGTTTTTAGAGCCATCCCTCCTAAACGGAGTTCAGGGTGTAGTCCCCTCGGACCTCCAAAGCAAGATCTTCGAATACGGTTGAGGTCGGAGGACCTTCTGTAGTTCCCCAACCTCAGACTCCCAAAGTAAATATTCTTCCGCGACCGTACGAAGCCCCTTCAGGGACTCCGTCTATGCTTCAAACAGACGGAGCTCATCCTCCAGCTCCGACTGTACTCCGAACTAACCTATTTAGTTCTCAAGACCCGGAAGCTCTTTCCGAAAGAAATGAAGATAGCCTTGGCGACATGGCAACCCAGATGGCCAGTCTCCAACCTGAAGTGACAAGGCGGAGGCAAGAAGCTACTGATAGGCTTTGCAACCAAGCTATCCCTGTCATCTCGGAGGTGCCTCAAGACGATTACTCACTTCTTTATCCCGAAGACCCAGAGAATGCTTCCTTTTATAGCGAGTATCCGCTGCACCCCGATTTACAAAAGGTGTCCTTCGACCCCAAGTTCAAAACTTCGAAGCTCTGTAAGTACTCTGGGGAAGAAGATCTAGGGGAGTTCTCTCGTTCGTATGCTTTGGCGATTGAAGCCTGCGAAGGGGTTCGAGATACCATGGCCAAGTGCTTCCCCCTTGCATTCGAAGGAGTTGCTTTGCGTTGGTTCTGGTGTTTGAAGCCAGGATCAATAAAAACTTGGGAGCAGCTAAGAAAAAAATTTATAAGTAACTTCCAGGGTATTTTTGTGCCCCCTATGTCTACGTACGAGAAATCTCTTTCAGGTGAAGCAGCAACCTAGAGAAACTTTGAGGAAGTTCTTTAAGCGCATCACTCATACGAAGTAACAAATAAGATGACTGTCTACATCATCCATCGTCGATGTAGCCCGAGAAGGTGTCACTCATGCAGGCCTCCTCGACAAGCTCCACCGGAAGTAGATATCCTCTATAGCATAGTTGATGGTTTATTTTGAAGAATATGCTAGGTCAGAGAAAGGATGGCTCCAAAGAACAGCTTCGTCTTCACTAATCATTCAGTAAGTCAAGCTCGAGGTGAAGACTTCGACACCTTCGCAAGGACCCAACTTTGACAGCCAGCATGATAGGCGCCGAGGGCAAAAGCATCCTCGCTCCGAAGTCCTGAACATTGCTCCGTCTCCGCAAAACTTTTCCCCCAATAGTACATAGGCTTCGGGAAACAAGGTCAGCGGCTGGAGGCTGCCGGGGAAGACGGCTGGCAAGGGCTAGGCCTTCTTCTGTTGTGTTCACAGTGAAAACCGAAGCCATGCTATCGATGCATGCAAGTCTATACTAGCTTTAAGAGGCGAGTACCTCGAAAGGAGCTCTGGTCGAGGCACTACTGACTGAGTCCCCCTCCCCCAAGGCACATCTGGAGCCTGTGCAGGCTATTGTACGTGTAGACAACTTCAACCCCCCAAGACAACCTCCGGTGGCCAGTGTTATGCCACCTCCGAAGCAAGAAGATGGCCAAGACCGGGGCAAAAGAGTGGTCCTTCCTATCTCTAGAGTAGGAACTCTTGGCAACATGTCAATGAGGCAACGAAGAGAGTATGTTCGGGAAGTAGGTCATATTGGAACCTCTTCGTTGGCAGCTGCAATGCCCGAGTGGTCCCATGTGCCTATATCTTTCTCTATAGCTTATGCAGCAGGTATAAAATTCCCCCATGTAGATCCCCTTGTCATCACTGCCGATATTGCAAGAACAGAAGTTCGAAGAGTGCTGGTCGATGGTAGAAGTTTGGCATATATTATCTTTGTTCAAGACTTCGATCATCTCTGCATCTTCCGGAAGCATATCCTCCCCGCAGCTCATCTCCTTCAAGGCTTCGCTGGACCTCCTCTTGATGCCCTCGGTCAAATAGGTCTTGAGGTTTCCTTCGGAGAGGGGCTCTTGGCAAGGACAGAGGAAGTAATTTTTGATGTGGTGGATGCCCCTTATGCTTATAATGTTATCTTCGGAAGGGGCATGTTAAATCAGTTCGGAGTTGTGGCCCATCATAATTATTTATGCATGAAGATGCCTACGCAAGCAGGAGTACTTACTGTTTTCAGTGATCAAGCCATTGCGCGAAGAGCAGAATACGGTCATGGCCCCCCTCTCGATCCAAGGCAAGTGAATAATTAATGTGCAAGGCAATTCTGAGGATATCTCTGCTTCAAGTGAATCCTCGAAGAAATCCTTCCCAAGGCCAAGTCCTGAAGGACAAATCATAACGAAGATTATTGCTAAGGACGGCGAAGACTATCCCTTTCAGTTTGGCATAGATTTGCCTTTGGAAATCACTACTTCATTGGAAAAAGTAGTTGGAGAGAATTTGGATGTCTTTGCCTGGTCTGATGAAGATATTCTGGGAGTTAGCCGAGATATCATTGAGCACAACTTACTTATAAACCCAAGGGTTCGGCCTGTTCGATAGGGCCTTCGAAAGTTATCAGTAGAGCGGGCAAGCCTTGCTAAGGTAGAAGTGGAGAAATTGTTGAAGGCTGGGATTATGAGAGAAGTAGCTCATAGAGAGTGGCTAGCCAACCCAATCTTCGTCAAAAAGAAATCCTCCAGAAAGTGGCACATGTGTATTGATTTTACATCTTTGAATAAAGCATGCCCACGTGACCCCTACCCCATGCCCCAAATTGATTAATTAGTTGACTCCACTGCTAGTTCGAAGTTATTGAGCTTCCTCGACGCGTACTCCGGTTATCATCAAATCTGGTTAAAGCGTGTAGACAAAATCAAAACAAGCTTCATAACTCCTTCAGGAGTCTTTTGCTATGTAAGAATGCCCTTTGGCTTGAGAAAAGCCGGGGCAACCTTTTCGAGATTAATTGCTAAGGCTTTAGGTCACCAAATAGGCCGCAATGTAGAAGCCTATATGGATGATATTGTAATAAAGAGTGCTTTAAAGCACCAGCATAACCTAGACTTAGTGGATACATTTGAGAGCCTCCGAGCATGTGGAGTCCGCCTCAACCCCGAAAAATGTATCTTCAGGGCTCAAGCTGGAAAGTTGTTAGGGTATCTAGTTTCGAGTAGAGGAATCGAAGCTAGCCCTACTCAAATAACTACATTGCAAAGAATGGCTCCGCCGGATAATTTAAAACAGGTACAGAAGCTTACTAGGCGCCATGCAGCACTTAGCAGATTTTAGCAAGGTCTGCAGAATGAAGCCTGCCCATATTCAAATCATTGAAAGGGTCCAAAGATTTTGCATGGACACCGGAGTGCCAAAAGAGTTTTGATGATATTAAAAATTATCTCAGCAACCTCGCAACACTCACCATGCCTGTGGCAGATGAAACCCTTCTTCCTTACCTCGCAGCTACCGGCTCCACTATCTGTGCAGTCCTTGTTGGAGAAGTTGATTTCAATGGGAAGTTGGTACAAAATCCAGTTTATTTTGTATCAGAAGCTTTATCTAGAGCAAAAACAAGATATTCCAAGCTCGAGAAGTTGGTACAAAATCCAGTTTACTTTGTGGTAGCCATCTTGCCCCCGGGCTTTAGCAGGAAAAACACTTCACCAGGGACTTTATTGGCCTACAATAGTAGCTGATGCAGAGTCCTTAGTCCACACTTGCCAAGGTTGTCAATGGATGGGAAGACGAAGTCATTTTCCGCCAACACCTCTTCAAGTTATTGCACCAGTTTGGCCCATGGCCAGATGGGGCATGGATCTCATTGGCCCCTTCCCAGTAGCAAAAGGAAGTCTGAAATTTGCAGTGGTAGCAATTGAATATTTTTCCAAGTGGGTCGAAGCAGAACCCCTCATAGCTATCACTTCAAAATAATGTACAAAAATTATTTTGGAAGAATATTATATGCAGGTTCGGAGTGCCTCGACAGCTCACAATCGACAATGGGACCCAATTTGATGCAGAACCCTTCAGGAAGTTCGGCGAAGACCTTGGCATAGAAATGTGTTTTGCAGTTGTGCATCATCCTTGGTCTAATGGAGCTATCGAACGAGCTAATGGTAATATTTTAATAGGCCTAAATCGAAGAATAGTAGGATTGGCAAAAGGGCTGTGGACCAAGGAACTGCCAAAGATTTTATGGTCCATTCGGACCACTCAAACGACGTACACAAGTTTTACTCCTTTCAGATTACTAATTGGAGATGAAGCCATGACGTCAACGGAGCTTAAAGGGAGATCTCTTCTCACCACCGAACCTGAAAAAGAAGATGAAAGGCAAGCTTTGTTAGATTTAACGGAAGAAACAAGGCTTCGAGCTGTTGCAAATTTATCGAAGTATCAACATCACACGAAGACTTGGTATGACCCGAAGGTTAAACTTAATGAGCTTAAACTAGGCCATTTAGTTTTGCGAAGCATCATAGAACTAGGGAAATTAGGGAATAAATGGGAAGGTCCATATATCATTCTTCGTTCAGGACGCCCTGGTTCTTTTAAGCTAGCCAATCTATAAGGTGAAGAGCTAAAGCATGCCTTGCATGAGAAGCACCTGAAGCGATATTTTGCATAGGGGCTCCTTGTAATCATCTATAAATATCTTCGAGAGGCCTGGCAAAGGTGCTGTCCACTCGTACTTCGCCGTAAAACCAGTAAAGGACATAGTCTGTATACCACCTGGCATTGATGGCCTTTGCTAGGAACCGAGTTTGATACTCATCTCGAAGCCAGAAGTTGATACTGCTGAAGGCAATCACTATCTTCTCTCCTCCGGATGCTTGGTAAGTTTTTGGTTGGCAGGAAGCTTTGTGAAGTCCTGTGAAGATCTCTGCTCTCCCTTCGCAACCTTTGGCTCACGTCGCCGACTCGAAGATGGCTAGGCGTTCTATGGCATTCAGAGATAACTGAGGAAGAGTAACATGAAAAAGCTCCAATACCTCAGAAAGGAAGTCTACTGCGGGAAGTCCCAACCTAGCCTCGAAGAATGCTTCAAACACGATCACTTCTCCGGCCCGAGGTGAAGGGATTGCTTCTTGGCCGGGTTGGCAAATTTTGATCCCCGGACTTGTCTTCCCTGCAATCGCCGCCGCAATGGAATTCTTCGTGCTGGTTGAAGGCCCTAAGCTGTACAATTGATCGAAATACTTTGAAGACGCTGGGAGAAGGTCATGGGGACCGACCGGATGTGGGTTGCCCGAAGTTGCCGCCGCTCCTGCGGCCACCACAGCTTGCTACCTGGCCAAAGTCGAAGCAGGTACGTGAGCCTTGAGCTCAGGAAGCAGAAAAAGGAACAATGCGGGAGCAGTGGGTAATGTATCTCAAACGCACCCTTGTCCCTCTATTTATAGTTTGTGCTCACAGGCATTTTACCATTCATACATGTCACTCCATCTTCTGTACCGTTACCATTCATCGCCACCCTTCGTGAGATTACATTTTTCTAGAAATGAAGCGACGTCATATGTCCTTCTGAGAAAAAAGGGTAATGGCTATTTCTGTGAGTCTAACGGTCTTTTCAGCTTCACAAAGACTATTTTTGGAGCTGCTCCATTGATACCTTCACATGGAAGTCGATTCGAAGATTGTAAATCTCTGAATACTTCCAAGGATGGTAAATTTTGCTAAGTCCCCGAGCATGAATATATTTCTTGCGTATACTGCTTCCCTAACTTTACGAATTACTCGGAGAAGCGTATTCGCGGGGCTACTATTGGGGGAATATACTTCATCCCCAGGATCTTCAAGGTTATAAGACAAAGACAATTTACTGGACCGAAGTCCAAGACTTGACTCCAGCCTTGCGTATGATCAAGCTCAGAGAATCCGTCTAGACTCCTGTTCGAAGTATAACTTTGAAGGTTCAATCTTCGGAGCTCATAGCTGCCAGCGAGGATAGAATACTTATCTTCTTTCTAATTAGACTAGTCTTTTACCATTTTAACCCTTTAAGGGGTATCGAAATAGTTTCCACTATGTCGGTTGTAACTGAGGGGTAAAAAAGTCTTTTCCTTAAGATTTTTACCTAGAAATACCCCCTTCTTCCCCTATAATAGGCATCGAATACTCAGATATTCAATACACAACTTCAAACTACTTCGAGCTACTATCCTATTCGGAGGCTTGAAATAGTCCTCTACACAAACTCTTCGTTTGTTAGTTCTTAATCTTCGAGAACCTGTTAGCATAATCTTTTAAGCCAACAATCACTAGTTGACCTTAACTGGTTTGTGATCCTTGTGGTGACATGGACAAGAACAACACTAAGTGACGATGGGAAAACGGGTCCCCTTTAGAAATAAATACGCGGAGAGGGCCTTATCCACAAATCGTTAGATACAAGTTAGTTTGATTAAATAAAAAAATGAAATATCAGACATTGTGAATCCATTACTTCCAGAATTAATACGCTTACATAATAATTCCGTAGAGAAAAGCCCTCATTAAGAGTTCCAACTAAAAGTAAATTACAATGCATGTTGATATGAAGCTAAAAAGAAATGAAAATAATATTCTATCCTAGCTCCGGCGTCGTTGAAGAGGTGTCTTGATTTTTCTCCACATTGGTTTTTTGTTAAGCATGTATAGAACATAAATGCTTCATTATCTTTGTTAGCATGAATATCATTATCCCGCCGTATATGTGCATATACCATGATTTATCTTCTTTAGTATGGTGCCATTAGGCCATTTTCTTATTTTGATATCCCAATTATAACATAGTTCAACTACATATTTTTTATTTTGATCATGCCTTGAATATTGAGGCTTAATTATTTATGATACCGTCGCATGAGTTACTTATGCATATGTATGCAATTCGCGCTATTTACATATGTATGTGAGAAATGCACGTATTTATCATAACATGCTTATGAGTCATTTGTAGGTATTTTTGACCTTATATTTAAACCATAGAGCCTATATGAAAATTTTAGTTGGCCCTTATACATTTGACATATGTTGAGAAAATATTCTTAGACTCATACTAGAAAGTAGAGCGTAAAAATTATGATATGCATTCCCAGGATTGTACCGAAAGGTCGAGCCTAGTGTTATGATATGTATATGCATTCCTAAACTTGTACCAAAAGGCCGAGTTTAGGATTATGATGTGCATTCCTAGGCTTGTACCAAAAGGCCGAGCCTAGCACTATGAAATGTATATGCATTCCTAAACTTGTACCAAAAGGCCGAGTTTAGGATTATGATGTGCATTCCTAGGCTTGTACAGAAAGGCCAAGCCTGAGACTATGATATGAATATGCATTCCTAAACTTGTACCAAAAGGCGGAGTATAGGATTATGATGTGCATTCCTAGGCTTGTACCAAAAGGCCGAGCCTAGGAATATTATATGTATATGCATTCCTAAACTTGTACCAAAAGGCCGAGTTTAGAATTAGGATGTGCATTCCTACGCTTGTACCAAAACCCCGAGACTAGGAGTATGATATGTATATGCATTCCTAAACTTGAACCAAAATGTCGAGTTTAGGATTATGATGTGCATTCCTAGGCTTGTACCAAAAGGTCGAGCCTAAGAGTATGATATGTATATGCATTCTTAAACTTGTACCAAAAGGCCGAGTTTAGAATTATGATGTTCATTTCTAGGAATGTACCGAAAGGCCAAGCCTGAGACTATGATATGAATATGCATTCTTAAACTTGTACCAAAAGGCCGAGTTCAGGATTATTATTTATGATATGCATTCCTAAACTTGTACCAAAAGGCCGAGTTTAGGATTATGATGTGCATTCCTAGGCTTGTACCAAAAGGGCGAGCCTAGGAGTATGCTATGTATATGCAATCCTAAACTTGTACCAATAGGCCGAGTTTAGGATTATGATGTGCATTCCTATGCTTGAACCAAAAGGCCGAGCCTAGGAGTATGATATGTATATGCATTCCTAAACTTGTACCAAAAGGTCGAGTTTAGGATTATGATGTGCATTCCTAGGCTTGTACCAAAAGGTCGAGCCTAGGAGTATGATATGTATATGCATTCCTAAACTTGTACCAAAAGGCCGAGTTTAGGATTATGATGTGCATTTATAGGCTTGTACCAAAAGGCCGAGCCTAGGATTATGATATGTATATGCATTCCTAGGAGCCTAGGATGTTCTAACTTTATTTTTGTTTGGAACAAATTTGCGCAATTCATTTCGTGCATGTCTTATTTGTGTTGTATGAGAGAAGGTGGATGCATTGTTAATTATATACCTTTATCAAGGGATGGCTCACACTACTACAAACCGTCACTGTAGTGGCGTTGGGCAAGACCACTGTAGTGGCTGGCCATTAGTTGCCCGCCACTACAGTTGCTGGTGCTGACGGCAGCACCAGCGCCCGCCACTATTATTGGTAATGTAGTGGCGGTCGATGCTGACATCATCCCGGACCGCCACTATTGTACCAATAGCAGTGGCGGTCACTGGTGCTGCCCGCCGCTGCTAAGATGGCCGCCACTAAAGTATTGATGACATCACTTGCGACCGCCACTACTATTCTAGCTATAAATGCGCAGCTTCTTTCTCCCCGAGCTCTACCGGAGTTCACATTTAATTTTGTCTGTACAATGGCGACAAAAATCTTGATAAAGAGGGGGAGGCTTTGTTTTTGTTTCTTTTGAAGGATTTCATTCTAGGAGGTAAATCCATGCCGAATCTCACATTTATTTTGTATTTAATCATGTATACAATGAGTTATTAGTGTTTTACTAATTTAGGGTTTGTGAATAGAAATTTTCAAATAATCTTCCATTTACAGTGTTTCCTTCTTCCAAATGAACAAATATGACCCTCCTCACAATTATTCATCACTTGTATATTGATTTACTTCATCTTAATCTCTTTTTTAATTTGATTTATGATTATAGATCTAGAGTAATGTTGTTTGGAGAGAGAGAAACCAATATAGTTAATTTATTTAATAATTTTTTCTGCTTAATAAATAGTTTGAATTAAAGCATTTTTAATTAATGTTGTTATGAGCGATAATAAATCAATATATTTTCAATTTGTAAATTACTAAAATTAATAATAATGAATTTATTAATATTTTTTCAAATAATATATGTTTTAGATGGAGCATAGGTCCTGGATGTACTCGTCCAACGACGGAGATGTGGTGGCATATTTTAACATAGTAACTGAATTTATTGAAGCTGCCGCACAATATGCTTCCCGTCAGAGTGAAGAGGCAATATATTGTCCTCGTAAAGTTTGTAAAAACGAAGCGATGTATCCGTGTTCAGATCGTGAAACCATACGATTTCACTTGTTGATAAATGGTTTCGTGAAGACCTATTATATATGGACGAAACACGGTGAGATGGGCCAAAATCCTCCTGAAGATTCTGATGTGCCGCAAGATGCTCATCAACATAGAAGAGGTTGTGATCATACATCCGACATAACACATGATGATGTTGATCAACATGATGATGATGACGCCTTTGATGTGGAGGAACTGATGCGAAATGTTGCGCCTGAGGTGTTGTTGCAGAGAAATACAACCAAAGGATACAATAACTTTGAAACACTTGACAAAGCATCAAAAAACCTTCTTTACGAGGAATGCCACGGATGCGATAAGCAGTATACTGTGTTGTACACAATTCTTGAGCTTATGAAACTGAAGGCCAGCAATGGATGGTCCGACACTAGTTTTTCAGATCTTTTACAACTCCTAAAAAAGGTTTTGCCAAAACCCAATGGTCTACCATCTGATACGTACCAAGAAAAGAAGATGATTTGTCCGTTGACTTTGGGCGTTCAGAAGATTCATGCATGCCCGAACCACTGTATCCTATATCGAAAAGAGTATGGATTGTTAGAGAGATGTCCGCAGTGCAACGCAAGTTGATACAAACGTCCAAATGACTGTGTGGAGGACTACAATGACCACAAGAAGAAGAATAATAAGAGGTTGCATAAGAGGAATAAAAATGTTATTGAAGACAATCCTGGAAAAAGTACGGAGAGGAAAGTTCCAGCCTTAGTAATGTGGTACCTACTGGTGATTGATCGCTTGAAACGTATGTTCTCTAATCCTAGAGATGCTTAACTATTAATCTGGCATTTCGCTGGGCGAAAGAAGGACGGAAAACTTCGTCACCCTGTGGATGCTAGGCAGTGGAAATCATTTGACCTGGCCCATCCAGATTTCTCAGACGATCATAGAAATATCAGGATGGGACTTAGCACGGATGGAATGAATCCCTTCGATGAGATGAGGAACCCACATAGTATGTGGCCGGTCTTTCTATGCTTGTTCAACATTCCATCATGGTTGTGCCATAAAATAAAATACCTTATGCTCACTACTCTAATTTCTGGTCCAAAACAACCTGGAAATGACATTGATATCTTTCTAGAACCTTTGATGGAGGATATGAAACGTCTATGGGAACATGGTGTCTCTATGTGGGATGAGCACGAGAAAGAGCGCTTCAAACTAAGAGCCATAATCTTTTGCACCATAGCTAACAACCCAGGACGCATGTCCCTAACAGGACAGGTTAAAGGAAAGACAACATGTGTAGTGTGTGTGGACCAGACAGAATCTATGCACCTTCCATCATTCGTTAAGACGATATATATGCGACACCGTAGATTTTTACCAAAAAACCACAAATATCGAAGAAATAGGAACCATTTCGACGGTACAATCGAGCTTGGACAGCCTCCATGACATCGAGATGCAAATTTCTATTCGAAATGGTAAAGAATATCAAAGTTGTTTTCAGAAAGAAGATGAAGAAATCTGAAAAAATTTCAAAGGACGCTCCATTTAAAAAGCAGTCAATCTTCTTTAGATATTTGCCGTATTGGAAGGAGTTGGAGATTGGTCATGCTATCGATACAATGCACGTTGAGAAGAATGTCTTCGAAAGCACCATCGGTATTTTGTTAGACATACCGGGCAAATCAAAAGATGGACTCAAAGTACGAAGGGACCTTCAAACTCTCGGAATTAGACCCAAGCTTCACCCACAGGAAAGGGCCAATGGAAAATTTTTCCTTCCGGCTGCTAGCTATAACCTCACAATTTACGAGAAAAGATCAATCTGCAGGTGTCTACATGGAATTAGAGTTCCAACAGGATTCTCAACGAATATAAAGAATATTGTCTCCGTAGCAGATTTGAGGATGAGCGGCTACAACACTCATGATTGTCATGTTATGCTTGGGCTATTCCTCACCATCGCAGTAAGAGGAATCAAACATTCATTTGTGAAGATGGTGATAACACGCATGTGTCACTTCTTCAATGTCATATCAAAGAAGGTGATCGACACTGAAGAGTTAAATGAATTACGTAAACAAATGAGGGAGACTATGTGTCAGCTTGAGATGTGCTTTCCTCCTTCATATTTTGATATTATGGAGCACTATATGATACATATAGCAAACCAAATCTTTGTTCTCGGTCCAACGTACCTGCACAATATGTATGCGCACGAGCGTCTAATGGTTATCTTCAAGGGTTACGTACGAACGAAATCGTGCTTATCCAGAGGGTTCCATGATAGAGGGCTACGCGACTGAGGAAGTCATTGAGTGCTACGTAGATTACATAAGAGATGGAAGACCAATAGGAGTTCCCGTGTCCTGGCACCATGGAAGACTCATCGGTAAAGGAACTAAAGGCAGGAAAATCATACGAGACAATAGTTACCAAACAATAAGAGAATCACATTACAGTGTAATGCATCAATTGGCGATTATGAGACCATATGTTGAACAACACCTGCAAGAGCTTCGTGAAAAGAATGAAGATCGCGATAAACAATGGATTATGAAAGAACACAAAATTTATTTCACATCATGGCTGAGGGATCTAAACCTTTCGATTGGAGAAACCGACGAAGAGATGATGATAAATAAATTGTCTTACGGTCCATTGAGCATGGTTAAAACATGGCAAGCGTATGACATCAATGGTTTCACATTCTATACCAAAGCAAACGATCAAAAGAGTCAGCGCCAAAATAGTGGTGTAAGAGGAGAAGCAGAAGATAGCCTTGGACAAAAGAATGCTTACTATGGATACATCGAAGAAATATGGGAACTTAACTACGGGAACTCTATAGAAATCCCTGTATTTAAGTGCCAGTGGGTCAGACATTCAGAAGGTGTGGAGGTGGATGATTACGGGATTACGATAGTTGACCTTAATAAGGTGGCTTATAAAGATGACCCTTGGATACTCGCTCAATCCGTGGCACAAGTATTTTACATACTTGATCCTAAAGATGAGAAAAAATACATCGTTGCTCCAGGAAAACAAAGAATTATTGGAGTTGATGAAGTCGAAGACGAAGAAGAATACAATCAGTTTGATGAGGTGCCGTTTTTCGTTGACATATCAAGGATCAATGTGGTTGAAGCAAAACTGTCATTTGGCAGTGTGATTCCTCATCTACGCACCAATGGCGATGGAAAATTAGTGCAAGGCTAGATCATTTATGTTTAGCGTGCGTATCTGTAAAATTAATTATGTCATTTATTGTTAAAACATGTTCAAGATCAAATGAGGATTTAATTAAACATCAATAGAATTTTTTAAAAAATATTTAATTTTTGGGGCCAACAGCAAGGTTCAAACCTCAAACCGCCTGCCGGCAGCGATGTTCGAACCACTGCGCTACCAAGTGTTTCTCGACATTGTAGGCAGCGTATGCTAGATAATCCCTACTACCCATATTAGTAGTGGCGGGCATGCTGACGTCACCAGCCCACCACTGCTAATCCTTTTAGTAGTGGCGGTCGCATGATGTCATCGGCCCACCACCACTAAGTCGAGTGACATACACTGAGGCAGAAAAATACCAACTTTTAAATTTTGATAAGTTATGATGTATTTTTATTGTTAAAAAAGTGCTGGGAATTTAAAAAAGTACAAAACAGAAAAAAAATGTTGATTTAGCGCCAGCAGCAAGGTTCGAACCTCAAACCGCATGGCACCAAAGCACCCCCCGCACCACTGCGCTACAAAGTATTTCTCGGCAATGTGTGTAGTGTATGCTAGATAATCCCTACCTCTACGTGGACTTTTTTGCATTTAAATACCAATTTCTGTTAATGAAAAATACAAATTTTTGCAATTAGAATATTGTTGTTGTATTTTTATTGTACAAAAAGTTTCAAGTTCAAAGGAAGAATCAACTATAGGTTTTGCTTTCAAACCTGAGTCATTTCATCTCTAAACCCTAATTCATCCCCCTAGAATCTCAGGTTTCTTAACGCCCTACATGATTATTTTCTCGAAAAAATTTTATTTTTTATTACAACATATATGGACTGATCACATCATAACAACATGACAAGTCTCATCTTTTTTAGACTTTATTTTATTTTTTGAGGATTAAAAAACTATAAAAATACAAGTTGTCGATCGAGTGTTGTCGAAACCTACATTTTTTATGATGGTTTTAAATTTATTGGATAATAACTAATAACAGAGTCAAAAACATGAATATGATTTTTCTATAAATTTTGGTTAATTATTTCATGTCTTGTAGTTGAAATTGAATTTATTTTTGACTTTGATCATAAAAACACACTTAATGAAATAAAAACAGTAAACTGAGGAATAAAAATACCAATTTTGTAATTAGAATATTGGTGTTGTATTTTTATTGTACAAAAAGTTTCAAGTTCAAAGGAAGAATCAACTATAGGTTTTGCTTTCAAAACCTCAATCATTTCATCTCTAAACCCTAATTCATCCCCGGATAATCTCAGGTTTCTTAATGAAATAAAAAAAAGTAAAGTGAGGCAGAAAAATACCAATTTTTTAAATTTGATAAGTTATGATGTATTTTTATTGTTAAAAAAATCAAGTTCAAACTAGAATTTAAACATCAATAAAAAAAGTGATGAAAATTAGAACAGAAATGAAAAAATTGGATGCCAGCAGCAAGGTTCAAACTTCAAACCACCTGCCGGCAGCAAGGTTCGAACCTCGAACCACATGGCACCAAAGCAACCCCCCTAACCACTGCGCTACAAAGTCTTGCTCGACAAGGTAGGCAGCGTATGCTAGATAATCCCTACTACCCATATTAGTAGTGGCGGTCGGTGACGTCACCGTGTGCCCGCCACTACTATACTGGTAATATATAGTTTTTGCCACCCGCCTAGACTAAACCCTAGTAGTGGCGGTCGGTGACGTCAGCGGCCCGCCACTACTAAGTCTTCGCCCGCCACTACTACAAGAAATAGCAGTGGCGGGCATGCTGACGTCAGCGTGCCCGCCACTAATATACTGGTAATATATATTATTTGGCTCCCGCCCAGACTAAACCCTAGTTCATTTGCAAATCAAACTCCCACCATCCCCCTCGGAGACGGCCACCACCACCGGAGACCGCAGCCGCCCTCGGAGACCGCAGCCACCCTCGGAGACCGCAATCGCCCTCGGAGACCATTGCTGCCACCGTTTCCCGGCGCCGTCACCAGAGCCGGCCCGTTGCCACCGTCGGAGCCCGCCACTGCCCCCAGGAGCCCTTCACCGTGCGCCGTCCCCGTCGCCGCACCGGAGACCACCACCGCCACCTGAGACCGCCGTCGCCACCGGAGACCGTCGCTGTCACCGTTTCCCGGCGTCGTCATTGGAGCCGGCCCATCGCCACCGTCGGAGCCCACCACCGCCCCCAGAGCACTTCACCGTGCGCCATCCCCATCGCCGCCACCGGTCACTACAGGTTGGTTTTGCCCGCCGCTACAGTATCGCTTTGTAGTAGTGTCATTCACCACCTGAAATATTGGTTCCCCCTCCTTTCTGAAATTAGCTGGTATATATTGATATATTTTTCGAGTTGATGAGGTTTCTCTTTCTTCCATTTTTGTGAACCTTTGCTCCAATGTTGCTTTTGTCTTTGACTTTTCTATTTTACCCATGGGCTCAATGTAAAATTTAGCATCAACATAGAAAGATTCGGCTACTGTAAATGGCCTTTTATCAGTAAAAATTGTTGTTGTTTCTCCTTCATCATCTTTGTATTTTATGCATTGATGAAGTGTAGATGGCACCACTCGATTTTCATGAAGCCATGGACGACCAAGTAAGGCATTGTATGAAGTAGCAGCATCAATCACATGGAAAGTCACATAAGTAGACAATGCTTCCATTTTACACCCCAAAGCTCTAGTGCCCATAGCATCTTGGCCTGACTGGTTGAAGCCATGAATAATTACATTTGATCGATTGTGATCTTTCTTAGAATATCCAATCCTTTTCATAGTATGTAAAGGCAATAAATTTATAGCATATCCCCCATCTATCATAATTCTATTTACGGACAAATCATCAATTTCACCATACATAAGGAGAGGACGATTATGCTTCTTATCTCCTAATAGTAGGTCTCAATATGTGATTGTCATGTTTAGAACCTCAGCTAATTTTTCTTTGGTGTGAGACACTTCTACCCTATAATCCACGGGAAATGAAATTGCCGTAATAAAAGCCTTTTGAGATCAGAAGATAGACACAAAGCATCATAAACTGAAAGCATGGCTGGTATTTTCTTCAAATGAGCAATTACATCATACTCAACTAACACATTAGAGGTGGGGTCAGTTGTTTCATCTGAAGCTACATCATTGCTTCTAGGATTTTTAGGAGGGGGGCGAATGTCAGCCAACTGATGGCCTGATCTAAGTTGAACCTAGTCTACTTCTAGGTGTTCTTCCTCTGGGAAGTACAATGGTTCATCATCTTCTTCGAAGACTCCGACTATAAAAGCATTCAAGTCTTCATGTGAGCCATCCTCACGTCTTTCCAATTTTTTAGAACTTGTTGCCACGAAGTGAGGGACTTCACCATTGATAGTTAGTCTTTCGAGCACGCTTCGCCTTTTTCGGGGCTATCCACACTCTTCTGATTTTCCACAATTTTATGAGTTGGACTTGTTGTCATGCGTCCCTCTGAAGTGTGTCGTTGATCATCGAGATATGGTGCGTCGCTTGAGACAACCATGGCAGCAAACTCAGACTTTGGCATCATCATTTGTTGATCATAATTTGGAATCATATTGGAATATGCACAACTCACCAAATCATTTTGAATGGTAGCGATGTTAGATGCCAATTTATTTCCTTTCTTGAAACTCTTCAAAAGGTCTGTATTGATTGTTCCCTCATCTATCAATTTCTAGATGATATTTTTTACCACAAAACAAACTTTTAGTGTATGACTCAAGACGCGGTGGTAATGGCAGAAATTTGGTTCATTGAACTTAGAGGCTTCTTCTTGTCTTTTTGACCTTGGAAGCTCTATATGGTCCAACTCTTGCAAACCAGCAAAAAGATCTGGCACCTCTTCTACGAGGAAGGAGTATTCTTTACTCTAGCACTCACTAAGAGTTGGCCTTCTGAAAGATTGAGTTCCTTTTAGTTCTTTGTTCCTCGGAGCTACTCTATCTATTTGCAACGATGGGATCACCGTTGTTGCTTCCATAGCCTGAACATGTTATGGCTTTAATGGAACTTTATCTCTTGGAACATTCTTATCTATTGGCTTTACAACTATCTTTGAACGACGAGCTACATAATGAGCATAATTTTCAATGCCAGTTGCCTTGGACGCCAACTCTTCAAAAGTTATGGGACATAGACCTTGCAAATAAACGGCCATATCAGGTCATAGGTTATTAATACACATCTGTACGACCTCATGTTCTATAATGGGATGAGGACAATGCAGACTAAGGTTCCTCCATCTATTTATGAAGTCAACAACCTTTTCATTTGGCCCCTACTCTGTTTGTGTCAGTTCTATGATGCCAACAGTTCTTTGTGTACTAAAAAAATGCTCGAGAAAAGCATCTTGAATATGTTCCCAAGTTTTCATAGAGCTTGGTGGCTATACCAAGTGAAGGCAGGCCCAATAGTGTTTGTACAAACTGTCGTAGGAGGAGAGCTCCATTGTGAGTTGTATCATGGCAAGCTGCTAGAAAATGAGCTATATGCTCATGCGGTGACCTAGTTCCATTAAAGTTACTAAAATGTGGCTGCCGATAGTTGCTCGAATAAGGCACCATATCAACATCCGAAGGGTATGATTTAACATACCCCGGACGAATAGAGTAGTATGATTACATATATTGTGCCTTAACCCCTTCAGTAATCATTCGTTGAATAGCTTCCAAGCTAACATTGGGCATCACTTGGTGGTCTTCCTTACTGGTAGAGGCTTGTCCCTTATTTTTTAGCCCCGCACCATTTGCTACTTTGTGCTGAAGAGCAGCCAACTCATCATCTTTTTGTTGCAATGATGCTGTGAGCTGAGCTAGTTGTTCTTCTACCGACATGGTCTCATTCGTTGCTAGACCTTGCTCAACACGTGGTTGTTGAGGTCTAAGAGAATTTGGCTCGATAGACTCTATAGCATCCAGTGCATTATTTTCAGGATAAGTTGCATCATCATACAAGGGATTATGAGACTCTGAATAACTTGAGTCGTGAGAATTTGTAAGACTCTGAGTTATAGGACGATGACATATTACACCATTTTTTCTAGCTTTCTTTCTTTTGAAATGCACCGAGGTAGAGGATGCTTCACTTGTGCTATTTCTCTGACATCAGCTGTCATTGATGAAAACACCTCAACTGATTTATTCAAAACCTCTTTTCTAGTCGGCCATGGAGATAATGTTGTTGTTGTCTTCTTCGATGTGCTTGGCACCCTCTTCTTTATTGTCACCCTCTGGTCATGACTAGGCAATAGAGAAGCTGGTCCCTGAATTGCACTACATGCTGATTTTGTTCGCACGGACAATTCTCTTCACTTGTAATATGCTCACTTGGCACGAATATTTGCAGCTTGCTTGATGTAGACTTGCCACCAAGGGTCTTGCTCTATGATTTCTTGGTATTCTGGCCAGTTGGCCAATGCCTCAGCTCGTCTCATGATGGCGCCACCCACACTATTTTCAGATGTGGAAGCACCTGGCAGCAATTCTCTCAACGTTTGGTAGATAATTCTTTCTAGGAATGCATTTGAAGCATCAATCCTTCCTCCTTGAATTCTTGGGCGATTCCCCCTTGTTCTATTGTATATGGTATAGCCCACCTTCTTGCGTTGGTGAGTTGTCCCCCTAGTTTCAATCACCATAGGGAAATTAATCCTAGCTTGGTGAGTGTTGCACCGTCGTCGATGGTGTTGAGACGACGAGAATAACCCTTTGAAGGAAGAACATTGTTGTTGGCGTAAAAGATTACACTAACAGGTTCTAAAGATTAAGAACTAACAAACGAGGAGTTTGTGCAGCGGACTATTTCAAGCCTCCGAATAGGATAATAGCTCGAAGTAGTTCAAAGTTATGTATTGGATAGCTGAGTATTTGATGATCATTACAGGGTGAGAATGGGGGGTATTTATAGGTAAACATCTTAAGGAAAAGACCTTTTTGCCCCTCAGTTACAACCGACATAGTGGAAACTATTTTGGTACCCCTAATAGGGTTAAAATGGTAAAAGACTAATCTGATTAGAAAGAAGATAAGTCTTCTATCCTTGCTGGCAGATAAGCTCTCTGAAGATTGAACCTTCGAAGTTATACTCCGAACAGAAGTCTGGACGGATTCTCTGAGATTGATCATATGTGAGGCCGGAGTTAAGTCTTGAACTTCGGTCTAGTAAATTTTCTTTGTCTTATAACTATAGAGACCCTAGGGATAAAGTATTTTCCCCCAACAGTAGCCCCTCGAATACGCTTCTCCGTGTGATCTACAAAATTAGGAAAGCAGTATACGCAAGAAACATATTCATGCTTAGGGGCTTAATGAAATATACCAACCTTGGAAGTATTCAAAAATTTACAAACTTCGAATTGACTTCCATGTGAACGTATCATTAAAGCGACTTCGAAGATAGGCTTTGCAAAGTTGAGATGACCGTTATACACAGAAATAGTCGTTACCCCTTTTTGCGGAAAGAGTTATAGCACCGCTTCGTTTCTGGAGATGAGTTCTCACGAAGAGTCGCGATATATCATAACAGTACGGAAGACGGAAAGGCGTTTATGAACGGTAAAATGCCTATGAACATAGGCTATAAATAGAGGGGTAAAAGTGCGGGTGAGATACTTTACCAACTGGTCACGTATTCTCCCCTTTTTGCTTCCCAAGCTCGAATCTTGAAACTCCAACCTTTCTCATGGCGAAAACTAGCCACAAGGCTCTTGTCCCTGCTTCAACCCTGGCCAAGCATTAGGCGATGGTGGCAGCGGCTGCTGCGGCGCCTTCGAGTGATCCTCATCTGGCAGGTCCCCATGACCTTCTTCCAGCATCAGCCAAATACTCCGATCAGTCATACACCCTGGGGCCATCGACCTACATGAAGAAATCTATTGCTGCGGTGATCGTGGGGAAGACGAGCCCGGGGATCAAAATCCGCCAACCCAGCTCAGAAGCAATCCCCTCGCCTCAGACTGGAGAAGTGATCGTTTTCGAAGCTTTCTTCGAGGCGGAGTTGGGACTTCCTGCAGTGGACTTCCTCTCCAAGGTACTAGAGCTCTTCCATGTTACTCTTCCTCAGTTGTCGCCCAATGCCATAGCGCGCCTGGCCATCTTCGAGTGGGCGATACGAGCCAAAGGTTGCGAAGGGAGAGCGGAGATCTTCGCAGCACTCCACAAGGCTTCCTGCCAACCAAAAACATACCAAGGCACCGGAGGAGAGAAGATGGTGATTGCCTTCGGCAACATCAACTTCAGGCTTCAAGACGAGTACCAGACCCAGTTTCCAGTGAAAGCCATCAACGCCAGATGGTACACGGACTGGGTCCTCACTGGTTTTATGCCGAAGTAGGAGCGGACAACGCTTTGGCTAGACCTCTCGAAGACATTTTTTACCGGAGAGAAGTAGAGGTTCATCCGTACCCAGGCCAGCTCAAAGCTCGCCTCAACCTGTTACAAACAATAAGTCGCCACATGAGCATGCGGGACTTAGCAGAGGAGTTCATCAGGCTCTGAATTCCGCCTCTGATGGCCAATCGACCTATTAACTTTGAAGAGAATCTAGACGGTGGACTCCGAGAGATCTCTTCAAGTGCTGTAGGTAACCTCGGGGACTCTGCAAAATGTTTATATGCAATAATTTCATAAAAATGATTTAACTGAGATAAAATCTTATCTTTCAGCTCCACGCGCCACCTTGACTTTGGAGCAAGTTATACGGGCTTCGAAGAAGAACCTCGGAGCTCCTATGCTCGCAGAGAAGGAACGGAGGGTGGAGCTGGTGGGCAGCTGGGAGCGGTTCAACCGAGTATGGAGCGTACTCGGAGTTGAAGCTCCTTCTCTTTTGGACTGGAGCACGTCCGAGCCCAGTCCCAAGAAGAGGAAAGCTGAAGTGGGGACCTCGGCGCCGACCAAGACACCTGTGAAGAAGGTGGCCCGAAAGCCGAAGTTCGTGGCTCCTTCCAAATCACCTACTTCATCTTCGGAATCATGTGAAGATGAAGGACAAGTAAAAATACGGAGGGAGTTCGAAGCTCTCATTACCGAGGGTGAAGGGGTACAAACGGAGGTTGAAGTCTCCATTGAGGCCGACGCGGTGACTGTGCCTGTTGCAAAGGACTACTTCGAGCAGGCAGAGACACAAAATGTCCTGTCTGGCCAAGAAGCCCCAGCTGCGGGAGAAGGCGGAGTCGGGACGACAAATGATCAAGTCTCGGCTCCGGACGAAGTAATAGCTGCGGTTGTTGGAGATGTTTTAGCAGCTAATCCTTCGGTTTCTAGCTCTGAGTTTGAAGAAGACTTCGAAGAGGCGTTCGAGCCTCCGAGCAGTCTCGTGCTCATCCAACAGCAGAACGTCGAAGTTAAACCTCAGTAGAGTACCTTTCCTTTCTTTTCGTGCTCTACAGAATTTATGCAATATATAATACCTTTGGCCTTTATAGGATCAACCCCAATGGAGATGACCCCTCCATGAAGACTGCGCACGAGGCTTCAAAATCTCCAAAGCCAATTCCGGAGGTAGTCATGAAAATGGGGCCTGGAAAAGGTAAAGGAAAGGGGGAACCTTCTACCGACAGAGGCGAATCTACGGAAGGGGGCCAATCCACAGAAGTATCTGAGGACGCAGTGCTGTGCTCCGGCCTTCTTGGAGTGAAGATGATCATAGAGCCTTGTCAAGGCTCCCCCTCCTAGCTCCTTTTATGGAGCGAAGGACTAGACTTCAGACTTTGCTAGAGCCTATGGCCCGGGCTAGTCACGAGGTTGGGGAGACCGACTTTGTAGCTATTCCCGGGGAAGCTGAGGGGTCGGAGTTGGATGCGGCCTTGGAGTGGGCATCTTATCAGGTACTAAGTATCTGCAACAACAGAGTTAGTTTAAACATGTAAATAGTTTTCTTAAATTGCTCTGTTCTTCCTTCGCAGCAAATAGTCTTTGCTCGAGTTGCGGCCGTATTAAATGAGCGAGAGTGTAACCGACTCAAGGAGAAGATAACGGCTCTTCAGGGGAGTCTTATCAGCTCCGATGTTCGGACCTCAGGCTTGGATGAAATGGTGGCCGCAGAAAGGAAAGCCAGACTTGGCTTGGGGGCTGCCAATCGGAAGCTCGAAGCTATAAAGATCGTGCTTCGGGCCGAAGTGGAAAAACTACAGAGGGAGCAAGCAACTGCAGGGATTGATCTAGTTAAGCTCTGAGAGGAGCAGCTGAAGTTGTCGGAGGAGGCCAATAGTTTACTTGGACAAAAGAATTCTTTGGTTACGGAGGTAGCTAGGCTCTCATCTTTGATAGACGAGCTATCTTCATCGAAGAATGCTTTGTCCGAAGACAAGGCGAAGTGTGAGAAGGTAGCCTTAGAAACCATGGATAACCTTCGGGGTGTCCTGGAGTACTTCAACACTTCTTGGACTTTACCTTCAACTGGTAACATCCCTCTGCTGCGAAGACTGAAAATGATCCATGCAGCAGCGAAGACTGTGATTACAACGGGTATTAGGTATGGAGAGATCTCCAGCCTAGTAGCTGCTCTCGGATTGCTTCGCTACTACGAGGATTTAGGGCTATCAATAGCATTAGAACCAGAGGTGATGTAACACCCCAAATTTTCAAAACAATAAAAATATTATTAAATTCAATTTCTTGGAATTATTATTTCAGAAAATACTTTTAATACTCCTTTATACCCTTTTGAACTACAACATATAGTAGATGGCCAAATTAAGAGGTGAAACTTTTTGTATATGCTCCTAAGACCAAAATATAATTTTGGGAATTTTTATAAATTTTTACCAAGCATGGAGGTAGCCCTATTATTTTAAATCAATTTCTGCAATTATTCTAAATCAGAAAAATAGTTTCAAACAGTATTGGGCCCTCTCCCTCCATTCTCCCTCTCCCGGCCGGCCCAGCCCACTCCACCCGCGCGCTCAGACTGACAACCGGACCCCACCTGTCGGCGCCGAACCCTTCCCCTCGCGCGCGCACCCGACATCGCGGCCCCACCCGTCAGCCTTCCCGTTCGCTCGCTCGCGCCCGCTGGCCAGTGGCCCCCGCCTGTCAGACCCGTCGTCTACCTCCCGCCTCCGCCCCGAAATCCCGCCGGCCGACGACCCCCGCCTCGGATCCACCTCGCTGGCCCCTCCCGCATTAAATTGGCGCCATTAAACAGCCCCCCGCGCTCGGCCGACCGTTTCCCCGCTTAAATCCTCGCGATTACGCCCCAGGGATCACGCTGCGCGTGCATGGCCGAGCCATCGCCGGCGAGTAAAACCTCCCCCTCGGCTTTCCTTGCATGCGACCCTCACCGACGCCACTATTTATACCTCTGGCCTCCACCGCGTTCGACCCCCACGCTCAATCGCCCCGAGAACGAACAGAGCACCCACGATTCGCCTTTTTGCGCACTCCCTCTATTTCTCCTCCGGCCACCTCTCGCCGTCGCCTCGGACCACCTCCGCCCGTGCCTCCGCCACCAACGTGACCGCAAGAACGACCCCGACCTCGGCCACCCCTCCGCCGACGTCGAACCCCGCCGGAACACCATCGCCGACGAGGAGCCCGAACCACTCCGCCGTCTACCCTCATTGCCGGCCACGCCCCGTCGTCCCCGGACCACCGCCAAGGTACCATCGTGACCGCCGTAGCGTCCCCCTTCCATTTCTAGGCTTAGCTAGGACCGCCGTCGCTCGCCGTGGCCGCTGGCCCGCTCGCCGTCGCCGGAGAAGACGACCGGCACGGGTCGAGTACCCGTGCCGTGTCGGATCTGATCCCGACCGTGCGATCGCGATCGGACGACGCGCGTGAGCCCACGTACGCGATCTAATCCGCACCGTCGGATCTGGTCAAAGCGTTACGTTTTGATCTCACGCGTTCGTTTTCATTTAAAACCGGCGTGCGATCTCGTGCGTCCACGTGGTACCTCTTCGCACGTCTTAATCCTGGCCGTCCATTATAACTTAAGCGCCCCGCCTCACCCTCGCGCGTCGGATCTGGATCAGACGGTCCAGATCGACCCGGCGCACGCGCACAGTGCGCGGGTTCACCGTGGGCCTGGCTCACCGTGGACCCGAGGACTTTAAAAATTGAAAATGAATTTCAAAAATACTTTTAAACTTGTAAAATTCATATCTAATGCATTTGAACTCTAAAACTTACCATTCCAATTTCAGAAAATTCATAAAATTATTCTCTACATGTTTATGCAATAAAAACAGTAGGTTTACTTTGACATTTTCATGTTTATTCAAATAAATATTTAAATGCCTTTAAAATTAAAATATGAATTCAAATGTTTGAACTTCAGAAAAATTCATATTTATTCCTTTCTATTCATATACTGCAAAACACTAAATTACCATGAACTTTTCATTTCAAAACTTATTAGGGAACTTAATATGGGACTATTCACATTTAAACATTTGTTTTCTAAAAAGGACAACCCTTCATTTTAATCCCTTTAAAATTATTTATGAAATAACTCTCAGAACCTTAACAATGGAAATTATTTTACTTTTAATCAAGCCAACAGTAACTTATGTGCTATTAATGTAATGTTATATTGTTTGATTGAATGTGCTCTTTTTATTTTGCTTTATTATATTAAAAAGACTACGACGTCGCCGAGGAGCCGGAGTACTTCCCGGAAGTTCCTCCCTCCCCATTCGCTGAACAAGGCAAGTCACCAAACCATTCTTTTGAGCATATTGAACCCATGTCTGAATTGACTATCGCTAAAACACATAGGTTATGTATATGCATTAGTCAAATGAACCCTTACATTATATTTATTTAGGATCCCCTGACCTTGATGTGCAACCCAAGCCATGCTATCTCGCCTAACCTCCTTGTCACCATATGAACTATGATATTAGCTAGTGTCCAATGTATTGACACGGCCGCTATAGGATAAAAATGAGTCGTAGTGAAATGGTTCTATTATATGATCCCGTTACTTCTTATCTTTGGAAATTCTGTTGGTGATGAGTCATGGTTGTGAGTGTATGCATGGTGGGTTCCGGGTGCAAGCTAGGGCATTGGTCAGTCGCACCCGGGGCACTATAAGGACCGGTCTGAGGGATCCGTTGCAATACACTTACGTACTAACCACAAGTCTAGTGGGTAAGTCCTAACTAAGGTATGGGTTGTTCCAAACCGAGGCCACCACTTGGAGATGGGTCAAGTTGCACCTGCGGGTGACTTGTACCAATGTGGTGCAAAAGGGGGTGCGACGTTAGCCGGGATGCGGCCCGGCGCGCCGGCGAAACCTAGAGCGGGTGGTTATCGCTTGGAACATCTCATATTGAGGTTTTGGCACGAGTTCCCGTGAAATGGGTCATCTCGTTGAGATGAGTGCGTGCCTTGTGGGTACAGTAGTACATCTCTTATCAGAGTCTTAAATCTTTTCGAAAAGCCGAGCCCACGGTCAAGGGCGGGTTGCGTGACATCCCCCAGTTAGTTTACTTTGAATATGTATGTGCATGATGGATTGACATGTAAGGACTGTTGTGCGAGGAGGTAAAACGTACTCCTCGAGTTAGTTGATGTTGATGATGCTCATATTTACTTTCCGCATGATTAAAATATGATTACACTAAATGCCATAACTGCAATTGCTTTATTCCGCATTGTTAGCCTTTATCCTTCCTTGTTTATTATCCTGCATTATTATTTGCATTTGCGGTGGCTTGTTGAGTACTTTTTGTACTCATACCCGTTGGACCCCACAGAGGATGCATATCTTGAAGACGGTCTGGAGTAGCAACCCAGTCAAGAAGAAAAATCCTGGAGAAGAAGTTCGTCATGCCGTTTTCTAATTATTTTACTCTACTGTTTTATTAAAAACCATGATGTAATAAATATGGTCTGCGTACCATGAACAATGTCGTATGTACGGTTGTCGCATGATGAACCTCTTGTATTATTGTTTTTCTTATGAAATTCAATAATGTCTCGATTTGTTAAATCGGGGCGCTACAAGATGGTATCAGAGCCGACTCGACTGTAGGAAGCCAAACAGACCCGCCCAGCCATTAGCCACAGGAAATTATTTTTCGAAAATCTACTTCATAAACTTTGTTCCTCTCCTCACTTTTATTCAACTTGCTATTTTGTAGATGCCTGTCTACCAAGTCCACAGCTACTGCCGCCACTACGAGGGCTTCGTCCGGGAGCTCCGTATGATGCTCACCTTCCTCGGGTTCCTCTTCGAGCCCGAATTTCAAGGAGTGTACCCCGACGAGTTCGCCGGGCCTTGCGACGTCTCCCTCACCGTCCACGGCTCCGGAGAACACCTGCCGCCCTACACCACCGCACTTGGAGGCCCGACTTTCGACGTCGCGTGCCAACGAGTCGCCCTCCAGGCCCTCATGGAGTTGAGGATGATCTACGACGATCGTCTTCAGAACTCGTCTTTCCGGCTTGTGCCGAAGCGTACTCCCGGAGCCCACCGTAGCATCTACCTCGGAGTTCACTCCGTGCGTGATCCGGTCATGGCCCGGCAGTCGCGTCTTCTACAGGCCATGGACGATCTCCACACCGAGGCGGTGCTCGACGCCGACGAGCACCATGAGGCGGTTGAGTTCCTTCGTGAAGAGACGAAGAACTTGATCCAACAGAATGGCGAGTTGCAGCGCAAGATCATGCAGCTGCAGAAGGATATTGCGGAGATGGTTCCTCTTCTTCCAAGGAAGAAGAAACCCATCCGTGAGCCCCTCCCTCGCCCCAAGAGGATCCCGCCACGACCCTCCCCCGCCAGGCCCTCCACCAGCGCCCCTACACCACGCCCCGGCCTCGTCTCCGACTCCATCATCGAGAATTTTCTCGAACCCACCATCCCTCTGGAGCCGCGCACTCGTGGTTCCGAGAGCACGGAGACCACCTCCGGTGGCGAGTAGGCGTTAGGAGTCGCTATTTTTAATAAAAGCAAAATTTTGTATGTGGTGCTGCCCACGACGAGTGTGTCATGGGTAGAATAAAAACTTGATTGTAATGAACAATTTCTACCACTCTATATATTTATGTGCTCGAATCTTATATGATATTTATGGTTGTGTTATTGCTTCGTCATCTTTTGCTTTATCGCTTTGTATATTCAGAAGATGGCCGATCACCAGAACACCGGTTCCAACAACGGAGCAGGAGGAAGCCGTGATGCGCCCGAGGGTGTTGTACCCAACTGGGGTGCAACGGGCCCACGTTAGTCTGGGTCGCCTTCCGCCAACCACCCCACCTTGGTGGAGATGATGGCGAATCAGAACCACCTGATCACCGCCCTCCTCACCCAAATGCAGAACCAACAGGCTCAGTTGGACCGTCTGCAGAACGGGGAGACCGCCCCTCGTGCACCAGCACCCGCGCCCGCTCCGCAACTCTCCGAGTTTTTGCGCGTGCGTCCGCCCATCTTCTCGAGCACCACCAACCCGATGGAGGCCGGAGATTGGCTTCGCACCATCGGAAAGAAGCTCGACCTCCTCCCCTGCACCGACCGGGAGCGAGTGGCCTTCGCCACTCACTAGCTCCAGGGTCCCGCCGCTGAATGGTGGGACAACTATCGCGCGTCCCAGCCAGAGGGCCACATGGTGACTTGGGCGGAGTTCACCATCGCCTTTCGTGCCGCTCACGTCCCCGCCGGTGTCATCGCGGTCAAACAGCAGGAATTCCGCGACCTGCAGCAGGGCAACAGGACTGTCATGGAGTACCTCCATGAGTTCAACCGCCTTGCCCGCTACGCACCGGAGGAAGTGCGCACCGACGCCCTCCGCCAAGCCAAGTTCCTCAGGGGACTTAAGGATGAGCTGTCCATCCAGCTCGTCGCCGCCGACTTCGCCGACTTCCAACGACTGGTCAACAAAGCGCTCATTCAAGAGACTGAGCAGAACAAGCTGGACCTCAAGAAGAGGAAAATGATCGCCTTCAAGCATCAGCAGGCGAACTATCAGAGGCCCCGCTTCGTCCCTCCGCCACCAGCGCCTGCCTACCATCCTCGGCCCGCCTACAGGCCACCTCACGCCGCCGGTGGATCCAACGCCGGGCATCCTCGCCTCGCTCCACCAGCTCCGGCCGCTCAGCCGACACCAGCCGCCAAGACCCCGATCTTGAAGGATCGCCAAGGGAGGCCGGTCGTCTGCTTCAACTGCCGCAAGGAAGGGCACTATGCACACCAGTGTCCTCACCCCAAGCCAGCTCAGGGCGCGGCACCCAACCAGGCAGTCCGTGCCCGCGTCAACCACATCAGCGCGGAGGAAGCTCAGGAGGCTCCTGAAGTCGTGCTCGGTACGTTTACTGTGAATTCCGTACCGGCCGTCATATTATTTGACTCTGGAGCAACCCACACCTTCATCGCGGAAAATTTTGTGAAAATAAACGGACTGGACGTGCTCCCTCTACCCATTCCCATGGTGATTGCCACCCCCGGCAATAGGACCTCATCCCGCTTATACAGCCCTAAGGTTCAAATTGACATCCAGGGAGTACTGTTTCGGGTCGAGCCTGTCCTCATCCAGTGCACCGGACTCGACCTTATACTAGGGATGGATTGGTTGATGAAGCACAAGGGAGTGATCGACTGTGCCAACAAGTCCGTCACGGTGACCAACCCTGAAGGCGCAACCGTCGCTTTTCGGATGACCAGTCGCAAACCACTCGGAGCATCCCTTCGCTCGATAGCTCTTGAAGAGGTGCCTATAGTCAAGGAGTTTGCGGATGTCTTCCCTGAAGATCTACCCGGAATGCCTCCCAAGCGGGACATCGAATTCAGAATCGAACTTGTCCCCGGAACCACTCCAATCTCCAAGCGCCCGTACCGAATGGCCGCCAATGAACTAGCCGAAGTCAAGAGCAACATCGAAGACCTTGAGCAGGAAGGTTACATCCGACCGAGTACCTCACCCTGGGGTGCACCGGTCATATTTGCCATGAAGAAGGACAAGACCAAGAGGATGTGCGTGGACTATAGAGCCTTGAACGACGTAACCATCAAGAACAAATACCCATTGCCTCGGATCGACGACCTGTTCGATCAGCTGAAAGGATCCTCGGTGTTTTCCAAGATTGACCTCAGGTCAGGTTATCACCAGTTAAGGATCAGGGAGGAAGATATACCCAAGACTGCCTTCACCTCCCGCTATGGACTCTACGAGTACACTGTGATGTCGTTCGGACTCACGAATGCCCCGGCCTTCTTCATGAACATGATGAACAATGTATTCATGGAGTTCTTGGACAAGTTCATCGTGGTATTCATCGACGATATCCTCGTTTACTCCAAGACCAAGGAAGAACACGAGACTCACCTCCGTCTGACCCTCGGAAAGCTAAGGGAGCAGCAAATGTACGCCAAATACAGCAAATGCGAATTTTGGTCGTCTGAGGTGAAGTTCCTCGGCCATGTCATATCTGCCGGAGGAATAGCAGTAGACCCAACCACCGTTGAAGCGGTAAACAACTGGCTACAGCCAACGACCGTGACCGAGATCCGGAGTTTTCTCGGATTGGCCGGATACTACCGCCGATTCATCGAGAATTTTTCCAAGATCGCCAAGCCTATGACCAGACTTCTGCAGAAAGAGGTGAAGTTTGATTGGACCCCCGACTGCGAAGAAAGCTTCCAGACTCTCAAGAAGAAGCTTGTGTCAGCTCCCATTCTGACTCTGCCGGACATCCGGAAAGACTTCCACGTCTACTGTGATGCCTCTCATCAAGGATTGGGATGTGTCTTAATGCAAGAAGGGAAAGTGATATCCTATGCCTCCCGGCAACTGAGACCGCACGAGCTGAACTACCCAACCCATGACCTGGAACTAGCAGCCGTGGTTCATGCCTTGAAGATATGGAGACATTACCTTGTGGGGAATCAGTGTGAGGTCTTCACCGACCACAAGAGCCTCAAGTACATATTCACTCAACCAGATCTGAATCTCAGGCAAAGGAGATGGTTGGAACTGATCAAGGATTACGACTTGGGCATCCATTATCATCCGGGCAAAGCGAACGTGGTGGCAGACGCCCTTAGTCGAAAAGGGTACTGCAATGCCATCATGATTCAAGACCAAGCTCCTTTACTTTATAAGGAGATGGAAAGGCTAAACCTAGGGATCACCACTCGAGCGTACCTCGCTGCCTTGGAATCTCGGCCTGTCTTAATAGACCAGATCCGAGAAAAGCAGAAGGAAGATCCGGACATCCTGGAGATCCAGCAAAACATGAGGAAGGGTAAAGCCCCCGGATTCTCCGAGGATGAACATGGTACCATCTGGTTCGGAAACCGAGTATGCGTACCCAACATACCTGAGTTGAAGACTCTCATCCTTCAAGAAGCTCACGATACTCTTTACTCCATTCATCCCGGGAGTACAAAGATGTACCAAGACCTGAAGGAAAAATATTGGTGGGTCAGCATGAAGAGAGAAATAGCTGAGTATGTGGCCAAGTGCGACACATGTCGGCGAGTCAAGGCAGAGCATCAGAGACCTGCCGGACTGCTTCAACCCCTCAAAGTCCCTGAATGGAAGTGGGAAGAAATAGGAATGGACTTCATCACGGGACTGCCCAGGACCCAAGCTGGTCATGATTCTATCTGGGTGATCGTTGATCGACTCACCAAGGTAGCCCACTTCGTTCCGGTCAAGACAACTTACACCGTCGCCAAGTTGGCTGAGTTGTATATGACCCGGATCGTGTGCCTCCACGGAGTTCCCAAGAAGATTGTATCTGACCGCGGGAGTCAGTTTACCTCCAAGTTTTGGAAGAACCTTCAAGAGGAACTCGGCACCCGGCTGAACTTTACCACCGCCTATCATCCACAGACCGACGGTCAAACCGAAAGGGTCAACCAGATATTGGAGGATATGCTTAGAGCTTGTGCTCTAGACTTTGGCGGAATGTGGGACAAGAACTTACCATATGCAGAGTTCTCCTACAACAACAGCTATCAAGCCAGCCTGCAAATGTCCCCGTTCGAAGCACTCTATGGATGTAAGTGCAGAACGCCGTTGCTCTGGGACCAGACCGGAGAGTCACAACTGTTTGGGACTGATTTATTAAGAGAAGCTGAAGAGAAGGTTAAGATCATAAGAGACCGATTGAAGGCAGCCCAATCCAGGCAAAAGAGCTATGCCGACAACCGTCGAAGAGACCTAGCCTTTGAGGAGGGCGATTATGTCTACCTCCGAGTCACTCCCCTCCGTGGCACTCAAAGGTTCAACATGAAAGGCAAACTAGCACCCCGCTACGTCGGACCTTTCCAGATCCTCCAACGACAGGGAGAAGTGGCATATCAACTCGAACTGCCCCCATCCTTGGCTCCGTGTCTCCCAACTGAAGAAGTGCCTCCGTGTTCCATGTCTCCCAACTGAAGAAGTGCCTCCGTGTACCCACCGAGCAAGCCGACCTTCAGCAGCTCAATGTCCAAGAAGACTTGACCTACATAGAAAGACCCATCAAGATCTTGGAAACCAAGGAGAGAGTAACCAGAAGTCGCGTTGTTCGCTTCTGCAAAGTCCAATGGAACAACCATCCCGCCGAAGAAGCCACTTGGGAAAAGGAAGACGAACTAAAAGCCCAATACCCCGAGTTATTCGAGTAGCGTTCCAATCTCGAGGATGAGATTCTTGTAAGGGGGATAGGTTTGTAACACCCCAAATTTTCAAAACAATAAAAATATTATTAAATTCAATTTCTTGGAATTATTATTTCAGAAAATACTTTTAATACTCCTTTATACCCTTTTGAACTACAACATATAGTAGATGGCCAAATTAAGAGGTGAAACTTTTTGTATATGCTCCTAAGACCAAAATATAATTTTGGGAATTTTTATAAATTTTTACCAAGCATGGAGGTAGCCCTATTATTTTAAATCAATTTCTGCAATTATTCTAAATCAGAAAAATAGTTTCAAACAGTATTGGGCCCTCTCCCTCCATTCTCCCTCTCCCGGCCGGCCCAGCCCACTCCACCCGCGCGCTCAGACTGACAACCGGACCCCACCTGTCGGCGCCGAACCCTTCCCCTCGCGCGCGCACCCGACATCGCGGCCCCACCCGTCAGCCTTCCCGTTCGCTCGCTCGCGCCCGCTGGCCAGTGGCCCCCGCCTGTCAGACCCGTCGTCTACCTCCCGCCTCCGCCCCGAAATCCCGCCGGCCGACGACCCCCGCCTCGGATCCACCTCGCTGGCCCCTCCCGCATTAAATTGGCGCCATTAAACAGCCCCCCGCGCTCGGCCGACCGTTTCCCCGCTTAAATCCTCGCGATTACGCCCCAGGGATCACGCTGCGCGTGCATGGCCGAGCCATCGCCGGCGAGTAAAACCTCCCCCTCGGCTTTCCTTGCATGCGACCCTCACCGACGCCACTATTTATACCTCTGGCCTCCACCGCGTTCGACCCCCACGCTCAATCGCCCCGAGAACGAACAGAGCACCCACGATTCGCCTTTTTGCGCACTCCCTCTATTTCTCCTCCGGCCACCTCTCGCCGTCGCCTCGGACCACCTCCGCCCGTGCCTCCGCCACCAACGTGACCGCAAGAACGACCCCGACCTCGGCCACCCCTCCGCCGACGTCGAACCCCGCCGGAACACCATCGCCGACGAGGAGCCCGAACCACTCCGCCGTCTACCCTCATCGCCGGCCACGCCCCGTCGTCCCCGGACCACCGCCAAGGTACCATCGTGACCGCCGTAGCGTCCCCCTTCCATTTCTAGGCTTAGCTAGGACCGCCGTCGCTCGCCGTGGCCGCTGGCCCGCTCGCCGTCGCCGGAGAAGACGACCGGCACGGGTCGAGTACCCGTGCCGTGTCGGATCTGATCCCGACCGTGCGATCGCGATCGGACGACGCGCATGAGCCCACGTACGCGATCTAATCCGCACCGTCGGATCTGGTCAAAGCGTTACGTTTTGATCTCACGCGTTCGTTTTCATTTAAAACCGGCGTGCGATCTCGTGCGTCCACGTGGTACCTCTTCGCACGTCTTAATCCTGGCCGTCCATTATAACTTAAGCGCCCCGCCTCACCCTCGCGCGTCGGATCTGGATCCGACGGTCCAGATCGACCCGGCGCACGCGCACAGTGCGCGGGTTCACCGTGGGCCTGGCTCACCGTGGACCCGAGGACTTTAAAAATTGAAAATGAATTTCAAAAATACTTTTAAACTTGTAAAATTCATATCTAATGCATTTGAACTCTAAAACTTACCATTCCAATTTCAGAAAATTCATAAAATTAT
Organism: Zizania palustris; assembly: GCA_019279435.1. NCBI lineage: Eukaryota > Viridiplantae > Streptophyta > Magnoliopsida > Poales > Poaceae > Zizania > Zizania palustris. The sequence continues at coordinate 103,950,076 of JAAALK010000079.1, read as the reverse complement.
TCTCTACATGTTTATGCAATAAAAACAGTAGGTTTACTTTGACATTTTCATGTTTATTCAAATAAATATTTAAATGCCTTTAAAATTAAAATATGAATTCAAATGTTTGAACTTCAGAAAAATTCATATTTATTCCTTTCTATTCATATACTGCAAAACACTAAATTACCATGAACTTTTCATTTCAAAACTTATTAGGGAACTTAATATGGGACTATTCACATTTAAACATTTGTTTTATAAAAAGGACAACCCTTCATTTTAATCCCTTTAAAATTATTTATGAAATAACTCTCAGAACCTTAACAATGGAAATTATTTTACTTTTAATCAAGCCAACAGTAACTTATGTGCTATTAATGTAATGTTATATTGTTTGATTGAATGTGCTCTTTTTATTTTGCTTTATTATATTAAAAAGACTACGACGTCGCCGAGGAGCCGGAGTACTTCCCGGAAGTTCCTCCCTCCCCATTCGCTGAACAAGGCAAGTCACCAAACCATTCTTTTGAGCATATTGAACCCATGTCTGAATTGACTATCGCTAAAACACATAGGTTATGTATATGCATTAGTCAAATGAACCCTTACATTATATTTATTTAGGATCCCCTGACCTTGATGTGCAACCCAAGCCATGCTATCTCGCCTAACCTCCTTGTCACCATATGAACTATGATATTAGCTAGTGTCCAATGTATTGACACGGCCGCTATAGGATAAAAATGAGTCGTAGTGAAATGGTTCTATTATATGATCCCGTTACTTCTTATCTTTGGAAATTCTGTTGGTGATGAGTCATGGTTGTGAGTGTATGCATGGTGGGTTCCGGGTGCAAGCTAGGGCATTGGTCAGTCGCACCCGGGGCACTATAAGGACCGGTCTGAGGGATCCGTTGCAATACACTTACGTACTAACCACAAGTCTAGTGGGTAAGTCCTAACTAAGGTATGGGTTGTTCCAAACCGAGGCCACAACTTGGAGATGGGTCAAGTTGCACCTGCGGGTGACTTGTACCAATGTGGCGCAAAAGGGGGTGCGACGTTAGCCGGGATGCGGCCCGGCGCGCCGGCGAAACCTAGAGCGGGTGGTTATCGCTTGGAACATCTCATATTGAGGTTTTGGCACGAGTTCCCGTGAAATGGGTCATCTCGTTGAGATGAGTGCGTGCCTTGTGGGTACAGTAGTACATCTCTGATCAGAGTCTTAAATCTTTTCGAAAAGCCGAGCCCACGGTCAAGGGCGGGTTGCGTGACATCCCCCAGTTAGTTTACTTTGAATATGTATGTGTATGATGGATTGACATGTAAGGACTGTTGTGCGAGGAGGTAAAACGTACTCCTCGAGTTAGTTGATGTTGATGATGCTCATATTTACTTTCCGCATGATTAAAATATGATTACACTAAATGCCATAACTGCAATTGCTTTATTCCGCATTGTTAGCCTTTATCCTTCCTTGTTTATTATCCTGCATTATTATTTGCATTTGCGGTGGCTTGTTGAGTACTTTTTGTACTCATACCCGTTGGACCCCACAGAGGATGCATATCTTGAAGACGGTCTGGAGTAGCAACCCAGTCAAGAAGAAAAATCCTGGAGAAGAAGTTCGTCATGCCGTTTTCTAATTATTTTACTCTACTGTTTTATTAAAAACCATGATGTAATAAATATGGTCTGCGTACCATGAACAATGTCGTATGTACGGTTGTCGCATGATGAACCTCTTGTATTATTGTTTTTCTTATGAAATTCAATAATGTCTCGATTTGTTAAATCGGGGCGCTACAGGTGACTCCTGTCAACTTCGGCAATGACCGGCTCTTAACTCCTTCCGCCGTCGTGGTTGTAGCTTGGGAAGCCTTCCAACCGTCTTGGAGAGCTGAAGGCCGGTCAACGATCAAGACATGGATTGACGAAGGACTTTGCCAAAAGCAAGCGCGGTCGCAACCTTCGAGCAGCCAACCCCCTTCGGACCCGAAGGACAAGTTCTCCTTAGGGTTCCGATTATGTAAAAATTTATGCCTTTATCCTTTATGAATGAAAAGACTTATTTGGAAATGTTTTTAGGCTTTCCAACGTTTTTTGGATGATCTCGAAGTGCTAGAGGTTAATGAATAGCTTCGCTTGTTATGGGCTACCTTCGAAGCTCTAAGACCTCACAAACGCCCTCGATTTTCAATTCCTCAGGGAAGCTCCGGTAAAGTTATGCCCGAAATATGTAAAGATATATTATCTTATATTAAAAAGTAGGAAAAAGAAGTCAGTTTAGAACCTTCATGTTCTGAGGACATTGAATGGTCCAAAGAAGAAAATACCACCGAAGAGCAAGTAGAAAAGATCACTGAACACCTTCGAAGCTGGGAAAGAAGCCCCGAGCAACTTCGGACCTGGGCCGAACTTCAGCAAGAGTAGAAGGACTTTCGAGCTTCTAAAGGAGGGAAGAGGGTTAAATGTAGAGTTATTAAAACTCCTGCCTCCAGAACGAGTCGCCTTCGAAGTCATTCTAGTTTCATCAGTAGCTCTAGGGATCGAAGAGGTCTTCGTTTCCTTCTCGGTATAGATACGGATTTTTCATGATGTAATGTAATCTGTTTGAATGATAAAGATTAAAGTTTCAAAATTGTCTCCCTACTTCCCATCCCCTCTTTGGGTGTAAGCAACTTCGAAATGTTCGAAGGTGGTTACGCGCAACGAAAATAACATTAGTTAGGAGGACAATTTTGGAGGCCCAAAGCCTCTTATCAAATTAGAGATTGACTAAGATCTCAAAAATTTCTTCGACTCTACTAATTAGGAGTCTGAAAACTGGTAACTTAGTACCTTTTTGTTTGAATGTAGTCACTTCGGACTCTTTTTTGGATACCTTACCATCCGATAAAAATGGTCTCTTTCGACTCTTTTACATATGTTTTAAGCTATCATCTCAAAGTCTGTTTTGTTTGGCCTCCTTCGACTCTTTTTGCGGATGCTATCAAACAGGTGGTTTGGAATCTGCATAGTGGTCTCCTTGGACTCTTTTTACGGATGTTTTCAAGCCGGAGCTTGGAATTCGTATCATTTGGTCTCCTTAGACTCTTTTTACGGATGCTTTCAAGCCGGTGGCTTGGAATTCGTTTTTTGTGTCTTTTCCGCCTTGTCGGAAGCTTCGAACCGGTGGTTCGAAGTCCGTAAAATTGGTTCAAATGAATGACACTTCCCTCACAACCAACTCCATTCCTTCAGTGCGTCCCCTAGAAGTAGGGAGTGTTTGAGAGGTAGGCATTATCTGAACCATGGGCTTTATTTATTCAGAAGGTATTTATAGATGATTACAAGGAGCCCCTATGAAAAAAATCGCTTCAGGTGCTCTGCATGCCAGACAAGTTTTAACTCTTCACTTTCTAAATTAGCTAGTTTAAAAGAACCAGGACGTCCTGAACGTAGAATGATGTATGGACCTTCCCACTTGTTTCCTAATTTCCCTGGTGCAATGATGCTTCGCAAAACTAGATGACCTGGTTTAAGTTCATTAAACTTAACCTTCAGGTCATACCAAGCCTTCGTCTGATGCTGATATTTCGACAAATTAGCAACAACACGAATCCTTGTTTCTTCCGTTAAATCTCGTGAAGCTTGTGTTGATAGCAAAAAATGGCATTAATGGCTGAGATTGTCAAAATATCAATTTTGGCGATTTGGGCCAAAAGTACAAATGTCTGGGGCCAGGCCGAAGCCATATAGGGCCGAAGGTCTATTGGGCTATGGGCTCCGAAAGCCTCTAGCTAGCCCACAGCCTTTGGCCAGGAAGCCTTCGGAGGCCCACACCGCCAAAGCTTCGGCCCGAGGAGCTGGCCTCGACGGGCTGGTCGAAGCCCACTTCGGCAGAGATAGTGTTGGATACAATTTCAGCTAAGTTTTTATCTCTATCCAAGCTGAATTATAGCAGATTAGATCAGAAGTTTGGCCCCTATAAATAAAGAGGTGAGGCCAGCTTAGAGAGCCCCCCTGAAACACAAATCAACACAAAGCACTAGCTTTGATCGCATTTACATACCTTTACTTTTCTGTACCTCTTCGTGGGTTTGCCTGGAAGCCCTCCGCCGACCAATTTGGAACAGTAGTAATCCTTGTTACTTCGCTTGTGAAGTATCTGTTAATCTACGTAATAGATTGCTATCGCTTTGTTACTTCGCCTGTGAAGTATCCGCTAATCTGCGTAACAGATTGCTACCTTCGCCACTAGTGCAACACTTAGCAGAATTCGGTCCTCAGGCCAGATTAGTATTTCGTACCTTCTCTGTTGCAGGTTTCCACGTTCGGAGCTACTTCGCCGGAGGTGTCCGGAGCCGAGAGATTGGTTTCGGAGGTCGCCAGAACACCCTTCGTCGACTACACACTTCGCTCGCATTCTTCGTCGCTACAGGCTTCGTCACGCTCGTACCTCGCTCTTGATGAAGTCACGCCCGTGCGTGGCGTTTGAGTCATTGTTTTGTACTTCGCTGTATGAGGGACTTCGTGCTGAACCCCACTGTTCGGAGGTGATCGTCACGTCCGGATCCATTTGGAGTTCGTCTTCGACCGGATGAGTCCGAACGCCGAAGGCCTCCTTCGGCGAGACACTTCGCACTATACTCTGAAGCAGACAGGCTCCGACCGGTTTGCTGATTTTATTCTATTTAATATATTTCTTTCAGCTAATTGGATTATTTTGTGTGATCTGATTTCCTGCCGACTCCACCCCCCTTATCACGACTAAGGGAAGTCGGAACGCGACGTTGGTGCTGCGTCACGCTTAGGCTTGTCCCTAAGTATCCACACACTTTTGGATCGTCGAACTGACCCAAGTGCGGGGCACATTTTCGTGTCAACACACTTTTGGCGACTCCGCTGGGGAGAAGCTACTCCAACATGACGAGTACATCTACATCGACTACTACGTCTACACCGTCGATGGACACAATAGGAGGCGCGGATATCGACAACCGCAACATCTTGACACCTACACTTGAAGATATCCCTGTAGAAGACCGAGCAGAGATCGAGGCAAAGTTAAAGGCACTCCAAGACATGATGCTTGGGGGCTACGTTAAGACACACGCAGGCTTCATCAAGCGTGACATCGTCACCCCCGACCTCGCTCAGGTCCAGGTAACACCTGTGTCGCCTCGTTTATCTTCTTTAGAGATTGAACAAAAAATAGCCGCATCGGTAGATCAGGCCGTTAGCGCTTCGCTAGACAACCGTTTGGATTCGGCGGTCCGCTCCCAAGTAGAGGCAACTCTTAGAAGGTTCGGCTTTACTAAGGTCGTACCCCCATTTCCTATTGCTAGCGCACCTCAAGTAAACCATGCATACGGTAGAACGGACGGTAGCACTGGTATGTCCGTGATGCCTCTCGCCTCAACACTTATGGCCGAGACTAATCACTACACTCACGGTCAAACTAGCACTGCATACCACGCACCACCACCTGCACCGATACATGCGCTGCCCGCAGCACATGCGCAGGCACCCGGGCACGAACACGTCATGCAGGTAGTGTGCAGGGAAGAAGCCCATGGCCGACACGCCGATATCCCATCGTGTGTCGTGCCCCCGCATGAAAGGCACGCGCAGGCGACATGCCAAGATGACATAGAGGAGCGGGTGCGTGCACTATTTAGAGAGTGTGCCGGCTTCGTGCCTAAGGGACGGGTTAGGGTTAACCCTAAGCCATACCCCGACCATCTCGATACAGTACCCTACCCCCACGGCTATAGGATCCCTGAATTCACTAAGTTCGACGACGAGGGTAGCAAAACCACACTAGAGCATGTTAGTCAATTTTTGGCACAGTGCGGAGAAGTTAGCGGGATAGATGCCCTAAAGGTTAGACTATTTTCTCTCTCGCTATCCGGCACCGCTTTCACTTGGTTTTCGGTGCTCCCGCCGAACTCCGTTCAGACGTGGGTTGATTTAGAACAGAAATTCCATGATTACTTTTACACGGGCGAAACAGAACTTAGGCTTTCACACTTAACATCGGTTAAGCTTAAATCTAATGAGAACGCCTCTGAATATATCTAGCGTTTTAGGGATACTAGAAACCAATGTTTTAGCCTTAATATTTTAGAAAGGGACTTGGCAGAACTAGCTTTTAATGGGTTGCGTTCCGAGATTAAAGAAAGGTTAGACAACCAGAACTTTCTAGATGTTAGCCAAGTTTTACAACACGCTCTGGTCCAAGAAGGCCGGACCAAAGATAAGAAGTTTATTAAAACATTTAACAAGCCTAGGGCTGAAATCCACATCATGGAACGCTCTGACGAGGAGGAATCAGAAGAGGAGGATTCGATCGACATTTACACGGCCGGATGGGTTTGGAATGCTAAGAATAAACCTATCACTAGATCCGAGTTACGACCATCTCCCACAAAGAATCGACCTAGTGAGGTCAAGTATTCATTCGATATAACCAAGTGTGATAAAATATTTGATTTCCTCGTAAAAAGGCAGCTTCTCAGGTTACCTAAAGGTCAAGTCATTCCATCTGCCGATGAGTTAATGAAGCATCCGTACTATAAGTGGCATGATTCACATTCACATAATACTAACGACTGCAATGTTTTTCGACGGCAGATCCAATCGGTCATAGAAGAAGGACGATTGAAGACAGACCATATTCCAAAGATGAAGCTGGATAAAGATCCTTTTCCCGTCAACGCCGTCGACCTCAGCGAGAAGAAGGTGTTGATTCGGCTAGAATAGGCCAGAATAGGTGTTGATTCGAGGCTCATACCGAAGAACCCCGAGGTAGGAATGTGGAAATAGAACGTTAACACCACTTCGGCTAAGGCTCACAAGAGGCCAAAGGTAACGTACAACATGCTGTTGAACAAGCATCAAAGAAGGGCCAAGGAAGCAGGTCCCCACACTAAGACTTTCAGAGGGCTACATCAGACCGAAGCAGCCGAGCCCTCCGGACAATGGCTTCGGCCACGGTGGTCTGATGCCCCATTCGGTGTTTTTGAGCCTCAATGGCTGAACCCCCCGTGCGGTGGCTTCGAGCCCCAATGGCTGAACCCCCCATGCGATGGCTTCAAGCCTCAGGGGGTGACCCCCCTATACAGCAACTTCGGCCCCCAATGGTCGAACCCTGCACCAGTTTGGATGAACTCTCCGACGGGAGGCTTCAGCCCGTACTGGCCGAACATATCCCCGGCCTGGCAGGACCCTTCACTGATATGGTCTGAGACACCATCAACTCTGCCGAACCCCCCTCCGGGTGACGGGTTCGGCTCTCAGTGGGCGAGTCCACTGAACCGCCAATGCCTCCGCCATACAACTGGGCTGGAACCCCGTGGGCTCCGTACATATACGGGTCAGAGTACCCTCCACAACTTAACACTATGCCTTGTTTTTCTTCGGAGTATTATGGATGGCAGGGACAAACAGACGCAGCGGAGGGTGGCATCGTCCACAGGCTATCCATGGTACCACCGAATCGGACCATGCAGGGCGAAGGTGAAGGGTACCGGTGTGCGGAAGCCAAAGTCAGGGAGTCTAAAGCTATCACGATCAGGGTGGGGTCTCAGGAGGTCCTAGTCCCGAAGGTGTCATCATCAGAGTCTGACAGAGGTGAGTCCCATACTTCGGTCAGAGCGCGCACCGAAGCTCGTTTCGATCGGCCGAACAAGGCCGGTCCGTCAGCCGGGTTTCGCAGAAAAGGCCCCTCCGAGCGTAGGATGCACGAGGCCGAAGGGCGCAGTACCACTTCGGCCATAGTTGACAGAAGCCAGGCAGTAGCACCCGGCACCAAGCCGCAGCCATCTTGGGCACCTCCAGGCATGTCCAAATCGCAGAAGAGACGCCTACAACAACTACGGGCACAGGAGATGCGCTCGAAGGAAGCCGAGGATGAGCGCGACGCTATCTTCGAGGAAATCAGCCCTCGACCAGCGACAAGACAGGTGGGGAGGGAGAAGCCGGTTTAGATGACCAACCCGGCTCCTAGCCCGAGCGACGACGATGACGACATGCTCGACAACGATTACTCGCCTATCTCTGAGGGGCCCGCACCCTAGGTTATGGACATCAACATCATCACATTGCCCACCGAGTTCGCCCTGCCACGGGACAAGGCCGAGGTCGCTCAATTGAACCTCGGCCCGCGCAACACCATGTTCGAGAAGCACGAGGACTCGGATCGCCATTTGAAGCCTCTCTATGTTAGTGGTCACATGGATGGAAAGCCGATTTCTCAAATGCTCGTTGACGGCAGCGCCACTGTTAACTTAATGCCCTACTCGTTGTTGAAGAAACTTGGCAGGGATAAGGATGATCTAAAGAAGACTAACTTGATGCTCAACGGCTTCAACGGCGAGAGCTCCGAGGCCAAGGGCATACTCTCCATGGAGTTGACGGTGGGCAACAAGACATTGCCAACCGCATTTTTCGTCGTCGATGTACAAGGTAACTATAGCGTGCTACTCGGGCACGGCTGGTTTCACGCGAATTGCTGCATTCCTTCTACCCTACACCAGTGCCTGATACAGTGGGATGGCGATGAAGTAGAGGTCATTCCCGCCGATACTTCGGTCCAAGTAGCATTGGCCGATGTATCGGTTGACGCCATCCATAACATAGTAGAGTGTCTGTCGGGTAGGGATCTTTTGGTATGTCGGCGGGTAAGTTCTTAGGTTTCATGATTCATGAGAGAGGCATAGAAATTGATCCTAAGAGGCTTGAGAAGATTAGAAACATTGCAGCGCTGACGTGCAAAAGGGATGTACAGAAGTTGCTAGGAAAGATGAACTATTTGCGTCGTTTTATATCCAACTTGTCGGGCAAGATTGATGCCTTTGTCCCCATACTCCGGCTGAAGAATGAAGCCGAGTTCACTTGGGGGGCAAGCGAGCAAAGTGCCTTTGAGAAAATCAAGGAGTGCTTGTCCTCACCTCTTGTGGTGAGAGCACCCAAAGCCGGGATTCCATTTTGGCTATACATCGCTGCTAAAGATAGCATGATTGGGGCCGTGTTAACCCAGGAGGTAGAAGGAAAAGAACACATCATCACGTTCATGAGCCGCCGCCTGCTGGACACCGAAACCAGGTACGCGTTTGTGGAACGTTTGTGCTTATCACTATACTACGCGTGCACCAAATTATGCCATTATCTTCTACCCACTACATGTGTTGTCGTTTGCCAAACCGATGTTATAAAGCACATGTTACAGAAGCCGATTCTAAGCGGAAGAATCGGAAAATGGGCTTACGCGCTAATCGAATATGATTTGGCCTACGAACCCCTGAGAGCTATGAAAGGCGTGGCCAACTTTATAGTTGATCACCACATAGATGTCAGCTAGAGTGACAATATTGCTATAGTTTAGGTACTGCAATGGAAACTTTTTTTGAAGGTTCGGCTTGCAAGAGTGTCCAAGGTATTGGAGTGGTTCTCATATCACCTAATGGAATGCACTTTGAAACTTCGGCCCGTCTGGAATTTCCTTCCACTAATAACCAAGCCGAATATGAAGCTTTATTGCTAGGGCTTGAATTATTAGAATCTGTAGGTGCTAGACATGTTCATGCATACGGTGATTCTTTGTTAGTAGTGCAATAAGTGGCTAAAAATGCTCAATGCTTTAATGGCTTGCTGAATAGTTACTTGGATAAATGTCTGGACATAGTTGCCGTTTTTGATGACTTCAAAATCTCGCACGTGTCAAGAGATGCCTATTCGACTGCAAATGATTTGGTTCAGCAAGCATCTGGTTACCAAGTCAAGAGAGGAAAATTTTCTGTATTGGAGAAGCCGATGCTTGGTCTCACTGTCGAAGCTAGTAACAGTGGGCAAGCGCACCCTACGGGTCGGACCCGTCCAGCCGCCGAAGGTCACTGTGCATCGGGGTCCCTAGACCGGTGTACTCTGCCAACCAAGGGACGTGGCACGCCGAAGGCCGTAGGCCGAAGCCTCCCACACGGTGAGGGCTCCCGGTAGTCCAAACCCTCTGGAGGACCTCGGCCCAGCACACTGCGAATGGCCAGCCCGGCCAGGATTCGGCAGTAGCAGGAATGGCTCGGGGGGCATCCTGAAGTCAGTAGTGTAGAAATTTTTTCAGAAGGTGAGCTAGGGAGACCCTTTGAAGCCTGTAAGGGCGACTCGAGAATCCCAATCGTCTAGTATTTGAGACACCCTAGCCAAAGGGTTGATCAGAAGGTTCGGTGACAAGCGTTCAAATTCGTGTTGATATATGACACATTGCACCGTCGAACCATCGATGGAGTACTATTAAAGTGTTTAGACCATGAACATTCCCAAGTGGCTATGGGAGAAGTCCATGAAGGACTTGGTGGCACTCACCAGTCGGCCCAGAAAATGAGTTGGATGCACAAAAGAACAGGTTTTTATTGGCCGACTATGACTGAAGATTGTTTCAAGTACTATAGAGGGTGTGAAACATGTCAGAAGTTTGGCAATATTCAGTTAGCTCCTGCCTCATTACTCAACCCTATTGTCAAGCCATGGTAGTTTCGAGGTTGGGGTCTAGACTTCATCGGCCAGATTCACCCTCCTTCCTGAAAAGGGCATCGGTTCGTGTTGATGGCAACGGATTACTTCACTAAGTGGACCAAGGACGTACCTCTCATGAACATGACTCACAATGAGGTACGTGATTTTATCTTGAAGCACATCATACGCAGATTTGGCATTCCTCAAACTCTTACTACAGATCAAGGTAGTTCATTTGTTTCTGGAGAAGTGAGGGACTTCGCCAAATATTATGGTATTAAATTGATAAACTCTTCACCTTACTATGCTCAGGCCAACGGTCAGGCCGAGTCTAGTAATAAAACCATGATTAAGCTCATCAAGAAGAAAATTGAAGAGTTTCCTAAAAGGTGGCATGAAGTGCTTTCCGAGGCGCTATGGGCTTGTAGAATTGCAAAGCACGGTGCTACCAAAGTCAGTCCATATGAGTTGGTATATGGACAAGAGTTCGTTCTGCCTGTAGAGGTAGATCTTGGCTCCTTAAGAGTGTTAAAACAAGATGGTTTATCGGTCAACGAGTATGAAACACTTCTGAAGTATAGTCTAGGGGAAGTGATCGATAAGACACTAAGGGCTTTAGAAGCCATAGAAGTAGACAAGAAGAGAGTAGCTAAAGCCTACAATAAGAAGGTTAAACCAAAATCGTTTCAAGTAGGATATTTGGTTTGGAAGACGATTTTACCCTTAGGCACGAAGAGCCCCAAAGTTGGTAAATTGTCACCTAGTTGGGAAGGTCCTTTTAAGGTAGCTGAGATCGCTCCCGGCAATGCATACGTGTTGGAATCTCTATAAGGAGAGCGGTTTCGAAGAGCTTTGAATGGTAGATACTTGAAAAGGCATTTACCAAGCGTGTGGAAAATAGCATAAAAGGTGTCGAAAAGCCGATATGGACGGTATAGTATTTAGCTCGTTGTGCTTGTAGTTCACTCAGTTCACTAAAATGCAGGGGGCATGTGTTGCTAGCAAAAAATGGCATTAATGGCGGAGATTGTCAAAATATCAATTTTGCCGATTTGGGCCAAAAGTACACATGTCCGGGGCCAGGCCGAAGCCCTACAGGGCCGAAGATCCATTGGGCTATGGGCTCCGAAAGCCTCTAGCCAGCCCACGACATTCGGCCAGGAATCCTTCGGAGGCCCACGCCGCTGAAGCTTTGGCCCAAGGAGCGGGCCTCGATGGGCCTAGTCGAAGCCCACTTCGGTAGAGATAGAGTTGGATACAATTCTGGCTAAGTTTTTATCTCACTCCAAGCTGAATTATAGCAGATTAAATTAGAAGTTTGGCCCCTATAAATAAAGCCATAGCTTTGATCACATTTATTTACCTTTACTTTTCTGTACCTCTTCATGAGTTTGCTTGGAAGCCCTCTGGCGTCCACTTTGGAACAGTGGTAATCCTTGTTACTTCCCTTGTGAAGTATCCGTTAATCTACGTAATAGATTGCTATGACCTTGTTACTTCGCCTGTGAAGTATCCGCTAATCTGCGTAACAGATTGCTACCTTTGCCACTAGTGCAACACTTAGCAGAATTTGGTCCTGAGGCCGGATTAGTACTTCGCACCTTCTCTATTGCAGGTTTCCATGTTCGGAGCTCCTTTGCCGGAGGTGTCCGGAGCAGAGAGATCGGTTTCGGAGGTCGCCAGAACACCCTTCGTCGAGACTACGGGCTTCGACTACACGCTTCGCTCGCATACTTCGTCGCTATAGGATTTGCCACGCTCGTACCTCGCTCTGGACGAAGTCATGCCCGTGCGTGGCGTTTGAGTCATTATTTTGTACCTCGCTATATTAGGCACTATACTCCGAAGCAGACAGGCTCCGACCGGTTTGCTGATTTTATTCTTTTAATATATTTCTTTTAGCTAATTGGATTATTTTGTGTGATCTGATTGCCTGGCGACTCTACCACCCTTATCACGACTAAGGGAAGTCAGAACGCGACGTCGGTGCTGCATCACGCTTAGGCTTGTCCCTATGTATCCGCACACTTTTGGATCGTCGAACTGACCCAAGTGCGGGGGCACATTTTCATGTCAACAACTTGCCTTTCATCTCCTTTTTCAGGTTCGATGGTGTGAAGAGATCCCCTTTGAGCTCCGTCGGCGTCATAGCTTCATCTCTGAATAGTAATCTGAAAGGAGTAATACTTGTGGACCTCGTTTGAGTGGTCCGAATGGACCATAAAATCTTCAAGAGTTCCTCAGTCCACAGCCCTTTTGCTAATCATACTATTCTTTGATTCAGTCCTGATAAAATATTACCATTATCTCATTCGATAGCTCCATTAGATTGAGGATGACGCATAGTTGCAAAACACATTTGTATGCCAAGGTCTTCGCAAAACTTCCTGAAGGGCTCTACATCAAATTGGCTCCCGTTGTTGACTGTGAGCTATCGAGGCACTCCGAACCTGCATATAATATTCTTCCAAAAGAATTTTATTACATTATTTGAAGTGATAGCTGTGAGGGGTTCTATTTCGACCTGTTTGGAAAAATACTCAATTGCTACTACTACAAATTTCAGATTTCCTTTTGCTACTGGGAAGGGGCCAATGAGATCCATGCCTCATCTAGCCATAGGCCAAACTGGAGCAATGACTTGAAGAGTTGTTGGCAGAATATGACTTCGTCTTCCCATCCATTGACAACCTTGGCAAGTGCATACTAAGGTCTCCGCATCATCTACTATTGTAGGCCAATAAAGCCTCTAGCGAAGTATTTTTCCTATGAAAGCCCGGGGGGCAAGATGGCTACCACAAAGGCCTTCATGAATTTCTCGGAGTATCAATTGACCTTCGGCTTGAGAAATACATCAGAGTAGGGGGGAACATACTCCGGCCTTGTAAAGAATACCATTGATTACATGATAATTCCGAACTCTTAGCTGCAATCTTGAAAGTTGTGGTCCTTCGGGTAAAGTTGCTTCACCTTGCAATAACTCCATGATTGAACTCCGTCAGTCAGTGTTCGGAATGCAAAGAACCTCCGCAGGAGGAATTTGTGGCACCGAAGGCAAAGTAAGCTCTTCATAAAAGGCTCCTTCCGGAATATCCATGGCTCCGGCTGCAGCTTTTGCTAGGTTATCAGCTTGTGCATTGTCATCTCTTGGTATACTTCGGATAGAAATCCCTTTGAATGCTGCTTTGATCTTACGGATCTCTTCTAGATATTTTGAAAGCTGCGGATGCCGGACTTGAAAACTTTTGTCAACATGCCATGCTACAATTTGAGAATCTGTTTTGATAACAACTCTTGTAGCACTCAGAGCACACGCTTTTTGGAGTCCTAACAAAATTCCCTTGTACTCCGCTATATTATTGGTGGACTTAAAATTGAGCCTTGCGGAGTACATCGCTCTTTGCCCTGAAGGAGAAATTATTACTGCTCCAATACCTACTCCGGATGCTTGAAAAGCTCCATCGGAGTATATGGTCCAAATTCCTTCACTTGATTTATCCGGAGCCCATATTGCAGACGGAGTCCATTCTGCTACGAAGTCTGCCACCACTTGTGACTTGATTGCTGTCCTTGCTATAAAGGAGATGCCGAAGGGTGCTAGCTCGACGGCCCATTTTCAAATTCTCCCTGTAGAATCTTTGCTTCGGAGCATATCTCCCAAAGGATACGAAGTTGGTACAATTACATTATGTGCTAAAAAATAATGTCACAATTTCGTCGAAGCCATTATCATAGCATAAGTGAACTTCTCGAGCTCAGAATATCTTGTTTTTCCTCTAGATAAAGCTTCAGATACCAAATATACTGGATTCTGCACTAACTTCCCATTGAAATCAACTTCTCTAACTAGGACTGCACTGACAGTGGAGTTGGTTGCGGTGAGGTAAAGAAGGAGTGTTCCATCTGCAACGGGCACAGTGAGTGTTGCGAGGTTGCTGAGATAATTTTTAATATCATCAAAACTCTTTTGGCACTCCGGTGTCAATGCAAAATCTTCGGACCATTTTAATGCTTTGAATATGGGCAAGCTTCATTCTGCGGACCTTGCTAACAATCTGCTGAGTGCTGCAAGGTGGCCAGTAAGCTTCTGTACCTGTTTTAAATTCTACAGCGGAGCCATTTCTTGCAATGCAGTTATTTGAGTAGGGCTAGCTTCAATTCCTCTACTTGAAACTAGATACCCTAGCAACTTTCCAGCTTGAGCCCCGAAGATACATTTTTTCGGGGTTGAGGCTGACTCCACATGCTTAGAGGCTATCAAATGTTTCGCTAAGTCTAGGCTATGTTGGTGCTTTAAAGCATTCTTTATTACAATATCATCCATATAGGCTTCTACATTGCGGCCTATTTGGTGACCTAAAGCCTTAGCAATTAATCTCGAAAAGGTTGCCCCGACATTTCTCAAGCCAAAAGGCATTCTTACATAGCAAAAGAGTCCCGAAGGAGTTACAAATCTTGTTTTGATTTCGACTTCGTGTTTTAACCAGATTTGATTATAACTGGAGTACGCGTCGAGGGAGCTCAATAACTCCGAACCAGCAGTGGAATCAACTAATTGATCTATTCGGGGGCATGGGGTAGGGGTCACGTGGGCATGCTTTATTCAAAGATGTAAAATCAATACACATGCGCCACTTCCCGGAGGATTTCTTTTTGACGTAGACTGGGTTAGCTTGCCAATCCGTATGAGCTACTTCTCTGATAATCCCAGCCTTCAATAATTTCTCCACTTCCGCCTTAGCAAGGCTTGCCCTTTCTACTGATAGCTTTCGAAGCCCCTATCGAATAGGCCGAACCCTTGGGTTTACAAGTAAGCTGTGCTCAATGATATCTGAGCTGACTCCCGGAATGTCTTCATCAGACCAGGCAAAGACATCCAAATTTTTTTCGACTACTTTTTCCAATAAAGTAGCGATCTTTGCCGAACTGAAAAGAATAGTCTTTGTCGTATTTTACAATAATCTTCATTACGATTTCTCCTTTGGTGCTTGGACTTGGGAAGGATTTCTTCGAAGACTCACTTGAAGTAGAGATATCCTCCGAATTGCCTTGTACAATATTCACTTGTCTTGGGTCGAGAGGTGGGCCATGACCATATTCTGCTCTTCGCGCAGTGGCCTGATCACCGAAGACAGTGAGTACTCCCGCTTGCATGGGCATCTTCATACATAAATAGTTGTGGTGCTCAACTGCTCCGAACTAATTTAACATGCCCATTCTGAAGATGACATTATAATCATAAGGGGCATCTACAACATCGAAGATTATTTCCTCCATTCTTGCCAGGAGCCCCTCTCCGAAAGCAACCTCAAGACCTATTTGGCCGAGGGAATCAAGAGGAGGTCCTGTGAAGCCTTGCAGGGGACGAGCTGCGGGGAGAAGATGTTTCCTAGAGATACAGAGCTGGTCGAAAGCTTGAACGAAGATAATATCTGCTGAACTCCCGCCATTGACCATCACACTTCGAACTTCAGTTCTTGCTATATCGGCAGTGATGACAAGGGGATCTGCATGTGGGAATTTTATGCCTGCTGCATCATCTGCAGAAAAAGATATAGGCACATGGGACCACTCGGGCATGGCAGTTGCAGACGAAGAAGTTCCAATATGACCTACTTCCCGAACATACTCTCTTCGCTGCCTCTTTGACATACTGCCAACAGTTCCCCCTCCGGAAATGGGGAGGACTACTCTTTTGCCCCGGTCTTGGCCATCTTCTTGCTTCGAGGGTCGCATAATATTGACCATCGGAGGTTGTCTTGTGGAGTCGAAGTTGTCTACACGTACGATAGCCCACACAGGCTCCGGACGTGCCTCGGAGGGGACTCGGTCAGTAGTGCCTCGACCAGAGGTCCTTTTGAGGTACTCGCCTCTTAAAGCTAGTATATACTTGCATGTATCGGTAGTATAACTCCGATTTTCACTATGAACGCAGTAGGAGAAGGCTTGTCCCTTGCCAGCCGGCTTCCCTAGCAGCCTCCAGCCACTGACCTTGTTTCCTGAAGCTTGCGGATTTCTAGGGGAAAATTTCTAGGGAGGAGCAATGTTCAAGACTTCGGAGCAAGGATGCTTTTGCCCCTGACGCCTGTCATGCTGGATGTCGAAGTTGGGCCCCTGTGAAGGTGTTGAGGTCTTCACCTCGAGCTTGACTTCCTGAATGATTGGTGGAGTCGAAGCTGTTCTTCAGAGCCATCCTTCTCCGACCTAGCATATTCTTCGAAATAGGCCATCCACTATGCTATAGAGGATATTTTTTCTGATGGAGTTTGTCGAGGATGCCTACATGAGTAACTCCTTCTCGGGCTGCATCGACGATGGATGATGCAGACAACCCTCTTATCTGTGACTTCGTATGAGTGAAGCGCTTGAAGAACTGTCTTAAAGTTTCTCCAGGTTGCTGCTTCACCTGAAAAAGACTTCCCGTAGACATAGGGGGCACAAAGGTACCCTGAAAGTTACTTATAAACATTTTCCGTAGCTGCTCCCAAGTTCTAATTGATACTGCCTTCAAAGACCAGAACCAACGTAAAGCAACTCCTTCGAGCGCGAGGGGGATGCACTTGGCCATGGTATCTCGGACCCCTCCGCTGGCTTCAATTGCCAAAGCATATGAATGAGAGAACTCCCTTGGATATTCTTCCCCGGAGTTCTTACATAGCTTCGAAGTTTTGAACTTGGGGTCAAAGCGCACCTTTTGTAAATCGGGGTGCAGTGGAGACTTGCTATCGAAGGAAGCATTCCCGGGGGCTTCGGGATAAAGAAGAGGGTCGTCGTCTTGATGTACCTCCGGAATGATGGGGATAACTTGAGGATGAAGCCTATCTACTGCTTCCTGCCTCCACCTTGTCAGTTCGGCTTGGAGACTGGCCATCTAGGTTGCCATGTCGCCAAGGCTATCTTCATTTCTTCCGGAAGGAGCTTCCGGGTCTTGAGAACTGAACAGATCAGTTCGGAAGGGACTTCGTATGCTCAAGGAAGAAAATTCCCTTCGGGGGTTTGAGGTAGAGGAACTACCGAAGGTCCTCCGACCTCAACCATATTCGAAGATCTTCCTCCGGAGGTCCGAGGGGACCTCCGAAGGGGACTACCACCTGAACTCCGCTTAGGAGTCATGGCCCTAAAAACTTGGTAGAGAACAAAGTTTTTTGAACTAGGTTCCCCACGGACGGCACCAACTATTGGCGTAAAAGATTATGCTAACAGGTTCTGAAGATTAAGGACTAACAAACGAGGAGTTTGTGAAGAGGACCATTTCAAGCCTCCTAATAGGATAATAGCTCGAAGTAGTTCGATGTTATGTATTGGATAGTTGAGTATTTGATGATCATTACAAGGTGAGAATGGGGGGTATTTATAGGTAAACATCTTAAGGAAAAGACCTTTTTACCCCTCAGTTACAACCGACATAGTGGAAACTATTTCGGTACCCCTAATAGGGTTAAAATGGTAAAAGACTAATCTGATTAGAAAGAAGATAAGTCTTCTATCCTTGTTGGCAGATAAGCTCTCTGAAGACTGAACCTTCGAAGTTATACTCCTAACAGAAATCTGGACGGATTCTCCGAGCTTGATCATATGCGAGGCCGGAGTTAAGTCTTGAACTTTGGTCTAGTAAATTGTCTTTGTCTTATAACTATAGAGACCCTGGGGATGAAGTATTTTCCCCCAACAATTGTATTGGTGATAGTGATGACTCTGGATCAGAAGGCACCTCCGTTGGATCTATATAGCCCAATTTAACCTCTTCGGGCGTGAGATAAACCCCTTGCCATTGGAGTGTGCGCTTCTTTTTTGATTTGCATCATGCCCTGCTAGATTTATTGACTAGTGTGGGGATGAACTCTGGCACATCAGATTGAAGTTGGCTTGTTATCTTGTATGCTATGTCATGAGATGGTGAAGCTTCTCGCACCATCGTGTTGCTCTTGACTTTGTTCAAGGGCTATTGGTGGTGAGTTTCATCCACCATCACAGCCTTTCCTTTATCAAGTGGCTGCAAACGCTGAGTTTGATTCAGCATCACCTTTGTAGATGAAGATGTTGCCACTGTGGGCTTCGATGGTGCAACCACCATTGGAGCTTCATTATGCTTTGTCATTACAACCTATTTTCCAATTACATGAACCAATGGAGAACTTGCCATTGGGTTAGTTGGCTTCGCCTTTGACGGACATGTCTTCTTTTTATGAATAGGCCACTCGCCAACTGTTGTGTAACGAAACCTTGGTGAGGGCTTGTGGATTCCCGCCTTGCCACGTGTGCTCCTAGTAAACCCAGGAGGTAGCACATCTGAGGAAGGTGCTTCATGAACAATATTGATCAACTCTTGTGAGGAGGCCTCACGTGCCTTCGCAGCTGCCCTTTCCCTTCTCTTAGCAGACTTGGACATGATAGGGACAAACTCATCATGTTGCTTGGAGTCCACTTCTTGGTCCTAGCCTACTAGGGTTGGTGATGAAGCAGTTGTCTCAAGTGAACTGCCACTATTGGCCGCTTGGAAGGGACCCATAGGGATGTCCACCCAAAACAAACCAAAGCGCATCGTGATGAAAGGTTGTACTCGCCCCGCCATCCTTGTCACAAAGAAAACTATATGTTAGTTTTCTCATGCGCATTTTATATTTGGCCAAAAATAAAAATTTGGTATGAGATATTTAGCATGTATGAACACATATTTTTTATGTCATATCATGTCCAGCATGAATATATTTTGCTTGCGTATATTATTTTTATTGTAATTTATGTCGGAACTCAAAGATGATGGGAAAAGTATGTCCCACTGGGCATGCCATAATCTGACGATGGGAAAACGGGTCCCCTTTAGAAATAAGTACGCGGAGAGGGTCTTATCCTAGAGATGGCAACCGGTACGTACCCGTTGGGTATTACCCGCTCATACCCGCACCCGCCAGATGAAAATTTAACCGCTACAAAAACCACACCTGCTCACGGGTACAAAAACTTACCCACACCCACAACCGCGCAGGTATTTGTACCCGACAGGTAACCCACACCCGATTTTAGACCCGCCATGAATCATAAATATATCACTGAAAAATGGCATATGCATCTACAAGTAACAACAATTTACACCAAAAATATAGTCTAATAGATCATTGGAGCATATTACTTACACACTAATATATATATGTATTCGAGTATATATATGTATTTGAGATACTACTATATGGGCCACGAATGGGCTGAATTTGAAGGGAAATGCACATGGGTCTTCGGGTGTATTTTACCCACGGGTAAGTGGGTACGGGTACTATGCACCCGCACTCGCACCCGCTCTACCCGTTGGGTAGAGGTTTTTGCCCAATAAGGCACCCACGGGTGAAGATATTATTTCATACACGTCTTCTTATCAGGTAAAACCCATCGGGTACTCGGGTTTCGGGTACCCGTTGCCATCTCTACCTTATCCACAAATCGTTAGATATAAGTTAGTTTGATTTAAATGCAAAAAAATGAAATATCAGACATTGTGAATCCATTACTTCCAGAATTAATACGCTTACATAATAATTCTGTTAATTACATCTCTGTAGAGAAAACCCCTGATTAAGAGTTCCGACTAAAAGAAAATTACAATGCATGTTGATATGAAGCTAAAAAGAAATAAAAATAATATTCTATCCTAGCTCCAACGTCGTTGAAGAGGTGTCTTGATTTTTCTCCACATTGGTTTTTTGTTAAGCATGTATAGAACATAAATGCTTTGTTATCTTTGTTAGCATGAATATCATTATCCCGACATATATGCGCATATACCATTGTTGGGGGAAAATACTTCATCTTCGGGGTTATTACTGTAACAAGACAAGGCAGGTGATTTAATCAAAGGTTTCCTGCATCTATCTCCGGAAGTATATTGGATCAAGTTCGAAGGATGGAGGCGAACTCTAGTTCAGAGTATATCTTCGAACATTGACTCTTTCGAGAGCTTCTTTGTCAGCTAGGATGGAATGCTTATCTTCTTCCTCATTAGATTAGTCTTTTACCGTCTTAGCCCTATTAAGGGTACCGAGTAGTTTCCACTATGTAGGTTGTAATAGAGGGGTAAAAGGGTATTTTCCTTAATGTTTGGGCCTATAAATACCCCCCATTTTACCCTGTAAGGAGGATCGAATACTAAGTTATTCAATACACATCTTCAAACTACTTCGAGTTATTATCCAATTCGGAGGCTTGAAATAGTTCATTTCACAAACACTTCGTTTGTTAGTTTCTAAACTCTGAAAACCTGTTAGCGTAATCTTTTACGCCAACAGTTGGCACCGTCCGTGGGAAACCTAGTCCAAAAAAATTCATTCTCTACCAAGTTCTCAAACCATGCCTCCCAAGCGGAGTTCAGGTGGTAGCCCTACCCGGAGGTCCCCTCGGACCTCCGGAGCATGATCTTCAAACACAGTTGAGGTCGGAGGACCTTCGACTTTTCCTCC
The DNA here is from genome assembly GCA_019279435.1 of Zizania palustris. NCBI lineage: Eukaryota > Viridiplantae > Streptophyta > Magnoliopsida > Poales > Poaceae > Zizania > Zizania palustris. The sequence goes on along the minus strand of JAAALK010000079.1, from coordinate 103,929,153 downwards.
ACCTCAGACTCCGAAAAGGATTCCTCTTCCTCGAGCGTACGATGTTCCTCCAGGAACTCTTTCCATACTTCGGCCAACCGGAGTTCCTCTTCCACCTCAAGTTCCACTTCGAACTGATGCATACAGTTCTCAAGACCCGGAAGGCCCTTCCGGAGGAGATGAAGATGGTCTTGGCGATATGGCCACTCAAATGGCCAGCCTCCAAGATGAAGTAGCAAGGTGGCGGCAAGAAGTCGTAGACAGGCTTCATTCTCAGGCCATCCCAGTCATCCCCGAAGTGCCTGAAGATGACGAACTTCCTTATCCCGAAGCCCCGGAGAACGCTTCCTTCGACACTGAATCTCCGCTGCATCCTGAGATACAGAAAGTTCGCTTCGACCCTAAGTTCAAAACCTCGAAGCTTTGTAAATATTCCGGAGATGAAGACCCAGGGGAGTTCTCCCGCTCTTATGCATTGGCAATTGAGGCCAGCGGGGGAGTACGAGACACCATGGCAAAATGTTTTCCTCTAGCTATCTTGAAGGAGTAGCACTACGGTGGTTCTGGTCCTTGAAGCCAGGGTCAATCAGAACCTGCGAGCAATTAAGAAAGAAGTTCATAAGCAATTTTCAGGGTACCTTCGTACCCCCAATGTCAACAGGAAGTCTTTTCCAGGTGAAGCAGCTCCCCAGAGAGACTTTAAGGCAGTATTTCAAGCGCTTCGCTCATACGAAGTCGCAAATTCGAGGGTTAACTACATCCTCCGTAGTAGATGCAGCTCGAGAGGGAGTTACCCATGCGGGCCTCCTTGATAAACTTCACCGAAAGCAGATATCTTCTGTTGCTCAGTTGATGTCTTATTTCGAAGAGTATGCAAGGTCAGAAGAGGGGTGGCTTCGGAGAACTGCCGCAACTCTGTCAATCATGCAAGAAGTCAAGATGGAAGTAAAGACTTCAACACAGTCGTAGGGGCCTAGCTTCAAAGCTCAGCATGACAGGCGTCGGGGGAAAAAGCATCCTCGTTCAGAAGTCTTGAACATTGCACCTCCGCAGAAATTTGCCCCTAGGACTTTGCAATCTTCAAGAAAGCAAGACTAGTGGCTGGAGGCAGCCAAGGAAGCCGGCTAGTAAAGCCCAGGCCTTTTTCTGCTGTGTCCATGGTGAGAATCGAAGTCATGCAACTGATGCGTGTAAATCTATACTCGCTTTAAGAGGCGAGTACATTGAAAGAACTTCGGGTCAAGGCACTACCGACTGAGTTCCGACTGAAGTGCGTCCGGAGCCCGTCCAGGCTGTGGCGCATATAGATAACTTCGACCCTACAAGACGGCCTCCGGTGGTCAATGTTATGCCACCTCCGAAGCAGGAAGATGGTCAGGATCGAGGGAAAAGAGTAGTCCTCCCCATCTCCGGAGGAGGGACCCTCGAAAGTATGTCGAAGAGGCAGAGAAGAGAATATGTCCGATAAGTGGGCCATATTGGAACTTCTTCGTCCGCAGCTGCTATGCCTGAATGGTCCCATGTACCAATATCTTTTTCTGCAGATGATGCAGCTGGCATAAAGTTTCCACCTGCGGACCCAATTGTCATCACTGCCGACATAGCAGGGACTGAGGTTCGGTGGATATTATCTTCGTCCAAGCTTTCAATCAACTCTGCATCTCTAGGAAGCATCTTCTTCCAGGAGCTCATCCTTTGCAAGGCTTCGCAGGACCTCCTCTTGATGCCCTCAGCCAAATAGGCCTGGAGGTTACTTTCGGAGAGGGGCTATTGTCCAGGACGAAGGAAGTGATTTTTGATGTTGTGGATGCCCCATATGCCTACAATGTTATTTTCAGAAGGGGCATGTTGAATCAATTCGGAGCTATGGCGCATCATAATTATCTGTGTATGAAGATGCCCACACAAGCAGGAGTGCTCGCTGTTTTCGGAGATCAGGCCACTGCGCGAAGAGCGGAGTATGGTCATGGCCCTCCTCTTCACCCAAGACAGGTGAACAACGTGCAAGGCAACTCGAAAGATTTTTCTATTTCAGGCGAACCTTCGAAGAAGTACTTCCCAAGGCCAAGCCCTGAAGGGGAAATTATAACGAAGGTTACTGTCAAAGACGGCAAAGAATATTCATTTCAGTTTGGCAAGGACTTGACTCCAGAAGTCGCTACATCGTTACAAAAAAAGTAGTTGAAGAGAATTTAGATATCTTTGCTTGGTCCGATGAGGACATTACCGGAATCAGTCGGGATATTATTGATCATAGTTTACATGTGAACCCGAAGGTTCGTCCTGTCCGGCAAAGACTCCAGAAGCTATCTACGGAGAGGGCTATCCTTGCTAAAGATGAAGTGGAAAAGTTGTTGAAGGCTGGGATTATCAGAGAGGTAGCTCATACGGAGTGGCTAGCAAACCAAGTCTTCGTTAGGAAGAAATCTTCTTGGAAATGGCGCATGTGTATTGACTTTACATATATAAATAAAGCATGCCCCCGTTGCAGGACCGAAAGTAGCGACCAGAGGGGGGGGTGAATGGGCGCCTAAAAAATTCTTTCTAATCAATGGCCTGCTCCCAACACCCAACGCACCTCAAATGACTAACAAGGGAAAAAATAAATAGATCAACGGAACCTAAAATGGTCTAGCCTAAAAACGACCGGTGTCCTAAACAAAAAGACACCAACACAGTGCTTAAAGGCAGATTAACAGATTAATTAACTCATAGACATTTAATCAGACCAACAAACATGAAGATGATAAACAGTGAAGTTCCAACCAAAATAAAAATAGTGCACAGATTAAAACACCAGATTTAATAACATCTATTTAATCAAAACAGCAGATGAGCCAACTAACAGCACAAAGATTAAATCAACAGATGAAATACATTCATAATAAAAAATACTTCTTAGCAGTATTTCATCACATGCAACCGGATGTTCCAGAAAGTATTGAAAAGTACTAACAGCACTCAAACATTAATCTGGACAGCAAATTAAGCAAATGATTAGGCACGTTTCCCTATGCAAGATTAGGAGATATACACGAAGAGACGTGCAGTAACAGTAAACCTTTTACCTCGATTTCCATGCACCTGGCTTCAAGAACATTCCGCCGACGATGCTATCGTGGGCCCCACGTTGAAGTTGTTCCTCGGTTGATTAATGTGTGTCCTGCTGTTGATTCCTCAACACAGTGCCGTGCGCACCAACTGGAAGGGACAAGACCGCTCGCCGCACAGGTTGCAAGCTGCCGCACGCAAAGCCTAGCAGAGCTGCCGTGCCTAGGCGCCTAGCCGCACAGCAGCGCTGCCACACATAGGAGCTAGCTGCCGCACTGCAGATCTAGATGTTGCAGCCGCACAAGGCAGACAACGCAGGCTAGGCTGCTAGCGCACAGGCTGCTAGATGCCTAGGATACTAATGCTTGTAGAAGGAAATCACAGCCAAGAGAAAAACAACAGTGCACGGAGAATATTACTCAACTGCGGTGGCAAGAAAAAATTACCGGCGGCGGTTTTGAAAGGAAAAAGAAGGCCGGCGGCGCATACACGGAAGAACACGATGCAAGAAAAATGACCCACTGTTTAAGAAATTAGGAAAGTGTATTTCGAAAATGGGTGCCCTAACCCTAGGATATTGGGGCCTATTTATAGGCAGCCCATTAAATGGAAAAATGCAGAAATACCCCTAGGGTTTTTTACAGACGCTGAATAAAAATGGAAAAGACCGAAATACCCCTAGGGTTTTTTATCTTCTCAAGCACACGGAAAGGACCATCAGCACGGGGCATCAATTTAGACTTTCTCAAATCAGGAAAACGATCCTTGCGCAAGTGCAACCAAACAAGATCACCGGTTCAAATGTTATCTCTTTTCTACCCTTACTACCATAAGCACGATATTTCTCATTAATTTTCTCTATGTTTGCTTTAGTAGTTTCATGCATCTTCAGCAATAATTCAGCACGTGTAGTAGCATCAAAATTCAATTTTTCAGATGGTGGCAATTGTAGCAAATCAATAGGAGCACGCGGATTAAATCCATAGACCACTTGAAACGGACTCACCTTAGTAGTGGAGTGTACTGACCTATTATATGCAAACTCAATATGAGGTAGACACTCTTCCCAAAGCTTCAAGTTGGTCTTCAAGACAGCCCTCAGCATGGTGGACAATGTACGGTTGACGACCTCCGTTTGTCCATCCGTTTGGGGGTGACAAGTAGTAGAAAACAGCAGCTTCGTCCCCAACTTATGCCACAACGTCGTCCAAAAATGACTTAAAAATTTAGCATCACGATATGAAACGATGGTATTGGGAACTCCATGCAAGCGTACGACCTCTCTGAAAAACAAATCAGCAACATTTGTAGCGTCGTCGCTCTTGTGACAAGGTATAAAATGCGCCATTTTAGAGAAACGATCTACCACCACAAAAATACTATCTCTCCCCCTCCTAGTTCTAGGTAATCCTAACACAAAATCCATAGAAATATCCTCCCAAGGTACACTAGGAACGGGCAGAGGCATATAAAGACCATGTGGGTTTAGACGGGACTTAGCTTTATTGCAAATAGTGCATCGTGCCACATAGCGCTCAACATCGCGTCTCATCCTAGGCCAATAGAAGTGTGTGGACAGCACATCTTCGGTTTTCTTTGATCCAAAATGACCCATCAAACCACCACCATGTGCTTCCTGCAATAACAACAAGCGAAGAGAGGTAGCCGGCACACATAACTTGTTAGCACGAAAAAGATATCCATTATTCAGCACATATTTGTTCCAAGCATGGTCATCTGTACAATTTGCAAAAGCATCTTTGAAGTCCAAATCAGTAGCATACATGTCCTTCAATGTTTCTAAACCAAAGATCTTATAATCAAGTTGAGAAAGCAAAGTATAACGTCTAGATAAAGCATCGGCAATCACATTATCTTTCCCTCTCTTATGCTTAATGATATATGGAAAAGTCTCAATAAATTCTACCCATTTAGCATGTCGTTTATTCAGATTTGCTTGACTACGTATATGCTTCAATGCTTCATGATCCGAATGAATAATAAACTCCTTAGGCAAAAGGTAATGTTGCCAAGTTTCAAGCACACGCACTAAGGCATATAATTCCTTATCATAGGTAGAATAATTCAACTGTGGACCATGTAATTTTTCACTAAAATAGGCCACGGGTTTACCTCCTTGTAGCAGCACACCTCCTAATCCAAACCCACTAGCATCACATTTTAGCTCAAAAGGCTTACTGAAGTCGAGTAGCTGAAGTAGAGGTGCATGTGTAAGACGATCTTTGAGTGTGGCAAAAGCTTGTTCATGTGCTGGCTCCCAAGTAAAAGTAACTCCCTTCTTGGACAACTCATGCAAAGGGCCGGCTATGGTGCTGAAATCTTTCACAAAACGCCGGTAGAAACCTGCAAGACCAAGAAAACTACGTACCTGTGTGATAGTTTGGGGATGCGGCCAGCTGTTGATTGCTTCTACCTTTGCCGCGTCAACCTCAATACCCTGTGAAGTGACAACATATCCAAGAAACACAACTCGATCCGTGCAAAACGTGCACTTCTCAAGGTTACCAAACATTCTAGCCTCACGGAGGACAGAAAAAACAGCACGTAAGTGTTCAACATGTTCAGTGAGAGACTTGCTATAAACCAAGATATCATCAAAGTATACAACCACAAAGCGTCCTATAAAGTGCCGTAGGACTTCATTCATCAAGCGCATGAAGGTACTAGGTGCATTAGTAAGTCCAAAAGGCATGACAAGCCACTCATATAATCCAAACTTTGTTTTAAAAGCAGTTTTCCATTCATCACCTAGTTTCATGCGAATTTGGTGGTAGCCACTACGGAGATCGATCTTAGAAAAGATAATGGCACCACTAAGCTCATCAAGCATGTCATCCAATCTAGGAATAGGGTGTCGATATCGAATGGTGATATTATTAATAGCACGACAATCAACACACATGCGCCAACTACCATCTTTCTTAGGTACCAAAAGAACGGGTACTGCACAAGGACTAAGGCTTTCACGGACGTACCCACGATCAAGAAGGTACTGTACTTGGCGCTCAATTTCTTTTGTCTCCTCTGGATTGGTACGGTACGCTGCACGATTAGGAAGAGACGCTCCTGGGACCAAATCAATTTGGTGCTCGATGTCGCGTATCGGTGGCAGCCCGGGTGGTATCTCAGTAGGAAAAACATCTTTAAACTCCTGCAAAAGGTCAGTGACTGCAACAGAAACAGAGCTAGGAATGTGCGCAAGTGAAAACAGCATGTTCGTGCAAATCAAGCCATATATCTTGGGAGTATCATCACAAATTTCAGCAAGGTCAGTTTTAGTTGCAAGCATGACACGTCCTTTCAGATTAATAACTTGTGATGAAGAAGGAGAAGCAAGTTTATCTTTCTGTTGCCTCGAAAGCGTTTTGGCTACTTGCTGATTTTCAGAAGGTTGTTTGCTCTTTTGTGCGTCCTTAGCATGTTTTTCTTGTTCAAATTTCACAATTTCAGCAGGAGTCATAGGAAGCAATGTAACTTTCTTTCCTTTATAAATAAATGTGTACTTATTGCTCCTACCATGGTGTGTAGCATCAGTATCATACTCCCAAGGTCTACCAAGTAACAGAGAACATGATTACATTGGTACTACATCAAAATCAGCAACTCCGAAGTATGTACCAATGGAAAATTTGATGTGAGCAGTTTGTGTTACCTTGACCTTACCGTTATTGTTGAACCATTGCACATGGTAAGGGTGTGGATGCACACGTGTGGGAAGTTGAAGCTTCGTTACCATGTCGTGGCTCACCAAATTGTTGCAACTACCGCTGTCGATGATGACACGTACACGACGGTCATTGACGAGGAAGAAGGTCTGAAACAGATTATTCCGTTGTGCCCGATCGTCCTGCTCCATGTGAGTGCTCAAGACACGTTGTACAATAAGTGCTTCATGGTCGGCAAGGGCATCCGGTGCAAAAACAGCGTCATCGTCGAATGTATCGTCATCTCCTACAATGTTAGCAGCAAGTGCATATTCATCTTCAACATCACTAGCACTTACGTATCCATCATCTTCCGTAGCAATATAAGCCCGCTGACTAGGGCAGTCCTTCATAACGTGGCCAAATCCTTTGCATCGGTGACACTGGATCGCTGCAGAACGTGCAGTAGAGGCCGCCGAGGAGGGGGGCTTGGCTGGCGCCTTGGATGCTGCAGCCTTGGAGCTCTCAGCCTGGGCTGTAGATGTAGAAGGTGCTGACGTAGCCATCGGTCGAGAAGGTGGTGGTGGTGGTCGTTGCTGCTGCCCACTTGTGCGTGAAGTAGCACCACCAGTGTTGGTCCTCAGGCTGCGTTGTGGTTGTTGGCGACCCTGCAATTCTTTTTCTGCAAGCATAGCAAGGTGGAAAAGACGAGTGATAGTATTGTATTCTTTATAATCAATGATATCCTGAATTTCACGCCTTAAACCACCATAAAAACGGGCCATTTTATCCTCATTGTCCTCCTCAATTTCAGCACGCATGCAACCTATTTGCAACTCCTGATAATACTCCTCTACCGATTTATTTCCTTGGTTTAGGCGCTGCAATTTTTTTCTCAAATTACGTTTATATGAAGGAGGGACCCATCTACCACGCATTTGCCGTTTTAACATATTCCAAGTTTGTGGTTCATTGCCAACCTGAACTATTTCAGTCCACCAAAGAAGAGCATATCCAGTGAAGTCACTAGTAGCTAAGCGCACGCGGTGGATAGCAGGAACCATGTGAGCATTAAATTTTTGTTCGACTGACATCTCCCAATCTAAATATGCATCTGAATCATAGGTGCCAGCAAAAGGAGGTACTGAAAATTTTACCTTAGAGTAGGGATCATTGTTCCTGTGGTTGTCATTGTTACCTCGTGGATGGCGGTTGCGGTGGCCGCCCATACCTTGACGGTTGAACTGAAAGCGATGACGTGTAGCCTCGTCAGGGTCAATGGCATTGTTTCTGGCATAGGATAGGTCGTCTTCCTCCTCAACATGGTCGTCTTCCTCTTCAACATGGTCATCGTTGGCTCGTGCAGCAGGCAAGCGTGTTTCCAAGGCAGTCATTCGGTCCACTAGGTCAGCCACAGTACGCGCGATACGTTCGATGGAATGTTGGGTCTGCCGCTGAGACTCTAGTAGAGCACGTCGTGAGACACAGTCATTAAAATCAGATGGAGGGGTACCGCTGTTATCTACCATGTTAGTGAAAGACAAAACAACAAAGAATAATCCTTATGGAAAACAGCTAGGTAGGTGTGTGGTGGAAGCAATCCGTCAAGCGCCTTACCCAGGCTTGCAAGTGTTCTTACCACGCCGAGTGAGGTCACCGGCCTACAGGTGACGAACCAAGTGGAGGGTGGTGTGCAATTGCAAGAAATGAATCCTGTCCTGACCAAGAGAAAGGTGTAGCTTGGAAGGCAAAGTGAGTAGCAAGGATTAGCGATAGTAATAACAGTTAAACCAAGTTCAATAAGTGTTCCCAAGTACTCGTCAAAGTTGCTGGCCTTAGTGCTCCCAATGTGAAAGTTCAAGCAATAGAGGGAAACTATGTGCCCAAAAATCAAATGGAAGCAAGAACAAGCCAAAATCAGCTCTCTGCAGATCGGACAAGGGATCGGACAAGGGATCGGACAAGCAGAAACTGTTACTGCCGCTGCTAATTCTGTTACTACCGCTGATCGGACAAGAGTTCGGACAATGGATCGGACAAGAGACCGGACAAGCAGAATTTGTTACTGCCGCTGATAATTCTGTTACTACCGCTGATCGGACAAGCAATAGACAGGACCGCTTCTTCTTTTTTTTTGATTTTTTTTCTTCTCTTTTTTTTCACTCTATTTTTTTTAACAAGGATGACCAGAGATGCAACCACAAAAATTGGCACCTGCAACTGAGGTGGAATGTGGTTCACAAAAATTCATCAAGTTCGCTGAACGGCGAGCAAAAACTTTGTCCAATTTTTTTCTTTATCTTCCTGATTTTTTTGGTGATTTTGGTGAGGGCTAACAGGCAAAGCCTGTTAGAGTACCCACCCAAATTGGGTCAGGAACACGCTCAAAACATTTCAGATTTTTCTGCCAAACGAGCGAAAAGTTATGCCTGTTTTACTGAAGGGGGGTCACAAAGACTCGATGAGGAAAACAAAATAGGGTTGTGGGGGGGTTTCGGGTGGGGAATTTTTCGAGACACAAGAACAACTACTACTCAAACGACACAAAGAGATTACTAAACCAGCAATAAGACTCGACCAAGAACACAAACTCAACAAGGTTAAAAACTGAAATTAAAAATCGCAAGGCACAAAGGGGTTCTCGGTGGGGAATTTTTTTGGTGCGGTTTTCTGGACTCTAGGTAAAAACAAAAGCAGATCGAGATTACCTAACGGGAAATCTGAGCTCTGATACCAACTGATGGGGGACTGGTCCTGATCTTCCGCTAGGTAAAGGATAACTTGGGTTGGTGGAGAATCTCGACGTTGGCGATCCAAGGCTCCGGTCCGACGGATCAAAACCTTGCAATCGTAACACCACTGTCTCCGTTGGTTATCAACCACGCAGAACGCGATTGACCTCGCCACGAAGGCTAATTCCTGCAAGCGAACCCAAGAACACAAGCAAGAACAGGAAGAATACAAGTCGAATGCCAAATCATAGACAAACGATGATAAGGTGAGGTTTCACAAACGCCAATGCAGCAGCCAATCGGTCCGGTGCAAGAGGCGGGATCTAAACACACAAGTGTAGATGCAAACAAAGCAAAACCTAACCCTAAAGGCGGCTGGAGTGAATATATAGGGCGTGGACAGCCTGTGGAAGGCGTACAGACTTGGGCTGTGGGCTAGAAGATGTACAGACTCGGACTATGGGCCAACACGGCCCAGTTCTGTCACGCAGGACTGTTTTAAATACACAGGTCGACTCGAGACTTCAAATGAGACGAAACCAACGGCAAAAGATCCGTCTTCTCCTTAGCTTTCCAAAAAGTCCAAGAACGCGCCAATCGGACTTCGTATGAGGAAGTTATGCCCATTTTGGTGCATGGTGGTCGATATAGTCCGAACGAGCGAATTCTTGACTTCAAGTCATTCGTGCGACTCCGTCTTCAACTCCAACTCTTCTATTCCATCTCCCATGTTCCTAAGCAACAAAATATCACTAGTATTCAGTAGCATCCCGTCCAAACAAATATTAACATAGTTGCTAAGGAAAGAATTAACCTCATGGTTCAAGCGACGGGCACGGGCGCGTGTGATTGGTCCTTGTAATCGAATTGTAGGTGGAGGCTCCATGTGTGTATCATGTGAAGTGATGTCCTCATCAACATGGGTTTTTCCCTACACTAATTGCACTAGTGCTGTCGCAAAACAAGGGAACTCTGGTAGGAAAGAACAACCCAAAATCTCGCAGAGTGGAAATCATCCAAACCAACTGTGAGCAGCAGCTAGCAGCAGCTACATACTCAGCCTCTGTGGTCGAAAGAGCAACTCTAGATTGCTTTCGGGAAGACCAAGAGACAAGAGAAGAACCAAGAAATTGGCAAGTACCGGAAGTCGACTTGCGATCCAACCGGCACCCACAAAAGTCAGCGTCCGAAAAGCTAGATAAATCAAGAGATGATGATGCTGAATAGTAAAGACCAAGATCAGGCGCATAGGTAAGATACCTGAAGATATGCTTGACAGCTTGCCGATGTGACGCGCGTGGTGAAGACTGGAAGCGCGTGCACAGTCCCACGGCGAACTGTATGTCTGGCCTTTTCGCCGTCAAGTACAGCAGCGAACCGATCATCCCTCGAAACTCTCTCTCATTGACCTTGACGCCGCTCTCGTCCTTGTCCAGGCCCCCAGATGTACCCATTGGGGTAATCTGAGGCTTTAGCTCTCCACCAAAGTCGAATTTCTTCAACATGTCCCGAGTGTACTTACCCTGGTGGATGAAGGTGTCGTCCTTGGTCTGCTTGATCTGGAGCCCTAGAAAATACTTGAGCTCACCCATGAGGCTCATCTCGAACTCGTTGTGCATCTGCTCAGAAAACTTGGACACAAGATCACAAGATCATTAGTAGTACCGCCAAAGATAATATCATCCACGTATATCTGAGCGACTAAAAAATCTGAAGCATCTCTGAGCAAGAAGAGAGTTTTATCCACAGAACCCATCACAAAGCCCTTCCCCAACAAAAACTGCTTTAATCGGTCATACCAAGCCCTGGGGGCTTGCTTCAACCCGTATAAAGCTTTTTGCAATTTAAAAACATGTCCAGGAAAATTAGGGTTCTCAAAGCCAGGGAGCTGCCTAACATAAACCTCCTCCTCTATGTACCTGTTCAGAAAAGCACTCTTGACGTCCATTTGAAAAAGCTTAAAACCCTTCGAAGCGGCAAAAGCTAAAAGAATGCGAATGGACTCAAGACGGGCAACAGGAGCGAAGGTTTCTTCAAAATCAATACCTTCCTTCTAGCAAAAACCCTGGGCAACTAGTCGAGCTTTGTTGCGCACCACAACACCATCTTCACCTTGCTTGTTCTTGAACACCCACTTGGTGCCTATTTGGTTGCATCCTGGTGGCAGCTCTACTAGTGTCCAAACCCGATTGCGGACAAAATTCTCAAGCTCTTCTTGCATGGCATTAATCCAGTTCGAGTCAGAAAGAGCATGAGAAATGTCTCTGGGCTCAAAAGATGCAACAAAAGCAGATTCAGCAAACACAGCAAGAGAGTCATTCGACGAACGCAAAGTTCTTGTAGACACATCACCGATGATGAGCTCTGAGGGGTGATCACGCTGAACTGCTCGGGATCCCTGGTGATCTGAAGTCACCTCACCGGAGTCAGCAGCTGGCACCTCTGGACTCGACTGAGGGGGCTCGATCGAAGTGGAAGAAGTGATCAGAGGTCCGCCCTCGTCCTCAGTCGAAGTCTCAGAAGGTGTGGGCTCTGCAGGAGGTGCAGAAGGCCCACCCTCATCAGCAGCTGGAGTATCCTCATCTTCCTCGAAGATGGACTCTCCGAGCTCACCATCACCAGAAATCTCAAAAGAAGGAGTTAAAGAAGGCAAGGACTCATCAAAAGAAACCTCGCAAGTCTCGACGAGCTGCTGGGATTCGAGGTTCCAAACACAGAAACCTCGAGAATGCAATGCATAACCAAGAAAAACTCCGTCCCAACAACGAGACTCAAACTTGTCCAAATGCCCTCCCTTCTTAAGCACAAAGCACTTGCAGCCAAACGCTCGCAAGTGGCTCACCTTGGGCTGTCTACCAAACCGCAACTCGTATGAGGTCTTACCTAGGTAAGCTCTAAGAAAAATGCGGTTGGCCAAATAGCAAGCCGTGTTCATGGCTTCAGCCCAAAAACGCCTAGGAGTCCTGTGCTCATCGAGCATCGTCCTAGCCATCTCGACTAGCGTGCGGTTCTTTAGTTCCACAACGCCGTTCTGTGGGGAAGTGTAAGGAGCAAAAAACTGATGGTCAAGACCCTGATCACTACAAAAGCTGACGAACTGAGAGTTCTTGAACTCAGAGCCGTTGTCGTAGCGAATTGCTCGCATCCGACCATTGTTCTCATTCTTCAGCTTCCGAATCAGGTCATGAACAAAATGAAAAGTCTCATCCTTAGACTCAAAGAAGAAAACCCATGAGAATCGAGAAAAATCGTCAACAATGGCATGCGCGTACCACTTCCAACTGACTGAACGTACCCGAGCTGGACCAATAGTGTCCAAGTGTAAAAGCTCGCCTGGATACGAAGCCATCACCTGAGTCACAGGTGAGTGAGAAGCGGCAACCATTTTCCCATGACGACAAGGATGACAAACTAGATCCTTCTCCATCTTAAGCTTGGGCAATCCTCGGATGAGGTCCATAGAGCTTAACCTGACTAGTAGATCAAAACTCAAATGACCTAACCTCCTATGCCACTTCCAGAGCTCAGAAAAAGATCCAGCAATCAAACAGCGAGAAGGGCCAAAATAACTAGAGAACTCAATTCGAAAAACTTTATCGAATGGTAAAATCTGGCAAATCAAAGACCCTCTAGAATCAATCACAAAAGAATTTCCCTTCTTAAAACGCACTTCCAAACCATCCTCAAGAAGTTGCGAAACAGAAATCAAACTGAAGTTAAAATTTTTAACCAAAGCAACATTCTTATAAGAGAAATGATCTGAAATGCGAATTGAGCCAATGCCACTTACTTTCCCTTAGCTTGACCACTATTCCCGAAGGTGATGTATTCTTTGGAGCTCGGGGGAGTGAGACTGGAGAACCATCTGCGATGTCCCGTCATGTGGCGAGAACACCCTGAGTCCATGATCCAAACGTCCTCCAGTCCCCGATCCTGCACAATCAGTGGCTGTAAGTGGGAGCAAATGGTCCGGCACTAGGTTTAGCAAAAGAGCTAAACCAGTGTCGAGCCATCTGCTCAAAAGACGGAAAGTAGAATTCATCAGAAAAGTTTGGACCAAAACGCGGCTCAAAGCGTGGTCCTTGGTTCTGCCTAAAGCCTCGGCCACGAGGTCTAGGACCGTAGCCAAAACGGCTTGGAGCTCTGCCAGAACGACCACCACCAACTGGAGTACGAGCAAGAAAGTCGTCTCCTCTACCACCACCTACACGACGTGGCCTGGCCTTCAGCCTCTCCCCGCGTCGAGGAACACGCAGTATACCACCCTGCTGGTAGAACTGCTCCTGACCACCATGAGCTCTCTCTGCTCTCTCAACCCGCTTCCTCCTGAAGCAAAACTCCGCAAGATGATCGTCTCTCTAACAATACTCACAATGATAGGTGGGCTTCTTGGGATGTGGTTGAGGCTTGGGGTTCTTGGGCTTAGTGGTGTTCGGTGTAGTCTTCTTGGGTTGAGAGGGTCCAGGAAGAGAGTCAAGAGGAGTGTGCAGGTGTTTGGGCTTTGGAACCCAGATAGGTTTCTTGGGTGGAGCTTTGGATGGTTCATGGATCACTCCATCCTTGGGCTGACAAGCCTGGAAAGACTCAGTGGAATGGGTCTTGGGATATCTCTGCTCAGGAGTCATTTTACTCCACTCCACTGCCCGGCTAATGGCACTCTCCAAGTCAGCCTTAGTGTAGGTGTAACCTACCCCAAACCCATCCTGCCTCTTGAACTGCTAGATCATCATGCCGAGCTGTGGCCCTCTGGCACTGATCCAACTCAGGATAGAACGGAGGTAAAAATTCTCATTTTGCGAATCAGCTAGCTCCTCTCTCAAGGAAGCTAGTACCTCCACCTGAGACAAGTAGGTCTCACACTCGCTATCTACCTGGACAGACTTCTCGGCTTTCAGCTTAATTAACTCCATTCTAAGAGACAGATAGTTCTCACAGACAGTGGGTGCAACTGACAGTGTCTCAAGCTCTAGCCTAGTCTGCGCAAGCTCAGCTCTCACTCTCTCCAAATCACCCAAATGCACATCGCCCTTGGCTTTCAGCTCAGCTAAGACAGCTAGATGAAATGGGCAATCAGCACAGGGTGCGACGATAGTGGCTTGAGCATCTTTCAGCTCCAGCTGAGCGCTTTCAAGCTCAGTGGCCAAAGCGTCCCTCTCATCAACCCTTTCTGTGTACTTGGACTTCAGAGTCGACAAGTCACACAGAAGCACCTCACATTTCGAGCACTCACTGCTATCACCCAAGCAGGGGGACGAAGATAGACTCTCAATTCTACCGTTGGCTATGGCAAGCTCACTCTCTAAATCATCTATCCTCTTCTTGGCCCCCCTAAGCAGTTTTTCCCGATATTTCAACTCCTGATGATTGCTCTCAAGTAAATCAACAATTTCGCGTTCATAGGATGATACCTTATTGTCGTCATCGTCGGAGTCATCGGAGGAGCTCTTTTCTTCCTTATCCCCAAGACCTATTGAGCAGAAGGTCTTGCGGGATCTTCGGCACTGATGTGAGCGGCTCTTCGGTCTGTCCCCGAAGGCCATGAAGCAAAGGCCCGCTGGATCGTCCTTGTCCTTCCCCTTCCTGATGATGATCTCCTCATCGCTTGAGCTCGATGAAGAGGAAGAAGACGTGGACCGCTTGGAGTAGCTCTTCTCCATCTCAGCGAAGAAGGCTTTGTTGCGCTTCTTGTTCTCTCGCCAGTAGTCCTTCAGGGCCTTTCTAAAAAATCAGGTCTTTGGCTTGCCCTTGTTGAAGGAGGAGCTGTCGTGCTTGCCGGAGTCGTGGAAGCCACCACCGGTGCCCTTCTTGTGGCCATTGCGCTTGGGGCAGTCGGCGATGAAATGTCCTGGATCACCACACTCAAAGCACCCGGTTTTTGTGCCGTGTCTCTTGAACATTCTTTTGTCATAAACACGATGCACTTGGTTGTTAAAAAGACACAAATCATCATCTCCCAATGACTCAAGCTGGTCCTCAGTGATAGACATCAAAGAGAACCCAACACGACTCACAGAAGAGGGATCAACAGAAGGTGTAGCAAGGGCCAGAGATTTTGATCCAGATCCAGTGCGATTTGATCTCAACTGGGTATCAACCTCAGTGGCCTTCATCTTGCTAAACAATTCAAAAATGGTCAAGGTATCATAAGAAGTGCTCTCAATGATAGAGGATACCTTGATCTCCCAGATCTTTGGGTCCAAGGTATGTAGAACCTTGAGCGCCTGTTCGTGATCTGAGACTAACTGAACACCCTCAGCCTTGTTGTCCCGAAGCTTGTTTATGATCGACTGAAAACGACCAAACAACGATTCAACAGATTCACTCGGCTTTTGTGTGAAGTTCTCATATTCACGTCGGTAGGTCTGATAGAGCCGAGCCTTGACCTGGGCTGTCCCCTCATGGTGTGCCTGGAGGGTAGCCCAGATCTCTCTCGCAGTGGAGAGATGGCTCACACGCTCAAATTCAGTGGGACCTAAACCAGAAAACAAGATGTTCAGAGCTTTGCTATTGTTCACATGCTGAGCGATGATACTAGGAGAATCACGCTCAGCAACTGGCAATGTGACAAACGTAGCGTGAACGCAAATGTCCCAGATGTCCGAGCTTTGGCTCATGAGATAGGCTCGCATGTGAGTCTTCCAATAATTATAGCCATAAGCTTCCAAGGACGGGATCTTGCCAGGAGACGTCATGATCACTACTAGGGTTTAGAACCGGTTAAGGTATGGAAAAACCCTAACCAAGCTCTGATACCACTTGTAGGACCGAAAGTAGCGACCAGAGGGGGGGTGAATGGGCGCCTAAAAAATTCTTTCGAATCAATGGCCTGCTCCCAACACCCAACGCACCTCAAATGACTAACAAGGGAAAAAATAAATAGATCAACGGAACCTAAAATGGTCTAGCCTAAAAACGACCGGTGTCCTAAACAAAAAGACACCAACACAGTGCTTAAAGGCAGATTAACAAATTAATTAACTCATAGACATTTAATCAGACCAACAAACATGAAGATGATAAACAGTGAAGTTCCAACCAAAATAAAAACAGTGCACAGATTAAAACAACAGATTTAATAACATCTATTTAATCAAAACAGCAGATGAGCCAACTGACAGCACAAAGATTAAATCAACAGATGAAATACATTCATAATAAAAAATACTTCTTAGCAGTATTTCATCACATGCAACCGGATGTTACAGAAAGTATTGAAAAAGTACTAACAGCACTCAAACATTAATCTTGACAGCAAATTAAGCAAATGATTAGGCATGTTTCCCTATGCAAGATTAGGAGATATACACGAAGAGACGTGCAGCAACAGTAAACCTTTTACCTCGATTTCCGTGCACCTGGCTTCAAGAACATTCCGCTGACGATGCTATCATGGGCCCCACGTTGAAGTTGTTCCTCGGTTGATTAATGTGTGTCTTGCTGTTGATTCCTCAACACAGTGCCGTGCGCACCAACTGGAAGGGACAAGACCGCTCGCCGCACAGGTTGCAAGCTGCCGCACGCTGCTCAACGCAGCTGCAGCTGCTGCTGCCGCACACAAAGCCTAGCAGAGCTGCCGTGCCTAGGCGCCTAGCCGCATAGCAGCGCTGCCGCACATAGGAGCTAGCTGCCGCACTGCAGATCTAGATGCTGCAGCCGCACAAGGCAGACAACGTAGGCTAGGCTGCTAGCGCACAGGCTACTAGATGCCTAGGATACTAATGCTTGTAGAAGGAAATCACATCCAAGAGAAAAACAACAGTGCACGGAGAATATTACTCAACTGCGGTGGCAAGAAAAAATTACCGGCGGCGGCTTTGAAAGGAAAAAGAAGGCCGGCGGCGCAAACACGGAAGAACACGATGCAAGAAAAATGACCCACTGTTTCAGAAATTGGGAAAGTGTATTTCGAAAATGGGTGCCCTAACCCTAGGATATTGGGGCCTATTTATAGGAAGCCCATTAAATGGAAAAATGCAGAAATACCCCTAGGTTTTTTACAGACGCTGAATAAAAATGGAAAAGACCGAAATGCCCTTAGGGTTTTTTACAGACTCGACTGACAGACTGTGGGCCTAAAGGCAAAATAGTAAAAACCTAAATGAAGGTAACTTGTCCTGATGCGGAGCTTTCGTAGCAGCTACGGCTTCGCCTCAGAACGGTCATATCCGAGATCAGCGGTCGTTAATTTTGCGCCGAAACTGACAAAGCGTCCACCGTCTTCGCACCGAGTACCCGAATTGGGCCGGCCCGATTCCGCAGCTCCCTCAGCCCGGCAATCGCTCGCCGCCCGTGTACCTGAGTCAATCCCGGTCAACAGCCCAGTGGATCCTATGCTGCTCCTATCCCACGTACTCGGATTGGGCCAGCCCAACTTCGCGACCCCTCTGCCCGACAGTCGCTCGCTGCCCGTGTACCTGAGTCACACGCGGCCCAGACGCAGCAGGTCTTCTCTCTCTTTTCAGTCCTCTTTGACTATCGTTAACAATGTCTCATCACATCTGAAGCCATGAGGCCCACGCTATTCAGCATGGCTCCTCACCCGTGACCCCTATCGCATGCCCCGAATTGATCAATTGGTTGACTCCACTGCTGGTTCAGAGTTATTAAGCTTCCTTGACGCGTATTCCGGCTATCATCAAATCTGGCTAAAGCGCGAAGATGGAATCAAAACAAGCTTTGTAACTCCTTCGACAGTCTTCTGCTATGTAAGAATGCCCTTTGGCTTAAGAAATGTCGGGGCAACATTTTCGAGGTTAACTGCTAAGGCTCTAGGTCACAAATAGGCCGCAATGTAGAAGCTTATATGGATGACATTGTAATAAAGTGTGCCTTAAAGCACCAACATAGCCTAGACTTAGCAGAAACATTCAATAGCCTTCGGGCATGTGGGATCCATCTTAACCCCGAAAAATGTATCTTCGGAGCTCAGGCTGGAAAGTTGTTACGGTATCTAGTTTCAAGCAGAGGGATCGAAGATAGCCCCACTCAAATAACTGCGTTGCAAAGGATGGCTCCTCCGGAGAATTTAAAGCAAGTGCAGAAGCTGACGGGTCGTCTTGCGGTACTTGGCAGATTCTTGGCAAGGTCTGCGGAGAGAATTTGCCCATTTTCAGAGCATTGAAGGGGTCCGAAGATTTTGCATGGACACCGGAGTGTCAAAAAAGCTTCGACAACATTAAAAATTATCTCAGTAACCTCGCTACACTCACAGTGCCTATTGCGTATGAAGCCCTACTCCTTTACCTTGCGGCTACTGGCTCTGCTGTCAGTGCAGTCCATGTTAGAGAGGTTGAATTCAATGGGAAGTTGGTACAAAATCCAGTCTATTTTGTATCCGAAGATTGTCCGGAGCAAAAACAAGATATTCTGAGCTTTAGAAGTTCACCTATGCTCTGATAATGGCTTCGAGGAAGTTAAGGCATTATTTCTTGGCACATAATGTAATTGTACCAACTTCATATCCTTTGGGAGATATGCTCCGAAGTAAGGATTCCACAGGAAGAATTGGGAAGTGGGCTGTTGAATTGGCACCCTTCGGCATCTCCTTCATGGCAAGGACAGCAATTAAGTCACAAGTGTCGGCAGATTTTGTGGCAGGATGGACTCCCCATGCAGGATGGGCTCCGGAGAAGCCAAGTGAAGGAATTTGGACCATATACTCCGTTGGAGCTTTCCAAGCATCCGGAGCAGGTGTCGGAGTAGTAATAATTTCGCCTTCAGGGCAAAAGGCAATGTACTCCGCAAGACTCAACTTTAAGTCTACCAATAATACAACGGAGTATGAAGGAATTTTGTTAGGACTTCGAAAGGCACGTGCTTTCGGGGCTACAAGAGTTGTTATTAAGACAGATTCTCAAATTGTAGCATGGCACGTAATCAAGAGTTTTCAAGTTTGACATCCACAGCTTGCTAAATATTTGGAGGAGATCCGTAAGATTGAAGCAGCATTTAAAGGGATTTCCATTCGAAGTATACCCAGAACTGAAAATGCGCAAGCTGATATCTTGGCAAAAGCTGCAGCCGGATCTATAGATATTCCAGAAGAAGCTTTTTACGAAGAACTCAGTACACCTTCGGTACCACAGATCCCTTCTGCGGAAGTCCTTTGCATTCCAAGTACAGATTGGTGAAGTTCAATTATGGAATTATTGCAAGGAGAAGCAAGTTTGCCTGAAGGGCCACAACTTTCGAGATTGAAGCTTAGAGTTCAAAATTATCATATAATCAACGGTATTTTGTACAAGGCCAGAGTATGTTCCCCTCTGCTCCGATGTATATCTCAAGCCGAAGGTCAAGAGATTCTTCGAGAAATTCATGAATGACTTTGCAGTAGCCATCTGGCCCCTCGACCTTTGGCAGGAAAAACACTCCGCCAGGGGCTTAGTCCGCACTTGTCAAGGTTGTCAATGGATGGGAAGAAGAAGTCATCACCCGCCAACAACTCTTCAAGTCATTGCTCTAGGATGGCCCATGGCCAGATGGGGCATGGACCTTATTGGCCCCTTCCCAGTAGCAAAAGGAAATTTGAAATTCGCAGTGGTAGCTATTGAGTATTTTTCTAAGTGGGTCGAAGCAGAGCTCCTAACAGCTATCACTTCGAATAATGTACAAAAATTTTTCTGGAAAAAAATTATATGCCGGTTCGGAGTGCCTCGACAACTCATAGTTGATAATGGGACACAATTTGATGCAGAGCCCTTCAGGAAGTTTTGTGAAGATCTTGGCATACAATTATGCTTCGCTGCAGTGCGACACCCTCAGTATAACGGAGCTGTTGAAAGAGCCAATGGTGATATCTTGTCAGGGCTGAATCGAAGAATAGTGGGATTGGCAAAAGGATCGTGGACCGAGGAGCTCCCGAAGATTCTATGGTCCATTCGGACCACTCAAACGAGGTCCACGGGTTTCACTCCTTTCAGACTATCATTCGGAGACGAAGCTATGACGCCAACGGAGCTTAAAGGAGGATCCCTTCGCAGCACCGAACCGGAAATAGAAACAGAAAGGCAAACTTCGCTTGATTTAACAGAAGAAACAAGACTTCGAGTTGTCGCCAATTTATCAAAGTATCATCAACAGACGAAGACTTGGTTTGACCCGAAGGTCAAGCTTAACGAGCTTAAGCTGGGTCACCTTGTTGTGCGAAGTGTTATAGCACCAGGGAAACTAGGGAATAAGTGGGAAGGTCCTTTTAAGTTAGCTACTTTAGAAGGTGAAGAGTTAACGCATACATGGCATGCGGAGCACTTAAAGCGATATTTCGCATTAGGGGCTCCTTGTAATCATTTGTAAACACCCTCTGAATTAATAAAGCTCATGGTTCAGATAATGCCTACCTCTCAAACACTTCCTACTTCTAGTGGATGCACTGGAAGAACGAAGTTGGCTGGGAGGAAAGTGTCATTAATTTGAACCAATTTTTCGTACTTCGAACCATTGGTTCGAAGCTTCCGACGAGGTGGGAAAGTGTCTAAAAAAAGGATTCCAAGCCATCGGCTTGAAAGCATCCGTAAAAAGAGTCGAAGGAGACCAAAATAATGCGGATTCCAAGCTCCGGCTTGAAAGCATCCGTAAAAAGAGTCCAAAGAGACCACTGCGAATTCCAAACCACCGGTTTGATAGCAATCGCAAAAAGAGCCGACAGAGGCCAAAACAAAACAGAGTTTGAGCTAATAAGCTTCGAATATCTGTGAAAAGAGTCCAAAGTGACCAATCGTTTGGGACATTAAAGTGCCCGGAAAGTTTGTCCGAAGTGACTTCTTTCAAACAAAAGGTACTAAGCTACAAGTTTTACGACTCCAAGTAGTTAGACATTTTATAAGATTTAAATTGCTGAGGAGCTCCGAGCCCCCAAAATTGTGCTCCAAAGTTTTTCTTTGCGCCTAACCATCGTCGAGTATAGTTCGAAGTTGCTTACGCCCAAAGAGGGGCTGGGAAGTAGGGAGACAATTTTAAAAATCTATATTTATTATTCAAAAAAATTACAATTACATCACGAAAAATCGGTGTCTATGCCGAGAAGGAATCGAAGACCTCTTCGATCTCTAGAGTTACCACTAAACTCAGAACGACTAGTTCCAATGCTGGGAGTTCTAACAACCTTGCATTTAACTCTTCTACCTTTCTTCGAAGCTCTAAAATCTTTTTGTTCTTGTTGAAGTTCAGCCCAAGTTCGAAGTCGTTCGGGGCTCCTTTCCCAGCTTCGAAGTTCTTCAGGTTTTTTATCTTGATCTTTAGCAATACCTTCGTCCTCAGACCATGCAATGTCTTCAGATGACGAAGTTTCCAAGTTAACCTATTTTTCTTCCTCTTTAATATAAGATAATATATCTTTACATATTTCTGGCGCAATTGCACCGGAGCTATCTCGAGGAATCAAAAATTGAGGTCGTTTATGAAGTCTTAAAAGATCAAAGGTAGCCCATAGCAGGTTGAGTTCTTTAGTAACGTTTAATACTTCGACATCATCCATACGAGGTTGAGAAGCCTAAAAACATGATAAGTAAATTTTCATTCATAATGTATGAAAGCATGATTTTTACATAGTCGGGATCCTAAAACAAAGCTAGACCTGCGGGTTCGGCGGAGGCTGGCTACTCGAGGCTTGAGACTGAGCTTGCTTCTGGCGATGCCCTTCATCGATCCAAGCCTTGATCGCAGTGTGACCTTCGGCTCTCCATGAAGCTTGGAAGGCTTGCCAAGCTGCGGCCACGTCTTCAGAAGGATTGAGGAGTTGGTTCTCGTCGAAGGTAATGGGAGCCGCCCCCGAGTCTGGCGTTAACGTTAGCCCTAGATCTTCGTAGTAGCGAAGTACTCCGAGAGCAGCCACTTGGTCGGAGATCTCTCCATACCGAATGCCTACTGTCTTCATCATCTTCACAGCTCCTTGGATCATCTTTAGCCATCGAACCAGGGGGACGTTGTCGCTCGAAGATAGCGTCCAAAGAGTACCGAAGTACTCTAGAACGACTAAGAGATTGTTCATGACCTCCATAGCTACCTTCTCCGATTTCACTATATCTTCAATCAAAGCATCCTTTGACGAAGTCAATTCATCCACTACAGCGGAGAGCCTAGATGCCTCCATAGCCAGAGAATTCTTCTGGCTAAGTAAGTTTCTAGCCTCCTCCGTAGCCTTAGCCTTTTCTTCTTGGAGCTTAACTAGCTCAGCCCCCACCGTAGCGTGCTCTGCCAGCATTCTTTCTACCTCGGCTCGAAGCACAATTTGTTCGGCTTTGAGTTTTTTATTCGTAGCCTCTAGGTTTTGCCTAGCTCTCCTCTCCACCGAAACCATTTCGTCTAAGCGAGAAACTCATCTAGAGAGCAGTAACCTTCTCTTAAAGACGAAGACCTCCGTGCTCGTTCGAGACAACTGCGGCTCGAGCCAAAACTATTTGCTGCAAAGAGGAAAAAGCAAGGTGAGAAATTATTTGTAAGTTGAAATTAATCTTGTTTTCTAGATACTTCGTACCTGGTATGCTGCCCGTTCCAAGGCGGCGTTGAGCTCCGAGCCCTCATCTTCGCTAAGGATGGCCACTATGTCCGTCTCCCCAACTTCGTGGTTGGCTCGATCCAAAGGCTCGAGCACGGTCCAAAGTCCGGTCCTTCTCTCCAAGAAAGGAGCTAGGAGGGGAGCATGGTTAGGGCCCTCTGATCGTCTTCGTTCGGTGAGGGGTCGGAGCGTTGTGCCGCATCTTCAAAGACCTCGGTAGACTGGCCCCCCTCCATAGATTGACAACGGCTGTTGATTCAAACGGAGTTAATCCTGAATTTAGAGCAGTAAAGGGGTCAATTTTGCCTTTACCTTTTCCAGGTCCCATCTGTGTGACTGCTGGAATTTGCATCAGAGATGTTGAGGTCCCGGGAGCCGTATCTTCGGGAGGAGCCACTTCCATAGGAGCGGACCCTGCCAATACAAAGGTATTATATATTGCTTAATTTTGCAGGGAAAAGGAACAAAGGGTTCATGCGAAGTTTTCCTCTGAAGTCCTGTCAGCGGGTGAGTACGGTGCTTCTCGGAGGGTCAAAGGCTACCTCGAAGTCTTCATCCGATTCGAAGCCTAGAACCGAAGGGTTGACTGTCAAAGCCTCTCTTGGAGCTACAACCATCGCTTCGTCCGGAATCGAAGCTGGCTCAGCAGCAACTTCGATTCTGCCTTCAATCATAGGGGCCTCTTGAGAAACCATGTTGAAGAATATGGTTTTGATATTTCAGATGTGACGAGTGATTGTCAATGGAAGTCAAAGGAAGGGAGAGATGAAGACATGCCGAGTCTGAGGTGCATGTGACTCAGGTACACGGGCAGTGAGCGACGGCCGGGCAGAGGAGCCGCGGAGTCGGGCTGGCCCAATCTGGGTACATGGCTAGGAACGGCAGATGATCCACTAGTCTATTGACTGGGTTTGACTCAGGTACACGGGCAGCGAGCGATTGCCGGGCTGAGGAAGTTGCAGGGTCGGGTCGGCCCAATCCGGGTACCCGGTGCGAAGACAGTGGACGCTTTGTCAGTTTCGGCGCAAAACTGACAATCTATGATTTATTCATTTTTAGGACATTAATATTTAGTTTTTAAGTTTAGAATATTTTTATTTGAGTCAGGTGATTTTTCTAATAATTTTTAGTAATTTTCGGAATTTATTTTAGAGTCAGTTTATTTTACCTGAGGGTAAATTAGTCTTTTCATGTATTACGATTCGCCCATAAATATGCCCCTATCCCCCTGGGGATAGACGACTGTTTTTCAGATCAATCTACAGTCCACTACCTCTACGTTTTTCCTTCTTCTCCACTGTTTTTTTTTCGTCGGCGAGGATTTTCTGCTTCCTGGCGTCATGGGCACACGTACTACAGAGCAGGCCGCAGGCTCTACTACCGAGAACGCCGTGCGCACGCAGTCGTCAGCAACAACACTTTCGGCGGATTTTTTTTTGTTTGGCAGGCATTGTGCGGTGCATCTCCCTGGGACGCACGCATGAAAGCAAGTTGCAAGTCCACGGTTTTGATCTGGCGAGGCATTCCACGGCAAGAAAAAAAGGGCAACGGCGTGTTGTTTTTTGCATTTTTGATGCACGCAATACGAGGGGTTCGCCAGGCGGCTAGGCAGGCACCACGCCGGTGTGTAGATGTCAAGCGCTCTCCAGGCACACAAATCGAGATGTCACAGGTAAGTGTTTCAATCTCCTAATTTTTAGTAGATCAATTTTTAGAGATAATCATCCATTAATTAATTAGCCGAAAATCTATTTTGAAATCTTGTTTTTTATTTTAATCTATTAAAATTTATTAGTTATCTCGTATTATCTTTTATCTGTATAATCTGCTCATATAAAAAGAAAAGAAAAATTTATTAGTCACAATTATATTTTTATACTAGGTTTTACCTACAATATTTTCGGCTTAATTCTGAATTAATTTTTATTGATCCATTTGTATTTAAATTTAATTAGTACCTTATTTCTAGACTGAAATATTAATATCTTGAATTTCATCTAGGTATTTTTATTTGCCGCAGTATTTCTATTTAGTTTATCTTTGATATCTTTTTATTTAGGACACCGGTAATTTTGAAGCTAGAATACTTTAATTCCTGAGTTTTGCTTTGCAAATATTATTTTTCTGGTTAAGTCCATTTGGGTGTTGGGTTTAAATTATAGTTTAGCAAGAAATTTTTAGGCGCCCATTCACCCCCCTCTGGTCGCTACTTTCGGTCCTACAAGTGGTATCAGAGCAAGGTTAGGTTTTTCTATCATCTTAACCGATTCTAAACCTAGGTAGTGACCATGACGTCTTCTGGTAAAATCCTGTCCCAAGAAGCTTTTGGCTATACTTATTGGAAGACTCGCATGCGAGCATACCTTATGAGCCAGAGCTCGAACATATGGGAGATTTGTGTTCATCCTAATTTCACAATAACGATTATTGCTGTGGATACTGCTGAAAATGTAGTTACCCAACATCAAAATAATAGTAAGGTGGTGAATATTTTATTTTTTGGTCTAGGTCCTAGTGATTTTGAGCGTGTTATCCATCTCACCACTGCTCGAGAGATCTGGGCTACCCGCCAGGCACACCATGAGGGTACAGCTCAGGTCAAGGCTAGGCTCTACCAGACCTACCGGCGTGAGTATGCAAATTTTTCACAGAAGCCGGGTGAGACTGTTGAGGCTTTGTTTGGTCGTTTTCAATCGATCATTAACAAGCTTCGCGTTAACAAGGCTGAGCATGATCAGCTGGTCTCGGATCATGAGCAGGCGCTTAAAGTACTCCATACCTTGGACCCTAAGATCTGGGAGATCAAGGTTTCTTCTATTGTTGAGAGTGCGTCTTATGATACCTTGACCATCGCAGAGCTTTTTAGTAAGCTCAAGGCCTCAGAGGTCGATATTCAGTTGAGATCAAATCTCACTGATTCTGGCTCCAAGACTCTGGCACTTGTGACACCGTCTGCAGATCCTAATGCCATGAGTTGTACTGCTTTTTCCTTGATGTCTATCTCCGAGGAACAACTTGATACTCTAGGAGATGATGATTTGTGCTTGTTTAACAACCGGGTGCGACGTGTCTATGATAAGCGAATGTTCAAGAGACATGGCACAAAATACGGATGTTTTGAGTGTGGTGACCTGTCGCGCCCCGATTTAATAAATCAGGACTTTATTGAAATTCCATAGAAAATCAATAAAACAAGACGTTCATCATGCGACCACGTACAATACGGACAATCATTTACGGTTCGTAGACCGCATTAATACAAAAGTGAATAAGGGTGAAGAGAAACTAATAAAATAAGGGTCCTAGATGAACGCCTCCTTCCAGTCTCGCCTTGACTGGGTCGCTACTCCAGACCTTCATCCTCCTCGTAGTAGACTGGCTCTGATGGTGTAAGTCAACGGGGTGAGTACAGAAGTACTCAGCAAGCCACCGAATGCAAATATAATGCAAGGTAATAACAAGGGAGTTATTGGCTAATTTAGCGGAAGCAGCATATGTGTAAAGCCTTAAATGTGAGCAATTTATTAGTACGGAAAAGTAAACATGTGCATGTGTATCATCATCTTCTAACTCGAGGGGTACAGTCAGCCCCACCTCGCTCAACAGTCCTTACGTGCCATGAATATCTTGATCATTCAAACAATTGTAAACTAACTGCGAGTAGTCACACAACCCGCCCTTGACCGTGGGCTCGGCTTTTCGAAAAGATTGAATTACTCTGATCAGAGATGTACCACTGTACCCACAAGGCACGCACTCATCACCTACACCGAAGTGTAACGAGATGACCCATCACACGGGAACTCGTGCCAAAACCTTCCATATAGTCCTCCCCGACTCAATAGCACCCTCTTATGGGTTTCATATGGTGTCCCGACGCATCGGAGCCCCACCATACCCCCCCCTTGAGCCTCGTCGGTACAAGTCGCCCGCAGGCTAGCCCCTTGCCCCCTCCTCTATGGTGCATCAAGCCGGAGTATTCCATACTTCCAGTTAGGACTTACCCATTAGACTTGTGGTTGGTACGGAAGTGCTTTGCAACAGATCCCGCAGACCGGTCCTTATAGTGCCCCGGGTGCGACAAACCAGTGCCCGAGCTTGCACCCGGAACCCACCATACTTATAACCTAGCCAACTCCAACAGAGTCCAAAGACGAGAATAACAGGGAAATTCATATACAGAATCCAGCTATCTACGACTCGTTCTTTTTATCCTATAGCAGTTGTGCCGGTACATTGGGCACTAGCTAATATTTTTATAGTAGAGTGACAAGGAGTTAAGGCTCAATAAGCATGGCTTGGGTTTGCACACAAGGACGGGGATCTAATAAATATAAGTGTAAGGCTTGAATATTTGACTAATGCAATATTAACCTATGGGTTATAGCGATAATTTATTGAAACATGGGCTCAATATGATCAACTATTTCCACAGAGGTGGTCGATGACTTGCCTTGCTCAGCAAATGGGGATGGAGGAACCTCGGGGTAGAACTCCTGCTCCTCGACGAACTCGTAGTCTTCTTGATACGGAAAAGTAAACAATACATTCACATTCAATAAACAGATAAAATTCACCAAATAAAGAACATACATTGTTGTGGGTGAAGTAATATTTATTATTCTGAGTCTTTACATATAACAGTGAATTTTAACCTTTTTAGGATTTTTCATAATTTATTTTGTTGGAATAATAATTTATCCTAAAGGGGTTCTTATTCATTTATGGATTAATAATATTTTGGGCAACAGAAACATACTGTTTTTATTGCATTAATGGGTAGAGAATAATATTCTGGTTTTAACAAAATTTAAATGGTGAAATTTGGAGTTAATTTGAGCAAGATATGAATTTTTGAAGTTTAAACAATTTTCTGGAATTTTATTTAAACTAAAACCAGTCTCTGGTCCACGGTGAACCAGGTTCACCGTGAACCCGTGACTATGCGCGTGGACCCGAGCGATCTGGGCCGTTGGATCTGGATCCAGCGGTCAGATGCGAGGCGGGTGGGTTAAGTGGAAATGGACGGCTGAGATTATAACGCAGCGAAAGGGTATACGTGGACGCACCAGATTGATCCTGGGGTTCAAGTAACGATCGACGGCTGCGATCGCCCCGTACCCCTTTGACCAGATCTACGGGTGAGATTAAATCCCGAAGGGTTTTAATCTGTGCCCTTGGTGCGCGATCGTGCGGCCAGGATCAAATCCGGCACGGCACGCTCGGAAAGGGGCCTCGCACCCTTCGTCTCCGGCGACGGCGGGCTCGGGTGCGGCCATGGCGGCGACGGCGAGGGCCTAGGGGCTTAGCTAGGGCTAAAAATGGAACGCGGGAAGGATGGCGATCACGACGGTACCTCGGGTGGCGACGGAGGGCGACGGACGGTGGCCGGCGGTGAGGGTAGATGACGAGGAGGCCTCGGGTGCTCGTCGGCGACGGTGATCCGGCGGGCTCCAAGGCCAACGGAGGGGTGGACGAGGACGGGCGGTGGTCGACGATCAATCCGGTGGCGGTGGCTAGGGCGAAGGGGGTCGGGATCGACGGCGATCGCTCGCCGGAGGTGGAGCAGAGGGGAAACCCGAAAACGACGAGGGAGCGCTCTGGTTCACTCGAGCTCGGGCTTTGGCGGTGTGGGCTGAACGCGGCGAGAGGAGGGGCTTTTATAGGGGTCGTCGGCGGTGGATATGGTAGGGTATCGGAGGAAACCGAGAGGGCTCCTTCCAATTTCCGGCGAGGGTTCCATTTTCCTCGGGTATGCTTCCTTATGCGCGAAGATGCGTTGCCACGGATGGAAAGGGGGCGGCGGTATGCGAGGGAGGCGATCCGAGGCGATCCAGGGCGATCCGGTGGCCGGCGGCGAGGAGACAGAAGGAGATCGCCGGGAGAAAGGAAGGGGGCGATCCCCTTCCATCGGAGACGAAGGACCTGACAGGTGGGCTCCACCTGTCAGTGGGCGAACGGGAAAGGAAATGGGCCGACAGGCGGGGCACGGCTGTCAGTGGGCGAACGCGAGCGCACAGAGGCTGACGCGTGGGGCCAGGTGGGGCGCGGGCGGGAGGAGAGAGGGGAGGCGAGCG
Source organism: Zizania palustris (assembly GCA_019279435.1). NCBI lineage: Eukaryota > Viridiplantae > Streptophyta > Magnoliopsida > Poales > Poaceae > Zizania > Zizania palustris. The sequence continues at coordinate 103,900,157 of JAAALK010000079.1, read as the reverse complement.
CCGACAGGCGGGACCCACGGGTCAGTGAGGGAGTGGCGATGGGCTGGGCCAAAAAGGCCGTCGGGGAAGGTTTCTGGGTTGAGGCCCGTTAAGCTTTTTAATTCTTTTCTGATTTAAAATAATTCCAGTAATTCATTTATTTGATTAAGGGTTGAATCACTGTTGATAAAAATTTGTAAAAATTCCTGAAATTATAACTTGGCCTCTAGTTCATCTCATAAAATTTTCAAGTCCAGATTTTGAGTATTTCCCCCTGTTTGGTTTTATTTGGGTTCTTTTGTGATTTTTCTTTAATAATAAATCCAGAAATAATTATAAATAATGTTTTCTTTTTATTTTATTCCTTTTAATTTTTGGGGTGTTACAATCCTATCCCCCTTACAGAGAATCTCGTCCTCGAGATTCGGATCAATCCTCGAATAGCTCAGGATGCTGTGCCTTGAGTTCATCTTCTTTTTCCCATGTGGCTTCCTCTACTGGGTGATTGCTCCACTGCACCTTGCAGAAGCGGATGACTCGACTCCTGGTGGTTCTTTCTTTGACTTCCAATGTCTTGATCGGTTTCTCCACATAAGTCAGATCCTCTTGGACATCCAACTGCTGAAGATCCACTTGCTCCGTGGGGACGCGGAGACACTTCTTGAGTTGAGACACATGAAATACGTCATGCACTCCAGCCAATGAAGGTGGTAATTCCAACTGATATGCGACTTCGCCCTGGCGTCTAATGACGAGAAATGGTCCAACATATCGAGGGGCCAACTTTCCTCTCATGTTAAACCGTTGAGTCCCACGAAGAGGTGTAACCCGAAGGTAGACATGATCTCCTTCTTCAAAGGCTAAGTCTCGACGGCGATTGTCTGCGTAGCTCTTCTGTCGAGATTGGGCTGTCTTGAGTCGGTCTCTGATAATCCGTACTTTCTCTTCGGCTTCACGGAGAATGTCGGTTCCGAATACTTGGGATTCACCAGTTTGGTCCCAAAGTAGAGGCGTTCTGCACTTACGTCCATATAGGGCCTCAAAAGGAGACATCTGAAGACTGGCTTGATAACTATTGTTGTATGAAAATTCTGCATATGGCAAGCTCTTGTCCCAAGTGGCTCCAAAATCCAAAACACATGCTCGAAGCATATCCTCTAGTATCTGATTTACCCTTTCTGTTTGTCCATCTGTCTGAGGATGGTAGGCGGTACTGAAATTTAATCTCGTGCCCATCTCCTCTTGGAGGTTCTTCCAAAATCGAGAGGTGAACTGACTTCCTCGGTCAGATACTATCTTCTTGGGCACTCCATGAAGACATACTATCCGGGCCATATATAGCTCTGCTAGCTTAGGGCCACTGAAGGTCGTCTTGACGGCTATGAAATGAGCTACTTTTGTAAGCCGATCGATGATCACCCAAATAGAATCATACCCAAGTTGGGTCTTTGGTAATCCGGTGATGAAATCCATACCGATTTCTTCCCACTTCCATTCCGGTACTTTAAGTGGCTGTAACAATCCTGCAGGCCTCTGATGTTCGGCTTTTACTCTTCTGCAGGTGTCACATTCGGCGACGAACTGGGCAATCTCTCTTTTCATGCTAACCCACCAATAGCGTTCCTTCAGATCTTGGTACATCTTGGTACTGCCGGGATGAATGGAGTACAACGTCTCGTGGGCTTCTCTTAGGATAAGAGTCTTTATTTCAGGTTTATCCGGCACACATATCCGAGTTCCAAACCATATGGTGCCATTCTCGTCTTCTGAAAATCCGGGGGCCTTTCCTTGTCTCATATTCTTCTTAATGGCAGCTATATCCGGGTCCTCTGACTGAGCTTCACGAATCTGCTCAAACAATACCGGTTGGGTCTCCAAGGTGGCTAGATATGCTCTGGTGGTCACTCCAAGATTTAAGTTTTCCATCTCCTTGCATAACAAGGGTGCGTGTTCCTGAATCATCATGGCCGTGCAATATCCCTTGCGACTTAAGGCATCAGCTACCACATTTGCTTTTCCTGGGTGGTAGTGAATACCCAAGTCATAGTCCTTGATTAGTTCCAACCATCGTCTTTGCCTCAGATTAAGGTCAGGCTGTGTGAAGATATACTTCAAACTCTTGTGATCCGTAAAGATCTCACAGCGATTTCCAACCAAATAGTGCCTCCAAATCTTGAGGGCGTGCACTACGGCGGCTAATTCCAAATCATGGGTCGGATAATTCAACTCATGGGGTCTCAACTGTCTGGAGGCATAAGAGATGACTTTTCCATCTTGCATAAGAACACATCCCAATCCCTGGCGAGATGCGTCGCAATAGACATGGAAGTCTTTGCGGATATCCGGTAGGGTCAGTATAGGTGCAGACACCAAACGAGTCTTGAGGGTGCGGAAACTTTCCTCGCATTCAGGAGTCCATTCAAACTTCTCTCCTTTCTGCAACAACTTGGTCATTGGCTTGGCTATCTTAGAAAAATTCTCGATAAACCTTCGATAATATCCGGCCAATCCCAGAAAACTCCGTATCTCAGATACGTTAGTGGGTGGCAACCAATCCGTGACTGCTTCTACGGTGGCAGGGTCTACTGCGATTCCTTGCGCAGAGATGATGTGTCCAAGGAACTTTACTTCTGCCGTCCAAAACTTGCATTTGCTGTACTTGGCATATAATTGGTGTTCCCTTAACTTTCCTAGGGTTAACCGGAGGTGAGTCTCATGCTCTTCCTGATCCCTGGAATAAATGAGGATGTCGTCTATGAAGACCACGATGAACTTGTCCAGATATTCCATGAATACCTTATTCATCATATTCATGAAGAATGCAGGGGCGTTGGTTAATCCTGGAATTTCCAATGTACACATATTTATTCTGGGTGAACTTATTTATTTCAAAAGGGTACCGTTCTCGCGGTTACATTTATTAATTTCCTCATTCATGCCTTATATTGTGACATGAATGCTAAATACAAACAATCAAAATAGAAAGATAAACAATCAATCGTTAATACTATGTCTAAGGCAGCTCGGGGGACGGCTCAATCTCGGGCTCGTGGGAGACGGGTGGGGTCGAGGAACTGGACGGTCCGGCGGGTGGTGCACTGCGGGAGATCCTCTTGGGCCTCACTGTGGGAGTCTGGATGGGTTTCTTCCGGCGAGGCGGAAGAGGTGCGATCTCCTCTATGTCCTTCTTTAACTCCTCGATCTGGTAGCGGAGGTGCGGGTTGGTGGCGACACGCTGTCGAAGAAGCTCATTCTGACGTCGCAACTCCTCTGCCTCGGCAGCCAAACGGTGTCCCTGCTGGATGCGGCGACGAAGCTCTCCGTTCTCGCGGTTCAGGTCCTCGGAGGAATGGCGGTAGAAACTGATAGTGTCGCGCTGTCCATTGGCGTCCTGCAGCGCCTCGTAGTGGAGATCATCCATGGCCTCCAATAAGCGCATGGTATGACCGATCGCTGAATGACGCTGGGAGAGGGTGCTGACGAAGACACTGTGTGGGCTCCCCGGGGTGCGAAGAGGTACGAAGCGGAAGTCCGTGTCGTAGAGCTCGCTGTCGTAGATCATCCGGAGCTCGGTAAGTGCCTGGAGAGCGGTGCGCTGACTGGCTACCAGGAAGGTAGGTCCTCCTCCGCGGTAGGTGTGAGCTGTCTGAGGGGAGGGCTGGACGACAACGGTGACCTCGCAGTAGCTTTCTTCCTCGTCGGGGAAGACTCCATGGTACATCGGCTCGTGCTCGAAGCCGAGGAAACTGACGAGCATGCGTAGCTCGCGGATGAATCCGGTCTCGTCACGAAGGTTCCCGTTCACGGTGTGAACCGGCATCTACAAAAGAGAGAAAATTTTGTGAAAATCTTAGAAGATGAGAGGATAAGTAATCTTTTGTAAAATATAGTGAATATATATAAGTCCTAAGGTCAGGTCTGTTTGGCTTCCTACAGTCAAGTCGGCTCTGATACCATCTTGTCGCGCCCCGATTTAATAAATCAGGACTTTATTGAAATTCCATAGAAAATCAATAAAACAAGACGTTCATCATGCGACCACGTACAATACGGACAATCATTTACGGTTCGTAGACCGCATTAATACAAAAGTGAATAAGGGTGAAGAGAAACTAATAAAATAAGGGTCCTAGATGAACGCCTCCTTCCAGTCTCGCCTTGACTGGGTCGCTACTCCAGACCTTCATCCTCCTCGTAGTAGACTGGCTCTGATGGTGTAAGTCAACGGGGTGAGTACAGAAGTACTCAGCAAGCCACCGAATGCAAATATAATGCAAGGTAATAACAAGGGAGTTATTGGCTAATTTAGCGGAAGCAGCATATGTGTAAAGCCTTAAATGTGAGCAATTTATTAGTACGGAAAAGTAAACATGTGCATGTGTATCATCATCTTCTAACTCGAGGGGTACAGTCAGCCCCACCTCGCTCAACAGTCCTTACGTGCCATGAATATCTTGATCATTCAAACAATTGTAAACTAACTGCGAGTAGTCACACAACCCGCCCTTGACCGTGGGCTCGGCTTTTCGAAAAGATTGAATTACTCTGATCAGAGATGTACCACTGTACCCACAAGGCACGCACTCATCACCTACACCGAAGTGTAACGAGATGACCCATCACACGGGAACTCGTGCCAAAACCTTCCATATAGTCCTCCCCGACTCAATAGCACCCTCTTATGGGTTTCATATGGTGTCCCGACGCATCGGAGCCCCACCATACCCCCCCTTGAGCCTCGTCGGTACAAGTCGCCCGCAGGCTAGCCCCTTGCCCCCTCCTCTATGGTGCATCAAGCCGGAGTATTCCATACTTCCAGTTAGGACTTACCCATTAGACTTGTGGTTGGTACGGAAGTGCTTTGCAACAGATCCCGCAGACCGGTCCTTATAGTGCCCCGGGTGCGACAAACCAGTGCCCGAGCTTGCACCCGGAACCCACCATACTTATAACCTAGCCAACTCCAACAGAGTCCAAAGACGAGAATAACAGGGAAATTCATATACAGAATCCAGCTATCTACGACTCGTTCTTTTTATCCTATAGCAGTTGTGCCGGTACATTGGGCACTAGCTAATATTTTTATAGTAGAGTGACAAGGAGTTAAGGCTCAATAAGCATGGCTTGGGTTTGCACACAAGGACGGGGATCTAATAAATATAACTGTAAGGCTTGAATATTTGACTAATGCAATATTAACCTATGGGTTATAGCGATAATTTATTGAAACATGGGCTCAATATGATCAACTATTTCCACAGAGGTGGTCGATGACTTGCCTTGCTCAGCAAATGGGGATGGAGGAACCTCGGGGTAGAACTCCTGCTCCTCGACGAACTCGTAGTCTTCTTGATACGGAAAAGTAAACAATACATTCACATTCAATAAAACAGATAAAATTCACCAAATAAAGAACATACATTGTTGTGGGTGAAGTAATATTTATTATTCTGAGTCTTTACATATAACAGTGAATTTTAACCTTTTTAGGATTTTTCATAATTTATTTTGTTGGAATAATAATTTATCCTAAAGGGGTTCTTATTCATTTATGGATTAATAATATTTTGGGCAACAGAAACATACTGTTTTTATTGCATTAATGGGTAGAGAATAATATTCTGGTTTTAACAAAATTTAAATGGTGAAATTTGGAGTTAATTTGAGCAAGATATGAATTTTTGAAGTTTAAACAATTTTCTGGAATTTTATTTAAACTAAAACCAGTCTCTGGTCCACGGTGAACCAGGTTCACCGTGAACCCGTGACTATGCGCGTGGACCCGAGCGATCTGGGCCGTTGGATCTGGATCCAGCGGTCAGATGCGAGGCGGGTGGGTTAAGTGGAAATGGACGGCTGAGATTATAACGCAGCGAAAGGGTATACGTGGACGCACCAGATTGATCCTGGGGTTCAAGTAACGATCGACGGCTGCGATCGCCCCGTACCCCTTTGACCAGATCTACGGGTGAGATTAAATCCCGAAGGGTTTTAATCTGTGCCCTTGGTGCGCGATCGTGCGGCCAGGATCAAATCCGGCACGGCACGCTCGGAAAGGGGCCTCGCACCCTTCGTCTCCGGCGACGGCGGGCTCGGGTGCGGCCATGGCGGCGACGGCGAGGGCCTAGGGGCTTAGCTAGGGCTAAAAATGGAACGCGGGAAGGATGGCGATCACGACGGTACCTCGGGTGGCGACGGAGGGCGACGGACGGTGGCCGGCGGTGAGGGTAGATGACGAGGAGGCCTCGGGTGCTCGTCGGCGACGGTGATCCGGCGGGCTCCAAGGCCAACGGAGGGGTGGACGAGGACGGGCGGTGGTCGACGATCAATCCGGTGGCGGTGGCTAGGGCGAAGGGGGTCGGGATCGACGGCGATCGCTCGCCGGAGGTGGAGCAGAGGGGAAACCCGAAAACGACGAGGGAGCGCTCTGGTTCACTCGAGCTCGGGCTTTGGCGGTGTGGGCTGAACGCGGCGAGAGGAGGGGCTTTTATAGGGGTCGTCGGCGGTGGATATGGTAGGGTATCGGAGGAAACCGAGAGGGCTCCTTCCAATTTCCGGCGAGGGTTCCATTTTCCTCGGGTATGCTTCCTTATGCGCGAAGATGCGTTGCCACGGATGGAAAGGGGGCGGCGGTATGCGAGGGAGGCGATCCGAGGCGATCCAGGGCGATCCGGTGGCCGGCGGCGAGGAGACAGAAGGAGATCGCCGGGAGAAAGGAAGGGGGCGATCCCCTTCCATCGGAGACGAAGGACCTGACAGGTGGGCTCCACCTGTCAGTGGGCGAACGGGAAAGGAAATGGGCCGACAGGCGGGGCACGGCTGTCAGTGGGCGAACGCGAGCGCACAGAGGCTGACGCGTGGGGCCAGGTGGGGCGCGGGCGGGAGGAGAGAGGGGAGGCGAGCGCCGACAGGCGGGACCCACGGGTCAGTGAGGGAGTGGCGATGGGCTGGGCCAAAAAGGCCGTCGGGGAAGGTTTCTGGGTTGAGGCCCGTTAAGCTTTTTAATTCTTTTCTGATTTAAAATAATTCCAGTAATTCATTTATTTGATTAAGGGTTGAATCACTGTTGATAAAAATTTGTAAAAATTCCTGAAATTATAACTTGGCCTCTAGTTCATCTCATAAAATTTTCAAGTCCAGATTTTGAGTATTTCCCCCTGTTTGGTTTTATTTGGGTTCTTTTGTGATTTTTCTTTAATAATAAATCCAGAAATAATTATAAATAATGTTTTCTTTTTATTTTATTCCTTTTAATTTTTGGGGTGTTACATGACCCAGGTCATCTCATCATCGACTGCCCTAAGCAGAAGAATTACAAGAAGGGAACAGGCGGCAACTCCTACAACTCCGGCAAGTATGACAACTCCACGAAGGGCAAGCCCACGACAAGATTCTTTCGAAAGGCTCTGAAAGATTATAGGCGTGAGAACAAGAAGCGAGACAAGACCTTCTTCGCCGAGATGGAGAAAAGGTACTCCAAGAGATCCTCGTCTTCCTCGTCATCTTCAAGTTCAAGTGAAGAAGATATCATGATCAGGAAGGGGAAGGATAGGGACAATCCGGCGGGCCTCTATTTCATGGGCTTCGGGGACAAGCCGAAGAGTCGCTCACGTCACAACCGAAGACCCCACAAGAGCTTATGCTCAATGGCTCTTGGGGAGAAGAAAGAGAAGGACTCCTCCGACCACTCCGACGACGACGACGAGGAGAATGCATCTTCCTATGAACAAGAAGTTGTCAATTTACTAGAACAGAATAGTCAGGAGTTGAAGTATAGGGAGAAACTGCTTAGAGGGGCAAAGAAGAGGATAGATGAGCTTGAGAGTGAGCTTGCCACGGCAAATGGCAAGATTTAGAGTCTGTCTTCTTCCCCTTGCTTGGGTGATAGTGGTGAGTGCCCTAACTGTGAGGTGTTGTTGTGTGAACTGACGACTCTTAAGTCTAGGTACATAGAGAGAGTAGATGAGAGAGACGCATTGCCCACTGAGCTTGAGAGCGCTGAGCAAGAGCTAAAAGATGCTCATGTCACTGTTGTCGCACCTTGTGTAGACTGCCCATCCCATTTAGCTATTATAGCCGAGCTGAGAGCCAAGAGTGATGAGCAGTTGAGCGAGTTAGCTGGAGTGAGAGCTGAGTTAGAGCAGACTAAGCTAGAGCTTGAGACCTTGTCAGTTCCATCCACTGTTTGTGAGAGCTGCTTATCCATTAGAATTGAGTTGATTAAGCTAAAAGCTGAGAATTCTGTCGAAGTTGATAAAGAGTGTGAGATTTGCTTGTCTAAGGTGGAGGTGTTAGCTTCTTTGAGAGAGGAGCTAGCTAATGTTCAGAACGAGAACTTTTACCTCCGTTCAATCCTGAGTTGGATCAGTGCTAAAGAGCCACAACTCAGCATGGTGATCCAGCAGTTCAAGAGATAAGATGGGTTTGGGGTAGGTTACACCTATACCAAGGCTGATTTTGAGAGTGCCATTAGCCGAGCAGTGGAGTGGAGTAAGATGACTCCCGAACAGAGATATCCCAAGACTCACTCCACTTAGTCCTTTAAGGATAGTCAGCCCAAGGATAGAGTGATCCAAGAACAACCTAAAGCTCCACCTAAGAAGCAGATCTGGGTTCCTAAGCCTAAAACTCTTCACAATTCTCTTGATTCTTTACCTGGACCCTCTCACACCAAAGATGCTTCACCCAAAACCACCAAGCCTAAGAACCCCAAGCCACAACAACATCCCAAGAAGCCTACCTATCACTATGAGTTTTGTTAGAGAGATGGGCATCTTGAGGAGTTTTGCTTCAGGAGGAAGCGGGTTGAGCGAGCAGAGAGAGCTCGAGGTGGGCAGGAGCAGTTCTACTAGCAGGGTGGTAGACGGAGAGTTTCTCGATGTAGAGAGAGGCTAGAGGCCAGGCCACGTTGTGTAGGTGGTGGTAGAGGAGACGGTTTTTATGATCTTGCTCCGGAGGGTGGTTTTCATTCCGGCAGAGTCCCAGATCGTTATGGATACGACTTTGGACCTCGTGACCATGATTTTAGACAGAACAGAGGACCGCGCTTTGAGTCATGTTTTGGTCCAGACTCATATGATTCCTTCTACTTTCCTACATTTGAGTAGATGGCTCGACATTGGTTTAACACCTTTGCCAAACCTGGTGTTGGACCGTTTGTTCCCACTCATGATTATTGATCTTGATTTGGGAGTTGTGTATCCTTTTGAGGATATTTTGAGTCAGGTTTTTCATTGGTATTAGTTTTTTCCTTTCTTCTTTATTGTTATTGAGTCTTTTTGTGTGCATTCATATCATGGATAATCATCAATCACATTTTGAGCTTGCTTCTGTTATATGATTAATCTGCTTTATTTTGTCTAGCTAGTATATGCTTTTGATTACTTGTCGATTATCATGTTCTAGTTCAGTTAACATGATATATCTGATATTTGTCATATGCATGGCTTTTATGCTTTAAAATTGAAAAATGATCACCATTGCTTCTGGTAACTAGCATGTGTAGACTGAATGCTTTCGCTATCTTTTACATGCCTTGTAGCTAGATCCTTACTTAGATGCAGATATGCAACTTGGACATCTATATGCTTTAAATATGAAAAATTTTCTATAAAAATGATAAAAAATTCAGAAAAATAAAAAAAATTATGCATTTTTATGATTATCAGAAAAGATCCAGGTGAGTTTGCTTTGTCGCATTGCATTGTTCTGGACTACTTACCATAGCACTTTTGTATGAACTAGGACGGTGTAATGTATGCCAAGACCAATGTCTTAAGCTTCTGATGGTCCAGTTCTGGCCTAGGCTTGACTTGGTCAGTTAGCATAAGGTTTGACATGCAAATAACCCCTGGCAGAAATGAAAGGAAAAAGAATCAGTTTGAAAATTTTAAAAAGATGACAAGTTTGATAAAGCACTTTGATTTGGACAATGCTTATCTTGGTAGATATCAGTTAGCTTTTGCATATCATGCTTTACTTTGCTTGTCAACTAGGAAATGTGGTGATGCTTTTGTTTGCAAAAATCGGAAAATGCGTGCTAATGACCCTCTCTAGATATCATCTGTTGCAATGATCATGTCATGTATCTTAGACTATATATCTTTTCCTATACCTGTTAGACGTTGTAATTGCAGTCAATCATATCTAAGAAGCATGTTTTTCACACTCCACCTGCACCCCATCTGCATTCTTGACATATTTTGAGGGGGAGCTGCATTTCAAGGGGAGTTTGTGTCTATGTCTCTTTAAAGTGCATTTAGTCTCATTTGATGAGTCCAATTGTCAACAAGGGGAAGAAATTTTGGATATATTTTTAGCTTTCTCTGGGATTTATTTCAGGGGGAGTTTATTCTTGTTGGTAATTCTGAGATTTGCACTTGTTTTTGAGGCTTTATTTTTGGTTAACCATAATGACCATTTTTTCTTGCTTCTGTTTGGCTTTTGGTCATTAGGGTTAAACTTTTATTTTCTTTCTTCTATTTTCTTTTGTTTTTGTTTTCTTGTTTCCACATGTTTTGCAGGTTCTGGAGATGAGCTGAAAAGGGTGTTGACAATGCACTCATTAAGGGGGAGATTGAGAAACCATGTTGAAGAATATGGTTTTGATATTTCAGATGTGATGAGTGATTGTCAACGGAAGTCAAAAGAAGGGAGAGATGAAGACCTGTCGAGTCTGAGGTTCATGTGAATCAGGTACACGAGCAGTGAGCGACGGCCGGGCAGAGGAGCCGCGGAGTCGGGCTGGCCAAATCTGGGTACATGGCTAGGAGCAGCAGATGATCCACCTGTTGACTGGGTTTGACTCAGGTAGATGGGCGGCGAGCGATTGCCGGGCTGAGGAAGCTGCGGGGTTGAGTCGGCCCAATCTGGGTACCCGCTGCGAAGACAGTGGACGCTTTGTCAGTTTCGGCGCAAAACTGACAATCTATGATTTATTCGTTTTTAGGATATTAATATTTAGTTTTTAAGTTTAGAATATTTTTATTTGAGTCAGGTGTTTTTTCTAACAATTTTTTAGTAATTTTTGAAATTTATTTTAGGATTTTCCGCTTTCTGGCGTCGTGGGCGCACATACTGCAGAGCAGGCCGCAGGCTCTACTGCCGGGAACGTCGTGCGCACGCAGTCATCAGCAACAACACTTTTGGCGGAATTTTTTTGTTTGGGAGGCATTGTGCATTTCATCTCCCTGGGACCCACGCATGAAAGCAAGTGGCAAGTCCACAGTTTTGATTTGGCGAGGCTTTCCACGGCAAGAAAAAAAGGGCAACAACGTGTTTTTTTGCATTTTTGATGCACGCAATACGAGGGGTTCGCCAGGCGGCTAGGCAGGCACCACGCCGGCGTGTAGATGTCAAGCTTTCTCCAGTCACGCAAATCGAGATGTCACAGGTAAATGTTTCAATCTCCTAATTTTTAATAGATCAATTTTTAGAGATAATCATCCATTAATTAATTAGTCGAAAATCTATTTCGAAATTTTGTTTTTTATTTTAATCTGTTAAAATTTGTTAGTTATCTCATATTATCTTTTATCTGTATAGTCTGCTCATATAAAAAAAAGAAAAATTTGTTAGTCACAGTTATATTTTTATACTAGCTTTTACGTGCAATATTTTCGGCTTAATTCTGAATTAATTTTTATTTATCCATTTGTATTTAAATTTAATTAGTACCTTATTTCTAGACTGAAATATTAATATCTTGAATTTCATCTAGGTATTTTTATTTACCGCAGTATTTCTGTTTAGTTTATCTTTGATATCTTTTTATTTAGGACACCGGTCATTTTGAAGCTAGACTACTTTAATTCCTGAGTTTTGCTTTGCAAATATTATTTTTCTGGTTAAGTCCATTTGGGTGTTGGGTTTAAATTATAGTTTAGCAAGAAATTTTTAGGCGCCTATTCACCCCCCTCTGGTCGCTACTTTCAGTCCTACACCTCTTCACGTGGCAAGTCTGGCTAGACAGCCGAAATCTCAGCCTGCCCGGAGCTACTCGAAACATCTGGCGTGATTGCGGCGTCACCAGTGTTTGCATTCGCCCGGTTTTCTTCCTCGTCGATCAGATCAATGAGGATTCTTCCCTCGTCCTCAGAGGAATCAGTGACTGAAGCCACCGGACTTGAAGGCGCCACTTTTTTTGGTTTTCGGGCTACCTTTTTTGTCGGAGTCTTAACAGGAGCTGAAGTTCCAGCTTCTGCCTTCCTCTTCTTCGGCCCTTGCTCTGAAGGTACCCAGTATGGAAGAGGAGGGGGAGCAACTCCGAGTAAACCTCATACTCAGTTGAGCCGCTGCCAATTACGCACTAGCTTCGTTCTCCACTCCTTCTCAGCTGTAGTGGGAACTCCTAGAATCTTCTCCGAAGCATGAACAATTTGCTCCGAAGTCATGGGGGCTTGAGAAGCTGAAAGATAAGTTGGTGTTAGTCATTTCATAAAACACATACATATAAAACATGTTGTTTTCGAAGCTACGTGCAGGGCTTGAGTTCGAAGAGAGTTTTCGGAGTTCACCCTCCGGATCCTCTTCAAAGGTGATAGGCCAGTTGGCCATTAGAGGAGGAATTTGGAGTCCGATGAACTCCTCCGCTATGTCCCGCATGCTCATGTGACGACTGATCCTTTGAAGCAAGCTGAGGCGAGCTTCGAGCTGGCCGGGATCTGGGTGAACTTGGGCTTCCCTTCGGAAGTTAATGTCCTGCAGAAGTCCGGCCAGACGACTACCAGCCCCAACTTCGGCGTAGAACCATCGGAGGATCCAATATGTGTACCATCTGGCATTGATGGCCTTTGCTAGAAATCTTAGCTGAAATTCGTCCCGAAGTCGGAAGTTGATGCTGCCGAAGGCAACCACGATCTTCTCTCCTCCGGATCCTAGGTAAGTCTTCGGTTGGCATGATGCTCTATGCAGTGCAGTGAAAATCTCCTCTCTTCCTTCACAGCCCTCAGCTCGCAGCGCCCATTCGAAGATGGATAAGCGAGCTATTGCGTTCGGAGATAGATGGGGAAGGGTGACGTGAAACAAATCCACTACCTCCGCTAGGAAGTCGACGGCCGGAAGTCCTAGTCCCGCTTCGAAGAAAGCTTCGAAGACTACAACTTCTCCAGGCCTTGGCGAAGGGATGGCCTCCTTTCCAGGTTTACGAATTATGACCTCCGAGCTAATTTTTCCCTCCACTGCTGCTGCGATCGACTCCCTCTTGTAGGTAGATGGCCCCAGTTGATAAGACTGGTCCGAATACTTCGACGATGCAGGGAGGAGATCGTGAGGGCCAACATTTTGGGGGTTTCTTGTTTGCGCCGCCCCTTGTGCTGCTACTACTACCGCCGGAGTCACCACCGCTGAAAGCGCCGCTGCCGCCGCCGCGGCCGCAGCCTGCTGCCGGGCTAGGGCCAAAGCCACCCCAAGGACCTTGAAGCTTGTCTTCGCCATGAAGTCGCTCTGATTGCTAAAGGACAAATCTAGAGGCTAGGGCTTGTTTGCACGAAAGTGGTGAGAAGGGTATTCGGGAAGGGTCGTGTTCCTCTATTTATAGCCCAGGCCCACAATTTTTTACCATTAACGTTTGTCGTTTTGCATTCTTGGCCGTTACCCTTTGCGAAGTTAATGCATCACGTAACTACCGCTGGAAGGAAAAAGCCAACGGCTATTTCTTCTAAGTCTAAAAAAGCTTTCGGGCTCCTTAAGTTAATTCCAAGATAGTTCGAATGTAACTTTTTTAGAAGTCGATTCTAAGTTTTGAATCTCTGCATATTTCGGAGATTGATTAAATCTGTTAACCCCTATGCATGATTATTTTTCTTGCGTATACTGCTCACCTAACGTTACAGATCTAGCGGAGAAGCATATTCGAGGGGCTAATGTTGGGGGAAAATACTTCATCTTCGGGGTTATTACTGTAACAAGACAAGGCAGGTTATTTAATCAAAGGATTCCTGCATCTAACTCTGGAAGTATATTGGATCAAGTTCGAAGGATGGAGGCGAACTCTAGTTCGGAGTATATCTTCGAACATTGACTCTTTCGAGAGCTTCTTTGCCAGCTAGGATGGAAGGCTTATCTTCTTCCTCATTAGATTAGTCTTTTACCATCTTAGCCCTATTAAGTGTACCAAATAGTTTCCACTATGTCAATTGTAATAGAGGGGTAAAAGGGTCTTTTCCTTAATGTTTGGGCCTATAAATACCCCCCATTTTACCCTATAAGGAAGATCGAATACTAAGTTATTATCCAATTCGGAGGCTTGAAATTGTTCATTTCACAAACACTTCGTTTGTTAGTTTCTAAACTCTGAAAACCTGTTAGCGTAATCTTTTACGCCAACAACCATGATTTATCTTCTTTAGTATGGTGCCATTAGGCCATTTGCTTATTTTGATATCCCAATTATAACTTAGTTCAACTACGCATTTTTTATTTTCATCATGCCTTGAATATTGAGGCTTAATTATTTATGATACCGTCGCATGAGTTACTTTTGCATATGTATGCAATTCGCGCTATTTATATATGTATGCGAGAAATGCAAGTATTTATCATAATATTCTTATGAGTCATTTGTAGGTATTTTTGACCTTATATTTATACCATATAGCCTATATGAAAATTTTAGTTGGCCCTTATACATTTGACATATGTTGAGAAAATATTCTTAGACTCGTACTAGAAAGTAGAGCCTAAAAATTATGATATGCATTCCTAGGCTTGTACCGAAAGGCCGAGCCTAGGGTTATGATATGTATATGCATTCCTAAACTTGTACCAAAAGGCCAAGTTTAGGATTATGATGTGCATTCCTAGGCTTGTGCCAAAAGGCTGATCCTTTGACTATGATATGTATATGCATTCCTAAACTTGTACCAAAAGGCTGAGTTTAGGATTATGATGTGCATTCCTAGGCTTGACCCAAAAGGCCAAGCCTGAGACTATTATATGAATATGCATTCCTAAACATGTACCAAAATGTCAAGTTTAGGATTATGATTTATGATATGCATTCCTAAACTTGTACCAAAAGGCCGCATTTATGATTATGATGTGCATTCCTAGGCTTGTACCAAAAGGCCGAGCCTAGGATTATGATATGTATATACATTTCTAAACTTGTACCAAAAGGCCGAGTTTAGGATTATGATGTGCATTCCTATGTTTTTACCAAAAGGCCGAGCCTAGGAGTATGATATGTATATGCATTCCTAAACTTGTACTAAAAGGTTAGTTTAGGATTATGATGTGCATTCCTAGGTTTGTACCAAAAGGTCGAGCCTAGGAGTATGATATGTATATGCATTCCTAAACTTGTACTGAAAGGCGGAGTTTAGGATTATCATGTGCATTCCTAGGATTGTACCAAAAGGCCGAGCCTAGGAGTATGATATGTATATGCATTCTTAAACTTGTACCAAAAGGCCGAGTTTAGGATTATGATGTGCATTCCTAGGCTTGTACCAAAAGGCCGAGCCTAGGAGTATGATATGTATATGCATTCCAAAACTTTTACCAAAAGGCCGTGTTTAGGATTATGATGTGCATTCCTAAGCTTATACCAAAAGGCCAAGCCTAGGAGTTTGATATGTATATGCTTTCCTAAACTTGTACCAAAAGTCCGAGTTTAGTATTATTATGTGCATTCCTAGGCTTGTACCGAAAGACCAAGCCTGAGACTATGATATGAATATGCATTCTTAAACTTGTACCAAAAGGCCGAGTTTAGGATTATGATTTATCACATGCATTCCTAAACTTGTACCAAAAGGCCAAGTTTAGGATTATGATGTGCATTCCTAGGCATCTAATAAAAGGCCGAGTTTAGGAGTATGATATGTATATGCATTCCTAAACATGTACCAAAAGTCGAGTTTAGGATTATGATGAGTGATTGACAGGGTGATGTCATGAGTTCGTGTCTAGGTGTTTTGGATATGTTATTTGTGTCTGCGTTTGTCTCGTGTGTGCAGGCTTGAGTTACTCATCAACTGTCAATTGCAAAGGATCAGGGTTAGAAGGGGAGTCTAATGCCAGATGGTCGAGGGTGTCAGTCGAAGTGGAGAGTGGACTCAGATGTACACATGGAGGTCGACCAGGATGTGAGTTGAAGGTTGATCAAGACGAAGCGTCGATCGAGTCAGCGAAAGGGAAGCCCGTTCAAGTGAAAAAGCGGCTCGAGGGATCGAGAGTGGGAGAAACTTGCTAGCGGTCGAGTTCGCGGACTAACGACGGTCGTCGACAATCAGGGGAAGCTTTGTCGGTTTTTGCTAAAAACCGTCGAAACATTAAATGTTTTTTTGTTAATTTAATAAATAGGAGTATAGTTTTAGTTTGAATATTTCAGTTTTATAGTATATTCTTTTGGTATATTTTTAGAGTGGTTCTACTCTGAAAATATATTAAAAGTTGAGTCTCTTTGTAATTTTTCTTTCAAGACTATTAGAGTAATTTTTAGAATATTTAATTCTGAAATTGCCAAAAGGGTATATTGTAAAATTGGCTTCTACAAGCTGCCTACTTAAGGGATCTTATCCCCCAAGATTGGATGGAACTTTTTGGACAACTTTTGCATTCACAAATTGAGAAAAAAACTGATGTTCGGGTTGATGCTAGACACGCTACAGTGCGGTGGATGAATTTTCTTGATCGGCTACAGGATTTCCTGATAGGACTGTACTGCATAAGGTGTTCTATGCTTCAGCGATGGATCATGTGAATTTTTCTCTATTTTCAGTATGAATTCCTGGAGTTTCTGTTCTTCAGTTGATGTGTATTCATCCTGAAAAGTTTAAATTTCTATGTTGTATACGGTTGATCCACAAATACATAATGTTCATCGTAAGATTCCTGCTGGTTTTCGATTTTGTGTTGGATCTAATATAGTCTCATAGAGCTCAGGTTCTAATCTTCAATGAAAAACATGTTGTGTTCGGTTGATGTGAGGTCTGTTGAAGAGAAATCATCCTGAGAAGATGTTGTAAGAGTGGATAATCTGCATCGAGGTACAGTTTTCTGGTTTACTGAGTTTTTAGAGAAGCTAATTTGAGTTGAATGGTGTCAATCCATCTATTCTAGATTTTGTGCCTTTGCAAATTTGTGAAAATTTGAGTGACTATCTGAATATCGGTTCCTGAATATGAATTAGCTGTGTTGTGATATGCTCAAGGATCATCTCTGAAGTTTTGAGTGATGTCTTACTTTTGATTGGCTTGTTGTTGGGATGAACAAATCTTTGTAATCTAATCCCAGGGTTAAATACAGATTGTTTCATCTCTGATTTGTTGCCTGAAATTTCAGCTTGGATTCAATTCATAGTTTCCACTGAAAAAATTGTTCATCTTCAGAAACATATTTTCAGTCTTTGATAGTACTCTATATATGTTTGAAATCTGGCTCTGTTTTGATGAGTATCCTACTCATGTTCTTGTGAATTTGCAGTAAATAGATTTGAAGTTCAAATATTGATCTCTGAAATTGAATCAACATCTGTTAACCACTGCTCTCTATTCAATGTGTTTCAGCTTCACATTTGAATTTATTCCTGATGTTGCAGCAGTAAAGTTTTCAAATCAGAAAATAGAATCCAGTTTTTGCTGCTTCTTTTGGTTATGAATTGATTGTACTTTGGCCTTGCTTCTGAGTGTTTCAGACAAGCTACAGTAAGGGAGCAATTGCAGTGCAGCTTCAGTAGCAACTTGTGTTTGCAAAATTCAGAAATTTGTATCAGTTCTCCATTTTGAAATGTACTGAATATCTGAAACTTATTTACAGATTCAACTGCAATTGATTCAGATCAGTTTTGTCTTTTTAAAATACTTGTGTGTTGAAAGTTCTAATTACATCTGAAAACACTGTATAGTTTCAGAATTGCTATCTCTCTTTCAGGTCTCTGTTTGAGAGTTTACTTGATTACATTGCAAATTTGTTTAGAACTGTTTCATCATCTGAAATTAATTTTCAACTTCAGTTCTGAGTTTACATGAATACACAGTACTGTCTCTGAAGTTTGAACTCTGTTTAGGAATAGATTGTTCAACTGAAATTTGAGTTAGCTCTTGAGTAATTGCTGACTGATATTCATTATTAATCAGTTCTACATTTGAATACATTTTACAGTTGCAGCAGCTGAATATTTTGTTTAAAAGTACTGTTCTCTGAACTTTGAATCAGTGTGCTATTTTGAAATGGACTGAATAGTTGCAACTAGTTTACAGATTTGAATGCATTTCATTCAGATCAGTTTCATCATCAGAAATTACTTGTCAGCTTGAACTCTCATTTGTCTGAAAATACTGATCTGTGTGTGCTAATTCTGTTTTGAATTGCTAACCCAGTGTTTGGCCAATTCATGTCAATTCTGATCTGAAGTTATCTCCTTGATTGGCTAATGTTCTCACTAATCTCTTTCTGCTGAGTTTATTTTTGAACATGTATTAGTCAGTACTCACTATTTGAACAGTGTATGTGTGTTTTAGTGGTTTTAATCTGATTTTTTTAGTCAGATTTCTGAAAATGTTGTTTTGAGTACTGTTCTCTGATCTGATCACACTTCAAAGTGTGCAAACTTAATTAGAACAAACTCAAAGTTATTCATTGAAGTTTCTGGGTCTAAATTGTGAATTCTTCTCAAAGTCGGAGTTTCAAAGACCGAATTGTACTAGTCGGAGTATCAATCTCCGACGTCTTGAGGAAGTCCAATTTGGACAACTCGGTGTTTCAAACCCCGATTTGTCTGACAGTGATTTTGAACAAAGTTTTGCACTGTTATTGTACTATTCTGCTTAAAATTGATTTTGTCAATATTTGGGAGGTGTGTTGGGTGATCTATTTAGGCCATCACATTCACGAGAAATTGTCGAGGCACCTATTTACCCCTCCTCTAGTCATCATTCCGATCCCACCGAGTATGATATGTATATACATTCCTAAACTTGTACCAAAAGGTCGAGTTTAGGATTATGATGTGCATTCCTAGGCTTGTACCAAAAGGGCGAGCCTAGTGAGGAGCCATGCTGAAGAGTGTGGGCCTCATGGCTCCAGATGTGATGAGTCATTATCAACGGAAATCAACAGGACACTGAAGAGAAGAGAATAGAAGACATGCTGTGTCTGGGCCGCTTGTGACTCAGGTACATGGGCAGAGGGGCCGCGAAGTCAGGCTGGCCCAATCTGGGTACATGGGCTAGGAGCAGTAGAGGATCCACTGGGCTCTTGACTAGGATTGACTCAGGTACACGGGCGGCGAGCGATTGCCGGGCTGAGAGAGATCTGGGCTACCCTTCAGGCACACCATGAGGGGACAGCCCAGGTCAAGGCTCGGCTCTATCAGACCTACCGGTGTGAATATGAGAATTTCACACAGAAGTCGGGTGAATCTGTTGAAACGTTGTTTGGTCATTTTCAATCAATCATAAACAAGCTTCGGGCCAACAAGGCTGAGGGTGTTCAGTTAGTCTCAGATCATGAGTAGGCGCTCAAGGTTCTCCATACCTTGGACCCTAAGATCTGGGAGATCAAGGTATCCTCTATCATTGAGAGCACATCTTGTGATACCTTGAAAATCTCTGAGTTGTTTAGCAAGCTGAAGGCCACTGAGGTTGATACCCACTTGAGATCAAATCTCACCGGCTCTAGATCAAAGACACTGGCCCTTGCTACACCGTCTACTGATCCCTCTTCTGTGAGTTGTGCTAGGTTCTCCTTGATGTCTATCTTTGAGGACCAGCTCGAGTCGTTAGGAGATCATGACATGTGTCTTTTTAACAACCGGGTGCGTCGTGTTTATGACAAGAGAATGTTGAAAAGACACGGCACGAAATCTAGGTCACTTCATCGTCGACTCAGGCTTCTACTACTCTGGAGAGCACGACAACTCTTCCTTCACAAAGGGAAAGCCAAAGAACAGATTCTTCAGAAAGGCCCTGAAGGACTACCGGCATGAGAACAAGAAGCGCGACAAGGCCTTCTTCGCCGAGATGGAGAAGAGCTACTCCAAGCGGTCCACGTCTTCTTCCTCTTCATCGAGCTCAAGCGATGAGGAGATTGTCATTAGGAAGGGGAAGGACAAGGATGATCCGATGGGCCTTTGCTTCATGGCCTTCGGGGACAGGCCGAAGAGCCGCTCACATCAACGCCGAAGATCCCGCAAGAGCTTCTCCTCAATGGCTCTTGGGGATAAGGAAGAGAAGGGCTCCTCCGACGACGACGAAAATGAGAAGGTATCATCTTATGAACGTGAAATCGTTGATTTACTTGAAAGGAATCGTCAGGAGTTGAAATATCGGGAAAAACTGCTTAGAGGGGCTAACAAGAGGATAGATGAACTGGAGAGTGAGCTTGCCGTGGCCAACAGCAGAATTGAGAGTCTATCTTCTTCCCCTTGCTTGGGTGATAGCAGTGAGTGCCCAAAGTGTGAGGTGCTTCTGTGTGACCTGACGACTCAGAAGTCCAGGTACACAGAAAGGGTTGATGAGAGGGACGCTTTGGCCACTGAGCTTGAAAGCGCTTAGCTGGAGCTGAAAGATGCTCATGTAACTGTCGTCGTGCCCTGTGATGATTGCTCATCCCATATAGCCAGTCTAGCTGAGGTGAAAGCTAAGGGTGATGAGCATTTGAGCGAGTTGGAGAGAGTTAGAACTAAGTTGGGGCAGGCTAGGCTAGAGCTTGAGACACTGTCAGTTCCACCCACTGTCTGTGAGAACTACATATCTCTTAGATTGGAATTGATTAAGCTAAAAGCCGAGAAGTCTGTCAAGGTTGATAGAGAGTGTGAGACCTGCTTGTCTCAGGTGGAGGTACTAGCTTCTTTGAGAGAGAACCTAGCTGATGTCCAGAATGAGAACTTTTACCTCCGTTTAATCCTGAGTTGGGTGAGTAACAGAGAGCCACAGCTTGGCATGATGATCCAGAATTTTAAGAGGTAGGATGGGTTTGGGGTAGGCTACACCTACACCAAGGCTAACATTGAGAGTGCTATTAGCCGGGCAGTGGAGTGGAGTAAAATGACTCCTGAGCAGAGATACCCAAGACTCACTCCACTGAGTCCTTTCAGGCTAGTCATCCCAAAGATGGAGTGTTCCAAGAACAGCCCAAAGCTCCACCCAAGAAGCCCATCTGGGCACCGAAGCCCAAACACCTCTGCACTTCTCTAGACTCTCTTCCTAGACCCTCTCACACCAAGAAGACTACACCCAACACCACCAAGCCCAAGAACCCCAAGTCTCAGCCACATCCCAGGAAGCCCACCTACCACTGTGAGCATTGTCAGAGAGACGGACATCTTGTGGAGTTTTGCTTTAAGAGGAAGCGGGTTGAGAGAGAAGAGAGAGCTCGTTGTGGCTAGGAGCAGTTCTACCAGCAGGGTGGTAGACTAAGAGTTCCTCGACGCGTGAAGAGGCTGGAGGCCAGGCCGCATCGTGTAGGTGGTGGTAGAGGAGACGTCTTTCATGCCCGTGCTCCAGATGGTGGTGTTCGAGCCGGCAGAGCTCCAGGTCGTTCTGGATACTGTCCTGGACCTCGTGGCTGAGGTTTTAGGCAGAACCATGGGCCGCGCTTTGAGCCGCGTTTTGGTCCAAACTCGTATGATGATTTCTGCTTTCCGTCTTTTGAGAAGATGGCTCGACACTGGTTTAGTTCTTTTGCTAAACCTGGTGCCGGACCATTTGCTCCCCCTTATAACCACTGATTGTGCATGATCGGGGACTGGAGGATGTTTGGATCATGGACTCATGATGCTCTTGCCACATGACGGGACATCGTAGATGGTTCTCCATTCTCTCTCCCCCGAGCTCCAAGGAATACATCACCTTTGGGAACAGTGGTCAAGGGAAGGTACACGGCATTGGCTCAATTCGCATCTCTGACCATTTCTCTTTGAAGAACATTGCTTTGGTTGGAAATTTGAACTTCAATTTGATTTCTGTTTCGCAACTTCTTGAGGATGGTTTGGAGGTTCGTTTTAAGAAGGGCAGTTCTTCTGTTATTGATTCTAGAGGGTCTTTGATTTGCCAGATCTTACCTTTTGGTAAGGTTTTTCGGATTGACTTCTCTAGTTCTTTTGGCCCTTCTCGATGTTTGATTGTTGGATCCTCCTCTGAGCTCTGGAAGTGGCATAGGAGGTTGGGTCATTTGAGTTTTGATCTGCTAGTCAGGTTAAGCTCTATGGACCTCATATGAGGATTCCCCAAGCTTAAGATGGAGAAGGATCTAGTTTGCCATCCCTATCATCACGGGAAATTGGTTGCCGCTTCTCACTCACCTGTGAATCAGGTGATGACTCCGTATCCGGGCAAGCTGTTACACATGGACACTGTTGGTCTAGCTCGGGTACGCTCAGTCAATGGGAAGTGGTACGCGCTTGTGATTGTTGACGATTTTTCTCGATTCTCGTGGGTTTTCTTTTTGGAGTCTAAGGATGAGACTTTTCATTTTGTTCATGACCTGATTTTGAAGCTGAAGAATGAGAACAATAGTCGGATGCGAGCGATTCGCTCTAACAATGGCTCTGAGTTCAAGAACTCTCAGTTCGTCAGCTTCTGTAGTGATCAGGGTCTTGACCATCAGTTTTCTGCTCCTTACACTCCCCCACAGAACAACATTGTGGAACGAAAGAACCGCACGCTAGTCGAGATGGCCAAGACGATGCTCGATGAGCACAGGACTCCTAGGCATTTTTTTGGCTGAAGCCATGAACACGGCTTGCTATCTGGCCAACCGCATTTTTCTTAGAGCTTATCTAGGTAAGACTTCATATGAGTTGTGGTTTGGCAGACAACCCAAAGTGAGCCACTTGCGAGCGCTTGGCTGCAAGTGCTTTGTGCTCAAGAAGGGAGGGCATTTCGACAAGTTTGAGTCTCGTTGCTGGGATGGAGTTTTCTTGGTTATGCGTTGCATTCTCGAGGCTTCCGTGTTTGGAACCTCGACTCCTATAAGCTTGTCGAGACTTGCGAGGTTTCTTTTGATGAGTCCTTGCCCTCTTTAATTTGACTCCTTCTTTCGAGCTTTCTGGAATGGTGAGCTCGGAGAGTCCATCTTCGAGGAAGATGATGACACTCCAGCTGTTGATGAGGGTGGACCTTCTACATAGCCTGTAGAGCCCACTGTAGGACCGAAAGTAGTGACCAGAGGGGGGGTGAATGGGCGCCTTAAAAATTCTTTCGAATCAATGGCGTGCTCCCAATACCCAACGCACCTCAAAGACTAAGCAGCAAAGAACGAACAGATTGCCTAAGTCTAGAGGTATCAATCTAGAAGCAACTGATGTTTAAAACAGAGAAATACCATTACAGTGCTAATAGACAGATAAACAGTGTACAAAAGACAAGGCAAGATAAACTTCTCAGTATAAATGCACAAAGAGTGAAATGAGAAGTTACCGTTCGAAATCTGTCTCCTGTTCGAAACTTGGCGAAGCCTGCTTCGCTGGTCGAAGCCTGCTTCGCAATGTCGAAGCCTGCTTCGTAGTGTCAAAGCCCGCTTCAGTGGTCGAGGCTTGCTTCACTGGTCGAAGTCTGGTTCGGAGGTATAGTCTAACCTAGTTCGAGGTGGGAAAAGACCGGAGATGCTTCGAATCTAAGTATGGAAGTATCGAAGCTAGCTTCAAACCGAGTGCTTCGAAGCCTATCCTTCGAACATAATACTTCGAACGCAACGCACCGACAAACAACATTCGAAAAGAGAAGAGAAGGCTGACACGCGACAGAGAAACCAAAACGAACCCTACACTCTACCTTCGAACGAACACATCAAGGACTTCGAAAATGACAGCAGACAGGAACTCACGTTGAGCGAAGTTTAACAGAAAGATAAGCTTCGAAGCCAACATCGAAACCTGTCGAAGTATGGACTTCGAAGAGCTGAACTCGGAGTACCTTCGCACAGACGTTCGAAGTATGAAACGCTGACAGTTCAAAAAGTACTTCGAAGCTAGCAACTTAGGACACAAAATGAAGTTCGAAGTTCAAGCGAAGCCCTCGCGGATATCAGATCGAAGCCTGCCTCACGGAGCTGAGGGGCTTCGAACAGAGAAGGAGCTTCGCTAGAGAACAGCCAGAAAAGGGACTTTAGTCCTGTCAACTCGATCAAAAAGCTGTGCAGTAAAAGCAAGGCTAGAGTACTAGTGTACTTTTGCTACAGAGTAGTAGTACTACTTGCAACTAGTATGAACTAGTACTCCTCACGTGAAGAACAGAAGCAACCATGAGGCATTTAAAACAGAGAAGGCATGTCCGCGCACAATAAAAACGAAGCTTCTGAGGCAGAGAAATCAATGCACACACCTCAACACAAACAGCAGATTGAATCTCTGGAACAAGTAGAATCGGATGGAATCGAAAACCAAGCCAGTTCCTGGCGGCGCACAAAAACAGGAGAGAGAGAAAGTGCAAGAGACAAAATGACCCAAAGGAGTATGAATTAATTTCAGCCAAAAGGGTAGTCCAACCCTAGGGATTGGGGCCCTATTTATAGGCTGCCCAATGGCCTAGAATATTCCACCAGCCCCTTAGGGTTTTTTACAGACGCAGGAATAAAAGGAAATGACTCAACTGCCCTTAGGTATTTTTACAGACACAACTGACTGACTGTGGGCCTAGAGATACAGATGACTTATCCGGAAGCTAAACTTTCGTAGCGACTACGGCTTCTCTTCTGGACAGTCGGATACAAGATCGATGGTTGTCAGTTTTGCGCTGAAACTGACAAAGCCTCCACCGACTTTGCACCAGGTACCCGGATTGGGCCGGCCCGATCCCGCGGCTCTCTCAGCCCGGCAATCACTCACCGCCCGTGTACCTGAGTCAACCCTAGTCAACAGCCCCGTGGGTCTTTTGCTGCTTCTGGCCCATATACCCGGATTGGGCCAGCCCGACATCGCAGCCTTCACTGCCCGACAGTCACTTGCTGCCCGTGTACCTGAGTCACACGCGGCCCATGAAACAGCAGATCTCCTTTCTTCTTCTGTCCTCTTTGACTATCGTTGACAATGACTCATCACATCTGGAGCTATGAGGCCCATGCTATTCACCATGGCTCCTCACCCACACCTTCTGAGACTTCGGCTGAGGACGAGGTTGGACCTCTTATCACTTCTTCCACTTTGATCGAGCCCCCGCATTCGAGTCCAGAGGTACCAGCAGCTGACTCCGGTGAGGTGACTTCAGATCACCAGGGATCCTGAGCAGTTCAGCGTGATCACCCCTCAGAGCTCATCATCGGTGATTTGTCTGAGAGGACTTTGCGTTCTTCTGTTGACTCTCTTGCTGTGTTGCATGAATCTGCGTTTGTTGCATCTTTTGAGCCCATAGACGTTTCTCATGCTCTCTTTGATTCGAATTGGAAGGTATTGACTTTGAAGAAACTTTCGCCCCTGTTGCCCGTCTTGAGTCCATTCACACTCTCTTAGCTTTTGCCGCTTCGAAGGGTTTTAAGCTTTTTCAAATGGATGTCAAGAGTGCTTTTTTGAATGGGTACATAGAGGAGGAGGTTTATGTTAGGTAGCCCCCCAGTTTTGAGAACCCTAAGTTTCCTCGACATGTTTTTAAGTTGCAGAAAGCTTTAAATGGTCTGAATCAAGCCCCCAGGGCTTGGTATGACCGGTTAAAGCAGTTTTTGTTGGGGAAGGGCTTTGTGATGGGTTCTTTGGATAAAACTCTTTTTTTGCTCACAGATGCTTCAGATTTCCTAGTCACTCAGATTTACGTGGTGGATATTATCTTTGGCGGTACTACTGATGCTCTTGTGTCCATGTTTTCTAAGCAGATGCATAGTGAGTTTGAGATAAGCCTCATGGGTGAGCTCAAGTATTTCCTAGGGCTCTAGATAAGCAGACCAAGGACGACATCTTCATCCACCAGGGCAAGTACACTCGGGACATGTTGAAGAAATTCGACTTTGGTGGAGAGCTGAAGCCTCAGTTGACCCCAATGGGAACATCTATGGGTCTGGACAAGGACGAGAGCGGCATCAAGGTCAATGAGAGAGAATTTCGAGGGATGATCGGTTTGCTGCTGTACTTGACGGCGACGAGGCCAGACACACAGTTTTTTCTAGGACTGTGTGCGCGCTTTCAGTCTTCACCTCGCGCATCTCATCGGTAGGCTGTCAAGCGCATTTTTAGGTATCTCACCTATGCGCCTGATCTAGGCCTTTACTATTCAGCATCATCATCTCTTGATTTATCTAGCTTTTCAGACGCTGACATTGGTGGGTGCCGATTGGATCGCAAGTCGACTTCCGATACTTGCCAGTTTCTTGGTTCGTCTGTTGTTTCTTGGTCTTCTCGAAAATAGTCTGGAGTTTCTCTTTCGACCACTGAGGCTGAGTATGTAGCTGCTGCTAGCTGCTGCTCACAGTTGGTTTGGATGATTTCCACTTTGCGAGATTTTGGGTTGTTCTTTCCTACCAGAGTTCCTTTTATGCGATAGCACCAGTGCTATTAGTGTAGGGAAAAACCCTTATCTCTATTCTAAAACCCAACACATTGATGTACGCTTTCACTTTCTGAGGGATCAATATGAGAAAGGTGTCATTGACCTTGTTCATGTTGATACCCATCATCAGTTAGCTGACATTTTCACCAAACCCCTAGATCAGTCTACCTTTGAGCGTTTGCGAGGGGATTTGGGTGTTGTGTATCCTTTTTAGGATATTTTGATTCAGTTTTTTCTTTCTTCTTTACTCTTTTCTTGAGTCTTTTTGTGTGTGTTCATATCATACATACTCACATATCACACTTTTGAGCCTGCTTCTGTTATATGATTGAACTGCTTTACTTATTCTAGCTGGTACATGCTTTTGATTACTTGTCGATGATCATGCTTTGCTTCAGTTCACATGATATGTCTGATATCTGTCATATGCATGGTTTTTATGCTTTAAAATTGAAAAAATGATCACCATTGCTTCTGGTAACTAGCATGTGTAGGCTGAATGCTTTTGCTATCTGTTACATGCCTTGTAGCTAGTTCCTCACTTAGATGCAGATATGCAACTTGGACATCTTTATGCTTTAAACATGGAAATCTGCTATAAAAATGATGAAAAATCAGAAAATGAAAATTCCATACCTTTTTATGCTTGAATTGAAAAGATCCAGGTGGGTTTGCTTTGTCGCATTGCATTGTTCTAGACTGCGTACCATAGCACTTTGGTATGAACTAGGATAGTGTAGTGTATGTCAAGACCAATGTCTTAAGCTTCTGATGGTCTAGTTCTAGCCTAGGCTTGACTTGGTCAGTTAGCATAAGGTTTGACATGCAAATAACCCCTGGCAAAAATAAAAAAAGGAAAAAGAAAAAGCCTAAAAATTAAAAAGATAACAAGTTTGTTGTTGTAGCAATTGTGTTAGCTACAACATAGATTTTGTATGTGTGTATATGGTGTGTAAAGTGAAACTCGAAGGGTTCTCTCAGAGGGAGAAAGGATTTATACTGGTACGGACCTCCCCTAAGGGATAATAGCCCTACGTCCAGCTTGTGGTGGATTTGGCATGGTATGCCTCGGTGTGGTGTAGTGAACTCCAGGGTTTCATGGCCCTCCAGCCGCCCTCCTGTTACAAGGGCTTGGCCCTGCTTTTATAGGCACGCAGGCCAAAGGAAAAGACCAATATGCCCTCTATAAGTCCTAGGCCCATAGGGGCAAAAAGGAGAAAAGGAGCTAATTACTGTACAAAAAATGCTTTACAGCTTAAAATTGTGTCAGACAACGTCCCTTCTTGACCAGCTAAACGACATACTAGTGAGGAGCCATGCTGAATAGCATGGGCCTCATGGCTCTAGAAGTGATGAGTCATTGTCAACAATAGTCAAAGAGGACTGAAGAAGAGAGGAGATGCTGTTTCATGGGCCGCGTGTGACTCAGGTACACGGGCAGCAAGCTACTGTCGGGCAGAGGAGGCTGCGAAGTCGGGCTGGCCCAATCCGGGTGCATGGGCCAGAAGCAGTAGAAGACCCATTGGGCTGTTGACCAGGACTGACTCAGGTACACGGGCAGTGAGTGATTGCCGGGCTGAGAGAGCTGCGGAGTCAGGCCGGCCCAATCCGGGTACCTGGTGCAAAGCCGGTGGAGGCTTTATCAGTTTCGGTGTAAAACTGACAACCGTTGATTCTGTATCCGACTGTCCAGAAGAGAAGCCGTAGTTGCTACGAAAGCTGAGCTTCCGGATAAGTCATCTGTAACTCTAGGCCCATAGTTAGTCAGTCGTGTCTGTAAAAATTCCTAACGGCAGTAGAGTGTTTTCATTTATTATTGCGTCTGTAAAAACCCTATGGGCTGGTAGAATATTCCTAGTGTTGGGCTGCCTATAAATAGGACCCCAATCCCTAGGGTTTGGACCACCCTTTTGGCTGAAATCAAATCCACTCTATTGGGTCATTTTGTCTCTCACGTTCTCTCTCCTGTGTGCGCCGCTAGGCCCTTGCTCGTTCTATTTTTGCCTTGCATTTATTCTAATCTTTTGGATGCTTTAAAGCTTTGGTCCCTGTTGATTTCTCTCGGTGCTCATTGTTTGGTTTGAGGAGTTAATGCTTCGGCTATAGGCATAGCCTGGATTTACTTCATGAGCAGAAGCTTCTCCTTTGCTTCTGTTCTTCACAAACCGAGTACTAGTTCTTGCTGTTGCAAGTAGTACTATTTTCCTGTAGCTACAGTGTTCTGTGCAGCTTTTCACCTTCTACTGCACAGCTTTTTGATCGAAGCTGACAGGCTCTGTCACCTTTTTGGCTGTGTTTCGGGCAAAGCCCTTCTCTGTTCGAAGCCACTCAGCTCCGTGAGGCAGGCTTCGATCTAATATCTTCGAAGGCTTCGCTCGATCTTCGATCTTCGGTGTGCGTTCTGTGTTGCTAAGCTTCGAAGTATTTTTTAGAACGGACAACATCGCATACTTCGAACGACAGTGCAAAGGGGCTTCGGCTCTAGCTGTTCGAAGTCCATACCTCTATAGATTTCGAAGTTGGGTTCGAAGCTTGTAGTTCCGCTAGGCCTCGCACTGACTTTTGTGTGGCGTGTCACCCTTCGCTTCTCTTTTCGAAGCCTGCTCTTTTCGGAGGTAGAGTCTAGGATTCGGACTTGGTTTTCTGTCGTGTGACAGGCTTCGCTTCTTTGTTCGAAGGTTGCCCGTGTGTGCGTGTTGTGTTCGAAGTTT
This sequence comes from Zizania palustris, assembly GCA_019279435.1. NCBI lineage: Eukaryota > Viridiplantae > Streptophyta > Magnoliopsida > Poales > Poaceae > Zizania > Zizania palustris. The sequence goes on along the minus strand of JAAALK010000079.1, from coordinate 103,871,050 downwards.
TGTCTTCGAAGTGCACACTTCGAAGCAGGCTCCGTCATTTGTCATACTTCGCTCCGAAGCATACTTCGCTTCTTGCCACTTCGAACTAGACTAGAACCAAACACCTTCGGCATCTTCGACATGCTTCGCAACTGACCTCCGAAGCAGGGCTCCGTCACTAACCTCCGAAGCAGACCTCGACGTGCGAAGGAGGCTTCGCCAAGTTTCGAACAGGAGACAAATTTGGACAGTAACTTCTCTTTTCATCTTACACATACTTAGATCATTTCATTGAGAAGTATAGGCCTGTTACACCTTGTTCATCTGCCTAGTTGCACTACTTTAATAGATCTCAGTTATCATCAGTTGCTTCTAGGTTAGAAACCTTTAGACTTAGGCCTTTTTGTTTATTTTCTGCTGCGTAGTCTTTTTTGAGGTGCGTTGGGTATTGGGAACAGGCCATTGATTCGAAAGAATTTTTTAAGGCGCCCATTCACCCCCCCTCTGGTCGCTACTTTCGATCCTACAAGTGGTATCAGAGCTTGGTTAGGGTTTTTCCATACCTTAACCGGTTCTAAACCCCGGTAGTGACCATGATGTCCCCTGGCAAGGTCCCGTCCTTGGAAGCCTATGGCTATAACTATTGGAAGACTCGCATGCGAGCCTATCTTATGAGCCAGGGTTCGGACATTTGGGATATTTGCGTTCACACCACGTTTGTCATATTGCCAGTTACTGAGCAGGGTACTACTGGTATCATTGCTCAGCATCTGAGCAACAGTAAGGCTGTGAACATTCTGTTTTCTGGTTTAGGTCCCACTGAGTTTGAGCGTGAGAGTCATCTCTCCACTGCGAGAGAGATCTGGGCTACCCTCAAGGCACACCATGAGGGAACAGCACAGGTCAAGGCTCAGCTCTATCAGACCTACCGGCGTGAATATGAGAATTTCACACAGAAGCCGGGTGAATCTGTTGAGGCTTTGTTTGGTCGTTTTCAGTCGATCATAAACAAGCTTCGTGACAACAAGGCTAAAGGTGCTCAGTTAGTCTCAGCTCATGAGCAGGCGCTCAAGGTCCTCCATACCTTGGACCCAAAGATCTGGGACATCAAGGTATCCTCTATCGTTGAGAGCACTTCTTACGATACCTTGACCATTACTGAGTTATTTAGCAAGCTGAAGGCCAATGAGGTAGATATCCAGTTGAGATCAAATCTCACTGGTTCTGGATCAAAATCCCTGGCCCTTGCTACACCTTCTGTTGATCCCTCTGCTGTGAGTTGTGTTGGGTTCTCTTTGATGTCTATCACTGAGGACCAGCTTGAGTCTTTGGGAGATGATGATTTGTGTCTGTTTAACAACCGGGTGCGTCGTGTCTATGACAAGAGAATGTTCAAAAGACACGGCACAAAATCCGGATGCTTTGAATGTGGTGATCCAGGACATTTCATCGCTGACTGCCCCAAGCGCAATGGATACAAGAAGGGCACCGGTGGCAGCTTCCATGACTCGGGCAAGCACGAAAGCCCATCCTTCAACAAGGGCAAGCCGAAGACCTCGTTTCTTCAAGAAGGCCCTGAAGGACTACCGGCGAGAGAACAAGAAGCGCGACAAGGCCTTCTTCGCCGAGATGGAGAAAAGCTACTCCAAGCGGTCCACGTCTTCTTCCTCTTCATCGAGCTCAAGCGATGAGGAGATCGCCGTCAGGAAGGGGAAGGACCAGGACGATCCGGCGGGTCTTTGCTTCATGGCCTTCGGAGACAAGCCGAAGAGCCACTCACACCAGCGCGGAAGATCCCGCAAGAGCTTCTGCTCAATGGCTCTTGGGGATAGGGAAGACAAGAGCTCCTCCTCCGACGACGACGACAAGGTATCATCTTATGAGCGGGAAATTGTTGATTTACTTGAGAGCAATTGTCAGGAGTTAAAGTATCGGGAGAAACTGCTTAGGGGGCTATGAAAAGGATAGATGAGTTAGAGAGTGAGCTTGCCGTGGCCAACGGCAGAATTGAGAGTCTATCTTCTTCTCCTTGCTTGGGTAATAGCAGTGAGTGCCCGAAGTGTGAGGTGCTTCTGTGTGACCTGTCGACTCTGAAGTCCAGGTACACAGAAAGGGTTGATGAGAGGGACGCTTTGGCCACTGAGCTTGAAAGCGCTCAGCTGGAGCTGAAAGATGCTAATGCCACTGTCGTCGCACCCTGTGTTGATTGCCCATCTCATCTAGCTGCCTTAGCTGAGCTGAAATCCAAGGGCGATGAGCACTTGGGTGATTTGGAAAGGTTGAGAGCTGAGCTTGCCCAGACTAGGCTAGAGCTTGAGACACTGTCAGTTCCACCCACTGTCTGTGAGAACTGCCTGTCTCTTAGAATGGAGTTGATTAAGCTGAAAGCCGAAAAGTCTGTTCAAGTAGAGAGTGAGTGTTAGACCTGCTTGTCTCAGGTGGAGGTTCTAGCTTCCTTGAGAGAGGAGCTAGCAGATTCTCAGAATGAGAACTTTTACCTCCGTTCTATCCTGAGTTGGATCAGTGCCAGAGAGCCACAGCTTGGCATGATGATCCAGCAGTTCAAGAGGCAGGATGGGTTTGGGGTAGGTTACACCTACACCAAGGCTGACTTTGAGAGTGCCATTAGCCGGGCAGTGGAGTGGAGCAAAATGACCCCAGAGCAGAGGTATCCCAAGACTCACTCCACTGAGACCTCCCAGGCTTGTCAGCCCAAGGATGGAGTGATTCATGAACCACCCAAAGCACCACCCAGGAAGCCTATCTGGGTTCCTAAGCCCAAACTCCTCCACTCTTCTCTAGACTCTCTTCCTGGACCCTCTCAACCCAAGAAGACCACACCAAACACTGCCAAGCCCAAACATCCCAAGCCTCAACCACATCCCAAGAAGCCCACCTATCATTGTGAGTATTGTCAGAGAGACGGGCATCTTGCGGAGTTTTTCTTCAGGAGGAAGCGGGTTGAGAGAGCAGAGAGAGCTCGTGGTGGTCAGGAGCAGTTCTACCAGTAAGGTGGTAGACTGCGTGTTCCTCGACGCAGGGAGAGGCTGGAGGCCAGGCCGCGTCGTGTAGGTGGTGGTAGAGGAGACGACTTTCTTGCTCGTACTCCAGTTGGTGGTGGTCGTTCCGGCAGAGCTCCAGACCGTTTTGGCTACGGTCCTGGATCTCGTGGCCGAGGCTTTAGGCAGAACCGAGGACCGCGTTTTGAGCCGCGTTTTGGTCCAAACTTTTTTGATGATTTCTGCTTTCCGTCTTTTGAGCAGATGGCTCGACACTGGTTTAGTTCTTTGCTAAACCCGGTGCCGGACCATTTGCTCCCACTTACAACCATTGATTGTGCAGGATCGGGGATTGGAGGATGTTTGGATCATGGACTCAGGATGCTCTCGCCACATGACGGGACATCGCAGATGGTTCTCCAGTCTCACTCCCCCGAGCTCCAAAGAATATATCACGTTCGGGAACAGCGGTCAAGGGAAAGTAAGTGGCATAGGCTCAATTCGCATTTCAGATCATTTCTATTTAAAGAATGTTGCTTTGGTTAAAAATTTGAACTTCAACTTGATTTCTGTGTCGCAACTTCTTGAGGATGGTTTGGAAGTGCATTTTAAGAAGGGTAATTCTTCTGTGGTTGATTCTAGAGGGTCTTTGGTTTGTCAGATTTTACCTTTCGATAATGTTTTTCGAATTGACTTCTCTAGTTCTTTTGGCCCTTCTCGCTGTTTGATTGCTGGATCTTCTTCTGAGCTCTGGAAGTGGCATAGGAGATTAGGTCACTTGAGTTTTGATCTGCTAGTCAGGTTAAGCTCTATGGACCTCATTCGAGGATTGCTCAAGCTTAAGATGGAGAAGGATCTAGTTTGTCATCCCTGTCGTCATGGGAAAATGGTTGCCGCTTCTCACTCACCTGTGACTCAGGTGATGACTTCATATCCGGGCGAGCTTTTACATTTGGACACTGTTGGTCCAGCTCGGGTACGTTCAGTCGGTGGGAAGTGGTATGCACTTGTGATTGTTGACGACTTTTCTCGATTTTCGTGGGTTTTCTTTTTGGAGTCTAAGGATGAAACGTTTCAGTTTGTTCATGACCTGATTTTGAAGCTAAAGAATGAGAACAATGGTCGGATGCGAGCAATTCGCTCCGACAACGGCTCTGAGTTCAAGAACTCTCAGTTCGTCAGCTTCTGTAGTGATCAGGGTCTGGACCATCAGTTATCTTCTCCTTACACTCCCCCACAGAACGGCGTTGTGGAACGAAAAAAACCGCACGCTAGTCGAGATGGCCAGGACGATGCTCGATGAGCACAAGACTCCTAGGCGTTTTTGGGCTGAAGCCATGAACACGGCTTGCTATCTGGCCAACCGCATTTTTCTTAGAGCTTACCTTGGTAAGACATCATATGAATTGCGGTTTGGCAGACAGCCGAAGGTGAGCCACTTGCGAGCGTTTGGCTGCAAGTGCTTTGTGCTCAAGAAGGGAGGGCATTTGGACAAGTTTGAGTCTCGTTGCTGGGATGGTGTTTTTCTTGGCTACGCTTTGCATTCTCGAGGTTTTCGTGTTTGGAACCTCGAATCCCAGCTGCTTGTCGAGACGTGTGAGGTTTCATTTGATGAGTCCTTGCCTTCTTTGACTCCTTCTTTTGAACTTTCTAGTGATGATGAGCTCGGAGAGTCCATCTTCGAGGAAGATGAGGATACTCCAGTTGCTGATGAGGGTGGGCCTTCTGCATCCCCCGCAGAGCCCACACCTTCTGAGACTTCGACTGAGGATGAGGGCGGACCTCTGATCACTTCTTCCACTACGATTGAGCCCCCTCAGTCGAGTCCAGAGGTGCCTGCTGCTGACTCCGGTGAGGTGACTTCAGATCACCAGGGAACCCGAGCAGTTCAGCGTGACCATCCCTCAGAGCTCATCATTGGTGATTTGACTGAGAGAACTTTGCGTTCTTCTGCCTCTCTTGCTGTGTTTGCTGAATCTGCGTTTGTTGCATCTTTTGAGCCCAGAGACATTTCTCATGCTCTTTCTGATTCAAATTTGATTAATGCTATGCAAGAAGAGCTTGAGAATTTTGTCCGTAATCGGGTTTGGACACTAGTTGAGTCGCCACCAGGATGCAACCCCATAGGCACCAAGTGGGTATTCAAGAACAAACAAGGTGAAGATGGGGTTGTGGTGCGCAACAAAGCTCGACTGGTTGCCCAGGGCTATTGCCAGAAGGAAGGTATTGACTTTGAAGAAACCTTCGCTCCTGTTGCCCGTCTTGAGTCCATTCGTATTCTTCTAGCTTTTGCCGTTGTTGGCCTAAAAGATTACGCTAACAGGTTTCTGTATAAAAGAAACTAACAAACGAAGTGTTTGTGAAGCAAACTGTTCTAAGCCTCCGAAAGGATAATAGCTTAGAATAGTTCGAAAGTGTGTATTGAATCACTTGTATTCGGTCCCTATTACAGGGTGAAATGGGGGGTATTTATAGGCCCAATCATTAAGGAAAAGACCTATTTACCCCTCTATTACAACCGACATTAAGGAAACTGTTCGGTTTCCTTAATAGGGCTAAAATGGTAAAAGACTAATCTAATAAGAAAGAAGATAAGTCTTCCATCTTAGCTGGCAGAAAAGATCCTGAAGGGCTTTAGTTCGAAGACATACTTCGAACCAATGCCTGTCTTCGGGCTTCGAATAGGGTTCCGGGTATCTTCGAAGATGATCTTCGGAGAATCTTCGAACTGGTTGACTGCCTTCATGCATCTTCGGCAATAACCCCGAAGATGAGATATTTTCCCCCAACAGTAGCCCCTCGAATACGCTTCTCCGTTCGACCTGTAACGTTAGGAGAGCAGTATACGAAAAGAAAAGATAACCAATCATAGGGGTTATTGGTTTTTATTTTATCTCCGAAATGCATGAAGATATGAACTTCGAATTAGTCTTAAGGTAGTTACTTTTTGAACTATCTTAGAATTGACTCAGGAAGTTCGAAAGTCTTCTTAGACTTAGAAGAAATATCCATTAGTTTCTGTTTCCAAAGGAAACTGTAGCAGGCGTTAATTTCGCGAAAGAAGTAACGGCAGGAATGCGAAACGACATGGATTAACGGTAAGAAAGTGAAGTTTAGGCTATAAATTAAGGGCCTAGAAGTTACCCGGTTACCTTTTCACCGCTTTCTCACAATCAAAAGATTTCTGAGCCCCTTGAGTTCTTAAACCCTAGCCTCCAGTTCCTCCAAAGCGATCCAGAGATTGCAATGGCGAAGACCAAGGGATCAGCGCCTCCGTCGATTGTGGCTCGGCAACAGGCGGCAGCAGCGGCAGCAGCAACGTTGGCGGCAATACCTTCGGTGGCCGCAGCAACATCTATGGCGGCTGGAGGGGGAAATCCCCAAATCTCTGCTGACCAAGGTTTGTGCCCCCCGTCAACCAAGTATTTAGATCAGTCCTTCCAAATGGGGCCTTCGACCTGCAAGAGAGAGTCCTTGACAATCGCAGTAGGAGGGAATATTGGTGCGGGAGTTATGATTCGGAAGCCGGGGAAAGAAGTAATTCCAGTGCCAAGACCCGGAGAAGTGGTAGTGTTTGAAGCCTTCTTCGAAGCAGGCTTGGGTCTCCCTGCAGTGGACTTCTTGGCGAAGATACTCGACCTATTCCATGTAACCCTCCCCCAACTATCTCCGAATGCAGTAGCTAGATTAGCTATTTTTGAGTGGGCCTTGAGAGCCGAAGGATGTGAAGGGAGGGCTGAAATCTTCGCTGCATTACATAGAGCAACCTGCCAGCCGAAAACCTTCGTAACTCCCGAAGGTGAAAAAGTAGTAATATCTTTTGGCAGTATCAACTTTAGACTTCGGGATGAGTATGCCCTTCGATTTCCTGCCAAAGCTATCAACGCCAGATGGTACACCGATTGGATTCTGAAATGGTTCTATGCCGAAGTTGGGGCAAGCAATCCTCTGGCTAGACCCCTTAAAGAAATCCAATTCCGAAAGGAAGCTTTGGTGCGACCCGACGAAGGCCAATTCGAAGCCCGTCTGAACCTGCTTGAAAAAGTTAGCCGAAGGCTTAGTATGCGAGGCTTGGCTGAAGAATTCATCGGTCTTCAAATTCCTCCACTGATGGCCAACTGGCCTATCATCTTTGAAGATGACTCCGAAGGCGGTCTTCGCAAATTTAACTTGAGTTCAAGTCCTACAGGTAACTTCGAAACCAACATGCATTATACATATTTACTTCGAAGAAAGAACTAACTTGAATTATTTATTTTGCAGTTTCTTCAGCCCCTGTTACTTCAGAACAGATTATAAGGGCTTCGGAAAAGATCTTGGGTGCTCCAACTCCGACTGAGAAAGAGTGGCGAATTAAACTGGTTGGGAGTTGGGAGAGATTTAACAGAATATGGGGAATGCTGAAACTCACTCCTCCTCCTCTGATGGATTGGGCGCCTTTGGAGAAAGGGCCTCAGAAAAGGAAAGCCGAAGCTGGAACTTCAAGTTCAGCAAAAACTCCGGTGAAGAAGGTGGCTCGGAAGCCGAAGAACCTCGCACCTTCAGATCCTGCACCTTCGAGCTCAAGAGCTTCGGTTTCCGACTCCCAAGAAGAAACGGGGAGATTGCTTGTGCACCTAATGGAAGAGAATGAAACTCAAAGGGCCGCACAAGCCGAAGTACCTGCGAACGTACCGGAGTCCGGAGATAATGTTGATCAACCAAGGACTTCGATAGTTCAAGAAGATGCAACTCAGGACGGAGTTCCTGTGAATGAAAGTGGGGTCGAAGTCACTATGGCTTCGATTCCCGAAGAAGCAACGAGGACTGCCCAGGACGATGCTCCTGTAGTCCAAGATTTAACGGCTGATTCGGATGATGACTTCATTTTTGATCCTCCGATCAGTCCTGTGCTCGATCTCCCGGAGAATGCCGAAGGTAGATTTCGCATAATTCATATCAATTTCTGCACAATTATACAATGTATAATATTTTTGTTTTTGCAGAGCCTCCTGTTGTCGAAGTACCTCACGAAGATACAATTCAAAGGCCTTCGACAACTTCGGAGCCACACTCGGAGGTTACTCAACAGGGGCCCGGAAGAGGTAAAAGACACATAGAGCCTCTCCCTACTCAAGGATCGACTTCATCTGAGTCAACAGATGAAAGTGAATCAACTGAGGGGGGGCCATCTTCAGAAGTTCCAAGGGCCTCAGAAGAACTCTCCGGACCTTCGCTAAGCAGAGCTGATCAGAAGGCTTCGGTAATGCTTCCTCTCTTAACTCCTTTTTTGGAGGAGAGAACCGGACTTCGGACTCTGGTTAAACCTTTGGGTGAAGCCAGTCGCAAAGTCGGGGAAACAGAACTGGTAGGCCTCTTGAGCAGGGCGAAAAGTTCGGAGCTTAACATTGCTATAGAAAGAGCAGCTTATCAGGTACAAAGCATCTTCGAACCAAATAGCGAATTATATATGAATAATTTCTTATTCCAGTTTTTCTTTTTTTTAGCAAGCAGTCTTGGCCCGCGCTGCAGCTTTATCGGGCGAAAATGAAATCGCTCAACTTCGGGAAGAGAACGAAGCTCTTCAAAGAAATTTTAACTTCTCCGAAGGTCGAGTAGCTCAGATGGATAATGTAATATTAGCAGAGCGAAGGGCTAGGCAAAGCTTAGAGGCTGCGAAGAAAGAGCTCGAAGCAGAAAGAATTGTGCTTCGAGCGGAGGTTGAAAGACTGCGGAAGGAGGATGCTGCTAAGGGGTCCGAACTTGTGAGACTCCAAGAAGAGGCTGGCCAACTCCTGACTCAAAAGAATACTTTGACTACGGAGAATGCTAGAATTTCCGGAGTTCTAGCAGAAACGACTTCGGCCAAGGATGCACTTATTGAAGAAAAGCTTAAGTCTGAGAAGGTGGCTTCGGAGGTCATCGAGCAGATGTTGGGTGTCTTGGAGTACTTCGGTACTACAGGATCACTACCTTCGGATGACAATGTGACTCTGCTGCGCCGGTTAAAGAGGATCCAAGGAGCAGCGAAGCAAATGAAGACTGCAGGCATACGTTATGGAGAACTCTCCGGACAATTGTCTGTCCTCGGATTGCTTCGTTACTACGAGGATTTGGGCCGAACAATTACTCCGAGCGCAGAGGGTTCCATCACCTTCGACGACGCGAGACTTTTGAATCCTTCCGAAGGCGTGACTGCCGCCTGGCGAGCCTTTCAAAATTCATGGAGAGCCGAAGGTCGATCTGCGATCAAGGCTTGGATTGATGAAGGCCAACGCCAGAAGCAAGTTCGGAGCCAAGCTTCGAGCAGTCAGCCTCCTCCGAACCCGCAGGTTTAGGATTTATTTAGGATTTTTTGATTATGTAAAGCTCATGCTTGTAAACATTTATCAATGAAAGTCTTGTTTGTCATATTTTTAGGCTTTGCCTCTTATGGAAGATATCGAAGTGTTAGAGCTTAACAACGAACTTCGTTCATTGTGGAACACCTTCGAACTTCTAAAGAGTTATAAGCGTCCTCGATTTCTTATTCCTCGAGATGACTCCGGCGTAATTGCGCCCGAAGTAATCAAAGACGTATTGTCTTATATTAAAGAGGAAGATAAAGAGGTTGACGCAAACACTTCGTCTTCTGAAGACACTAATTGGTCTGAAGACGAAGGTGAAGCCCAAAATAAAAGATCTGAAGATCTTAGAAGCTGGGAAAGAAGCCTCGAGCGGCTTCGAACTTGGGCCGAGCTTCAACAAGAGCAGAAGGATTTTAGAGATTCGAGGGGGAGGAAGAGAGTTAAACGTAAAGTTCTAAGAACTTCCGATGTTGGAACTAGTCGTTCCACCCCTAGCTCTCGGGACCGAAGAGGTCTCCGATTCCTTCTTGGTATAGATACCAATTTTTCATAGTGTAATCTGTAAACACATTTATTTCAATAATGAATGCCGATTTAAAATTGTCTCCATATTTACTAGCCCCTCTTTGGGTATAAGCAACTTCGAAATGTATTCAAAGATGGTTATGCGCAAAGAAAAAACTTCGTAGTACAATTTTTTTTTGGGGGTTCGGAGCCCCTCTTTCATTTAAAGATCTTTTGAAATCTTATGAAATGTCTTCGACTTTTTGCAGTCAGAAGAATGGTAGCTTAGTACCTTTGTTTGCTTTACGAAAGAAATCAATTGAAATAACTTCCAGGACACTTTAGTGTCTTAAAGAATTTGTCACTTTGGACTATGTTAACAGACATTCGAAGCTCATGGCTCAAATGCTGTTTTGCTTTAGCCACCTTCGGCTATTTTTGCAGAAGTCTACCAGCCAATGGCTTGGACTTTGCAGAATTTGGCCACCTTCGGCTCTTTTTACGGATGTCTACCAGCCAATGGCTTGGACTCCGTATAATTGTAGCCACCTTCGGCTATTTTTGCAGAAGTCTACCAGCCAATGGCTTGGACTTCGCAGAATTTGGCCACCTTCGGCTCTTTTTACGGATGTCTACCAGCCAATGGCTTGGACTCCGTATAATTGTAGCCACCTTCGGCTATTTTTGCAGAAGTCTACCAGCCAATGGCTTGGACTTCGCAGAATTTGGCCACCTTCGGCTCTTTTTTACGGAAGTCTGCAAGCTGCAGCTTGGACTCCGTAGATTTTGGCCACCTTCGGCTCTTTTTACGGAAGTCTACCAGCCAATGGCTTGGACTCCGTAGAATGTGGTTTTGGGCTCTTTTACGGATGCCTACAAGCCGTGGCCTGGGCTCCGGATGTATTTCAGCCACCACACCGGAGGCTTCGACTTTATGGGTACGAAGTCCGGAAATACAGCCCAGCTTAATGACACTTCCCTCTCGGTCGACCCCGCGGTTCCAGCGCGTCCGCTCGGGAAGCTGGGAGTCTATGAGGGGAAGGCAACTATCAGGATGTATGCTTTATTAATTTAGAGGTGATTACAAGCGAATTACAAGGAGCACTTATGCGAAGTATCGCTTTAGGTGCTCCGCATGCCAAGTATGTGCTAACTCTTCACCTTCTAAATTAGCTAATTTAAATGAACCAGGGCGCCCTGAGCGGACAATTAGATATGGACCTTCCCATTTATTGCCTAACTTCCCTGGTGCTATAATGCTTCGTAGAACAAGATGACCCGGCCTTAACTCGCTGAGCTTAACCTTCGGGTCATACCAAGTCTTCGTCTGCTGATGATACTTTGATAAATTAGCTACAGCCCGAAGTCTTGTTTCTTCTGACAAATCTAACGAAGCTTGTCTTTCTTCTTCAATGTCCGGTTCGGTGCTGCGAAATGATCCCCCCTTGAGCTCCGTTGGAGTCATAGCTTCATCTCCGAATAGTAGTCTGAACGGAGTAAAACCTGTGGACCTTGTTTGCGTAGTTCGAATGGACCACAGAATCTTCGGAAGCTCTTCGGTCCACAGTCCCTTTGACAATCCTACTATTCTTCGATTTAGCCCTGATAAAATATTTCCATTGGCTCGCTCTACGGCTCCATTTGACTGAGGATGTCTCACTGCAGCAAAACATAGTTGAATGCCTAGGTCTTCGCAAAACTTCCTGAAGGGTTCTGCGTCGAACTGTGTTCCATTATCAACTGTGAGATATCTAGGCACTCCGAACCGGCAAATAATGTTCTTCCAGAAGAATTTCTGTACATTGTTCGAAGTGATAGCTGTTAAGGGCTCTGCTTCTACCCACTTAGAAAAATATTCAATAGCTACCACTGCGAACTTCAGATTTCCCTTTGCTAACGGAAAGGGACCAATTAGATCCATACCCCATCTGGCCATAGGCCATACCGGAGCAATGACTTGAAGAGCTGTTGGTGGGCGATGACTCTGTCGACCCATCCATTGGCATCCTTGACAAGTGCGGACCAAGCTCTCCGCATCAGCTGTTATTGTGGGCCAATAAAGCCCCTGGCGAAGTGTTTTTCCTGCCAGAGCTCTATGGGCTAAATAGCTTCCACAAAGGCCTTCGTGAATTTCTCGAAGAATTTCTTGGCCTTCGGCTTGAGATATACATCGGAGTAGAGGGGAACATACTCCGGCCTTGTATAATATACCGTTGATTAACTGATAGTTTCTTGCTCTGAGCTTTAATCTTGACAACTGGGGCTCTTCGGGCAAATTTGTTCCTCCTTGCAAGAGTTCTATGATCGAATCTTTCCAATCTGCACTAGGAATGCAAAGAATCTCCGCAGAGGCAATTGTGGCACCGAAGGTAAATTGAGCTCCTCATAGAAAGCTTCTTCAGGCACATCCACAGATCCGGCTGCAGCCTTCGCTAAAATGTCCGCTTGCATGCTTTCAGCTCTTGGTATACTCCGAATGGAAATACCCTTGAAGTGTGCTTCGATTTTGCGAATTTCTTCTAAGTACTTTGCAAGCTGTGGATGTCGAACTTGAAAACTTTTGTCTACGTGCCCTGCTACTATCTGAGAATCTGTTTTTATAATTATCCTTGTAGCCCCTAGAGCACGTGCTTTCCGGAGTCCCAATAAAATCCCTTCGTACTCCGCTATATTATTGGTAGACTTAAAGTTGAGTCTTGCGGAGTACATTGCTCTTTGCCCTGACGATGAAATCAACACTGCCCCAATGCCTGCTCCAGATGCTTGGAAAGCCCCATCGGAGTAAACAGTCCAAACTCCGTCATCTGATTTCTTCGGAGTCATCTTCGCAGGTGGAGTCCACTCTGCTACGAAGTCTGCTAGGACTTGGGATTTGATAGCTGTCCTTGCCAAGAAAGATATGCCGAAGGGTGCTAGCTCTACTGCCCACTTTCCAATCCTTCCAGTGGAATCTTTGCTTCGGAGCATATCTCCTAAGGGATACGAAGTTGGTACAATTACATTATGAGCCAAAAAATAATGTCTTAGCTTCCTCGAAGCCATTATCAGAGCATAAACGAACTTCTCAAGTTCGGAGTATCTTGTCTTCGCTCCTGACAATGCTTCGGATACAAAATAGACAGGATTTTGGACCAACTTCCCATTGAAATCCACTTCTCTGACAAGGACTGCGCTGACAGCTGAACTTGTAGCTGCAAGATACAGGAGTAGGGTTTCGTCCGCAATAGGCACCGTAAGTGTAGCAAGATTGCTGAGATAATCTTTAATATCTTCGAAGCTTTTCTGACACTGCGGTGTCCATGCAAAATCTTTGGACCCTTTCAAAGCTTCAAATATTGGCAAGCTCCTCTCCGCAGACCTTGATAAAAACCTGCTAAGTGCGGCCAGACGTCCAGTCAGCTTTTGCACTTGCTTTAAATTCTCCGGAGGAGCCATCTTCTGCAGTGCAGTTATTTGAGTAGGGCTAGCTTCAATTCCCCTGCTTGAAACTAAGTACCCTAACAACTTTCCAGCCTTAGCTCCGAATATACATTTTTCGGGGTTAAGACGGATCCCACATGCCCGAAGGCTATTGAATGTTTCTGCTAAGTCTAGGCTATGTTGGTGCTTTAAAGCACTCTTTATTACAATATCATCCATATAGGCCTCCACATTGCGACCTAGTTGATGACCTAGAGCTTTAGCAACTAATCTTGAAAAAGTAGCCCCGGCATTTCTTAGGCCGAAGGGCATTCTTACATAGCAGAAGACTCCCGAAGGAGTTACAAAGCTTGTCTTGATTTCATCTTCGCGCTTCAACCATATTTGATGATAACCAGAATACGCGTCAAGGAAGCTTAGTAACTCCGAACCTGCAGTGGAGTCAACTAGTTGATCAATTCGGGGCATGGGGTAGGGGTCACGTGGGCACGCTTTATTCAGAGATGTGAAATCAATGCACATGCGCCACTTCCCGGAAGACTTCTTCCTGACGAAGACTGGGTTGGCTAACCATTCTGTGTGAGCCACTTCTCTGATGATTCCAGCCTTCAACAGTTTTTCAACTTCGTCCTTAGCTAGAGCAGCTCTCTCTGCGGACATCTTCCGGAGTCCTTGTCGAACAGGCCGGGCCTTCGGGTTTACAAGTAAACTGTGCTCAATAATATCCCGATCGACTCCGGTGATATCTTTGTCAGACCAAGCGAAGACATCCAAATTTTCTTCCACGACCTTTTCCAAGGAAGTTGCAACTTCAGGAGGTAAATCTTTACCAAATTGAAAAGTGTATTCTTTACCATTTTTAACAATGATCTTCGTTGCAATCTCTCCTTCAGGACTTGGTCTCGGAAACGACTTCTTCGAAGCTTCGGAGGAGGCTGAAAAAATTTCTTCATTATCCTGCACACTGTTTACTTGCCTCGGATCAAGAGGAGGACCGTGACCATATTCTGCCCTCCGAGCCATGGCTTGATCTCCGAAGACTGTCAGGACTCCTGCTTGTGTGGGCATCTTCATGCACAAGTAGTTGTGATGCGCCACAGCTCCGAACTGATTCAACATGCCCCGCCCGAAGATGACATTATAAGCATACGGGGCATCTACCACATCAAAGATAACTTCTTCAGTTCGGGCTAGTAAACCTTCTCCGAAGGTTACTTCCAAGCCTATCTGGCTGAGTGCATCAAGCGGAGGTCCTGCGAAGCCTTGCAGAGGACGAGTCGCTGGGAGGAGATGCTTCCGGGAAATGCATAACTGATCGAAGGCTTGCACAAAAATGATATCTGTCGAACTACCTCCGTCAATTAGCACCCTTCGGACTTCAGTCCCTGCAATATCAGCAATGATAACCAATGGATCTGCATGCGGGAACTTAATACCAGCTGCATCCTCCGCAGAGAAAGATATTGGAACATGAGACCACTCCGGCATTGCAGCTGCAGATGACGAAGTCCCAATATGACCTACTTCCCGAACGTACTCTCTTCGCTGTCTCTTGGACATGCTTCTGAGGGTACCTCCTCCGGAGATAGGGAGAACTACTCTCTTTCCTCTATCTTGCCCTTCCTCTTGCTTCGGAGGTGGCATAACATTGGCCACCGGAGGGTGCCTTGCAGCATCAAAATTTTCTATCCGCGCCACAGCCTGGACCGGGTCTGGGCGCGCTGCTGCTGGACTTCGGTCGGTACTGCCTCGACCCGAAGTTCTTTCCAAGTATTCTCCCCTTAGGGTAAGGATAGCCTTGCAAGTGTCAGTTGCATGGCTTCGATTCTCTCCATGAATACAGCAAAAAAGGGTCTGGCCCTTGCCAGCCGTTTTCCCTGGCGGCCTCCAGCCGCTGGACTTGTTCCCCGTAGACTGTGGAGCTCTCGGTGCAAACTTCTGTGGGGGTGCAATGTTCAAAACTTCAGAACGAAGGTGCTTTTGCCCTCTTCTTCGATCATGTTGCACTTCGAAGACTGGTTCCTGCGGCTGTGCCGAAGTCTTCACCTCTGCTTTAACTTCTTGCAATACCGTTGAAGCAGCAGCAGTCCTCCGAAGCCAACCCTCTTCTGACCTCGCATACTCCTCGAAATATGACATCAGTTGTGACATTGTGGAGATGCTCTTCCGATGCAGTTTATCCAGAAGGCCTTTATGACTGACGCCTTCCCGAGCCGCATCAACCACTGAGGATGTGGACAGCCCCCGAATTTGCGACTTCGTGTGAGCGAAGCGCTTGAAGTACTGCCTCAATGTTTCTCCGGGGAGCTGTTTCACTTGGAAAAGGCTTCCTGTTGACATAGGAGGCACGAAGGTGCCCTGAAAGTTACTTATAAACTTCCTCTTCAACTGTGACCACGAATTGATTGATCCTGGCTTTAAAGACCAGAACCATCTTAACGCCACTCCTTGAAGAGCTAACGGGAAGCACTTCGCCATAGTGTCTCTGACTCCGCCGCTAGCTTCAATTGCTAGGGCATAAGAACGTGCGAACTCGCTGGGATCTTCATCTCCGGCATACTTGCAGAGCTTCGAGGTTTTAAACTTTGGATCAAAGCGAACCTTCTGCAGCTCAGGATGCAACGGAGATTCATTGTCGTAAGAGGCATTCTCCGGGGCTTCGGGATAACCAAGATCGTCGTCTTCGGGCACTTCGGGGATAGCTGGGGTGGCTTGAGAGCGAAGCCTGTTCGCAGCTTCTTGCCGCCACCTTGCTACCTCAGCTTGAAGGTTGGCCATTTGAGTGGCTATATCTCCAAGGCTATCTTCATCTCCTCCGGAAGGACCTTCCGGGTCTTGAGAACTGGTATGATCAGTTCGAATCGGGATGGAGGGTGGCGGAGTGACTCCGAGCGGTCGGAGTATGGAAGGGGTTGACGGAGAGGTTTCGTATCCTCGAGGGATAGAAGCCCCTTGCGGAGTTTGAGGTGGAGGGATAGTCGAAGACCCTCCGACTTCGACTGTGTCGAAGGGTATCTCTCCGGAGATCCGAGAGGACCTCCGAGTGGGATTGCGAGGTGCGCTCCGCTTAGGAGGCATGATGTAAGAAGTTGGTAGAGAACGAAGTTTTTTGGACTAAGTTCCCCACGGACGGCGCCAACTGTTGGCGTAAAAGATTACGCTAACAGGTTTCTGTAGAAAAGAAACTAACAAACGAAGTGTTTGTGAAGCAAACTGTTCTAAGCCTCCGAAAGGATAATAGCTTAGAATAGTTCGAAAGTGTGTATTGAATCACTTGTATTCGGTCCCTATTACAGGGTGAAATGGGGGGTATTTATAGGCCCAATCATTAAGGAAAAGACCTATTTACCCCTCTATTACAACCGACATTAAGGAAACTGTTCGGTTTCCTTAATAGGGCTAAAATGGTAAAAGACTAATCTAATAAGAAAGAAGATAAGTCTTCCATCTTAGCTGGCAGAAAAGATCCTGAAGGGCTTTAGTTCGAAGACATACTTCGAACCAATGCTTGTCTTCGGGCTTCGAATAGGGTTCCGGGTATCTTCGAAGATGATCTTCGGAGAATCTTCGAACTGGTTGACTGCCTTCATGCATCTTCGGCAATAACCCCAAAGATGAGATATTTTCCCCCAACAGCCGTTTCGAAGGGCTTTAAGCTTTTTCAAATGGATGTTAAGAGTGCTTTTCTGAATGGGTACATAGAAGAGGAGGTATATGTTAGGCAACCCCCCGGTTTTGAGAACCCGAAGTTTCCTCGACATGTTTTTAAATTGCATAAAGCTTTATACGGGTTGAAGCAAGCCCCCAGGGCTTGGTATGACCGGTTAAAGCAATTCTTGTTGGGGAAGGGCTTTGTGATGGGTTTTGTGGACAAAACTCTTTTCTTGCTCAGAGATGCTTCAGATTTTTTAGTTGCTCAGATTTACGTGGACGATATTATCTTTGGCGGTACTACTGATTCTCTTGTGTCCAAGTTTTCTGAGCAGATGCACAGTGAGTTTGAGATGAGCCTCATGGGTGAGCTCAAGTACTTCTTAGGGCTCCAGATCAAGCAGACCAAGGACGGCACCTTCATCCACCAAGGTAAGTACACTCGCGACATGTTAAAGAAATTTGACTTTGGTGGTGAATTGAAGCCGCAGATGACCCCGATGGGCACTTCTGGGGGTTTGGACAAGGACGAGAACGGTGTCAAGGTCAATGAGAGAGAGTTTCGAGGGATGATCGGTTCGCTGTTATACTTAACGGCAACAAGACCGGACATACAGTTCGCCGTGGGACTTTGCTCGCGTTTTCAGTCTTCACCACGCGCGTCTCACCGGCAGGCTGTCAAGCGCATTTTCATGTATCTCACTTATGCGCCTGATCTCGGTCTTTACTATTCAGCATCATCATCTCTTGATCTATCTGGCTTTTCGGATGCCGACTTTGGTGGGTGCCGGTTGGATCGCAAGTCGACTTCTGGTACTTGCCAGTTTCTTGGTTCTTCTCTTGTCTCTTGGTCTTCTCGAAAGCAATCTGGAGTTGCTCTTTCGACCACAGAGGCTGAGTACGTAGCTGCTGCTAGCTGCTGCTCACAGTTGGTTTGGATGATTTCCACTCTACGAGATTTTTGGTTGTTCTTTCCTACCAGAGTCCCATTGTTTTGCGACAGCACTAGTGCTATTAGTGTAGGGAAAAACCCATGTCTCCATTCAAAAACCAAACACATTGATGTGCGCTTTCACTTCTTGCGGGATCAATATGAGAAAGGTGTCATTGACCTTGTTCATGTTGATACCCATCATCAGTTGGCTGATATTTTCACCAAACCCCTAGATCAGTCTACCTTTGAGCATTTACGAGGGGATTTGGGTGTTGTGTATCCTTTTTAGGATATTTTGCGTCAGTTTCCTTTTTTTTCTTTACTCTTTTCTTGAGTCTTTTTGTGTGTATTCATACCTTGCATATTCACATATCACACTTTAGAGATGCTTCTGTTATATGATTGAACTGCTTTACTTATTCTAGCTGGTACATGCTTTTGATTACTTGTCAATGATCATGCTTTGGTTCAGTTCACTTGATATGTCTAATATTTGTCATATGCATGGCTTTTACGCTTTCAACTTGAAAAATGATCACCTTTGCTTCTGGTAACTAGCATGTGTAGGCTGAGTGCTTTTGCTATCTGTTACATGCCTTGTATCTAGTTCATCACATAGATGCAGATATGCAACTTGGACATCTTTATGCTTTCACAAGGAAAATGAGCTATAAAAATGATAAAATTCAAAAATGAATGAAAATTCCATGCCTTTTTATGCTTGAAGTGAAAAGATCCAAGTGGGTTTGCTTTGTCGCATTACATTGTTCTGGACTGCTTACCATAGCACTTTGGTATGAACTAGGACAGTGTAGTGTATGCCTAGACCAATGTCTTAAGCTTCTGATGGTCCAGTTCTGGCCTAGGCTTGACTTGGTCGGTTAGCATAAGGATTGACATGCAAATAACCCTTGGCATAAATGAAAAAGGAAATCTGAAAAAGCCTGAACATTTAAACGATAACACGTTTGCTGAAGCACTTTGGTGTGGACAATGCTTAACTTGGTAGATTTCAGTTAGCTTCTGCATCTCATGTTTTACCTTGCTTGTTTACTGGAACATGTGGTGATGCTTTTGTTTGCAAAAACTGAAAAATGCGTGCTAAATGACTTTCTTTAGATATCATCTGTTGCACTGATCATGCCATGTGTCTTAGACAGTATCTCTTTTGCTATACTTGTTAGATGTTGTAACTGCAGTCAAACATATCTGAGAAGCATGCTTTCTACACTCCACCTGCACCCCAGTTGCATTCACTGCATATTTTAAGGGGGAGTTGCATTTCAGGGGGAGTATGTGTCTCTTTTGAGTGCTTGATGAGTTCACTTGTCAACAAGGGGGAGAAAATTTGGGATCAGAGTTTAAGGGGGAGTTCTTACTCTGTTGATATCCTTGTTATTCTGAAATCGCACTCATTTTGAGCTTTTACGTTTTGGTTAACCATAATGACCGTTTCTTGCTTCTGTTTGGCTTTTGGTCATTAGGGTTTAACTTTTACCTCATTTTTCTTCTTCTTTGTTTTCTTGTATTTTGTTTTCATGTTTCCACATTTGTTCGCAGTTGCTGAAGAGCTGAAAAAGAGGAGTGTTGACAATGCACTCATCAAGGGGGAGATTGAGGAGCCATGCTGAATAGCATGGGCCTCATGGCTCCAGAAGTGATGAGTCATTGTCAACAATAGTCAAAGAGGACTGAAGAAGAGAGGAGATGCTGTTTCATGGGCCGCGTGTGACTCAGGTACACGGGCAGCAAGCGACTGTCGGGCAGAGGAGGCTGCGAAGTCGGGCTGGCCCAATCCGGGTGCATGGGCCAGAAGCAGTAGAAGACCCACTGGGCTGTTGACCAGGACTGACTCAGGTACACGGGCGGTGAGTGATTGCCGGGCTGAGAGAGCTGCGGAGTCAGGCCTGCCCAATCCGGGTACCTGGTGCAAAGCCGGTGGAGGCTTTGTCAGTTTCGGCGTAAAACTGACAACCGTTGATTCTGTATCCGACTGTCCAGAAGAGAAGCCGTAATTGATACGAAAGTTGAGCTTTCAGATAAGTCATCTGTAACTCTAGGCCCACAGTCAGTCAGTCGTGTCTGTAAAAATTCCTAAGGGCAGTAGAGTCTTTTCATTTATTATTGCGTCTGTAAAAACCCTAAGGGGCTGGTAGAATATTCCTAGTGTTGGGCTGCCTATAAATAGGACCCCAATCCCTAGGGTTTGGACCACCCTTTTGGCTGAAATCAAATCCACTCTATTGGGTCATTTTGTCTCTCACGTTCTCTCTCCTGTGTGCGCCGCTAGGCCCTTGCTCGTTCTATTTTTGCCTTGCATTTATTCTAATCTTTTGGATGCTTTAAAGCTTTGGTCCCTGTTGATTTCTCTCGGTGCTCATTGTTTGGTTTGAGGAGTTAATGCTTCGGCTACAGGCATAGCCTGGATTTACTTCGTGAGCAGAAGCTTCTCCTTTGCTTCTGTTCTTCACAAACCGAGTACTAGTTCTTGCTGTTGCAAGTAGTACTATTTTCCTGTAGCTACAGTGTTCTGTGCAGCTTTTCACCTTCTACTGCACAGCTTTTTGATCGAAGCTGACAGGCTCTGTCACCTTTTTGGCTGTGTTTCGGGCGAAGCCCTTCTCTGTTCGAAGCCACTCAGCTCCGTGAGGCAGGCTTCGATCTAATATCTTCGAAGGCTTCGCTCGATCTTCGATCTTCGGTGTGCGTTCTGTGTTGCTAAGCTTCGAAGTATTTTTCAGAACGGATAGCATCGCATACTTCGAACGACAGTGCGAAGGGGCTTCGGCTCTAGCTGTTCGAAGTCCATACCTCTATAGATTTCGAAGTTGGGTTCGAAGCTTGTAGTTCCGCTAGGCCTCGCACTGAATTTTGTGTGGCGTGTCACCCTTCGCTTCACTTTTCGAAGCCTGCTCTTTTCGGAGGTAGAGTCTAGGCTTCGGACTTGGTTTTCTGTCGTGTGATAGGCTTCGCTTCTTTGTTCGAAGGTTGCCCGTGTGTGCGTGTTGTGTTCGAAGTTTTGTCTTCGAAGTGCACACTTCGAAGCAGGCTCCGTCATTTGTCATACTTCGCTCTGAAGCATACTTCGCTTCTTGCCACTTCGAACTAGACTAGAACCAAACACCTTCGGCATCTTCGACATGCTTCGCAACTGACCTCCGAAGCAGGGCTCTGTCACCAACCTCCGAAGCAGACCTCGACGTGCGAAGGAGGCTTCGCCAAGTTTCGAACAGGAGACAAATTTGGACAGTAACTTCTCTTTTCATCTTACACATACTTAGATCATTTCATTGAGAAGTATAGGCCTGTTACAACTTGTTCATCTGTTGCTTCTAGGTTAGAAACCTTTAGACTTAGGCCTTTTTGTTTATTTTCTGCTGCGTAGTCTTTTCTGAGGTGCGTTGGGTATTGGGAACAAGCCTTTGATTCGAAAGAATTTTTTAAGGCGCCCATTCACCCCCCCTCTGGTCGCTACTTTCGGTCCTACAACTAGGGGCGGAGGGGCCCCTGGTATGACTTCTACACTGAAGCAGGGTGCAGATATTGTGTGGGTTAGGAGTAGGGGCCGGATCTCTTCATGCGGAGGTTGCAAGGGAGGCTTCGAAGTATACTCCGATCTGGACTCCGAACTGGGCTCCGAACTGGGCTCCGAACTGTGCTCTGAGCTGGGTTCTCGGAGACTTAGCTTTGAATTGACTGGAAAGGGTCCGAAGACTGGCTCTGAGGGTCTCTGAAGGGAGCTTTGAAGGTTAACTCCGAACAGAGCTCGAAGGCTAACTCTGAGCAAGGCTCGAATTCTAACTTCAAAGTTAGCCTGAGACTTAGCTTCTGGCAAACTTCAAGGAATCTCGAGGGCTTCTCTACGGAGGGCTCTGAAAGGGTCCGGAGGCCTCGCTCCAGAGGGCTTCGAAGCGAACCTTGGGACTTGGAAACAACTTCTTCTGAAAGGAACATGCTTCGACAGTGTTGGGCTCCGGGCCGAAGGCTGTCGGAGGCTGACGTCATTTGGCCCCTGTTCAAGGGAAAACTTATTCCCCCAACAGTAGCCCCTTTCTTGCAGGCCTTCGGGACGAAGTGGTGCGTGCGCTCTTCGGACAAATGACAGAAAATTGCAACTTCAGGGAAGACAGGCCTTCGGAGCTTGGACCGAAGGTGGCTTCGAAATGCGCAGGTAATAATTGCCTACGTCAGCTGTTAGAATGACCTCATGGGGATCAACTAACCCCGCAACGGCTATAAAATTTACCGTTATAGTGCACCGGGCCACTTCGCCTTCACTGGAGGCCCACCCGTCAGTGCCTTCGGCCCACGAACCGTCGGCATTTTTACCACCTATAAATAGGGGTTTACCGCACACGACTTCAGCACACTTCTCATTTGCTTTATTCTCAGCGCCTAGCATCCTTCACTCTCTTGCCCTCCTTAGCTTCGCGCGAAGCATCCGTCGCAAGCTTTAGCCCTTTAGCGCCGAAGCTCCACAAAATGCTAAAGAAGGTTGCTTAGAAGGCTTTGGCCTTGGGCTCGAGCTCGAGCTCTGCCCAAGCGTAGGCAACGACAGCTACGGTAGCAAAGCTTGCATCGAGGCGGTTGGGGCCGAGGTACCTTCGGTCGCCATCTGACAAGTTCGAGCAAACACTGGAGATGAGGGCCTCGATCTCCACAGAGGAGTCCGTCCGGAGGGCCTACGAGGGAAAGATTGCTTCGAAGATTCAATTTAGAGTGCCGGAGAAGTCAGAGGCCATTCCGAGGCCTCGAGTTGATGAAGTGGTGTTGTTTGAAGCCTTCTTCGAAGCTGGCCTCGGACTACCGGTGGTGGGGATGTTGAGCGAAGTACTGAAGGCTTACAACCTCGAGATTCCTCAGCTTTCTCCCAACGCTGTGGCGAGGCTTGCTGTGTTTGAATGGGCCATGAGGGCTGAAGGGTGCGAGGGCCGCGCTGACGTCTTCATCGCCCTCCATGATGCCAACTGTCAACCAAAGCCGAGGGAGGGTGCAGACCGCGTCAAGAGGGCTCTAGCCTTTGGAAGCGCCAACTTCCAGCTTCGGAAGGAGTACCAAGATGTCTTCCCGGCGAGGGCCGCCAACAGCAAATGGTACTCGAAGTGGGATCAAGAGTGGTTCTACGCCTCCGTCGGCGCGAAATCTCCCCTTTGGAGTACCAATGCACTTATCTCTTATCGGCGCGAAGGCGTGGTGAAGACCAGCTCCGACACCCTTCGCTCGAGGAGTTCATCACCCTTCGGCTCAGCCCCCTTGTGCGCTCTTGGCCGGAGGGGCTCTTCCAAACTTCGGGCCGATGGGGCCTAAACGAGGTGGCATTTGAACGCCTCGGTAATACTTCGAAGCCTTTTCCACTTTCATACTTCGCCAAAAAACTTTATTCTGACTTTGAATCTTGATGAAGCCACTCTTGAAGTGAGGACTCTAGAGGAGGCCATCGCGGTGGCGAAGCGTGTTGTCGGGGCCCTGACACCGGAGGAGCAAGCCCAGCGGCTTGCTTTGGTGGGGACTTGGGAGCATTGGAACAGGGTGTGGACCCTGCTCGGCTTTGAGGAGGTCTAGGCTCTGGCAGACTTCTCCCACCTTGCAGCTTCTACAACTGGCTCCAAGAGGAAAAGGGGGGATGACGATGAGCCCGAAACTTCGAGGGCTCTGCCGGAGGTCCCCGTGATAGAAGCCTCTGCTCTGGAGGAGGCAATGGCTGTGGACCCTAAAATAGAAGCAGAGCCAACAAGTGCTCCGGCAATGGCTACCAAGGTGGTAGCGAAGACCTCGACAGCGACGGCTTCAGACGTGTAGGTCGACGCGCCAGCTTCGCAGCGAAGGGATTGGGGGCACACATTGACCAGTCTACCTTCAAAGAAATCTCCGACGAAGGTAAACACTTCAAACATACTTTTATATGTGGATTTTGACTTGAACTTTTTTGCAGAAGATGATGCTGGTGCGAGGCCCACCGTTCCGAAGCCAACGGAGGTTTCCAGCAGCAGTGACAGCTAGGAGTACGACAGTTCCTCGTCTGAAGAAGACGGAGGCAACGGTCACGACGAAGGGGACCCCCGAGGTGACGAGGACATCGAGGTAGTGGATCGAAGCCCAGCACAACCGAAGCCTGTGCAGCCATTTGCGGCAGAGGAAATTGTCCAGCCTTTGCTACCGATGGGGGCCGTGACGGAGACGTCCATCCAAGACTTCCAGGAGGGCTGCACAGCTGCGGAGGCAGGAGGCTTGGTGGCTCAACTCAGCCACTTGAACGCCACGGACCTATTCAGCAACGCGAATGAAGCCCTCATCCAGGTGAGCGAAGTCTTACGTAGGCTTCGAGTTGTACTTTGGTCTTCAATCAACACTTGTGATTTTCTTGAATTCTTTCAGGCCTTCGCACTGAACGCAGCAGCATCAACTTCTGCGGACAGGCAGATGATGCGCTTTGCGGAGGAGAAGGAGGCCCTCCGACGCGAAGTCTCGGTGGAAGTCGAGAAGTGAAGGAGGGCCGAAGCTTCAGCCGAGGCGGCGAGGGCCGAGGCTGACAAGGCTAGGGAAGCTTTGGCCTCGGAGACCGATAGGCTCCGAGCAGATCTTCAAGCTGCGAAGGATGCCAAAGCCCAGCTGGCGAAGGAGAACTCCGAGCTTCTCCAAGGAGATCAGTGCCTTAAAAACTTTGCCGTTGGCAACATCAGCGAAGCCACTCTGAGCCTGACCGAGGTCCTACAAAAAATAGGGACAGAGTGTCGGGCTCCAGACTTCGGCGGCCAGGATCCAATTGGGGACCGCGTCGCATTTTTGAAGGTGGTGGCTGCGACAGCGGAGCAATCTTTGAAGGGCTTCGCCTTGATGGCCGGCCGAGTGGTGGGTCAAGGGGTGTTGCAAATGCTTCACGACGCGGGGTGAACCACCTCGAAGCAGCAACTTCGGCGACTCCGGTGGCCTTTGGAGGCCAGCACTTGGTGACGCCTTCGGCCGGCGTCCGCAGAGCCTAGCGGCGACTTCAGGAGCCTTGGAAGGATCAAGGCTGCGAAGCAGTCCTCGTGCTTTAGAAATCCATCCACCTTCGCCGAGCCAGGGCACAAGCCTCGCCAGCTCAGCCTTCGACGTCGGCACCTCCGCCTCCGAAGGTGTAGATCACCTTAGGCTCCTTGTAATTCTTAGCTGTAGGCTTGTAAAAACTTATCAGTTTATTAATATGAATGCGGGGGTGCTTTATACCTGCCCAGGCTCAGTCTCCGAATGTTGACTTCGAAGTACTTGAGGACTCTGAAGAACTCCACAAGTTATGGGCGGTCCTCGAGGTAGCTAGGTCCGAAGGTCCCCCTCGGTTTAAACTTCTGAGGGGGCCTAACGGCGAAGCCATCCCCGAAGTAGTCCAGGATCTGCTGGCTATTGTGAAGATGGAGTCCCTTCGGAGTTCTTCATCTTTGCCAGACTTAAGTTTCTTCTCAGTAAACTCACGTAGTGAGGGGGTACAGCCTTCGCGAACGGCCTTGGCAGGCGATGAAGCCTTAGACTTCTTCGCCTTCGACACGGCACTGCTTGCCTCGCAGACTAGGAGCGAATTGCAAAGTGGAATACGAGGTCTGCAGGCTTCGGGGCGTGGACGAACCGGATGTGGAAGAGCAGGCTCCGACGAGGCTTCGTCCAGCCGAGGGGGCCCTGGCCGAAAGAAGGGCAAGCGAGGGCTGGGGCCTCGACCTCGCTTTTTCTTAGGCTTAGACATAGACTACTCATAATTTTGTTTTTGAAGTGCATTTGTAACACACTTCTCAATTATCATTCAATGAATGGAGTTTATTGTATTTGCATACTTCGTCTGCATGCTTCGCATTGTTTGATGGCTTCGAACGTTTTTTAGCTTGTCACGCTCGTACTACGTATTACATTCGCACACTTCGCATACATGCTTCCCCCTTGCTCGTGGAAGCTAGGGACTTAGTCGTTGTTGGTGCGGGCAATTAAAATGCGAAGGGGTTTGCCTTTTTGGTGGCTTCGGATGCTTATAACACATCGAGCGAAGGCCTCTTTTGGGCTTCGAACGCGTTAATTTGGAGCGAAGCAAGGCTTCAACGTAGCCAAATTAAGCGAAGCATGCTTCGGCATGCTTGGATTTGGATGTTGTGCGTGAGCAAGGCTCCGATACACACTTAGATTTTAAGCGAAGCATGACTTCAAGATGCTTAATTTTTAGATTAGATCACGCCACGCGAAGAGAAGCCTCGGTGCGTGTTCAGATAGCGAAGCAAGGCTTCTTGAGCTTGATCCTGTAGTGAAAAGGATATTTGGTGTGGATTCACCGGACCTGTGATAAGTTGAGCCAACTTCGACTCTGGGTCACCTACGACCCTAGGCCACCTTCGACTCGGGGATGCATCATGCTGGAGCCTAGAATCCCGGACTTGCTGAGCCGTCGCCCGGAAGTCTCAAAGCCCACTGCTACGGGCCCGGAGGCGCTGTGTAGCCTTCGGAGGGATGCTCCGGATTTTGCAAAGCGAAGCAAGGCTTCAAATTTTAAATAAGGCGAAGCAAGGCTTCGTGTTTTTGATAAGATGAAGCAAGGCTTCAAATCTTTAAAAGGAAACGAGGCTTTGTGTTGGACCGGAAACGGCGACTAGAGGGGGGGGTGAATGGGAGCTTTTAAAATTTCAGGCTAAAAACAGCCTTCGGTTTTAATTCTGTCTACTGCGGAACAGGCTTCGAACACCAACCTTCGAAGGTCTGGTTCAGAGGTACTTGACAGCTCCGAACACAGGCTTCGCAAGGAGTAAAAGTCCGAAGCCAAGCAGACTTCACTCCACACACAACCCCGAAAACAACTCTGCTAAGTCAGTGCAAACTCCGCACACAGGGTGCTTCGAGCAGGCTTCGCACTTCACCCTTCGCAAGAGTGAACTATCCTCTGAGGACTACGACCTAATACTTAGCGACAGCAACTGGTGCTAGGCTTCGTACTGCGAAGGTCTAAATGCACACAAGTGGACTCCGCAAAGGGCCTCGACACGAGAAGCAAAACGGGCTTCGAACAGGGCTTCGCTAGTAAGCAGCGAGGTCTAGCCTCCTGTTACATAGAGCGAACGCGCACTAAAAAACACACTTCGCACACAACACACTTCGTCAACACAAGCTTCGATGCACTGTCACAAGTCACTCAAGGTGACACACAAATGGACGAAGTATGCAGCGAGGTATGTAAAACAAGCTCAAGCAAAAAGCACACAGAAGCAGGGCTTCGCCGCTTGAACAAGGAACACTAAAACGAACTCACTGGATGTATTCAAAGTGTGAGGAGGCTGGTACAGGAGCTCAACAGTAAATGCTCAAAGTGTTAAATGTTACCTACCGAGCCCCCATATTTATAGCCCACAGTTCACCCAAGTGAAATGACTACTTTACCCCTAGGGTTTACACCAGTTTTGTATCTACAGAATGGAGGGGTACAAAAGGTAGTCAACTTTATTCTGGAGGCTTCTCTGTCAGCTTTGCAGGGGGGACAGCGTCAGCTTTTTGCAGAGCAGACAGTGTCAGCCTTTGCAGTCTTTGACCTTCCTGAAGCCCCCCTTCGCACGCGAGGGGTGCGGTAGCTTCGGCGAGAAGCCTTGAGCCTGGTGGCCTTCGCTTCGCCGAAGATAGCCTCCGATACAGTGACGGTTTTGAGCCGAAGCCGTCAAAGCCCTTGGGCCTTCGCACCACCACCTCCGGAGTGGACCACCACGGCTTCGCGGCTACTCCCAGCTCGAACTCCGTCAGTCCGTGTACCGAAGCCATGTATGGCCGAAGTACCACAAGTCAACCTCGCTCCGGAGCTAGCCTCGCTCCGAAGCCTTCCTCACTCCGAAGCCCCACCTTCGGAGTACCACCCTTCGAAGTCCCTCCTTCGTCCAAGGCCTCTGCATGAAGCATTCCATGAGCACTTCGTCGCAGTGTCTCTCCTCGAGCACACTCCTCGACGAGCCTCACCCGGACCATGCCTTCGATGCACCTCGACTTCTGAGACCTTCCTCGGGTACCTTCGAATGTCTCCCTCCGAAGAACACTTCGAACGCGTTGCCTCTGCAGAGGACTTGATCCACCATACTCCGAAGTCACTCCATCCGGAGTACCTTCGAAGTGCCTCACCTCCGAGGACTTTGTCTCGGAGTACCTTCACCCGGAGCCATGCTCCGCACTTACTGCCTTCACCTGGTGCACCTCGACCCGAGGTCCGACCCAGACCCATTCGCAGCCACCGTGACGGAGCTCCCCGCTCCCCTGGCATCAAGCCTCCCGCTTGACCCAGATTCACATGCCGCGAACCGTCCGTCGCCTCCGAAGTCCCCTGCGCACCACAGACAAACAGACAAGTGTATCCAGTACTCCGGAGACCTCTCCGGGTTAGCAACCTTCGGTACACACTCCGGTGTACCGCCCAAAGTACTGAGACCTTCGGTACGAACCCAGTCATCGTGTACGGTCGGACCCCTCCGACAGGCACACTCCACTGCAACAGCTGCAGCAACCAAACCACCGAACCCTTCGGTGAAAACAGCCTCCGAACACCTTCGGAGGTCCAACCTCCGAACCCCCTTCGGAGGTACCCCTTCGAACTAGAGGGTAAAAGCCTGTCAATCACTCATCACAAACACTGAAACCAACCCTTGGTTTCTCAATCTCCCCCTTGATGAGTGCATTGACACCCAAGTTCAAGTTCAAGAAAATTAGAAAAATTTCAGCACACAAGTGACCATAAAAACTCAGAAACGAGCCAAATCATGTCACTTGACAAAAGAATTTTCCTCCCCCTTTATCAGATAAAAACTCCCCCTGAGTTAATTTTCCCCCTTATTTACCCCCTTTGGCAACAAAGAACTCAACTTTTTACCCCTTTACGGCAGAGAACATAGCAATTTCTCCCCCTTTGGCAATGCAAGCATCAAGGAGCATGTAAAAGATGCATTGCTTGGAAATGAGCAGAATTGCAAAGACATATAATGCAAAAATATGCCAGTACTTAATATCAAATATCATGTGCTCAGCTCAATTTAACATTCTCTAAAACCATGATGACAGCATGTGATTTTGTCATTTTGAAATAAAAGCATCACCACTCAATCACGATAACTAGACAAGTAAAAGCAAGGACTGCGCAAAGCTAGTCAATTTCTACTCTAGACAGACAAGTCCAGTTCAAATGGAGCATGAAAAGCAAACTTGATGATCAATGAATTTTGTTGTTCTTTTTCATAATGTCAGGGGTTATTTGTTTGTCCACCTTATACTTTCCAATCAGGCCAAGCCAAGGCGTGAAAGCCATTAGAAGCTTAAAGCAATGATTTTGGCATACACTACACTATTCCAGTTCAGACCAATGTGCATTGGAAAGCAGTCTAGAATAGAGTAGTGCGACAAGCAAACCCACCTGGATCTTTTCACTTAAAGCGTGCAAATCATGGTGTTTTTGATTTTAATTAAGTGAACCAATTTGTTTAGCACTTGATGAACTTCCATGAATATGTAGAACAATTTTCAAGTTGCAATTTTTAGCATCCAAAGAAAAGGTGTCTTGCTATCAAGCAGATAATACATAGCTAAAGCAGTCCTGCCTATACATGCTAGATACAAGATTGAGTAGTGAGCATGATTTGAGTTTGGAAAGAAAACATCATGCACATTAATGTTTCAGATGAATTAAAAAGAGCTGAGATGTCGTGATTTCATGAATTATAATCAGGCATAAAAGTGCAAAAGATGTAAATGCAATTTCAACACACAATTAGCAAATGCACATCCATCTAAATCTGCTCCCCCTCACAAAATGCCGTAAGGGTGACAAATACCAAGTTCCCCAGGCAAGTAAGCAAATCGAGAAGCGTCGAGGGGTTTCGTGAAAATATCGGCTAGCTGGTGTTGGGTATCAACATATTGAAGTTCAATATCACCCTTCTCATTGTGATCTCTGAGAAAATGATACCGCACATCAATGTGTTTGGTTCTGGAATGCTGAACCGGGTTGTTGGCAATACAAATAGCGCTAGTGTTATCACAGAAAAGTGGAACACTGTTATAATCTAACCCGAAATCCCGCAAAGTGGAAACCATCCACAAAATCTGAGAGCAACAGCTAGCTACAGCAACATATTCGGCCTCCGACGTCGATTGTGCAACACTAGACTGTTTGCGGGAAGACCAGCAAACCAGAGATGTACCCAGAAAATGACAAGTACCGGAGGTACTCTTCCTATCAATCCTACACCCAGCAAAATCCGCATCGGAATAACCTCGAAGACATAAAGATGAAGACGCTGAATACCATATGCCAAATTCAAGGGCATGTTTGAGATAACTTAGGATGCGCTTGACCGCTTGGCGGTGCGAAGCTCGTGGTGAAGCCTGAAAACGAGCGCACATACACACAGCGAAGTGTATATCCGGCCTCGTAGCAATCAAGTAGAGGAGGGAGCCGATCATGCTTCGGAACTCCTTCTGATCTACGACTTCTCCATCTTCGTCAGGATCTAATGCTACAGATGTAGACATTGGAGTGGCGAGGGGCTTCACATCGGACATGTCAAACTTCTTGAGCAGGTCCTTGGTGTACTTCGTTTGGTGGACGAAGGTACCTTGTTTGCTTTGCTTGATTTGCAACCCTAGGAAAAATGTAAGTTCGCCCATCATGGACATCTCAAATTCCCTGCTCATGGTATCTGCAAACTCGGCAACCAAAGCATGAGAAGAGCCACCAAAGATGATATCATCCACATAAATCTGAACCAGGAGGAAATCTTTGTCATGCTTGAGAGTAAACAGGGTTTTATCAACAGAGCCCATCAAATACCCTCGCTCAAGCAGAAAAGACTTAAGTCTATCGTACCATGCCCGAGGGGCCTGCTTGAGTCCATAAAGAGCCTTATGAAGTTTAAGGACTTTATGTGGGTACTTAGGGTTTTCAAAACCAGGGGGTTGTTTTACATAAACATCTTCACCTATGAAGCCATTAAGAAAAGCACTTTTGACATCCATTTGATAGAGTTTGAATCCCCGGGATGTCGCAAAGGCAAGCAAAATCCTAATGGCCTCAAGGCGAGCAACAGGTGCAAAAGTTTCAGTAAAATCAATCCCTTCTTGTTGAGAATAACCCTGAGCTACAAGTCTAGCCTTGTTTCTAATTATTGTCCCATCCTCCCCTTGTTTATTTTTGAAAATCCATTTTATTCCAATGAAATGAACATTTGGTGGAGGATCAACTAATGACCAGACTTGGTTTCTCTCAAAATTTTCAAGTTCCTCATGCATGGCATTGATCCAACTAGAGTCAGAAAGTGCATGACTAACATCTAAGGGCTCGAAAGAAGCAACAAAAGCAACATTAGTGAAATGGGCATGTGAACGAGTTAACCTTTGATCAAGCTCACCAATGATCTGCTCTAGAGGGTGCATCCTTTGAACATGATGTGGAGCCTCGCGGCGGGATGCAGTCTCCCCCTCAACTTGTGCGTTGGAGTGGTCCAAGATGACCGATGTCGAGGTAGTTGCTTCGGGACCTCGTGCCGAAGTGGTCATAGCGGGGTCAGCTTCGGGGGTCGATGTCGAGGGTAGTAGGGGTTCATCCTCGAATTCTCCGGGATCTTCTTCTTCGAATAAGGTCTGTTCCATGTCGTGTTCATTTGCCTGTTCGAAAGCAGAACTAACAGAGGGGGTTGATTCATCAAAAGTCACATCACATGACTCGATGACAGTGTTAGTTTCCAAATTATAAACACGATAAGAATGACCATGAGTAGTGTAACCCAAAAAGATCCCGTCAGAAGAGCGCGACTCAAATTTATCCAAATTACCACGTTTTAGGATAAAGCAACGACAGCCAAAAACTCGAAGATGAGTAACCTTGGGCTGTCTCCCAAAACGCAGCTCATAAGATGTTATGTTTAAAATTGAGTGCAAGAAGATTCGGTTTGAGATGTAACATGCAGTGTTCATGGCCTCAGCCCAGAATTTCCTAGGAGTCCTATGCTCATCGAGCATCGTCCTAGCCATCTCAACCAAAGTGCGGTTCTTCCTCTCAACGACACCGTTCTGTTGAGGAACCCGCGGAGCAGAGAATTGATGTTCTCTGCCATGCTCCATGCAAAAGTCAACAAAGAGACTATTTTTGAACTCGGTGCCATTATCACTTCGAATGAATTTCAATGCACCTGGGAGTTCAGTGAAAAGTCTCAAAGCCAAGCTCCGAAAGTGTGAAAACACTTCATCCTTGCTGGCAAGAAAGAAGACCCAAGAGTAGTGAGAGAAATCGTCGACAATGACTAATACATACCACTTGCCGCCTAAAGAACTAACCCGAGAAGGACCTACAGTATCCATGTGGAGAAGTTCTCCGGGTTGTTCAGTCATCACTGTGGTGACTGGCGAATGCGAAGCAGTGATCATTTTTCCATGTCGACAAGGAGCGCAAACTAAATTCTTCTCATACTTGAGCTTGGGCAATCCTCGGATCAGACCTAGGGCGCTCAGATGAGCGAGCAACTCAAAGCTCATATGCCCTAGTCTCCTATGCCACTTCCAAAGCTCAGAAGTCGAATGTGCAACAAGACAATGAGAAGAACCAGATGACTCTGAAAAATCATCTCCAAAAACTCTCCCAACTCTAAAGATCTTACACACCACAACGCCATCAGAATTGAGCACTTGCGAAGTATCGCGATGAAATCGCACTTCGAAGCCCTCATCAAGCAACTGAGATACAGACGGCAAATTGTATCCCAGGTTTTCAACCAGAGCAACATCTTTGAGAGTGAAATTCATGTTAATTCTTACCACACCTTTACCTTTCACTCTACTCCTTCGATTGTTTTCGAAGGTGATATGTTCCCTTTGCTTGGTTGTGGTGAGGCTGGAGAACCATGCTGCATCTCCGGTCATGTGGCGCGAACAACCGGAGTCCATGATCCACGTGCCCTCCAAGCCTCGATCTGTCGCCTACACATGATAAGAATATCTCGATCGCTTAGTGCTGGGGTGAGTGAAAAAATGACGAGGCATCCAGCACTGAGTGACACGAGTGGTAGGCACAGTAAAAGTAGACTGTCTACGCACAGGAAAATCGAAATGATGCAAAGTGCGAGGTCTACCTACATGCTGTGATCGAACAACATGTCGAGGTCTCCTATTCTGATGAGGTACAAAGCTACTCGCCCGGGGTCTACCACCATATGGAACATGGTGAACACCTCGAGGAGAAAAACCTCTCCGAGAAGTGCGAGGAGCCTCGAAAGCAGGACGATAGTAAAACTCACACTCATGCATACCTAAAGATGGGTAATGCATGTCCTGGTGACTCATCGCCTGAGAGCGTCGCTCATCCTCGATGCGACGATAACAGAACCCAACCAAATGACCCGCCCGCTGACAATAGGAACAATGAAACACTCTCCTCGGGGCACTCTCATGGGTCTTAGGAGCAACTCTCACAGGCTCCTTGGGCTTCTACTGAGTGGTTTTCTTGGGAGGATTTTTCTTGGCAGGAGGAGTGGTTTTCTTTGGTGGTCGGGTAGGCTTTTTGGCTGAAGGTGTGTCTAACAGAGCTCTCTCTTTCTCTAGGGTAGTGGGAGAGGTAAAAACAGTTTTGTTTCCAATTTCTGAAGGAATCCTTTCAAAACCCAAACCTAGAGCTAACCCTGCTCTGTCAGCACACATCTTGGTCTTGGCCAAGAGCAAATCCATCCTACCCTTTCCCTCAGTGCATTTGTTAACCACAGAAAGAAGGTATTCATTTTCAGACATGAGGTTCTCAACTCGCTCTCTAACAGTGCCTAGCTGGTCCTTAAGGGTAATGCACGTGTCACAAACAGGCTGCACATCCTTAGAACTACCGGCCCTCTCCAATCTAGCCTCTAAATCATGAACATGTTTATCACGTAAATTAATGCTCTCGCGCAATAAAGAACAGTTCATGCATTCAATATTATCATGAGGTCTAGACTCCACCACCAAAAGTTGCTTCTGTGCAGTCTCAAGCTCAGAGAGAGTTTGAGCATGTACAGAACGCAACTGAGCATGCTCACCCATGACTATAGTACAAGATTCACATTCAGCATCATTAACTTTAGACTTAAGCATGGCATATTCAGTAGAAACAGATTCTAGCCTCAGTCTAAGGTCTTTTCTTTCTCTAGCGGCTTGCACAAGTAATCTATCCTGACCAAGAACTACTTCATTCAGCTCATCTAATTTTATTGAAAGCTGGTCATAGGATAGAGGTACCTCAGATGAGTCAAGCTCATCGCCGCTGTGATCGCTGTCGGCCATGAAGCAAAGGCCAGTGAAATCTCGTCCCTTCTTGTCCTTCTTGTCCTCCTTCCTTGGGGACTCCTCCTCCTCAGAGCTCGACTCCTCAGTTGAGGAAGTGTCGATGTCGCTGAGAGCAACAACAAATGCTCTGGAAGCGGCTTTGGCTACTCTTTTAGCCACCTTGCCGCGCTTGCCGTTCACAAAAGGCTTCCTCTCCTTTTTGTGGTATTTGGGGCGCTCACTCTCATCTCTCTTTTTGAGCTTAGGGCAGTTGGCCTTAATATGAGAAGTGTCACCACATTCAAAGCAACCACTAAAACCACTTATCCTCTGATCCCATCTCTCATGGTGAAAGCGTGTGAACCTCCTGGCAATGAGAGCAAGCTCATCATCATCCAGAGTGTCCACCTGCTCCTTTGTGACGGAGACCAGGGAGGACAAAGCAAAACCATCTGCAAGAACACAAGTGCCAGATGTGCTTGGTTTTGCAGTGGTGCCACGGCTAGTGCTAGAAACCAATGCCAATGGCTGTGGCAAAGAGCTTCTGTGCACAGCAAGAGATGCCTTGGCAATCTATGTGGACTTCAGCTTGCTGAAGAGCTCATCACAGGTCAATGTGTCATAACCTGCAGACTCCTCAATGCTGGATATCTTCACTTCCCATATGCTACGGTCAAGAGCATAGAGAAGCTTGATAGCCCTATCATGATCATTGTAAGCAAGCTTCCCGTTGGACCGCAAGTTACTCACTATAGCATCAAAGCGTGAAAACATGGCATTTATAGATTCGCCAGGTGCCTTCACAAACAGCTGATATTGTTGATTGTATGTGCTTTGGTGCCTGGCCTTGATCTGAGTAGAGCCCTCATGAAAAATAGTGAGAGTGGTCCAAATTTCCCTAGCAGTCCTAAGGTGCTGCACCCTATCAAACTCACTCCGGCTCAAACCAATGAACAGTATATTCCTAGCCTTTGAGTTGGCATTATACTGATCCTTTTCTGTTTGAGAGGTGCGAGTCTCAGGGATGGAGTATTGTGAGTCCACAATCTCCCAAATTGCATTTCCTTGGCTTAGCAAGTAAGCCTCCATGCGCACCTTCCAGTATGCAAAGTCAGTCCCATCGAACAGAGGAATTTTACTAGCTCTGTCAATGTCGCCAACAGATCACAAAACCGGTTAAGGCCAACTGGTGATCTTAACCCGCTCTGATACCAATTGTTGGACCGACAACGGCGACCAGAGGGGGGGTGAATGGGAGCTTTTAAAATTTCAGGCTAAAAACAGCCTTCGGTTTTAATTCTGTCTACTGCGGAACAGGCTTCGAACACCAACCTTCGAAGGTCTGGTTCGGAGGTACTTGACAACTCCGAACACAGGCTTCGCAAGGAGTAAAAGTCTGAAGCCAAGCAGACTTCGCTCCACACACAACCCCGAAAACAACTCTGCTAAGTCAGTGCAAGCTCCACACACAGGGTGCTTCGAGCAGGCTTCGCACTTCACCCTTCGCAAGAGTGAACTATCCTCTGAGGACTATGACCTAATACTTAGCGACAACAACTAGTGCTGGGCTTCGTACTGCGAAGGTCTAAATGCACACAAGTGCACTCCGCAAAGGGCCTCGACACGAGAAGCAAAACGGGCTTTGAACAGGGCTTCGCTAGTAAGCAGTGAGGTCTAGCCTCCTGTTACACAGAGCGTACGCGCACTAAAAAACACACTTCGCACACAACACACTTCGTCAACACAAGCTTCGATGCACTGTCACAAGTCACTCAAGGTGACACACAAATGGACGAAGTATGCAGCGAGGTATGTAAAACAAGCTCAAGCAAAAAGCACACAGAAGCAGGGCTTCGCCGCTTTAACAAGGAACACTAAACGAACTCACTGGATGTATTCAAAGTGTGAGGAGGCTGGTACAGGAGCTCAACAGTAAATGCTCAAAGTGTTAAATGTTATCTACCGAGCCCCCATATTTATAGCCCACAGTTCACCCAAGTGAAATGACTACTTTACCCCTAGGGTTTACACCACTTTTGTCTCTACAGAATGGAGGGGTACAAAAGGTAGTCAACTTTATTCTGGAGGCTTCTCTGTCAGCTTTGCAGAGGGGACAGCGTCAGCTTTTTGCAGAGCAGACAGTGTCAGCCTTTGCAGTCTTTGACCTTCCTGAAGCCCCCCTTCGCACGCAAGGAGTGCGGTAGCTTCTGCGAGAAGCCTTGAGCCTGGTGGCCTTCGCTTCGCCGAAGATAGCCTCTGATACAGTGATGGTTTTGAGCCGAAGCCGTCAAAGCCCTTGGGCCTTCGCACCACCACCTCCAGAGTGGACCACCACGGCTTCACAGCTACTCCCAGTTCGAACTCCGTCAGTCCGTGTACCGAAGCCATGTATGGCCGAAGTACCACAAGTCAACCTCGCTCCGGAGCTAGCCTCGCTCCGAAGCCTTCCTCACTCCGAAGCCCCACCTTCGGAGTACCACCCTTCGAAGTCCCTCCTTCGTCCAAGGCCTCCGCATGAAGCATTCCATGAGCACTTCGTCGCAGTGTCTCTCCCCGAGCACACTCCTCGACGAGCCTCACCCGGACCATGCCTTCGATGTGCCTCGACTTCTGAGACCTTCGTCGGGTATCTTCGAATGTCTCCCTCCGGAGCACACTTCGAACACCTTGCCTCCGCAGAGGACTTGATCCACCATACTCCGAAGTCACTCCATCCGGACTACCTTCGAAGTGCCTCACCTCCGAGGACTTTGTCTCAGAGTACCTTCACCCGGAGCCATGCTCCGCACTTACTGCCTTCACCTGGTGCACCGTGACGGATCTCCCCGCTCCCCTGGCATCAAGCCTCCCGCTTGACCCAGATTCACCTGCCGCGAACCGTCCATCGCCTCCGAAGTCCCCTGCGCACCACAGACAAACAGACAAGTGTATCCAGTACTCCGGAGACCTCTCTGGGTTAGCAACCTTCGGTACACACTCCGGTGTACCGCCCAAAGTACCGAGACGTTCGGTACGAACCCAGTCATCGTGTACGGTCGGACCCCTCCGACAGGCACACTCCACTGCAACAGCTACAGCAACCAAACCACCGAACCCTTCGGTGAAAACAGCCTCCGAACACCTTCGGAGGTCCAACCTCCGAACCCCCTTCAGAAGTACCCCTTCGAACCAGAGGGCAAAAGCCTGTCAATCACTCATCACAAACACTGAAACCAACCCTTGGTTTCTCACTTTGATTTCAAAGCGTGAAGAATAGCTTCGGTTTTAAAACACGAAGCGAGGCTTCATTCTTTCAATAAGATGGAGCAAAAGTTTGATTTAAAGGCGAAGCAAGGCTTCGAATATAAGGCGAAGCAGGGCTTCGATTTTATACTAAAGTAATTGCAAAATTGTACATCGAAGTGGTACTTCGGACAATGTACATACCTCGTAAAGTGGGTGAAAGCTTGCCTCGTAGCCCCTGGGGCTTTGATGGCCTAAGACACACGAAGCGGAGCCCCTTGCTGGAGGGTGAACTTCGAAATGCAAAGGCGAAGATGACCTTCGAATTGCACCCGAAGCCCCTTGCTGAAGGGTGCGTGAAGCAAGAAAGCTTCAAAGCTCCCCCTCAAGCGTACTTCGAATTGCAGACAGTGGCAGAGAACTTAGCTTTTAGGACTAAGTTCCCCACGGACGGTGCCAACTGTTGTAGCAATTGTGTTAGCTAAAGCACAAGTTTTGTATGTGTGTATATGGTGTGTAAAATGAACCTTGAAGGGTTCTCTCAGAGGGAGAAAGGATTTATACTGGTTCAGACCTCCCCTAAGGGATAATAGCCCTACGTCTAGTTTGTGGTGTAGTGAACTCCAGGGTTTCATGGCCCTCCAGCCGCCCTCCTGTTACAAGGGCTTGGCCCTGCTTTTATAGGCACGCGGGCCAAAGGAAAAGACCAAAATGCCCTCTATAAGTCCTAGGCTCATAGGGGCAAAAAGGGGAAAACGAGCTAAATACTGTACAAAAAATGCTTTATAGCTTACAAACGTGTCAGCCAACGTCCCTTCTTGACCAGCTAAATGACATACTAGGGGCGGAGGGGCCCCTGGTATGACTTCTACACTGAAGCAGGGTGCAGATATTTTCTGAGTTAGGAGTAGGGGCCGGAGCTCTTTAGGCGGAGGCTGCAAGGGAGGCTTCGAAGTACACTCCGAAGTAGGCTTCGAAGTATACTCCGATCTGGACTCCGAACAGGGCTCCGAACTGGGCTCCGAACTGGGTTCTCGGATACTTAGCTTTGAATTGATTGGAAAGGGTCTGGAGACTGGCTCTGAGGGTCTCTGAAGGGAGCTTCGAAGGTTAACTCCGAACAGAGCTTGAAGGCTAACTCCGAGCAAGGCTCGAAGGCTAACTCCGAGCAAGGCTCGAAGGCTAACTTCGAAGTTAGCCTAAGACTTAGCTTCTAGCAAACTTCAAGGGATCTCGAGGGCTTCACTTTGGAGGGCTCCAAAGGGGTTCGGAGGCCTCGCTCTAGAGGGCTTCGAAGCGAACCTTGGGACTTGGAAACAACTTCTTCAGAAAGGAACATGCTTCGACAGTGTTGGGCTCCGGGCTGAAGGTTGTCGGAGGCTGATGTCATTTGGCCCCTATTCAAGGGAAAACATATTCCCCCAACATTTGCTGAAGCACTTTGTTTTGGACAATGCTTATCTTGGTAGATATCAGTTAGCTTTTGTATCTCATGCTTTACCTTGCTTGTCAACTAGAAAATATGGTGATGTTTTAATTTGCGAAAATTGAAAAATGCGTGCTAATGACTTTCTTTAGATATCATCTATTGCACTGAACATGCCATGTGTCTTAGACGGTATGTCTTTTGCTATACCTTCTAGATGTTGTAATTGCAGTCAATCATATCTGAGAAGCATGCTTTCTGCACTCCACCTGCACCCCAGTTGCATTCATTGCATATTTTGAGGGGGAGTTGCATTTTAGGGGGGAGTCTGTGTCTCTTAGAGTGCATTTTAGTCTCACTTGATGAGTTCAGTTGTCAACAAGGGGGAGAAATTTTGGGAGAAGAGTTTGAAGGGGAGTTTTGGCTTTCTTTGGGATTTGTTTCAGGGGGAGTTTTTGTACCGTTTGTCCTTACTCTTTGGATATCCTTGTTGATAATTCTGAGATTGCCCTCGTTTTGAGCTTTTAGTTTTGGTTAACAATAATGACCGCTTTCTTGCTTTTGTTTGGCTTTTGGTCATTAGGGTTAAACTTTTACTTTATTTTCTTCTTCTCTGTTTTCTTGTGCTTTGTTTTCGTGTTTTCACATGTGCTCGCAAGTACTGGAGAGCTGATGAAGAGAAGTGTTGACAATGCACTCATCAAGGGGGAGATTGAGGAGCCATGTTGAAGAGCGTGGGCCTCATGGCTCTAGATGTGATGAGTCATTGTCAACGGAAGTCAAGAGGACACTGAAAAGAAGAGAAGACCTGCTGTGTCTGGGCCGCTTGTGACTCAGGTATACTGGCAGCGAGCGACTGTTAGGCAGAGGGGCCGCGAAGTCGGGCTGGCCCAATCTGGGTACATGGGTTAGGAGCAGCAGAGGATCCACTGGGATGTTGACCAGGATTGACTCAGGTACACGGGCGGCGAGCGATTGCCGGGCTGAGAGAGCTACGCAATCGGGCCGGGCCAATCCGGGTACCTGGTGCAAAGTCGGTGGACGCTTTGTCAGTTTCGGCACAAAACTGACGACCGCTGATCTTGAATCGGACCGTCCTGGAGCGAAGCCGTAGTTGCTACGAAAGATCCGCTTCCGAATAAGTCATTTGTAAATAGGAGTTTACTTTTTTGTCCTTAGGCCCACAGTCAGTCAGTCGAGTCTGTAAAAATATCCTAAGGCCAGTTTGGTCTTTTCTATTTATTTCAGCGCCTGTAAAAAACCCTAAGGGTCTGTTGGAATATTCCTAGGCTATTGGGCTGCCTATAAAAAGGGCCCCAATCCCTAGGGTTAGGGTTGCCCTTTCTAGAATCACTTTACTAATTCAAGAGAGAGGGTCACTTTTTGTTCATCCACCGGTTGTAGCATGTTCCTCTCCGCCGTCATCGTCTTCTTTGCGCGCACGCTCTGAAATCATCCCGTCAGTTTTTTATTTCCTGACTCTCAACCATCGGGTCTCGTTTTATACGCAGATAATCATTTCATCGAGTTGCGTGCTTACTGTGTTCTTTTGCATGCGATGATTTAGACTGAGTTTTGCGCACTGAGATTACTTTATTCGGTTATGTTCTTCGGCTGCGTCTTTACTTCGAGTAGTTTTTTGTTGGGTCTCTAATGCCTATGGCGCGGTAGCCTGCAGTTCTGGACTGGCCAATCTAGGCACTTGTCAGCCGCCTAGAAGAATGTATTCTATTTGTTTTCTTGATGTGGCATTCTGATCAAGAGCTTTGCACTCAAGTCTTTCTGTCAAATCTCTAGCGTGGGACCCACAAACTGCTAGACTTCGGTGTTTATCCTGTAGGCTTTGAAGTTCATGGCTTCGACTGAAACCATTGCAGTCTTCGACAAGTTCGAAGCTCACTTCGTGAGTCGACCTTGCATATTTCGTAGCAACTTTTTATTCTTAGAATATTTTTCTGGCTTGCTTTTGGGTTCAAAGAGTGTAGCGAAGGTCCTCACAAAGCCTCGCTGTTGGGTAACTTCGGACCTGTACGCTTAGACCTGCTTTATTCGAAGTATGCTTGAGGGCTTCGGATTGGCTTTGGCCTGCTGACTCCGATCAGACCTCGCAATTGCTTTTTCCCTGCCAAAGATACTTCACAATTTTTTAGTCTGTTTTTTAACAAAGTCGAAGCCAGCTCAGGGACTTCGCTTGAAGCTCATTTCTGCACAACGAACGAAGTCTGCTTGCTGCTATTCGGAGTCTGTGTTTTTCTTTAGCTTCGGTACTGGAATTTTCGGAGTAGGCTTCGATAGCTACGTGCTTCGCTGCTTCATAGCTTTGCACTAGTCTTCGAACTCTCTTCTGCATAGCTTCGAAATTGAAGAGTTCAAAGTTTACATCTATGACCTTCGCACGACTGCTCCGAACCAGCTTCGACTCCATCAGCCTTTGCTCGTCAATTTCAAAGCAGGCTTCGGTACGTCCACTACAGACTTCGACACTGCGTACTTCGAAGCCAGCTTCGACAACTACAGGCTTCACACCGCACAGGCTTCGTCAAGTTTCGAACAGGAGACAAATTTCGAACAGTAACCCTTCATCTCTTTTTACGTGCACTCAGATTAATTATTGTGATGATTTATTTCTGTGAACCTTGATCTACCCATGTTTTAAATGGTTTGTTAATCTGCCTATTAGCACTGTGGTGGTGTCTTTTTGATTAGGACATCGGTTGTTGTTAGGCTTGATCTTTTGAGGCGCTGTTGATCGGTTCGCCTTTCTTCGCTAAGTCAGTTGAGGTGCGTTGGGTGTTGGGAGCAGGCCATTGATTCGAAAGAATTTTTTAGGCGCCCATTCACCCCCCCTCTAGTCGCTACTTTCGGTCCTACGCCTAGGAGTATGATATGTATATGCATTCCTAAACTTGTACCAAAAGGCCGAGTTTAGGATTATGATGTGCATTCCTAGGCTTGTACCAAAAGGCCGAGCCTGGGAGTATGATATGTATATGCATTCCTAAACTTGTACCAAAAGGCCGAGTTTAGGATTATGATGTGCATTCCTAGGCTTGTACCAAAAGGCCGAGCCTAGGAGTATGATATGTATATGCATTCCTAAACTTGTATCAAAAGACCGAGTTTAGGATTATGATGTGCATTCCTAGGCTTATACCAAGAGGCCGAGCCTAGGAGTATGTATGTATATGCATTCCTAAACTTGTACCAAAAGGTCGAGTTTAGGATTATGATGTGCATTCCTAGGCTTGTACAGAAAGGTCGAGCCTAGGAGTATGATATGTATATGCATTCCTAAACTTGTATCAAAAGGCCGAGTTTAGGATTATGATGTGCATTCCTAGGCTTGTACCAAAAGGCCGAGCCTAGGAGTATGATATGTATACGCATTCCTAAACTTGTACCAAAATGCCGAGTTTATAATTATGATGTGCATTCCAAGGCTTGTACCAAAAGGCCGAGCCTAGGACTATGATATGTATATGCATTCCTAAACTTGTACCAAAAGGCCGAGTTTAGGATTATGATGTGCATTCCTAGGCTTGTATCAAAAGGCCGAACCTAGGAGTATGATATATATATGCATTCCTAAACTTGTATCAAAAGGCCGAGTTTAGGATTATGATATGCATTTTTGTGACATGCATTTCTAGACTTGTACCAAAAGGCCAATCCTAGAACTATGATATGATGCATTTCTAGGCTTTTTCCAAAAGGCCGAGGCTAGGACTATATATGTTTTATGCCTTTTTTATGATATGTATCCCTAGACTTGTACCGAAAGGCCAAGACTAAGATTATGATGTGCATTCCTAGGCTTGTACCAAAAGACTGAGCCTAGGATTATGTTATGTATATGCATTCCTAAACATGTAGCAAAAGACCGAGTTTAGGATTATGATATGCATTTTTTATGAGATGCATTCTTAGGTTTGTATCAAAAGGCCAAGCTCAAGACTATGATATGATGCATTTAATTCAAAAGAAAGAAGGAAAAGTGGATGGAGAGCATGATTTTTATACCTTAGCAGTACTTTGTTTCTTCAAATCGCTTGGTTTGGATTTGAGCTATCTTGTGCGAATGAGCAGTGCCTCTCCCTGCTTTCCTCTCGGCCGCGTGTGCGCCTGTAGCAGACACTACTACAAAGCGACACTGTAGCGGTAGGCAAAAATGACTTGTAGTGGCGAGCATCCAGTCCACCACTTCTCTAACGCCACTGCTAACCCTGGTTAGCAGTGGCGGGCAGAGTGCCCGCCACCACTGTGTCAACAACTGTGGTGGGCTCGCTGACATCATCTATCCACCACTACTGTTAGCAATAGCAGTGGCGGGCAGATGATGTCAGCGAGCCCGCCACCACTGTGTCAACAACAGTAACGGTGCATAGACATAAATGATCTAGCCTTGCACTAATTTTCCATCGCCATCGGTGCGTAGATAAGGAATCACACTTCCAAATGACAGTTTTGCTTCAACCACATTGATCCTTGATAAGTCAACGAAAAACGACACCTCATCAAACTAATTGTATTATTCTTCGTCTTCGACTCCATCAACTCCAATAATTCTTTGTTTTCCTAGAGCAACGATGTATTTTTTCTCATCTTTAAGATCAAATATGTAAAATACTTGTGCCACGGATTGAGCGAGTATCCAAGAGTCATCTTTATAAGCCACCTTATTAAGGTCAACTATCGTAAACCCGTAATCATCCACTTCCACACCTTCTGGATGTCTGACCTACTGGCACTTAAATACAGGGATTTCTATAGAGTTCCCATAGTTAAGTTCCCATATTTCTTCGATGTATCCATGGTAAGCATTCTTTTGTCCAGTGTTGTCTTCTGCATCTGCTCTGACACCACTATTTTGGTGCTGACTCTTTTGATCCTTTGCTTTGGTATAGAATGTGAAACCATTGATGTCATATGCTTGTCATGTTTTAATCATGCTCAATGGACCGTAAGACAATTTATTTATCATAATCTCTTCGTTGGTTTCTCCAATCGAAAGGTTTAGATCCCTCAGCCATGATGTGAAATGAATTTTGTGTTCTTTCATAATCCATTGTTCATCGTGATCTTCATTCTTTTCACGAAGCTCTTGCAGGTGTTGTTCAACATATGGTCTCATAATCGCCAACTGATGCATTACACTGTAACTAGTCAGATGACTGTGCTTTGCAACAGAACATTATTCTGTAATAGGGCTTTTGCGAAAATTTATGTTTCTGTATGATTTTTCAGAAATCTAAGGGTTTTTACACAAAATTCGTACATCCGCGCAAAATACATAAATTAAAATACAGAAATATAAAAATACATTTTTATTTTCTTTTTATTTTCTTTTTCCTCTTTTTCTTCCTTTTTTCTTTTCCTTCCTTTTTTTCTCCTGCGCACATGCATGCGGCGCTGCGCGCTGCTTTTTCCGGGCGCTGCGCGCGCTACTTTCGCTTTTCCATGCGGGGCGCTGCGCGCGCTGCTTTTTCCAGGTGCTGCGCTTTTTTCAGGCGGTTTTTCCGGGCGTCGCGCGCTGTTTTTTCCATGCTGCGCGGGGGAGCGGACGGACGGGTAAGTTTCCGCTTTAATATAGTTAAGATATATATATGGTATTACTCTCTTCCGAATAGGCAATTAAGCAACTCCTTTTATATTATTTGACGTATATTCTGTCAAGATGTTATAGTTATTTTCTTCTTGCACGTACTGCTAGCTTCGGAATCCTATGCGCGCGTGGGAAGGATCTTTTCTTCCCTTGGGTCCATCTATCTATCTACCAGAAAAACCTCTCCTCTCCTCCTATCCTATCTTAAATATAATCTATACAACGACATTAATTTGATAGCATTATTATCGTCTTTTGTATTGTAGCCCTCTATCATATCATGCATGGATCCCTCCATGTGTTCCATTCATCCTCGATCTGATGTAAATATGGTAGTCCATGCCATGCATATATAAGAGGAGACGCCGAGGAAGACAACGGTAGCGGCCAGGAATTAATTAGATCATCAGGATGCAGAGTCGTTCGTTGTAATATAATGTAGGCGCGCGGCCGGCTATTTCAACTGTGTGGATCGAGGCATATATAACACATCAGCTTCTTTATTTATTTGCATTGTGTGCA
This sequence comes from Zizania palustris, assembly GCA_019279435.1. NCBI lineage: Eukaryota > Viridiplantae > Streptophyta > Magnoliopsida > Poales > Poaceae > Zizania > Zizania palustris. The sequence goes on along the minus strand of JAAALK010000079.1, from coordinate 103,826,211 downwards.
TGCATGCGTAAGTACGTGCGCCGGCCGGCCGGCAGCAAAAAATCTATGAACTTTATATGTGTTTTTCTCATTTTTTTTTGACAAGTGATCGAGCTGAGGGTCCGCGTTACGTAACGTACGCTTGTTTTTTAACGTGCGCAGTACGTCCTGCCGGTCGCTCCCTGCCATAGAACAAAATATATATACACGCGTGCAGTCGCGGACTCTCCTGTCGTATGTATTGATTTGTAGCTCCCTATATCTACGCGTACCGTACGTAGAGTGTGGCCTTGAATTCTCCCATCAGAATACTCCGCTTCAAACTCACCGAGCTGAGGAGTATCGTAGTTGACTCTTACCACCAGCAGCATGCGGCACCAAAGCGTCTTGGCTCTTGACTAATTCCAGGTTGAATTTTCTTGCAAATAAAGTCACACATGCACGTAATAAATAAAGCCATCAGATAACTAATTAAATTCGCTAGCTATTCGATCAGTTCGTTACGTTATGTTACACAGTTCGGCCGGGTCATTTATCTCACTTTGGTAATTACTAGTAAAAAGCCTGTGCTTTGCAACAGAATTTTATTTTATAATAGGTTTTTTATTTCAGCGCAAAATACATAAATTAAAAGACTGAAATATAAATACAATTTTCTTTTTCTGGTTTTTTATTTTCTTTTTTATTCTTTTTTCCTTTTTTTCTTTTTTTTTCTTTTCCTCTTTTCTTCTTTCTTTCTCACGCAATGAATCCTGCTCGCATGCACAAGGCAGTTGCACAGGGGGCGCAGCGGTTGCACCGGTTTTTTAGGGCGGTTGCACCGGTTTTTTTAGGGTATAAGTTTTGATTGGTTTTTTATGAAAAGTGAGAGGCGCGCTGCGGACTGACGAGTAAGTCGCCGCTTTATAAGAGTAGAGATGTGATTCTCTTATTGTTTGGTAGCTATTGTCTCGTATGATTTTCCTGCCTTTAGTTCCTTTACCGGTGAGTCTTCCATGGTGCCGGGACACAGGAACTCCTATTGGTCTTCCATCTCTTATGTAATCTCCGTAGCACACAATGACTTCCTCAGTCATGTAGCCCTCTATCATGGAACCCTCTAGATAAGCACGATTTCGTACGTAACCCTTGAAGATAACCATTAGACGCTCGTACGCATACATATTGTGCAAGTATGTTGGACTGAGAACAAAGATTTGGTCTGCTATATGTATCATATAGTGCTCCATAATATCAAAATATGAAGAAGGAAAGCACATCTCAAGCTAACACATAGTCTCCCTCATTTGTTTACGTAATTCATTTAACTCTTCAGTGTCGATCACCTTCTTTGATATGACGTTGAAGAAGTGACACATGCGTGTTATCACCATCTTTAGAAATGAATGTTTGATTCCTCTTATTGCGATGGCGAGGAATAGCCCAAGCATAACATGACAATCATGAATGTTGTAGCCGCTCATCCTCAAATCTTCTACGGAGACAATATTCTTTATATTCGTTGAGAATTCCGTTGGAACTCTAATTCCATGTAGACACCTGCAGATTGATCTTTTCTCATCAATTGTGAGGTTATAGCTCGCAGTCGGAAGGAAAAATTTTCCATTGGCCCTTTCCTGTGGGTGAAGATCGGGTCTAATTCCGAGAGTTTGAAGGTCCCTTCATACTTTTAGTCCATCTTTTGATTTGCCCGGTATGTCTAACAAAATACTGATGGTGCTTTCGAAGACATTCTTCTCAACGTGCATTGTATCGATAGCATGACCAATCTCCAACTCCTTCCAATAGAGAAAATATCTAAAGAAGATTGACTGCTTTTTAATTGCAACGTCATTTGAAAATTTTTCAGATTTCTTGCCCTTCTTTCCGAAAACAACTTTGATATTCTTTACCATTTCGAATAGAAATTTACCATCTCTATGCCGTGGAGGCTGTCCAAGCTCGATTGTACCGTCGAAATGGTTCCTATTTCTTCGATATTTGTGGTTTTTTGGTAAAAATCTGCGTTGTCGCATATATATCATCTTAACGAATGATGGATGATGCATAGATTCTGTTTGGTCCACACACACTACACATGCTGTCTTTCCTTTAACCTGTCCTGTTAGGGACATACGTCCTGGGTTGTCAGCTGTGGTGCAAAAGATCATGGCTCTTAGATTGAAGTGCTCTTTCTTGTGCTCATCCCACACACAGACACCATGTTCCCATAGATGTTTCATATCCTCCATCAAAGGTTTTAGAAAGATATCAATGTCATTGCCAGGTTGTTTTGGACCGGAAATTAGAGTAGTGAGCATAAGGTATTTTCTTTTATGGTACAACCATGATGGAATGTTGAACAAGCATAGAAAGACTGGCCACATACTGTGTGGGTTCCTCATCTCACCGAAGGGATTCATTCCATCCGTGCTAAGTCACATCCTGATATTTCTGGGATCGTTCGAGAAATCTGGATGGGCCAGATCAAATGATTTCCACTACCTAGCATCCGCAGGGTGCTGAAGTTTTCCGTCCTTCTTTCGCCCAGCGAAATGCCAGATTAATAGTTTATCATCTCTGGGATTAGAGAACATACGTTTCAAGCGATCAATCACCGGTAGGTACCACATTACTAAGGCTGGAACTTTCCTCTCTGTCTTTTTTCCATTATGTTCTGCAATAACATTTTTATTCCTCTTCTGCAACCTCTTATTCTTCTTCTAGTAGTCATTGTAGTCCTCCACATAGTCATTTGGATGTTTGTATCGACTTGCGTTGCACTGCGGACATCTCTCTAACAATCCATAATCTTTTCGATATAGGATACAGTGGTTCAGGCATGCATGAATCTTCTGAACGCCCAAAGTCAACGGACAAATCATCTTCTTTGCTTGGTACGTATCAGATGGTAGACCATTGGGTTTCGGCAAAACCTTTTTTAGGAGTTGTAAAAGATCTGAAAAACTAGTGTCAGACCATCCATTGCTGGCCTTCAGTTTCATAAGCTCAAGAATTGTGTACAACACAGTATACTGCTTATCGCATCCGTGGCGTTCCTCGTAAAGAAGGTTTTTTGATGCTTTGTCAAGTGCTTCAAAGTTATCGTATCCTTTGGTTGTAGTTCTCTGCAACAACACCTCAGGAGCAACATTTCGCATCAGTTCCTCCACATCAACGGCGTCATCATCATCATGTTGATCAACATTTTCATGTGTTATGTCGGATGTATGATCACAACCTCTTCTATGTTGATGAGCATCTTGCGCATCAGAATCTTCAGGAGGGTTTTGGCCTATCTCACCGTGTTTCGTCCATATATAATAGTTCTTCACGAAACCATTTTTCAACAAGTGAAATCGTATGGTTTCACGATCTGAACACGGATGCATTGCTTCGTTTTTACAAAATTTACAAGGACAATATATTGCCTCTTCACTCTGATGGGAAGCATATTGTGCGGCATCTTTAGTAAATTCAATTACTCTGTTAAAATATGCCACCACATCTCCGTCGTTAGACGAGTACATCCAGGACTTGTGCTCCATCTAAAACATATATTATTTGAAAAAATATTAATAAATTAATTATTGTTAATTTTAGTAATTTACAAATTGAAAATATATTGATTTATTATCAATCATAACAACATTAATTAAAAATGATTTAATTCAAACTATGTATTAAGCAGAAAAAAGTTATTAAATAAATTAACTACATTGGTTTCTCTCCCTCCAAACAACATAACTCTAGATCTATAATCATAAATCAAATTAAAAAGAGATTAAAATGACGTAAATCAATATACAAGTGATGAATAATTGTGAGGAGGGTCATATTTGTTCATTTGGGAGAAGGAAACACTGTAAATGGAAGATTAATTGAAAATTTCTATTCACAAAACCTAAATTAGTAAAACGCTAATAACTCATTATATACATGATTAAATACAAAACAAATGTGAGATTCGGCATGATTTACCTCCTAGAATGAAATCCTTCAAAAGAACCGAAAACAAAGCCTCCCCCTCTTTATCTAGATTTTTGTCGCTATTGTACAGACAAAATTAAATGCGAACTCCGGTAGAGCTCGGGGAGGAAGAAGGTGCACATTTATAACCAGAATAGTGATGTCATTAATACTTTAGAGGCGGACAGCATAGCAGCGGCGGGCAGCATCAGCACCTTCCACTGCTATTTTGTAAAATAGTGGCGGTCCGGGATGACGTCAGCACCGACCGCCACTACTTTACCAATAGTAGTGGCGGGCGCTGGTGCTGTCGTCAGCACCAGCAACTGTAGTGGCGGGCATCTAATGGCCTACCACTACAGTATTTTTGCCCAACGCCACTACAGTGACAGTATGTATTAGTGAGAGCGGGCTCTCAAAGAAAAACTAGCGGCGCGGGTGTGTGGTGCTCTCCACGAAAAAATGCTGCGTGTGTGCCCTCCTCCACAGAAAAGCGCGTGTTTTTCTGTGGTGCTCTCCAGGGAAAAAATGCAGCGTGTGTGCACTCCTCCATAGAAAGAAGCCTCTCTCCCTGACCCTGTGCATGTGCTATTTACAGTGGAGGCAGTGTCCTGTGCGTGCGCTCGTGAAGAGAGAACGTGCGCTGGACGTGGGTGCAGAATGTGGGCAGAACATGTAGGGCGATGTGAAGAGTGGTCGTTTACTGTGTTTTCTCGCGTAGTGGAAGCCTGGTGCATGCAGTGGCCCCTTGCGATGACAACATGTGCGGTTAATCCATATGCATGTTTATTTTTCCCTTTGATTAATTAGAATGAAACTAATGAATATAATTAGTAAACACTAATCAAACGTGGGAGAGTGTGCTCATGGCTTCATGCACATGCATGTCTCCTTTGTTTCCTTTACTTTTATTTATTGTTAGCAAAAATCTGCATGCAAACTCTAATTTTTTGTTTATTTTGAAGGGAAAAGTTGCCACGCCATTCATGCAAGAAATCCCTATTTCTTTTGCACTCAAAAAATATATAAATTTATCAATTTTATATGGTTGACATTTTGGTCCATATTTAAAATTCGTGATCAATTTTATTTGTAAGTTGTATAAATTATTTATCATTATATACATCCTTATTTTCATTTTTAAAAAATATATTATAGGAGACTATATGATTGCCACACCAAAATTTATTTTCTTTAACAAAAATTATATATGTCTCTCTATTGATGAATATTTGGTAGCTTAATGAATATATATTCCTTTATTATCATTGCATATGTACACTTCTTCTTTTTTGACCGGTGTGTATGGTGTCATGTACCATCATATCTATTTTAAATGACACATGTGCAATGTCATATCAATAAATATCATATTTAGAGAGACATTATCATTACATATATTATTTATTTCATATATATGTGCGTGTATTCATATAATTATTTATATCACACATACACGCAGTCATGATACCAAACATAATATCTCACACCATGAGATATATATTGTATATTTTTTATCGACATTGTTCCATATCACACCCATGTAATATTTCTTAATGTAAGTGTTATGATTATACATTTTTTATTTAGATTTTCATGCCATTAGGCAGAGCAGTTGTCATTCATTTATATAAATAGAGTGTTTCATGTATGTCGAGGGTGTTGTTATTACATATTTTTTAGATGTTTCTGTGATACGTGCTAGGTACTGGATAATATTTATATCAGTAAACAATCACACATATTTAATGTATATTTAATATGAGATTTTTTTATAATGCCTCGTGACTATATATATATTTAAGGAGCTAAAACTAGTGTCACCAGATACCCCCTCGAGCTGTGGATGCAAAAATTGTGTGTTTTTTTTGCATCTGAAGCTCGAAATATAAGTTTATATGCATATGATTATACATTTTGTTTCTTCGTACCAGTTTTCTTGTGGCTATATATATATATATCATGGTATTTTCTGTGGATACAATCCTATCAAGCGATATATATATATTGCATTTTGAGGCATGGGAAACCATATGTGGGTGCAATATATTACCAAATTTGCAAGCTTTTGAATATTTAGTGAGATACTTGAGAGGAATTTTTGTATCTGGAACCAACATCCTTGCTCTTGTGGAGAGTGTGAAGACATGGTCTGATAGCTCAGGCTAGTCATTTTCATTTTACTTACTTTCATTATTCATTGATCCTTATTATTATTTTATTTAATGTGGCATCAAATTATTTATATTTCTTTGGATGCAAGTGTTTATTAATTATGTAATCGATCCTCCCTTCATATTGTAACAAACACTCCCATTATTTTGGAGTTTTTTTACTACCTACGCACCATATTTATTTTAGGCTAAAGGACCTTCTTATATAATTCTGATTTATTTCGGGCTTATGAGGTTTGGTGTATTGTTCCGTTTTCAGGTTGTATATATACATATATTTCATGGGGTAAGGTATGCAACCACATGCAATGGAGGATTGTACATTAATCATTTTGTTCTTTTTTTACGTGTCCACAGTTTAGGCTCATGAGGAATGGACCATTGTATATTAATCATTTTATTTTTTTATGTGTCCACAGTTTAAGCAAATGAGGGATGGAGCATTGTACATTAATCATTTTGTTTTTTTATGTGTCCACAGTTTAGGCTCATGAGGGATGGATCATCTTGTTAATCATTTTGTTTTTTTATGAGACCACAATTTAGGCTCATGAGGGATGGAGCATCTCAATAATCATTTTGTTTTTTTATGTGTCCACAATTTAGGCTCACGAGGGATGGAGCATCTCATTTATGTATCCAAATTGTCATTTGTATTTGACTAATCTAATTTGTGCAAACGAGAGTATTTTTTTATTAATCATTATTGCACATCTTTAAGAATTTTCCATTTATCGGAGCTGGTTAGTACTCACCATCGGGAGAAATGATTCTATATGCTACACTAGAATATACTTCTTTCATGACATAAGGACACTCTCATTTAGGCTCGAATTTTCCTTGCATCTGATGTGTAATATTCATAGGATGGATGACCGCAAGGACTAAGTCTCCTTTTTTAAATGACCTTCTCTTGAGCCATTTATCGAAGGCGTGTGACACTCTAGCTTGATAAGCCTCTAGATTTTGTAGTGCTTGCAGTCGTTTTCCCTCCAACTTTTCTAGCTCATTAAGGCGTAACTTTGCAGCTCCAACCTCTGCTATATTTTCATGAATAGCAACCCTTAGCGATGGGATTTGTACTTCTATAGGTAGTACTGCTTCACCACCAAATACTAATGAATAAGGGGTCATCCCAGTTGGGGTGCGTGTTGTCGTTCTATATGCCCATAATGCCTCGAGAAGCTTATCATGCCACTCTCGTTTGTTTTTGACAACGACTTTCTTTAAAATTTTACATATTGTTTTGTTAAATGCTTCCGCTTGTCCATTAGTTGCCGTATTATATTCTGTAGAAAAATTATTCTTAATTTTAAACATGGCGCACAACCTCCGTATAAGCTCATTTTTAAATGGGGAGCCATTATCAGACATAATTTTGGCCGGTACGCCAAATCTATATATGAGATGTGTTCTTATAAAGTTTTCTACATTTCTAGCCTTGACTTCTCTTAGTGGTACGACTTCTGACCATTTGGAGAAGTAATCGGTTGCAGCCAAAATGAATTTATGGCCTTTAGATGATGGAGGTTGTACCGGTCCTACTACATCCATTCCCCACATTTGAAATGGCCATGACATGGTTGTTGGATGTAACGGCTCATGAGGTTGATGGATAAAATTAGCGTGTATTTGACATTCATGACAATTCTTTGAGAATTTTATGGAATCCTCAAACATGGTTGGCCAATAATATCCTAAATGCTTTAATTGATAATATAGCATGGGCCGCGATTGATGTCACTCACAAACTTTGGCATGTACTTAATTCAAAACATATACAACTTCATTGTGAGCTATACAACGCAACAATATGCCGTCATATGAATGTCGATAAAGCGTGTCATTTATACATGTATATTGTGTTACTCTTTTTCGAATTCTTGCTCATTCAGCTGACTCTAAAGGTAGATATCCATGGAGTAGATAATCGAGGAAGGGTGACCTCCAGTCTCCTGTTTCAATCTAGCACACATGTGTCGTCATTGCCGCATCAGTCGCTTCTTCATTTTCAGTCAATATCGGTAACACTCTATGTTCCTCCACTCGAATATCCATCATTTGGTAAGCACTTAGTGACATGCTAGAAGCTAAGCTTGCTAACGCATCAGCCTTTTCATTTTGACATCTTACAATATGTTCAATATTTAATTCGATGAACATGGTCATTAGGTGTTTTGCTCTAGAGAAATATGGTAACAACCCTTCTTTCTTTACTGTATATATACCGAAGAGTTGATTAATTATTAGTTGGGAATATCCATAGATGGATAGTGTGTCCAACCTCATATTTAAGGCTATCTCAAGCCCAATTATCAATGCTTCATACTCAGCTGCATTATTGGAGACCGATGTTGTTAATGTAAATGAATATGGTATTATGCCTTCGTTGGGCGTGATGAACACTACTCCTACACTGGCCCCTGATTGACGACAGGCCCAATCAAAATACATTTTCCATGATGAACATGTAACCGACGTAGCAAGTACCTCCTCATCAGGTAAATCATCGTCGATAGGAAAATCGTCTGGTACAAGATGTGCTGCGAGAAAATCAGCCAATGCTTGTCCTTTTACTGATTTTTGCTGGACAAAAGTTATATCAAATTGTGACAAGAACATTGCCAACTTAGCTAGTCTTCCTGAGAGGACCATTTTATTCAATATATATCTTAGAGCATCTGCTCTTGAAATGAGGTGCATAGTATGCTCCAACATGTAGTGTCGATGTTTTTGGGCTGCGAATACAAGTGCTAGACATATTTTTTCCATGTCTAGATAATTACACTCTGCCCCCACTAATGTGCGACTAAGGTAGTATAATGACATTTTCTTTCCAAAGTCATTATTTTGCGCTAAAAGTGCGCCTAAGGATGTTGGCATTGCCGCTGTATATAATATAAGAGGCCGCCCTTTGATTAGGGCATTTAGGACAGGTGGATTTATCATGTATTTCTTGATCTCATCAAACGCATTTTGACACGCTTGATCCCACTCGAAGGGGACCCCTTTTTTCATAAGTCGAGAAAAAGGCTTGCATCGACCTGACAAATTTGAAATAAATCGTTTGATATATGCCAAGTGGTCTTGAAGGCTTTTTAGCTTATGCAAGTTCACTGGTACTAGCATCCTAACTATGGCTTTTATTTTAATGGGTCAACTTGGATACCCTGCTTTGTGACGATAAATCCTAGAAATTTTTCAGATGATACTCCAAATGCACATTTCATTTGATTCATCTTTAATTCATGTTTTCTAAGGCGGTTGAATACAACACCTAGATGTTGTAAATGATAATTCTCTTTTCTTGATTTCACAACGATATCATTTATGTAGCATTCTACCATGTCATGTAGCAGCCCATCTAGGACACCAGTCATGGCTCGTTGGTACGTGGCACCCGCATTTTTTAATCCAAAGGGCATAACTTTAAAACAATATATCCCTTTTGGTGTTCGAAAAGCGGTTAACTCTTCATCTTCTGGTGCCATTCTTATTTAATTATATCCTAAAAAACATCCATAAAAGAAAATATTTCGTATCCCATAGTGGCATCGGTGAGAATTTCATAAATAGGAATAGGAAAATCATCTTTTGGACATGCTTTATTCAAATCTCTAAAATCGACACATACACGAGTTTGTCCATTCTTCTTTTGATGGGAACAATATTAGAAACCAACTTGGGGTACTTAACTTCCCTAATAAACCCTGCAGCTATGAGTTTATCGACCTCAGCTTCAATTTTTGGGAGGACATCTAGGCGGAACCTTCTTTGCGGTTGTTTTATTGGTGAAACATCCTTTCATACGGCTAACCGATGCATTGCAACTATGGGTTCTAAACCTGGCATTTCATCATAAGACCAAGCAAATACATCTTTATTTGAGGAAAGAAATTTATGGTATTCTTTCTTACTCTCTTTAGACATATATTTGCTGATTTAGATTGGACGAGGATCATCAGGAGTCCCGATATCAATTTCTTCCAACTCATCAACCATTGATTGGTTTCCATCATCCATTTGTGGAGATGCTTTTGTCGTATCTATAAACTCGGCTGAAGTCATACAAACATCATAACCCATGCCATATTTCTCTTCCATTAATTTCTTGTCCTCATGCAGAGCGTCCAGTTGTGCTTGTGATAGCAGCTTCATAAATGGTGAAAGCTGCCACCGGCCACCACATAAAGACGGTCCTATGAGGGTGGCATAACCCATTTGCTGCATTATATACAACACCTTGTTATCATATAAAGAAATAGGCAAAGACTCATTATCTTTATTTGATAAAGTAACATGTGCAGATGTTCTAGCTTTATTTTTGGCTGGAACAAATTTGTGAAATTCATTTCGTGCATGTCTTGTTTTGTGTTGTATCAGAGAAGGTGGAGGAAGTGTTAATTCTATACCTTTATCAGGGGATGGCTCATTCACCACCTAAAATATTGGTTCCCCTTCCTTTCTCAAATTAGCTGGTATATATTGATATATTTTTCGAGTTGATGAGGTTTCTCTTTCTTCTATTTTTGCGAACCGTTGCTCCAATGTTGCTTTTGTCTTTGAATTTTCTATTTTACCCATGGTCTCAATGTAAAATTTAGCATCAGCATAGAAAGATTCAGCTACTGTAAATGGCCTTTTATCAGCAAAAAGTGTTGTTTTTTCTCCTTCAACATCTTTGTATTTGATGCATTGATGAAGTGTAGATGGCACCACTTGATTTTCATGAAGCCATGGACGACCAAGTAAGGAATTGTATGAAGTAGCAGCATCAATCACATGGAAAGTCACATAAGTAGACAATGCTTCCATTTTACACACCAAAGCTATAATGCCCATAGCCTCTTGGCCTGACTGGTTGAAGCCATGAATAATTACATTTGATCGATTGAGATCTTTCTTAGAATATCCAATCCTTTTTAGGGTACGTAAAGGCAATAAATTTATAGCAGATCCCCCATCTATCATAATTCTATTTACGGACAAATCATCAATTTCACCATACATAAGGAGAGGACGATTATTCTTCTTATCTCCTAATAGTAGGTCTCCATCTTTGAATGTCATGTTTAGAACCTCAGCTAATTTTGCTTTGGTGTGAGACACTTCTACCCTATAATCCTCAGGAAATGAAAGTGTTGTAATAAAAGCCTTTCGCAGATCAGAAGATAGACACAGAGCATCATACACTGAAAGCATGGCTAGTATTTTCTTCAAATGAGCAATTACATCATACTTAACTAACACATTAGAAGTGAGGTCAGTCATTTCATCTGAAGTTACATCCCTGCTTCTAGGATGTAGGACCGAAAGTAGCGCCCAGAGGGGGGGGGTGAATGGGCGCCTTAAAAATTCTTTCGAATATATGGCCTGATCCTAATACCCAACGCACCTCAAAAGACTAAACAGCAGAGTATGAACAGATTGCCTAAGTCTACAGGTATCTAGCCTAGAAACAACTGATGCTAAACAGAGAACTACCAAAGCAGTGCTACAAGGCAGATAAACAAAATATACTAGACATGGCAAGTCAAACTTCTCAACAGATGATCTAAGTATATATGAAGTGAGATGAGAGGTTACTGTTCAGATTTGTCTCTTGTTCGAAAATTTGTGAAGCCTGCTGCACTTGTGTCGAAGCCTGCTTCGCTGTGTCAAAGCCTGCTTCGGAGGTTGGTGACAAAGCTTGCTTCGGAGGTTAGTTGCGAAGCCTGCCGAAGGCTGTTGTGAGAGTGTCGAAAGTTGGTTGTCTATCCTAGTTCTAGTAACAAAGTGCGAAGTATGCTTCGGAGTGAAGTATGGCAGAGTCGAAGCTAGGTTCGAACAATGTACTTCGAAGGCTAAACTTCGAATAGAAAGCTTCGAACAAGCTCACAGAAAAACAACCTTCGAAAGAGTAGCGAAGCCCAACACACGGCAGAAAGATCAAATCGAAGCCTACACTCAAACTTCGAAGCTAGCTTGGTCGAGGTATGACAACCGAAGTTGAGACCATCGTTCAGAGGCTTAACTTTGAAACACAAGCTCCGAACACACACACAGTGACCTTCGAAAATGACAGCAAGAGGGAACTCACGTCGAGCGAAGTCTAACAGAAAGACAAGATTCGAAGCCAACTTCGAAACCTGTCGAAGTATGGACTTCGAAGAGCTCAAGTCGGAGTACCTTCGCACAGAAGTTCGAAGTATGATACGCTGACAGTTCAAAAAAGTACTTCGAAGCTAGCAACGCAGTACACAAAATGAAGTTCGAAGTTCAAGCGAAGCCCTCGAGGATGTCAGATCGAAGCCTGCCTCACGAAGCTGAGGGACTTCGAACATAGAGAAGGGGCTTCGCCAGAAGCAGCCAGAAAAGAGACTTTAGCCCTGTCAACTTGATCAAAAAGCTGTGCAGGAAAAAGCAAGGCTAGAGTACTAGTGTACTGTTGCTACAGTACAGTAGTACTACTTGCAAACAGCAAGAACTAGTACTCCTCGTGAAGAACAAATCACAGCAACAGAGAAGCTTCTTCTCAGAGAATAATTTAACCGCATGGACACAACAGCAAAGACATTAAATGAAGTGTTATGCACATAAATGCTTCGCACAAAAAACACCCGAAACAAACTCTTCCAGAACAGTGAAGAGACAAATGAATCTCAGGAAGAAACAAGGCTCATTGCCTGGCGGCGCACATGGGGAGAGAGTAAAGACAGGGAGCAAAAATGACCCAATGGATTGAAAAGTGAATTCTAGAAGGGGTAGTCCAACCCTAGGGATTTGGGGCCCTATTTATAGGCTGCCCAATGGCCTAGAATATTCCACCAGCCCCTTATGGTTTTTACAGACGATAAAATAAAGAAAATGACTCTACTGCCCTTAGGAATTTTTACAAACTCGACTGACTGAATGTGGGCCTAGATATACAAATGACTTATCTGGAAGCTAAGCTTTCGTAGCGACTACGGCTTCTCTTCTGGACAGTCCGATACAGAATCAACGGTTGTCAGTTTTGCGCCGAAACTGACAAAGCCTCCACCGACTTTGCACCAGGTACTCGGATTGGGCTGGCCCGATTCCGCAGCTCCCTCAGCCCGGCAATCACTCACCGCCCGTGTACCTGAGTCAATCCTGGTCAACAGCCCAGTGGGTCTTCTGCTGCTCCTGGCCCATGTACCCGGATTGGACTAGCCCGACTTCGCAGCTCTCTCAGCTCGACCGTCGCTCGCTGCCCGTGTACCTGAGTCACACGCGGCCCATGAAACAGCAGATCTCTTCTTCTTCTGTCCTCTTTGACTATCGTTGACAATGACTCATCAATTATGGAGCCATGAGGCCCATGCTATTCAGCATGGCTCCTCATAGGATTTATAGGCACTACGCCAAAACAGATGTCTTTCGTCGGCCAAATTAACTTCCGTCGGCTTTTGGGAAAGCCAAGGGAAGTTATTTAACTTCCGTCGGCTCCTGGAGGCCGACGGAAGTTAACTTAACTTCCGTCGGCTTCTGACAATGGCCGATGGAAGTTAGCGGGGATTTTTCCGCGGCCGATCGGATTCCCCTAACTTCCGTCGGCCAGCATTAAAGCCGACGGAAGTTAGCTAACTTCCGTCGGCTTCTGACAATGGCCGACGGAAGTTATGGGGCTTTTGCCCCAACCGCGCGCGCGTACAGGGAGACCTAACTCCCTGTACGCGCCCACGCCGCCGCCTCCCACGCCCAACCCGCGCCGCCGCCTCCCGCCCGTGCCACCGTCGCCCGCCCTCACCACATCCCACCTCCGGCCCGCGCCGCCGCAGCCCGCCCTCGCTGCCTCCCGCCCCTCCCTCGTGCAGGCGCCGCCGCCTGCCTCGGGCCGCCGCCCGCCTCGGCCGCCGCCTGCCCGCCTGGCCGCCGCCCACCTCGGGCCGCCGCCCGCCTCAGCCACCACCCACGCACCTCCGGCCCGCGCGGCCGCCCGGCCCCCACCCACCGCCGCAGGCTGCCCTCGCCGGTCCGCCGCCGTGCTCCCGGCCGACGGCAACCGCCCACCTCCGGCCGTCGCGCGCGTCCTACCGCCGCCGCCCGCCGCCGCCCACACCGTCCTCCGCCACCGGCCGACAGCCGCCACTGCACCCCCTCCGTCTGGCCCGTCGTCGTCGTCTCTGCCCATCCATCATCGCCCACCGACCGTCGCCGCCGACCATCGCCGTCCGCCAAGTAATTTTTACCCAAGATAAATTGTTAATGTGTTATTTTTTCACTTTTTATTTGTGAATTGTGTGTCACATAAATTGTTAAGGTTAGAAGATATGTGTCACATACATATATATATAGTTGTTAAGGTTAGAAGATATGTGATTTTACGTATGTTTCACGCTTTTAAATATGTTTCATATATATGCGATGTTTTATTTTCATATGCAATATATGTTGTGATATTATGTATATATGATTCTAATTATATTATTCTACATATGCATATAGTTTTAATGATTTCATTGGGTGATTAGTATTATATATATATACTTTATTATATATATTCCTTTTCGTATGCAATTTTTTATTTGACAACAACGTAGATAGTGTAACGAAACCTATGCGTCAACCGTTTCGGACCAACATGTCTCACACGTGTCATGCGTGTGAGATGTGTAGGTCCGGAATTGTCCCTTTTTGGACAGCCTCGGAGTGGGCGACAGAGCGTGGTCTTTATGATGAGTCATGAGTCCGAATGGGATTTCAGTAACATAACCTTGTTGTTCTCCATTGCACCACTATCAGGCGTGCAATTGGAGAACAGCGGGGTTATGGTGCTGAAATTTCATTCAGACTCATGGCTCGTCATAAATACCACGTTTTGTCGGTCACTCTTGGGTGGGTTTAGGACCTATCTTTTCCTATAGACCATGGTTGTCATGGCGTCGACTAGGCGACGCCTAGGCGCCGACTAGGCATCCCGGCCGCCACTGCTTCCCCTCCCATTGCGAGTTGCGCCGCCGCCTGCCTCTTTCCCTTGCGCCGCCGGCCGCGGGCTCTACTTCCCCTTGCGCCGCCGGCCGCCCGGCCGCCTCTGCTTCCCCTCCGTTGTCTGCTTCCCCCTCCCCTGCTATGCCAATTTTTGGTCACCTAGGCGCGCCTAGGCGCCTAGGTGTCCAGTCGGTTCGCTGGCGACTGGGTTCGCCGGGGCGCCGTGACAACCATGCTATAGACATAGGCCCGTGGTACTTATGCATGATGCATTGTTGATTGAATGAATGTTTTGCCTATAGAATGGCTGAGGACGACCGACGGTGGATGTATAGTGGTTGGATGAAAAGTGGAGCTCACACGAGGGAGTGGGTAATCAACGCTGAGAAATTTGTTGATCGTGCATTCGCTTTGACAACAAACACTGGCACGAGGTGCCCATGCATGAAGTGCAGAAATTCTCGTTGGCAAGACAAGAGGACGTTGTCATTGCATATTTGCTAATATGGTTTCGTGCCAGGTTATGAAGTTTGGTCTTTTCACGGCGAGACAGGCCGTGAAAAAACGGTATTAGTAGTGGAAGAAGAAGATGATAGCGTTGCTGATGATAGGATGGATGAGATGGTTGATGCTATACGACCGGAGTTTGAATCAAACCCCGAGGATCCTCCAACACCGGAGGTTCAAAAGTTTTTCAACATCCTTCGAGCTTTAGAAGAGCCATTGCATGAGCACACCACCGTAAGCGTTCTCGCTTTCGTGACTCGTATTGTGGCTATTAAGTCAAAGTTTGCATTTTCAAACAATTGTTATAAGGAGATCTTGAATCTGATCAGCGATATCCTTCCTAAGAACCATAAGGTGCCGAAAGACATGTACCAGTCAAAGAAAATGCTTTCTGCTCTCGGTATGGAGTATGAGAAGATTGATGTGTGCCGAGATAATTGTATGCTGTTCTGGAAAGAACATAGTAATGAGGTGAAATGCTTAAAATGTGGTAAACCGAGATTCGTAGAGGTCGTAAATGAAGATGGAGAGAAGGTGACGACAGAGGTTGCTCATAAGCAACTTCGTTACATGCCTCTTACACCTCGGGTGAAACGATTGTTTCTCTCAAAGAAAACCGCTAGACATATGCGATGGCATAAAGAAGGTGTACGTGAGAATAATCAAGTAATGGTGCACCCATCTGATGGTGCGGCATGGAAGGCTCTAGATGATTTTGATGCAGACTTTGCTAGTGATGCAAGGAATGTTCGCATCGGGTTGTCAACTGATGGATTCACGCCTTTCAATGTAACGGCATCGTCATACTCTTGTTGGACTGTGTTTGCTATTCCATACAACCTTCCACCTTCGTTTTGTATGAAATATGAATTTATGTTCCTGTGTCTCATTATACCCGGTCTAGAGCATCCTGGAACACGAATAAACATGATGCTCAAGCCCTTAATTGAAGAGTTGAAACAATTGTGGAAAGGAGTTGAAGCATATGACTATGACCAGAAGCAAAAATTCAATCTTCGAGTTGCGTATCTATGGTCGGTCCACGATTTTCCGGCATACGATATTTTTTTTGGTTGGAGTTGTCATGGAAGGTTGACATGCCCGATATGTGCGAAGGACACAGATTGTTTCCATCTGAACTTCGGGGGAAAGATTTGTTACTTTGATTTCCATAGATGCTTTTTGCCCTTGAATCACCCATTTAGGTTACAGAGGAACAATTTCAAGGACAATATTGTTGTAAAGGGACCACCAAGGTGTTTAAATGGTAGATAAATTGCTGATATGCTGAATGAGTTGGTCCTTAATGAAATATGGAAGAGATGGAACAATATTTCGCGTAAGTGATTCTTTTTAGTTTTATATTTTACCTCCAAATTTTATACCTACCCGTTTGTTTACCTATTCGTTACAATATTGAGAGTATGTTTGATTCGAAATACTTGACGTCTGGTCGTCAACCAACGGAGAAGCAATTAGATAAATTGCGTCGAGAAGGAGTAAATGGTGGGCCTAGTTTTCTCAGTTGGTTCAGAGAACATGTAAATCCTTACCTTTTGTGACACGTATTGTTTTACTCTACTAGGTTAATTATCTTATAATCTCCTATGATTTGCAGTGCGTGCTCACTGGTAATGTACATATAGACTTGCGACAGCTCTCTTACGGGAGTATTAGTGCCAAAAGTTACGGTCGCTATGATGTTAATGGTTTTCACTTCCGTTCAACTATTTTTGAAGCATATCGACCTCTAGCGGCAACAACTAATACTGGAGTTGTTACAAGGGTCGTTGATGGACAAGGACACGAAACTATGTATTATGGAATCATCAAAAATATAATCGAGTACAATTTTGCCGGGAATAAGGAGATTAAAGTAGTCTTCTTCGATTGTGATTGGTTCGACCCTAAACATGGTACTCGTGAAAACCAATTTGAGATGGTTGAAGTCAAACACGCGGAACGATTATCTGGTTGCGATAATTTTGTCCTAGCTCATCAAGTCGAGCAGGTGTATTATATGTCGTACCCATGTGAAAAACTAAGTGCTTGGTGGGTAGTCTACAAAGTGAATCCTCGGGAACGTCTACACACCCCTAGTGATGGCGCTTATCAATTGGAGGTTGAAGAGGTCGATGAGGTTTACCAAGATGATGAATTGCCGACTTCGTTTAATGTAGAGTCAGAATCATCGACAGATTATTTTCTCGGCGATTCTAATGATGTGGTAGTTCCCAAGAAAAGGAAACACCAACATAAGAAGAAAAAAGTAACATGGCGTGCTTTGGGGAGAAAAGGACAAATTGATCCTGATTGTGATGATAATTGACAGGTAATTGTTTTCATACATGCATATGCAATATACTTCATATTACATGTTTTTTCATATGTACAAACCTTCTTTACTAATAAATGCTTGTTTGTGCTTATTTTGAACAGGATGTCGAAAAAGGTGAGGAGTGTCACGAGGAAGCTCTTCCGCTTTGGGAGTTCATCGGCGAGTACTCCGGCGAGTACTCCGACGAGTCAGGAGGACACCCTATTGCAGGGTAGTTCCTCTTCTTCAAACAGACGTTGTCAAGAGCAGCTCCTGAGATGCATAGATCCGACATTAATTGGTCGGCTTATTGCATTTCAACTAGATGAGGAGGTAACTTTCATATTGTTTTTTATGCCAGTATAAACTATTACTAATTGTTTCAATACTGTTTTGTAGGAGGAAGAACACTTGGAGAGCGCGGGTCACGAGGATCATCCGGTGGTTGGGGGGCAGGAGGGGGATGTCGTAGAGTGTGTGGCACAGAGGGATGACCCAGAGGGTGTGGGGCAGAGGGATGACCCGGAGGGTGCGGGGCTGGGGGATGACCCGGAGGGTGCGGGGCTGGGGGATCTCCCGGAGGGTGCGGGTCAGGAGGAAGGGGCTGAGGCTGCCGGTGGGTCCTCAGTATCTTTCAGGACGAGCCACCTGGTTGCCCCACCAGTAGTCTCTTCCGGTGGAGCCAAGATCGAGATTACGCTTGTAGGTGACGGGTAAGTGTAATACTCTTCTGTTGTTTTGCTTTTTTAAAAAAAAATTTCTTTCACTATACTGACTTTATTTATTATGTATTTCTAGATCTTGGATTGACTCTCGGTTTGACGGCACTTCGAGGGTCGGGCAGGTTAACCAGATATTGGGTAACCTGTGTCGTCTGCACTACCCAGGGGTGCTGAAAATGCCGACCGGTGAGCGGGTTCTATGCCAGACATGAGACCAGTACCGGTTTTCTCCTGACGGGCGCCACGGAACTACTCAGGGGGCGGTGTCTCATGACTTCTGGGTATGCATGTGTTTTTTCAATCTTCTTTTAGGCTTTTCGAGTTACAACACTTTACTAATCATTACTTTTGCAGTTACGCTTTTGCTTGCCAGAGGTCGGCAATCACCATAACCATGCCCTTCAAGTCTTCAACAACAATGAACATAAGGTGGTGAAGGACGCCATTTCGTATGCCCGCATTCAAGCGAACAATGCTTACTACAAGGAGAAGCTAGGGCAACGAATGAGCAAGGCGACGGGCTCACCGTCAATCTATTTGACTGAAGAAGAATACCGTTCGGTAAACAATTCTATCTTTTTAAATCTTCGATTGTTGAGATTTGTTGTCATATAATACAAATAGCATCTCTGTTCAGGTGAGGATTCCGTGGTTTGCAAACCGGAGGACGCATATTTCGAATTCTGCAAGATTTGGTCTTCAGCCGCATTTAAGAAGACTTCCGAGCAGAAAAGACAATGCCGCGGGACGGATCCGAAGCACAGATATGGTGCCGATGGACATATTCGCCACGCTAAATGCTTGGTAAGACCTCCTTCTGTCACTCTCTAGCTATAGATACATTGTAATGCGACTAACTCATTTCTAATGTACAGGAAGCTAAATCTGGCAACGTGCCAGGTAACATAGAGGTGTATACCTCTGGTCACAAAGGAAGCGATCCTACACAGCTAGATGTCTTGTGTAGCCAGACAGCCACGGACCATTTGGTGAGATGTTATTAAGAGTTTACGTAATTTCATTTTTCTGCGTCTAGCTAATCGGACATGTTTTTTGCAGGCGCAGTATGGTGAACACATGGTTCGACTCCATGGAGAGGACTATGATTGGCGGAGAGAACCTGTCGACCAAATGGCCGTGTACTCCAGCGGAGGTGGCAAAAGCCATGGACGGTGAGACAATGTTTTTATTAATGTTTTGTGTATGGTATTGTGATGGTAACTAACCCCTGTTAATGTTGCAGGTACTCCATGTTCAATGGAGTTATTGACTCGAGAGCGGTGAGAGATCAGAAGTCAGCTCAGTCGTCGCAGAGCTCCGTTGGAGTTGGCTCTAGACGTCGTCGCTCAGAAGAAACCTCAGAGATGGTTCGGATGAGGGAGGAAATGAGGCGGATAAATGAGCACAACAGGAAACAACAAGAGTACTATACCGCCTGCTTAGCACAACAACAGGCGATAATCCAAGTAAGTTTAGTTTAGAGTGTTGCAGTTCAAAAGTATTCAGAAATAGGTTTAGAACTAACTGATTACATTACAACATGTGTAGCAACTAGCCCTGCAAAATAGTGGATTTAACATGTCCATGTTCCAACCACTACCTCCCCCGCCACCACCACTATCTCCTACATCACCTGAGGTACCTCCTAGATACATAAGTTAGCGTTTAGAAGGGTAGTTGAGTTCGTTCTTTAATTTTGTCTATTTCTTCAGAGTTTCCGTACGCCTGGTCAGGATGGAGCCTCCAGGGCAAATGTAGATGAAGCGGGAGGCAGCGGCGGCACCCACGACCCAAATGTGGGCGATCAGTGAGTATATGGACAAATATGACTTTGTATGTGGATCTCGCTGTGTTTTGTGAATTTATATGTGAATTTGGATGTTATATGTGAATTCAGATGTGTACTGTGACTTTGGATGTGAATTCAGTTATATTATGTGATTTTGGATGTGATGTGTGAAGTGTGGATGTGAATTTGGATGTGAGATGTGATTTTGGATGTTATATGTGAAGTTTGAATGTGATTTTGGATGTGAAATGTGAATTTGGATGTGTATTGTGAATGTGATTGAAATTGTGGTTGGATGTGAGTGTGAGTAGGGGAACCAGGAAAAAAAATACCAGCTAACTTCCGTCGGCTTTTACCATAGCTGACGGAAGTTAGCTGGTTTCGGCCACGTGGGCAGAAAGGCTAACTTCCGTCGGCTAGGGCCAAAGCCGACGGAAGTTAGCTGCCCCTAACTTCCGTCGGCCAGGCTGGCCGACGGAAGTTAGCACCCCTCTGCTGACGTGGCAGAGTTCGGCGCTAACTTCCGTCGGCCACGTCAAGCCGACGGAAGTTAGCTAACTTTCGTCTCCTCGCTTCCGTCAGCCAAAGGCCGACGGAAGTTAGCTTCTTCCGTCGGGAAAGGGCTAACTTCCATCGGCTTTGGCCGACGGAAGTTCCTTGTTTTGTTGTAGTGAGGAGGGGGCGAACATCAGCCAACTAACGGCCTGGTCTTTGTTGGACCTGGTCTACTTCTAGGGGTTCTTCCACCGGGAAGTAAAATGGTTCATCATCTTCTTCGAAGACTCCGACTATAAAATCATTGAAGTCTTCACATGTGTCGCCCTCACGTCTTGCCAATTTTTTAGAACTTGTTTCCATGAAGTGAGGGACTTCACCATTGACCGTTAGTCTTTCGAGCATGCTTCGCCTTTTTCGGGACTGTCCACGCTCTTCTGATTTTCCACAATTTTATGAGTTGGACTTGTTATCCTGAGACAACCATGGGAGAAAACTCAGACTTTGGCATCTTCATTTGTTGATCATAATTTGGAATCATATTGGAATATGCACAACTCACCAGATCATTTTGAATGGTAGCGATGTTAGCTGCCATTTTCTTTCCTTTCTTGAAACTCTTCAAAAGGTTTGTATTGATTGTCCCCTCATCTATCAATTTCTAGATGATATTTTTTACCAAAAAACAATGTTTTAGTGTATGACCCAAGACGCGGTGGTAATGGCAGAAATGTGGTTCATTGAACTTAGAGGCTTCTTCTGGTCTTTTTGACCTTGGAAGCTCTATAAGGTCCAACTCTTGCAAACGAGCAAAAAGATCTGGCACCTCTTCTGCAGGGAAGGAGTATACTTTACTCTAGCACTCACTGAGAGTTGGCCTTCTGACAACTTGAGGTCCTTATAGTACTTTGTTCCTCGGAGCTGCTCTATCTATTTGCAATGATGGGATCACCGCCGTTGCTTCCATAGCCTGAACTTGCTTTGGCTTGAATGGAATTTTATCTGTTGGAACATTCTTATCTATTGGCTTTACGACTGTCTTTGAACGACAAGCTACATATTGAGCGTAATTTTCAATGTCAGTTTCCTTGGATGCCAACTCTTCGAAAGTTATGGGATGTACACCTTGCAAATAAACGGCCATATCAGGCCTTAGGTTGTTCATACACATCCGTACAACCTCATGTTCTGTATTGGGCTGAGGACAATGCAGACTAAGGTTCCTCCATCTATTTATGAAGTGAGCAGCCTTTTCATTTGGCCCCTGCTGTGTTTGTGTCAGTTCTGTGATGCCAACATTTCTTTGTGTACTATAAAAATGCTCGAGAAAAACATCTTGCATTTGTTCCCAAGTTTTCATAGAGCTTGGTGTCAACTTTCTATACCAAGTGAAGGCAGGCCCCGATAGTGTTTGTACAAACTGTCGTAGGAGGAGAGCTCCATTGTGAGTTGTATCTTGGCAAGCTGCTAGAAAATGAGCTATATGCTCATACGGTGACCCAGTTCCATTAAACTTACTAAACTGTGGCTACCGATAGTTGCTCCGAAAAGGCACCATATCAACATCCGGAGGGTACGGTTTAACATACCCCGGACGCATAGATTAGTATGATTGCATATATTGTGCCTTAACCCCTTCGGTAATCATTCGTTGAATCGCTTAGAAGCTAACATCGGGCATCACTTGGCGGTCTTCCTGGCTGGTAGAGGCTTGTCCCTTATTTTTTAGCCCCGCACCATTTGCTACTTGGTACCGAAGAGCAGCCAACTCATCTTCTTTTTGTTGCAATGATGTTGTGAGCTGAGCTAGTTGTTCTTCTACCGATATGGTCTCATTCGTTGCTAGAACATGCTCAACACACGGTTTATGAGGTCTAAGAGAATTTGGCTCGATAGACTCTATAGCATCTGGTGCATTATTTTCAGGATAAGTTGCATCATCATACAAGGGATTATGAGACTCTCAATAACTTGAGTCGTGAGAATTTGTAAGACTCCAAGTTATAGGACAATGACATATTACACCATTTTCTAGCTTTCTTTCTTTTGAAATGGACCGAGGTAGAGGATGCTTCACTTGTGCTATCCCTTGTTGCTCTGACCTCAGCTGGCATTGATGAAAACACCTCAACTGATTTATTCAAAGCCTCTTTTCTAGTTGGCCATGGAGATAATGTTGTTGTTGTGTTCTTCGATGTGTTTGGCATCCTCTTCTTTATTGTCACCCTTTGGTCATGAATAGGCAACACAGAAGCTGGTCCCTGAATTGCACTACATGCTGATTTTGTTCGCACGGGCAATTCTCTTCTTTTGTAATATGCTCGCTTCGCATGAACATTTGCAGCTTGCCTGATGTAGACTTACCGCCAGGGGTCTTGCTCTACAATTTTTTGGTATTCTGGCCAGTGGGCCAATGCCTCATCTCGTCTCATGATGACGCCACCCACACTATTTTCAGATGTGGAAGCACCTGGCAGCAATTCTCTCAATGTTTGGTAGATACATCTTTCTTGGAATGCATTTGAAGCATCAATCCTTCCTCCTTGAATTCTTGGGTGATTCCCCCTTATTCTATTGTAGATGGTATGGCCTACCTTCTTGCATTGGCGAGTTGTCTTCCTAGTTTCAATCACCATAGCGAAATTAATCCAAGCTTGGCGAGTGTTGCACCTTCGTCGACGGTGTTGAGATGGCGAGAATGACCCTTCGAAGGAAGAACATTGTTTTGGTGATAGTGATGACTCTAGATCAGAAGGCACTTCCGTTGGATCTATATAGCCCAATTTAACATCTTCGGGCATGAGATAAACCCCTTGCCATTGGAGTGTGCGCTTCTTTTTTTGATTTGCATCGTGGCCTGCTAGATTTATTTACCAGCGTGGGGATGAACTCCAGCGCGTCAGCTCGAAGTTGGCTTGTTATATTGTATGTTATGTCATGAGATGGTGAAGCTTCTTGCACCATCGTGTTCCTCTTGACTTTGTTCAAGGGCTGTTGGTGGTGAGTTTCATCCACCATCACAGCCTTGCCTTTATCAAGTGGCTGCAAACGTTGAGTTTGATTCAGCATAACCTTTGTAGATGAAGATGTTGCCATTGTGGGCTTCGATGGTGCAACCTGATGGAGGAGGGGTGCTCGATCTTCCGTTAGGTGGGGGATAAACAACGATTTGTGGAGAACTCGACGTTGATGATCTGGCTTCTGATCCACGAGATCGGCCCTTGCAATCACTACACCACTGCTTCGTTGGTTATCAATCAAGCACAGCCTAATTGACCTCGCCAAGAAGGCTAATCCTTGCCTGCGAATCGAAGAACACAAGCAAGAACGCAGAAAACGCAATCGAATTGAAAATTCTATTGGAATCTGCGAATTGGGGTTCACTTACAAATCCGGCGAAGCGGCGGCTATCAAAGCAACATGTAAACTAAAGCCAAAAACCCTAGATGGCTGTAGAAACACCTTATATAGTTGTTTGGGACGCACCCCTAATGGGCTCAACTGGATACATGGCCCGAAGGCCCAATAATGCAGAAAACAGCATGCTGACAGATTCTGGACTATATCTTGTTTTGACGATTCCCGTTGATCTAGAACGAATTTTGAGATGAAACTGGTGGCATTGTAATGTTTATTAAGTTATCCTTCCGTGGCTGGGTGGAACTTCAAAACGGAGTACGTATGCGGCCTGGGTGATAATGTTAGTGCACGCTTCTCCTGGAATCTGAGTTGGACACGAATTGTAGTTGGATTGGACTCTCAAATTGGCTTGGACGTCCTTCTTGGTTCTTCCCTAACTCTTTGTTTATCTCCGAGTGATTTTCATCATCTCCATGGTTCCTAACAATGATAATAATATTAGGTAGTAATTTATTCTCAAGGTAATATACTAAGATACTTAGAAACAAGTTGACTTGGAGATTTAATCGTCGTGCTCGAACTCGAATAATTGGATCTTGGTATTGTTGTATGGTTGTATCATTGGTAGGGATGTCCTCATCATTCACCATTGGATCTTCATTATGCTTTGTCATTACAACCTCTTTTCCAACTACATGAACTAATGGATAACTTGCCATTGGGTTAGTTGGCTACACCTTTGACGGACATGTCTTATTTTTATGAATAGGCCACTCGCCAAGTGTTGTCTAACGAAACCTTGGTGAGGGCTTGTGGATTCCCGCCTTGCCACTTGTGCTCCTAGTAAACCCAGGAGGTAGCACATCTGAGGAAGCTGCTTCATGAACAGTATTGATCAACTCTTTTGAGGAGGCCTCACGTGCCTTCACAGCTGCCCTTTGCCTTCTCTTAGCAGACTTGGACATGATAGGGACAAACTCATCATGTTGCTTGGAGTCCACTTCTTGGTCCCAGCCTGCTGGGGTTGGTGACGCAGTAGTTGTCTCAAGTGAACTGCCAGTGTTGGCTACTTGGAAGGGACCCATAGGGACGTTCACCCAAAACGAAGCAAAGCGCAGAGTGATGAAAGGTTGAACTCGCCCCGCCATCCTTGTCACAAAGAAAACTATATGTTAGTTTTCTCATGCGCATTTTATATTTGGCCAAAAATAAAATGCAGTATGACATATTTAGCATGTATGAACACATATTTTTATGTCATATCATGTCCAACGTGAATATTTTTTGCTTGCGTATATTTTTTTGTAATTTATGTCAGAACTCAAAGATGAGGGGAGAAGTATGTCCCACTGGGCATGCCAGAATCTGACAACGGGAAAACGGGTCCCCTTTAGAAATAAGTACACGGAGAGGGACTTATCAACAAATCATTAGATACTTGTTAGTTTGATTTAAATGCAAAAAAATGAAATATCAGACATTGTGAAAGAGAGAGCCCAGTTAGACACACCTCATAAAGCCAAAAATCCTATCCAACCTAAAAAGGTAATCATTCCACCACTCAAGTCAGACTCCAAGCAAAAACCTAGGAAAATTGTGAGGTTTGCATCAAAAACCTATAAACCTACACCCAAGAAAGTTTTTCACTGCTCTTATTGTCATCGTGTAGGTCAATTGATTGGTTTTTACTATAGACGTATGAAAGATGAACAGCGTGCTCATGCCTTACATTTTCATAATTATCCTTCATTTGATATGCATGACTATGGTTATCATACTTATACTGATTATGAGGCTCCATATAGTTATATTAGTGGCTATGCCCATCGTGGTTCATATCATGCTTCGTATGATGATAGACCATGTAGCCGTTTTGGTCCAAATCATTTTAGGAGACCTCAGCGATTCGGAAGAAGACCTCATGTTTAGTATGACTCTCATCCTACATAGTCTCTTGCTTTACCTACTTCTCAAGGAATTCAGTGTTAGATACCTAGGCATCTTATTTCTAAACCCAGCAATAAGTACTCGAGATCTCCCGTCTCTACTTAGGGGAGGCATGGGAGGCTGGAGGACAAGTGGATCATTGATTCCGGGTGTTTGCGTTAGATGACCGAGAAGTCTTCATGGTTGTCACACCCAGATTTAATAAATACGAACCTTTATTGAAATTCCTCAGAAAATCAATAAATACAAGACGTTCATCACATGACTGCGTACAATACGCCAATCAATCATGGTTTGTAGACCATATCATTACAAAAGAGTTAAATGAAAGAGAAACTAATAAAATAAATCCTCTGGATGAACGTGTTCTTCCAGTCTCGTGCCTTGACTGGGTCGCTACTCCAGACCTTCGCCCTCCTCGTAGTAGACTGCCTCTGGTGGTGTAAGTCAATGGGGGTGAGTACAATCATACTCAGCAAGCCAGCGAATACAATTAAAATGCAAGGTAATAACAAGGAAGGTAGTGGCTCACTTTTGCGGAAAAGCATATTTGTAAAGCGATTGTTGTAATCAAGTTATTATTGCAGAAAAGTAAACATGAGTTCATGCATCATCTTCTAACTCGAGGGGTACAGTCAGCCCACCCTCGCTCAACAGTCCTTACATGCCATGAATAACACATACATTCACATAATAGTAAACTAACTACCAGAGGTCACACAACCCGCCCTTGACCGTGGGCTCGACTTTTCGAAAAGATTTTTAACTCTCATTAGAGGTGTACTACTGTACCCACAAGGCACTCATTTCCCGCACACCACAATGTGTTAAATGACTCATGTCATGAGAAACTCGTGCCAAAGGCACCAATTCGATAACTCCCTCTTATAGGTTTCATATGGTTTCCCAGTAACTTCGGGCCACACCATACCCCCCGTTGAGCCACGTCGGTACAAGTCACCCGCAGGTTGCCCCTTGACCCCTCCACTATGGTGTTCCAAGTTGGTACGATCCATAACTCCAGTTAGGACTTACCCACTAGACTTGTGGTTAGTACGGAAGTGCTTTGCAACGGATCCCGCAGACCATTCCTTATAGTGCCTCGGGTGCGACCAACCAATTCCTGAGCTTGCACCCGGGACCCACCATACTTATAACATAGCCAACTCCAACAGAGTCCAGATACAAGAATAACGGGGTAAATCATATAGCAGAATCCATCTATCTACGACTCGTTCTTTTACCCTATAGAAGTTGTGTCAGTACATTGGACACTAGATAATATAATATATTGTAGAGTGACAAGGAGTTTAGGCTCAATAAGCATGGCTTGGGTTTACACACAAGGACGGGGATCTAATAATTCTAAGTTAGGGCTTGAGATTAGATTAATGCATTATTATCCTATGAGTTATAGCGATAATTTATTAAAACATGGGCTCAATTATGATCAAAATGGGGGTTGTGACTTGCTTGATCCGCAAACGGTGAAGGTGGGACCTCGGGGTAAAACTCCGAATGGTCGACGGCGTCGAAGTCTTCCATTACGAAAAGAAATAAACACGACATTCAATAAACATTCCAAAATCACTCATATAACATACATGTTGTATTAATAAAAGGGAAAGGAGCCTTAAATTCTATGAAATTATTACCTATTCATTTAAGATTGGTTTTTAAAGAGATTTCTGAATTTTATAAATTGTATTAAGCATTTTACCCTAAAGGGTCTCTATTTTCCCAATTAGATGTGAATTAAAATGTATAGAGTAACCCTAATATGTTTATTGCATTAAAATAGTGAAATTAAGTTATTAGGTCTTCTGAAGTTATTATATAAGTTTTCATGATATTTTTATAAAGTGCTGAATTTATTACATGAATTAATTACTTATCCTAAAAGGGCCTTTGAAATATTATTTAATAAAATGAAATGGGCAAAATGAACATTTTTATTGCATTGAAAACAGTGAAATGGAGTCATTATGTCCTCCGATTTAATATGTAAATTTTTAAGGGTCTTTTATGAATTATTTAATGAAATATAAATTAAATCCTAAAGGGGAATTTTCTTTATTATTTAATAAGAATTTTTTGTGCCAAATAAACATATTGTTTTTATTGCATTAAAGTGTAGATAATAAAAAGACAAATTTTCCAGAATTGAAATGGTCAAATTTGGAGTTAAATTGAGCAAGTTATGAATTTCCAAAGTTTAAAGCATTTTTCTGAATTTTATTTAAACGGAAAATAGTCTTGGGTCCACGGTGAGCCAGGCCCACCATGGACCCACGCACTGTGCGCGTGGTCCGGCCAGATCTGGACCGTTGGATCTAGATCCATCGATTTGCGGTGGGGCGGAGCGTTTAAGTGAATCTGAACGGCCCAAATCACCTTATACCCCTTTGCCGGAACGGGTGGCTAAGATCTAATCACCTGAGTGATTTAATCTCGGCCGTTCAGTCTAGATCGAACGGCCGAGGCACCGTCCGGCACTCGCGTGGCACGGGGAAAGCTGAGGGCTTCGTCCCCAGCACCGGCCGAACGACGGCGAGCGGCGAACGATGGTAGCGGTGACCCACGGCCCTAGGCGAGTGCAAAAATGGAAAGGTTATGGCTCAAGGATCATGTCCATACTGGGAATGAGGGC
The DNA here is from genome assembly GCA_019279435.1 of Zizania palustris. Classification (NCBI taxonomy): domain Eukaryota; kingdom Viridiplantae; phylum Streptophyta; class Magnoliopsida; order Poales; family Poaceae; genus Zizania; species Zizania palustris. The sequence continues at coordinate 103,797,392 of JAAALK010000079.1, read as the reverse complement.
TGATGGCGAAGAGGCGAGGCCAGCGGCGAACGGTGGCGCAAACTAGGGCGATGCCGTGGTAGAGGAGACGACGACGGTCTCGATGGTGTTGAGGGCCTGGCGATCGGAGGTTTCTGATGACGGCAACCATCGGTTGGAGCCAAGGTAGCACAGTGGTGCGAGAAGAGTGTGGTGGTGCTCGATAAGGCAAAGACTTGGGCAATTCCAGAGTGTGGCGATCGGCGGAGGAGGAGAGGGTCAAATAGGGGTCGCTCGGGACAAATATAGCAAGCCAACCGAAGGAAACCTGAGGGTTTACCAAAACTCCGGTGAGCTTTCCATGCTTGTGCTGCCGGTGATTTGGGGCATCAGCTCGTTGGGAAATGGAGGGAAAAAGATCCCCGGAGTATGGTAAGCGGAGATCGGGTGCCAAATCTTGGCAGGGGGCCGGCCGGCGGTGAAAATGGCAGGGGGTGCGCCGGTATGGAAGGGGATCCCCCCTTACATCGGGGAAGGATGATATGACATGTGGGCTCCACCTATCATAGACCGAGCGTAAGGGGGAAGGCTGGCTAGCAGGCCCGACCGGTCAGAGGGGGAAGGGGGCGCGCGAGAGACTGCCAGGTGGAGACGACGGGCGGGCGCGCGTGGGACAGATGAGGCCGGGCGGCACTGACAGGGTGGCCCCACCTGTCAGTGAGCGCGAGTTACGGACTGGGCCAGGCCCAAGGCAGAAATAAGGATGGCGGCCCAACAAGATTAAAAATGCATTTTCAATTTAAAATAATTCCAGAAATTCATATATTCTTTTAAGACTTGGAGCACTATTGGAAAAATTTTATAAAAATTCTCAAAAATATTTCTTGGCCTCTAGATTCCACCATAAATTTTCTAGGTTCAAATTTGAAATATTTCTCCCTGTTTTGCTTTAATTGGGTTCTTTTAATATTTTATCTAATTAAATAATTCTTGTTTATTTCATAAAATTTATTTCCCTTATTTTTATTTTATTTTTAATTCTGGGATGTTACAATGGTTCTCTAGCTTCACCTCAGCCAAGCATCGAGAAAGCATCACGTTTGGAAACAATCGCAAAAGCAGAGTGAAAGGCAAAGGTATGATCAAAATTAATGAAAATTTCACACTCACAAATGTTGCTTTGGTTGAGGACTTAGGGTACAATTTGCTTTCTGTTTCATAATTACTTGATGAGGGCTTTGAGGTTCATTTTAGTCGTATTGCCTCTTATGTGCTTGATTCTTCTGGTGCTTTCATTTGCAAAATCTTGAGAGTAGGGAGAGTTTTTGGAGCTGATTTCTCTGAGTCTTTTGGATCTTCTCATTGCCTTTTAGCTGAACCATCTTCTGAGCTTTGGATATGCCATAGGAGACTAGGACACATGAGCTTTGATCTTCTTGCAAGATTAAGTGCCCCAGGACTCATCCGAGGATTGCCCAAGCTAAAATTTGAGAAGAACCTCATTTGTGCTCCATGTCGTATTGGAAAAATGGTTGCCGCCTCGCATTCGCCCATAAACATGGTAATGACTCAGTGGCCTGCTGAGCTTCTTCACATGGATATTGTTGGTCCATCCCGGGTTAGCTCGTTAGGCGGTAAATGGTATGTACTTGTTGTTGATGACTACTCTTGTTACACTTGGGTTTTCTTTCTTGTGAGCAAGAATGAAGTGTTCATACACTTTCGGAGCTTAGCACTAAGGCTATTCAATGAACTCCCTGGTGCAATGAAAGCTATTCGAAGCGACAACGGCACCGAGTTCAAAAATAGCTGTTTTGCAGAATTTTACCTTGAACATGGAATTGAACATTAGTTTTCTGCACCTAGAGTCCCTGAACAAAATGGTGTGGTTGAGAGGAAGAATCACACACTTGTGGAGATGGCTTGGACGATGCTCAATGAGCATAGGACACCTAGAAAATTTTGGGCTGAAGCCATGAGTACAACATGCTACATCTCTAACAGGATTTTTTTGCGCTCTTTGCTGAATGTGACTTCTTATGAACTTCGCTTTGGGAGGAAGCCCAAGGTCACTCACATCAGAGTGTTTGGGTGTTGTTGCTTAATCCTAAAGAGAGGTAATTTGGACAAATTTGAATCATGTGCATCTGATGGGATCTTTTTGGGCTATTCTTTGCATGGTCACTCTTATCGTGTTTTCAATCTTGAAACTAACACTATGGTTGAATCTTGTGATGTAACTTTTGATGAAACTTCTCCATGTGTTAGTACTAACTTTGAATTTGCATGTGAGCACGATATGAGTGAAACACTTTTTGAGGAAGAAGATCCATCAGACGATGAAGATCCTGATGTTATACCACTACCTCCCTCTACGACAACTCTAGAAGCTTCAACCACTTCGACAAGAGCACCTAAAGATTCTACTTCTGAGAGTTTTGAGCAAACTTAGGCAAGAGTTGAGGGGGAGATTCTGTCGCAAAGAGAAGCATCACTTCGTATTCAAAGTATGCATCCTCCGGAACAGATCATCGGCGAGCTAAATGAACGAGTAACCCAATCTCATGCTCATTTCGTTGATTCTGCTTTTGTTGCAAATTTTGAACCATTGGATGGTAGTCATGCTTTGTCTGATGCGAGATGGATCAACGCCATGCATGAGGAACTTGAAAATTTTGATAGAAATCAGGATTGGATTCATGTTGATCCACCATGTAACATTCACATCATTGGTACAAAATGGATTTTCAAAAACAAACAGGGGGAGGATGGGGCAATAGTGAGAAACAAAGCTAGGCTAGTGGCTCAAGGGTATTCTCAAGTCGAGGGGGTTGATTTTGGAGAAACTTTTGCACCGGTAGCTACTTGAGGCCATTAGGATCTTGCTTGCCTTTACATCTTCGCACGACTTTAAACGTTTTCAAATGGATGTAAAAAGCTCTTTTCTAAATGGTTTCATAGGAGAGGACGTGTATGTTAAGCAGCCTCCTGACTTTGAAAATCCCAAGTACCCCCATAGAGTCTTTAAATTTCACAAAGCTCTATATGGGCTCAAGCAAGCTTCGAGGGCCTGGTACGACCGCCTTAGGACGTTCTTGATTGAGCACGGGTACAAAATGGGCTCTGTTGACAAAACTTTGTTCACTCTCATGCATGGCAAATATTTCTTACTTGTTCAGATATATGTTGATGATATAATATTTGGTGGTTCATCTCATACTCTTGTCGCCGAGTTTGCTGAATCCATGAGCAGGGAATTTGAGATGTTGATGATGGGCGAGCTGACTTTCTTCCTGGGTTTGCAAATAAGGCAAAGCAAACAAGGAACATTTGTCCTTCAAACAAAATACACTAAAGACCTGCTTAAACGCTTTGACATGTCTGATCCTAAACCTCTTGCTACCCCGATGGATACTTCTATTGCACTTGATCCAGATGAAGACGGAGAAGAAGTGGACTAGAAGGAGTATCGCAGTATGATTGGCTTCCTCCTTTATTTGACAGCTACGAGGCCGGATATACACTTTGTTGTGTGTCTGTTAGGCTTCTCCCAAGGCTCCACATTGTCAAGCTATCAAGCGCATTCTAATGTACCTCAAGCACACTCTTGAATCCGGTATTCTGCATCATCTTAGTTATGGTTGAGAGGTTTTTCTGACGCTAACTTTGCTGGAAGCCGTATTGATCGTAAGAGTACTTCTGGGGCGTGTCATTTTTTTGGTTCATCTCTTGTGTGTTGGTCTTCACGCAAACAATCTAGTGTTGCACAGTCTATAGCCCAAGCTGAATATGTAGCTGCCGCTAGCTGTTGCACACAAATTTTGTGGATGGTTTCTACATTGCGAGACTTTGGGTTGGATTTTTTATGTGTTCCATTATTTTTTGATAACACAAGTGCAATCAGTTTAGCAAACAACCCAGTACAGCATTCTAGGACCAAACACATTGATGCGCGTTATCACTTTTTAAGAGATCACAATGAAAAAGGACAAATTGAATTGTGTTTTGTCGATACTGAGAATTATCTTGCAGATATTTTCACCAAGCCTCTCGATGCTTCTCATTTTTCATTTTTGAGGGGAGAGCTTGGTATTTGTCAGCCTTATGGCATCATGTGAGGGGGAGTTGTGTTCTTTTGCATATGCTTCTGAAATATGATTAATTGCTTTCACATGTACATGCTTCTGTGTGCATTTTACATTTCTATCTTATATTCCTGTTTGATTATGCTTAGAATGAACTCATCTATCTATATTTCTTGATCATGGCTTTTCTTTGTGAAAATTTGAAAATGGTCACTACTGAGTCTGGAAACTAGCATGAATAGGCTAGGATGCTTTAGCTATTCATTACTTACTTGATAGCTTTGTCCTTTTCATTTGAATGCTCATACGCAACTTGATTTTGTTATGCTCAAAAATTAAAAAAAAAATGGAAAAATTGAAAAATGAAAAATGAAAATGAAACAAAAAAATACTAAAGTTGTGATAAAATTGAAAAGAACTAGGTGGGTTTGCATAGTCGCACTACTTTGTTCTAGATTGCTTACCATTGCACTTTGGTTTGAACTGGGACATTGAAGTGTATACCATGATCAATGCCTTAAGCTTCCGATTGTTTATCCTAGGCTTGGCTTGATCGGTTAGCATAAGGTTGACTTGCAAATAACCCCTGCATTAAAAAAATAAAAAGTTTAATTTTCTCGCATATCAAGTTTGTTGTAGCTCCTTGTAGTGGCATGTGTTTTTCAAGTTTGTTTTTAACTAGCGTTTGTATCTCTTACATTGCCATGTCTAGTATGCTAGTCTAGGTTGTGATGCTTTTATTTGCTTAAACATCAAAATGCTTGCTCATACGAATATTTAGATTGTGTACAATTCAAGCTTGTCATACAGTTTAGGTAAGACAATTTGTGAGGCACATGAAGTGTTTGTACTGTAATTGGACTTAATCATATTTTGGAAGCATTGCATGGTCTCTTTACTCTCCCAACTCATGAGGCTATCTTGTTGTCTGCATTGCAAAAGGGGGAGATTTCATTAGCTTTTTGGTGAATCTGTTGATCTTTTGAGCTTTTGAGGTAATTTTACTCTATCATCCATTCTTGTCAAGTGACATGTTTCTTAGTTTTGCTCTCTTTAGAGCTTTTATGGTCACTTGTGTGCTGAATTGTTGCTTTACCCTTCTTTTAAACTTGAGTTGTCAATGCACTCATCAAGGGGGAGATTGAGGAACATAGTGAGGTTTGTCACTATGGTTCAAGGTAATTATGAGTGATTGACATGGTGATGTCATGAGTTTGTGTCTGGGTGATTTGGATATGTGTTGTGTGTATGTGTTTGTCTCGTCTGTGTAGGATTGAGTTACTCATCAACTGTCGATGGCAAAGGATCAGGGTTAGATGGGGAGTCTAATGCCTAATGGTCGAGGGTGTCAGTCGAAGTCAAGAGTGGACTTAGATGTACGCATGCAGGTCGAACAGGACGTGAGTTGAAGATTTATCAAGATGAAACGTCGATTGAGTCAGCGAAAGGGAAGCTAGTTCAAGGGACAAGGCGACTCGAGGGATTGAGAGCGGGAAACACTTGCTGGCGGTCGAGTTCGTGGACTGACGACGGTAGTCGACGATCAGGGGAGGCTTTGTCGGTTTTTGCCAAAAACCGTCGAAACATTAAATGTTTTTTTTGTTAATTCAATAAATAGGAGTTTAGTGTTAGTTTGAATATTTCAGTTTTATAGTGTATTCTTTTGGTATATTTTTAGAGTGGTTTTACTCTAAAAATATATTAAAAGTTGTGTCTATTTGTATTTTCTCTTTTAAGTCTATTAGGGTAATTTTCAGAATATTGAATTCTGAAATTTCCCAAGGGGTATATTGTAAAAACAGCTTCTAGAAGATGCCTACTTAAGGGATCTTATCCCCTAAGTATGGCTGAACCTTTTGACAACATTTTCAATCCAAAAATTAGAGAAAATTGTGTTCGGTGAATTTTGGATGTGCTATAGCGATTGGATGAAAAACTCTTGATCTGCTACAGAAATCCCAACAAGACTGTATCGCATAAGGTTCTTTCTCCTTCAGCGATGGATATTGTGATTCTGTTTCTATTTTCTGTGTGTTTTTGATGATTCTGATCATCCTTTTGTGAGTGTTCAGATTGGGAATTTTGTGTTATATGCTGTATACGTTTGATCCACCAATATATACTTTTCATCGTAAGATTCCTGTTGTTTTTCGATTTTGTGTTGGATCTGCTATAGTGTCACAAAGCACAGGTTCTGTTCTTCAATGAAAAACATGTTGTGAATGATTGTTGTGAGGTCTGTTGAAGAGAGATCATCGGGAGAAGATGTTGTCAGAGTGGATAATCTGCATCCACGTATATCTTTCTGATTTACTGAGTTTATAGAGAAGCTAATTTGAGTTGAATGGTGTCAATCCATCTATTCCATATTTTGTGCCTTTGCAAAGTTGTGAAAGATTGAGTGACTATCTGAAAATCTGTTTCTGAATATGAATTAGTTGTGTTGTGATAATCTCAAGGATCATCTCTAAAGTTTTGAGTGTTGTCTTTCTTTTGATTGGCTTGGTGTTGGGATGAACAAATCTTTGTAATCTACTCCCAGGGTTAAATATAGATTGTTTCAACTCTGATTTGTTACCTGAAATTACAGCTTGGATTCGTTTCATGGTTTTCTCTGAAAAAATAGCTCATCTTCAGAAAATTATTTTCAGGCTTTGATAGTACTCTCTGTTTGAAATCTATTTCTGTTTTGATCAGTCTCCTACTCATGTTCTTGTGAATTTGTAGTAAACAGATTTGAAATTCAAATTACTCTTCTCTGAAACTGAATCAACATCTGTCCATTCACTGTTTTCTATCTAGTGTGTTTAGTATTAATCTGAAATGATATTCAGTGTTGCTGATCAGAAACAAGCACTGTTTTAGGTATTTACAAAAACTTGAGTTTAAAACATATCTATTCATTTGTTATTTGTATACACAGTGGAATTTACCTTGAAAATTTTGTCTAGAATATGGTGATCTGTTTTTACACAATGATTCAGGATTGATTTTATCTGAACTGTTCATATCTGAATATCTGAAACTGATCAAGCACTGTTCTGATTTCCTGAGTACTGTTTCTCATCTGTTTTGTGCCATTACATCTAATCTTTTTGTTGAGTCTGAATTCTGATACTCAAGTTTGAAGTGAACTGTTCTCAGTAAATTGTTTTCAGTTCGAAACAAAATTGTTTCAGTACAGTCTTGTTTTTAAAATCTCAAGATTGGTTCAGTTCTGAATTGTAGTATTCTGAAAAATAATGGTTAGTGGTTGATACAAAGGGTGTTTCAATTGTAGCTGTGTTTTATACACTTTTCTGATACTAAAAGTGGTTTAAGGAAATCTGAATTGAAGTATAGATAAAGGAATCACTCTGTGGTTTGTTTTGAAATCTAGTGATACTATTCATCCTCATGCTGTTTTCTAAAATGGTTGTTCTATCTGAATTTTAGAATCAGATTCTGAGTTTGCTATTTTGAGTCTATTCTCATATATGATCACAATTAAAGGTGTGCAAATTTAATTAGAACAAACTCAAAGTCATCCATTGAAGTTAATAGTTTCAATCTAATTCAGCTTCTAAAACTTGATTTGAATTTCTAAGTGTTTGTCTGATTCTCTGAAACCTTTCGGAGTTTCAACGATTGACACCTTCTTGTCGATTGTTCATTTGCCAAAATAGCAGCTGTATTTTCGAGTTTCAACTACCGACAATACAAATCGATCGTTCAAACTCCGATTTAGACAAAAATCATGATTGAGGTTGAATTCTGTTCTGATTGTATTCAATGAGTCACAAATCTGATTTTGTAATGTTAGAGGAGCATTGGGCTGTTCTGAACAGGCCATCATATTCATGAGAATTTGTCGAGGCGCCTATTCACCCCCCTCTAGTCACAATTCCAATCCCACATATGCATTCCCAGGCTTGTACCGAAAGGCCGAGCCTAGGGTTATGATATGTATATGCATTCCTAAACTTGTACCAAAAGACCGAGTTTAGGATTATGATGTTCATTCCTAGGCTTGTACCAAAAGGACGAGCCTAGGACTATGATATGTATATGCATTCCTAAACTTGTACCAAAAGGCCGAGTTTACGATTATGATGTGCATTCCTAGTCTTGTAACGAAAGGCCAAGCCTGAGACTATGATATGGATATGCATTCCTAAACTTGTACCAAAAGGCCGAGTTTAGGATTATGACTTATGATATGCATTTCTAAACTTGTACCAAAAGTCCGAGTTTAGGATTATGAAGTGCATTCCCAAGCTTGTACCGAAAGGCCGAGCCTAGGAGTATGATATGTATATGCATTCCTAAACTTGTATCAAAAGGTCGAGTTTAGGATTATGATGTGCATTCCTAGGCTTGTACCAAAGGGCCGAGCCTAGGAGTATGATATGTATATGCATTCCAAAACTTGTACCAAAAGGTCGAGTTTAGGATTATGATGTACATTCCTAGGCTTGTACCAAAAGGTCGAGCCTAGGAGTATTATATATATGCATTCCTAAACTTCTACCAAATGGCCGAGTTTAGGATTATGATGTGCATTCCTAAGCTTGTACCAAAAGGCCGAGCCTAGGAGTATAATATGTACATGCATTCCTAAACTTGTACCAAAAGGCCGAGTTTAGGATTATGATGTGAGTTCCTAGGCTTGTACCAAAAGGCCGAGCCTAGGAGTATGATATGTATATGCCTTCCAAAACTTGTACCAAAAGGCTGTGTTTAGGATTATGATGTGCTTTCCTAGGCTTGTACCGAAAGGCCAAGCTTGAGACTATGATATGAATATGCATTCCTAAACTTGTAACAAAAGGCCGAGTTTAAGATTATGATTTATGATATGCATTCCTATACTTGTACCAAAAGGCCGAGTTTAGGATTATGATGTGCATTCCTAGGCTTGTACCAAAAGGTCGAGCCTAGGAGTTTTATATGTATATGCATTCCTAAGCTTGTACCAAAAGAGCGAGTTTAGGATTATGATGTGCATTCCAAGGCTTGTACTAAAAGGCCGAGCCTAGGAGTATGATATGAATATGAATTACTAAACTTGTACCAAAAGGTCGAGTTTAGGATTATGATGTGCATTCCTAGGTTTATTTAAAAAGGTCGAGCCTAGGAGTATTATATGTATATACATTCCTAAACTTGTGCCAAAAGGTCGAGTTTTGGATTATGATGTTCATTCCTAGGCTTGTACCAAAAGGCCGAGCCTACGAGTACAATATGTAAATGCATTCCTAAACTTATACCAAAAGGCCAAGTTTAGAATTATGATGTGCATTCCTATGCTTGTACAAAAAGGCCGAGCCTAGGAGTATGATATGTATATGCATTCCTAAACATGTACCAAAAGGCCGAGTTTAGGAGTATGATGTGCATTCCTAGGCTTGTACTGAAAGGCCAGGCCTAAGACTATGATTTGAATATGCGTTCCTAAACTTGTACCAAAAGGCCGAGTTTAGGATTATGATTTATGATATGCATTCCTAAACTTGTACCAAAAGGCCGAGTTTAGGATTATGATGTGCATTCCTAGGCTTGTAAAAAAAGGCCAAGCCTAGGAGTATGATATGTACATGCATTCCTAAACTTGTACCAAAAGGCCGAGTTTAGGATTATGATGTGAATTCCTAGGCTTGTACCAAAAGGCCGAGCCTAGGAGTATGATATGTATATGCCTTCCAAAACTTGTACCAAAAGGTCGTGTTTAGGATTTTGATGTGCATTCCTAGGCTTGTACCGAAAGGCCAAGCCTGAGACTATGATATGAATATGCATTCCTAAACTTGTAACAAAGGCCGAGTTTAAGATTATGATTTATGATATGCATTCCTATACTTGTACCAAAAGGCCGAGTTTAGGATTATGATGTGCATTCCTAGGCTTGTACCAAAAGGTCGAGCCTAGGAGTATGATATGTATATGCATTCCTAAGCTTGTACCAAAAGAGCGAGTTTAGGATTATGATGTGCATTCCTAGGCTTGTACTAAAAGGCCGAGCCTAGGAGTATGATATGTATATGAATTACTAAATTTTTTCCAAAAGGTCGAGTTTAGGATTATGATGTGCATTCCTAGGTTTATTTCAAAAGGTCGAGCCTAGGAGTATTATATGTATATACATTCCTAAACTTGTACCAAAAGGTCGAGTTTTGGATTATGATGTTCATTCCTAGGCTTGTACCAAAAGGCCGAGCCTACGAGTACGATATGTAAATGCATTCCTAAACTTATACCAAAAGGCCGAGTTTAGGGGTATGATGTGCATTCCTAGGCTTGTAAAAAAGGCCGAGCCTAGGAGTATGATATGTATATGCATTCCTAAACTTGTACCAAAAGGCCGAGGTTATGATTATGATGTGCATTCCTAGGCTTGTAGTAAAAGGCCGAGCTTAGGAGTATGATATGTATATGAATTCCTAAACTTGTACCAAAAGGTCGAGTTTACAATTATGATGTGCATTCCTATGTTTGTACCAAAAGGTCTAGACTAGGAGTATGATATGTATATACATTCCTAAACTTGTACCAAAAGCTCGAGTTTAGGATTATGATGTGCATTCCTACGCTTGTACCAAAAGGCCGAGCCTAGGAGTATGATATGTATATGCATTCCTAAACTTGTACCAAAAGGCCGAGTTTAGGATTATGACTTATGATATGCATTTCTAAACTTGTACCAAAAGTCCGAGTTTAGGATTATGAAGTGCATTCCCAAGCTTGTACCGAAAGGCCGAGCCTAGGAGTATGATATGTATATGCATTCCTAAACTTGTATCAAAAGGTCGAGTTTAGGATTATGATGTGCATTCCTAGGCTTGTACCAAAGGGCCGAGCCTAGGAGTATGATATGTATATGCATTCCTAAACTTGTACCAAAAGGTCGAGTTTAGGATTATGATGTACATTCCTAGGCTTGTACCAAAAGGTCGAGCCTAGGAGTATTATATATATGCATTCCTAAACTTGTACCAAATGGCCGAGTTTAGGATTATGATGTGCATTCCTAAGCTTGTACCAAAAGGCCGAGCCTAGGAGTATAATATGTACATGCATTCCTAAACTTGTACCAAAAGGCCGAGTTTGGGATTATGATGTGAATTCCTAGGCTTGTACCAAAATGCCGAGCCTAGGAGTATGATATGTATATGCCTTCCAAAACTTGTACCAAAAGGCCGTGTTTAGGATTATGATGTGCTTTCCTAGGCTTGTACCGAAAGGCCAAGCTTGAGACTATGATATGAATATGCATTCCTAAACTTGTAACAAAAGGCCGAGTTTAAGATTATGATTTATGATATGCATTCCTATACTTGTACCAAAAGGCCGAGTTTAGGATTATGATGTGCATTCCTAGGCTTGTACCAAAAGGTTGAGCCTAGGAGTTTTATATGTATATGCATTCCTAAGCTTGTACCAAAAGAGCGAGTTTAGGACTATGATGTGCATTCCAAGGCTTGTACTAAAAGGCCGAGCCTAGGAGTATGATATGTATATGAATTACTAAACTTGTACCAAAAGGTCGAGTTTAGGATTATGATGTGCATTCCTAGGTTTATTTAAAAAGGTCGAGCCTAGGAGTATTATATGTATATACATTCCTAAACTTGTGCCAAAAGGTCGAGTTTTGGATTATGATGTTCATTCCTAGGCTTGTAACAAAAGGCCGAGCCTACGAGTACAATACGTAAATGCATTCCTAAACTTATACCAAAAGGCCAAGTTTAGGATTATGATGTGCATTCCTATGCTTGTACCAAAAGGCCGAGCCTAGGAGTATGATATGTATATGCATTCCTAAACATGTACCAAAAGGCCGAGTTTAGGAGTATGATGTGCATTCCTAGGCTTGTACTGAAAGGCCAGGCCTAAGACTATGATTTGAATATGCATTCCTAAACTTGTACCAAAAGGCCGAGTTTAGGATTATGATTTATGATATGCATTCCTAAACTTGTACCAAAAGGCCGAGTTTAGGATTATGATGTGCATTCCTAGGCTTGTAAAAAAAGGTCGAGCCTAGGAGTATGATATGTACATGCATTCCTAAACTTGTACCAAAAGGCCGAGTTTAGGATTATGATGTGAATTCCTAGGCTTGTACCAAAAGGCCGAGCCTAGGAGTATGATATGTATATGCCTTCCAAAACATGTACCAAAACGCCGTGTTTAGGATTATGATGTGCATTCCTAGGCTTGTACCGAAAGGCCAAGCCTGAGACTATGATATGAATATGCATTCCTAAACTTGTAACAAAAGGCCGAGTTTAAGATTATGATTTATGATATGCATTCCTATACTTGTACCAAAAAGCCGAGTTTAGGATTATGATGTGCATTCCTAGGCTTGTACCAAAAGGTCGAGCCTAGGAGTATGATATGTATATGCATTCCTAAGCTTGTACCAAAAGAGCGAGTTTAGGATTATGATGTGCATTCCTAGGCTTGTACTAAAAGGCCGAGCCTAGGAGTATGATATGTATATGAATTACTAAACTTGTTCCAAAAGGTCGAGTTTAGGATTATGATGTGCATTCCTAGGTTTATTTCAAAAGGTCGAGCCTAGGAGTATTATATGTATATACATTCCTAAACTTGACCAAAAGGTCGAGTTTTGGATTATGATGTTCATTCCTAGGCTTGTACCAAAAGGCCGAGCCTACGAGGACGATATGTAAATGCATTCCTAAACTTATACCAAAAGGCCGAGTTTAGGGGTATGATGTGCATTCCTAGACTTGTAAAAAAGGCCGAGCCTAGTAGTATGATATGTATATGCATTCCTAAACTTGTACCAAAAGGCCGAGGTTAGGATTATGATGTGCATTCCTAGGCTTGTAGTAAAAGGCCGAGCTTAGGAGTATGATATGTATATGAATTCCTAAACTTGTACCAAAAGGTCGAGTTTACGATTATGATGTGCATTCCTATGTTTGTACCAAAAGGTCTAGCCTAGGAGTATGATATGTATATACATTCCTAAACTTGTACCAAAAGCTCGAGTTTAGGATTATGATGTGCATTCCTACGCTTGTACCAAAAGGCCGAGCCTAGGAGTATGATATGTATATGCATTCCTAAACTTGTACCAAAAGGCCGAGTTTAGGAGTATGATGTGCATTCCTAGACTTGTACTTAAAGGCCAGGCCAGAGACTATGATTTGAATATGCAGTCCTAAACTTGTACCAAAAGGCCGAGTTTAGGATTATGATTTATTATATGCATTCCTAAACTTGTACCAAAAGGCCGAGTTTAGGATTGTGATGTGCATTCCTAGGCATGTACAAAAAGGCTGAGCCTACGAGTATGATATGTATATGCATTCCTAAACATGTATCAAAAGGCCGAGGTTAGGATTATGATGTGCTTTCCTAGGCATGTACTAAAATATCGAGCTTAGGAGTATGATATGTATATGAATTCCTAAACTTGTACCAAAAGGTCAAGTTTAGAATTATGATGTGCATTCCTAGGCTTGTACCAAAAGGTCGAGCCTAGGAGTATGATATGTATATGCATTCCTAAACATGTACCAAAAGGCCAAGTTTAGGATTATGATGTATATTCCTAGGCTTGTACCAAAAGGCCCAGCTTAGGAGTATGATATCTAAATGCATTCCTAAACTTGTACCAAAAGGTCGAGTTTAGGATTATGATGTGCATTACTAGGCTTGTACGAAAAGGTCGCGCTTATGATTGTGATATGTATATGCATTTCTAAACTTGTACCAAAAGGCTGAGTTTAGGATTATGACGTGCATTCCTAGGCTTGTACCAAAAGGCCGAGTTTAGGATTATGATGTGCATTCCTAGGCTTGTACCGAAAGGTCAAGCCTGAGACTATGATATGAATATGCATTCCTAAACTTGTACCAAAAGGCCGAGTTTAGGATTATGATTTATGATATGCATTCCTAAACTTGTACCAAAAGGTCGAGTTTAGGATTATGATGTGCATTCCTAGGCTTGTACCAAAAGGTCGAGCCTAAGAGTATGATATGTATATGCATTCCTAAGCTTGTACCAAAAGAGCGAGTTTAGGATTATGATGTGCATTCCTAGGCTTGTACTAAAAGGTCGAGCCTAGGAGTATGATATGTATATGAATTACTAAACTTGTACCAAAAGTTCGAGTTTAGGATTATGATGTGCATTCCTAGGTTTATTTCAATAGGTCGAGCCTAGGAGTATTATATGTATATACATTCCTAAACTTGTACCAAAAGGTCGAGTTTAGTATTATGATGTTCATTCCTAGGCTTGTACCAAAAGGCCGAGCCTACGAGTACGATATGTAAATGCATTCCTAAACTTATACCAAAAGGCCAAGTTTAGGATTATGATGTGCATTCCTAGGCTTGTACCAAAAGGCCGAGCCTAGGAGTATGATATGTATATGCATTCCTAAACTTGTACCAAAAGGCCGAGTTTAGGATTATGATGTGCATTCCTAGGCTTGTACTAAAAGGTCGAGCCTAGGAGTATGATATGTATATGAATTACTAAACTTGTACCAAAAGGTCGAGTTTAGGATTATGATGTACATTCCTAGGTTTATTCCAAAAGGTCGAGCCTAGGAGTATTATATGTATATACATTCCTAAACTTGTACCAAAAGGTCGAGTTTTGGATTATGATGTTCATTCCTAGGCTTGTACCAAAAGGCCGAGCCTACGAGTACGATATGTAAATGCATTCCTAAACTTATACCAAAAGGCCGAGTTTAGGAGTATGATGTGCATTCCAAGGCTTGTACTGAAAGGCCAGGCCTAAGACTATGATTTGAATATGCATTCCTAAACTTGTACCAAAAGGTCGAGTTTTGGATTATGATGTTCATTCCTAGGCTTGTACCAAAAGGCCGAGCCTACGAGTACGATATGTAAATGCATTCCTAAACTTATACCAAAAGGCCAAGTTTAGGATTATGATGTGCATTCCTAGGCTTGTACCAAAGGCCGAGCCTAGGAGTATGATATGTATATGCATTCCTAAACTTGTACCAAAAGGCCGAGTTTAGGATTATGATGTGCATTCCTAGGCTTGTACTAAAAGGTCGAGCCTAGGAGTATGATATGTATATGAATTACTAAACTTGTACCAAAAGGTCGAGTTTAGGATTATGATGTACATTCCTAGGTTTATTCCAAAAGGTCGAGCCTAGGAGTATTATATGTATATACATTCCTAAACTTGTACCAAAAGGTCGAGTTTTGGATTATGATGTTCATTCCTAGGCTTGTACCAAAAGGCCGAGCCTACGAGTACGATATGTAAATGCATTCCTAAACTTATACCAAAAGGCCGAGTTTAGGAGTATGATGTGCATTCCAAGGCTTGTACTGAAAGGCCAGGCCTAAGACTATGATTTGAATATGCATTTCTAAACTTGTACCAAAAGGCCGAGTTTAGGATTATGATGTGCATTCCTAGGCTTGTACCGAAAGGTCAAGCCTGAGACTATGATATGAATATGCATTCCTAAAGTTGTACCAAAAGGCCGAGTTTAGGATTATGATTTATGATATGCATCCTAAACTTGTACCAAAAGGTCGAGTTTAGGATTATGATGTGCATTCCTAGGCTTGTACCAAAAGGTCGAGCCTAGGAGTATGATATGTATATGCATTCCTAAGCTTGTACCAAAAGAGCGAGTTTAGGATTATGATGTGCATTCCTATGCTTGTACTAAAAGGCCGAGCCTAGGAGTATGATATGTATATGAATTACTAAACTTGTACCAAAAGGTCGAGTTTAGGATTATGATGTGCATTCCTAGGCTTATTTCAAAAGGTCGAGCCTAGGAGTATTATATGTATATACATTCCTAAACTTGTACCAAAAGGTTGAGTTTAGGATTATGATGTTCATTCCTAGGCTTGTACCAAAAGGTCGAGCCTACGAGTACGATACGTAAATGCATTCATAAACTTATACCAAAAGGCCGAGTTTAGGATTATGATGTGCATTCCTAGGCTTTTACCAAAAGGTCGAGCCTAGGAGTATGATATGTATATGCATTCCTAAACTTGTACCAAAAGGCCAAGTTTAGGAGTATGATGTGCATTCCTAGGCTTGTACTAAAAGGCCAGCCTGAGACTATGATTTGAATATGCATTCCTAACTTGTACCAAAGGCCGAGTTTAGGATTATGATTTATGATATGCATTCCTAAACTTGTACCAAAATGTCGAGTTTAGGATTATGATGTGCATTCCTAGGCTTGTAAAAAAAGGCCGATCATAGGAGTATGATATGTATATTGTTGGAACAATGGCGTTAGTTCCAGCAGGTTTTCTGTGGTGGAGTATGATATGGAGAATGAACCTCGATGGGTTCTCACAGGGAGAGATAGGGTTTATACTGGTTCGGGCCTCCCCTAGGGGATAATAACCCTACGTCCAGTTTGTGGTAGATTTGGCATGGTGTGCCTTGAGGTGGAGAGGATAACTCCAGGGTCTCATGGCCCCCTCGAGCCTGTCCCCCGTTACAAGGGCTTGGCCCTGCTTTTATAGGCACGCAGGCCAGAGGAAAAGACTGGAATACCCCCCTATGAACCCTTGGTTCATAGGGGCAGAGTAGGGGAAAAGGAGCTTAGCTACGGTACAAAAGGTGCCAGACAACTTTACAGCCTTACTGGCGTGTCAGGCTGCGCCAGGCTTTGACCGGCTAAACGACACTCCAGGGGCGGGGGGCCCCTGGTATGGACTCGGCTCCGGAGGGCGGCCTCCGGACCTGGCTCCGGAGGGCGGCCTCCGGGCTTCGGCCCTTGGAGGGTGGCCTCCGGACTGGACTCCGGAGGGTGGCCTCCGGACTGGACTCCGGAGGGTGGCCTCCGGACTTGGCTCCTGGAGGATGGCCTCCGAACTGGACTCCGGAGGGTGGCCTCCGGACTGGACTCCGGAGGGTGGCCTCCGGACTTGCTCCTGGAGGATGGCCTCCGAACTGGACTCCGGAGGGTGGCCTCCGGACTGGACTCCGGAGGGTGGCCTCCGGACTTGGCTCCTGGAGGATGGCCTCCGAACTGGACTCCGGAGGGTGGCCTCCGGACTGGACTCCGGAGGGTGGCCTCCGGACTTGGCTCCTGGAGGATGGCCTCCGAACTGGACTCCGGAGGGTGGCCTCCGGACTGGACTCCGAGGGTGGCCTCCGGACTTGGCTCCTGGAGGATGGCCTCCGAACTGACTCCGGAGGGTGGCCTCCGGACTGGACTCCGGAGGGTGGCCTCCGGGCTTGGCTCCTGGAGGATGGCCTCCGAACTGGACTCCGGAGGGTGGCCTCCGGACTGGACTCCGGAGGGTGGCCTCCGGACTGGACTCCGAGGGTGGCCTCCGGACTTGGCTCCTGGAGGATGGCCTCCGAACCTGGCTCAACTAAGGGCTTCGAGCCGGACCTCCTGGTTTGGGGGGCTTCGAAGCTACAGGCCTCGGGAAGCATCTTGGGACCTGGAAGCAATACTCAAAGAAACAGGCTCCGACAGAACCTGGCTCTGGGCCGAAGGCTGGCGGAGGCTGACGTCATTTGGCCCCTGTGTGAGGGAAATATACTCCCCCAACATATATGCTTTCCTAAACTTGTACCAAAGGCCGAGGTTAGGGATTATGATGTGCATTCCTAGGCTTGTAGTAAAAGGCCGAGCTTAGGAGTATGATATGTATATGAATTCCTAAACTTGTACCAAAAGGTCGAGTTTACGATTATGAAGTGCATTCCTAGGTTTGTACCAAATGGTCTAGCCTAGGAGTATGATATGTATATACATTCCTAAACTTGTACCAAAAGCTCGAGTTTAGGATTATGATGTGCATTCCTAGGCTTGTACCAAAAGGCCGAGCCTAGGAGTATGATATGTATACGCATTCCTAAACTTGTACCAAAAGGCCGAGTTTAGGAGTATGATGTGCATTCCTAGGCTTGTACTGAAAGGCCAGGCCATAGACTATGATTTGAATATGCATTCCTAAACATGTACCAAAAGGCCGAGTTTAGGATTATGATTTATGATATGCATTCCTGAACTTGTACCAAAAGGCCGAGTTTAGGATTATGATGTGCATTCCTAGGCTTGTACAAAAAGGCCGAGCCTAGGAGTATGATATGTATATGCATTCCTAAAAGTGTACCAAAAGGCCGAGGTTAGGATTATGATGTGCTTTCCTAGGCTTGTACTAAAATGCCGAGCTTAGGAGTATGATATGTATATGAATTCCTAAACTTGTACCAAAAGGTCGAGTTTAGAATTATGATGTTCATTCCTAGGCTTGTACCAAAAGGTCGAGCCTAGGAGTATGATATGTATATGCATTCCTAAACTTGTACCAAAGGCCAAGTTTAGGATTATGATGTGTATTCCTAGGCTTGTACCAAAAGGCCCAGCTTAGGAGTATGGTATCTAAATGCATTCCTAAACTTGTACCAAAAGGTCGAGTTTAGGATTATGATGTGCATTACTAGGCTTGTACCAAAGGCCGCGCCTATGATTGTGATATGTATATGCATTTCTAAACTTGTACCAAAAGGCCGAGTATAGGATTATGATGTGCATTCCTAGGCTTGTACCAAAATGCCGAGCCTAGGAGTATGATATGTATATGCATTCCTAAACTTGTACCAAAAGGCCGAGTTTAGGATTATGATGTGCATTCCTAGGCTTGTACCGAAAGGTCAAGCCTGAGACTATGATATGAATATGCATTCCTAAACTTGTACCAAAAGGCCGGGTTTAGGATTATGATTTATGATATGCATTCCTAAACTTGTACCAAAAGGTTGAGTTTAGGATTATGATGTGCATTACTAGGACTGTACCAAAAGGCCGCGCCTATGATTATGATATGTACATGCATTTCTAAACTTGTACCAAAAGGCCGAGTTTAGGATTATGATGTGCATTCCTAGGCTTTTACCGAAAGACCAAGCTTAAGACTATGATAAGAATATGCATTCCTAAACTTGTACCAAAAGGCCGAGTTTAGGATTATGATTTATGATATGCAATCCTAAACATGTACCAAAAGGCCGAGTTTAGGATTATGATGTGCATTCCTAGGATTGTCTAAAAGGCCGAGCCTAGGAGTATGATATGTATATGAATTCTTAAACGTGTACCAAAAGGTCGAGTTTAGGATTATGATGTGCATTCCTAGGTTTGTACCAAAACGTCGAACCTAGGAGTATGATATATATACATTCCTAAACTTGTACCAAAAGGTCGAGTTTAGGATTATGATGTCCATTCCTAGGCTTGTACAAAAAGGTCGAGCCTATGAGTATGATATGTACATGCATTCCTAAACTTATACCAAAAGGCCGAGCCTAGGAGTATGATATGTATATGCATTCCTAAACTTGTACAAAAAGGCCGAGTTTAGGATTACAATGTGCATTCCTAGGCTTGTACCAAAAGGACGAGCCTAGGAGTATAATATGTATATGCATTCCTAAACTTGTACAAATAAAAAGGTCGAGTTTAGAATTGTGATGTGCATTCCTAGGCTTGTACCAAAAGGTCGAGCTTAGGAGTATGATATGTATATGCATTCCTAAACTTGTACCAAAAGGCCGAGTTTAGGATTATGATGTGTATTCTTAGGCTTGTACCAAAATTTCGAGCTTAGGAGTATGATATGTATATGTGAGAAACCAAGGGTTGGTTTCGGAGTCTGTGATGAGTGATTGAAAGATTTTACCCTCTGATTCGAAGGGGTCCCTCCGAAGGGGTTCGAAGGTTGTTTCACCGAATGGTTCGGTGGGCTCTGGTTGCTCCAGCTGTTGCAGCGGAGTGTGCCTATCGAAGGGGTCCGACAGTACACGATGACTGGGTTGTACCGAAGAGTTCGATACTTTGGGCGGTACACCGGAGTGTGTGCCGAAGGTTGCTTACCCGTAGAGGTCTCCGGGGTACTAGATACACTTGTCTGTTTGTCTGTGGTGCGCTGGTGGACTTCGGAGGCGACGGACAGTTCGTAGCAAGTGAACCTGGGTCAAGCGGGAGGCTTGATGCCAGGGGAGCAGGGAGCTCCATCACGAAGGCTGCGAAGGCATCGAGGTGCGTCAGGAGAAGGCAGTAAGTACGGAGTGTGGCTCCGGGTGAAGGTACTCCGAGACGAAGTCCTCGGAGGCGAGGCACTTCAAAGGGTACTCCGAATGGAGTGACTTCGGAGTATGGTGGACCAAGTCCTCAGCAATGAGGCAAGGCGTTCGAAGTGTGCTTCGGAGGGGGCACTCGAAGGTATACCCGACGAAGGTCTCAGAAGTCGAGGTGCTTCGAAGGCATGGTACGGGTGAGGATCGTCGAGGAGTGTGCTCAGGGAGAGACACTGCGATGAAGTGCTCATGGAATGCTTCATGCGGAGGCCTTGGACGAAAGAGGGACTTCGAAGGGTGGTACTCCGAAGGTGGGGCTTCAGAGTGAGGCTGGCTTCGAAGTGAAGCTGACTTCAGAGTGAAGCTGACTTCCGAGTGAGGCTGGCTTCGGAGTGAAGCTAAATTCAGAGTGAAGCTGACTCCAGAGTGAGGCTAGCTCCGGAGTGAGGTTGACTTGAGGTACTTCGGCCATGCATGGCTTCAGTACACGGACTGACGGAGTTCGAGCTGGGAGAAGCCGCGAAGCCGTGGTGGTCCACTCCGAAGGTGTTGGTGCGAAGGCCCAAGGGCTTTGACGGCTTCAGCTCAAAACCGTCACTGTATCGAAGGCTGACTTTGGTGAAGCAAAGGTCGTCAGGCTCAAGGCTTCTCACAGAAGCTACCGCACCCCTCGCGTGCGAAGGGGGGCTTTAGAAGGCTCCAAAACTGCAATGGCTGACAGCGTCTGCTCTGCAAAAGCTTGTGTCGTCCCCTCTGCGAAGTTGACAAAAGAAGCCTCCAAATAAAGTAGACTACCAGCTGTACCCCCTGTTCTGATGAGACAAAACCGTTGTAAACCCTAGGGGTAAAGTAGTCTATTCACAGGGCTGAATAGTGCCTATAAATAGTGGAGGCTAGCTAGGTCACATCAACACTTTGAGTAGCCATTGTAGAACTCCTGTGTTAGCCGCCACACTCTCTGTATTCATCCTGTGAGTTCATTTTGTGTTCCCTGTTCAAGTAATGAAACTTTGATTCTGTTTTCATCTGTGCTTGAACTTGTATTCTGTGTTGCACTACAGGCTTTGATTTGTCTGTGCACCTTCTTCTTGTGAGTTTTCTAGAGAGGTGTGTGAGAAGTATGTCTGGGTGAAGTGTATTTTTCAGTGTCTATTCGCTCTGTGTAAACTGGAGGCTAGACCTCTTTGATTACTAGCGAAGCACTATTCGAAGCCCGTTTTCTTCCCTTGTCGAAGTCCTCGGTGAAGTGTGTTCATTGTGCGTTTAGACCTCTGATGTGCGAAGCCTAGTACCAGTTGCTAGCACCAAGTATTTGGTCGAAGTCCTAGAAGGAAGTCTGGTCTTGCGAAGGGTGAAGTGCGAAGCCTGCTCGAAGGCACTCAGTGTGCTGAGCCTGCACTGACTTAGCAGAGCTGATCGAAGTCCTTAGAGGGAAGTCCGATCTTGCGAAGGGTAATGTGCGAAGCCTGCTCAAAGGCACCCTATGTGCGGAGCCTGCACTGACTTAGCAGAGCTGAATATTCGGGGTTGTGGGTGGAGCGAAGTCTTCTTGGCTTCGAACTTTTGCTCCTTGCGAAGCATGTGTTCGAAGCTGTAAAATACCTCCGAACCAGAACTTCGAAGGGTGTGTTCAAAGCCTGTTCCGCAGAAGACAGAATTAAAACAGAAAGCTATTTTTAGTCTGAAATTTTAAAAGCTCCCATTCACCCCCCCCTCTGGTCGCCGTTTCTGGTCCAACAATATGCATTCCTAAACTTGTACCAAAAGGCCGAGTTTAGGATTATGATATGCATTACTAGGCTTGTACCAAAAGGCCACGCCTATGTTTATGATATTTATATGCATTTCTAAACTTGTACCAAAAGGCCGAGTTTAGGATTATGATGTGCATTCCTAGGTTTATTTCAAAAGGTCGAGCCTAGGAGTATTATATGTATATACATTCCTAGGCTTGTACCAAAAGGCCGAGCCTACGAGTATGATATGTAAATGCATTCCTAACTTATACCAAAAGGCGGAGTTTAGGATTATGATGTGCATTCCTAGGCTTGTACCAAAAGGCCGAGCTTAGGAGTATGATATGTATATGCATTCCTAAACTTGTACCAAAAGGCCGAGTTTAGGATTATGATGTGCATTCCTAGGCTTGTAACGAAAGGCCAAGCCAGAGACCATGATATGAATATGCATTCCTAAACTTGTACCAAAAGGCCGAGTTTAGGATTATGATTTATGATATGCATTCCTAAACTTGTACCAAAAGGCCGAGTTTAGGATTATGATGTGCATTCCTAGGCTTGTACCAAAAGGCCGAGTTTAGGATTATGATGTGCATTCCTAGGCTTGTACTAAAAGGCCGAGCCTAGGAGTATGATATGTATATGAATTCCTAAACTTGTACTA
The DNA here is from genome assembly GCA_019279435.1 of Zizania palustris. Classification (NCBI taxonomy): domain Eukaryota; kingdom Viridiplantae; phylum Streptophyta; class Magnoliopsida; order Poales; family Poaceae; genus Zizania; species Zizania palustris. Next base: position 103,774,859 of record JAAALK010000079.1, on the reverse strand, counting down.
GAAGGTCGAGTTTAGGATTATGATGTGCATTCCTAGGTTTGTACCAAAAGGTCAAGCCTAGGAGTATGATATATATACATTCCTAAACTTGTACCAAAAGGTTGAGTTTATGATTATGATGTGCATTCCTAAGCTTGTAACAAAAGGCCGAGCCTACGAGTATGATATTTATATGCATTCCTAAACTTATACCAAAAGGCCGATTTTAGGATTATGATGTGCATTCCTAGGCTTGTACCAAAAGGCCGAGCCTAGGTGTATGATATGTATATGCATTCCTAAACTTGTACCAAAAGGCCGGGTTTAGGATTACAATGTGCATTCCTAGGCTTGTACCAAAAGGACGAGCCTAGGAGTATAATATGTATATGCATTCCTAAACTTGTACAAATAAAAAGATTGAGTTTAGAATTATGATGTGCATTCCTAGGCTTGTACCAAAAGGTCGAGTCTAGGACTATGATATGTATATGCATTCCTAAACTTGTACCAAAAGGTCGAGTTTAGGATTATGATGTGTATTCCTAGGCTTGTACCAAAATGCCGAGCTTAGGAGTATGATATGTATATGCATTACAAAAGTTAATTGTACCAAAAGGCCGAGTTAAGGATTATGATGTGCATTACTAGACGTGTACCAAAAGGCCGCGCCTATGTTAATGATATGTATATGCATTCTAAACTTGTACCAAAAGGCTGAGTTTAGGATTATGATGTGCATTCTAGGTTTATTTCAAAAGGTCGAGCCTAGGAGTATTATATGTATATACATTCCTAAACTTGTACCAAAAGGTCGACTTTAGGATTGTGATGTTCATTCCTAGGCTTGTACCTAAAGGCCGAGCCTACGAGTATGATATGTAAATGCATTCCTAAACTTATACCAAAAGGCCGAATTTAGGCTTATGATGTGCATTCCTAGGCTTGTACCAAAAGGCCGAGCCTAGGAGTATGATATGTATATGCATTCCTAAACTTGTAGCAAAAGGCCGATTTTAGGAGTATGATGTGCATTCCTAGGCTTGTACTAAAAGGCCAAGCCTAAGACTATGATATGAATATGCATTCCTAAACTTGTACCAAAAGGCCGAGTTTAGGATTATGATTTATGATATGCATTCCTAAACTTGTACCAAAAGGCCGAGTTTAGGATTATGATGTGCATTCCTAAGCTTGTACAAAAGGTCGAGCCTAGGAGTATGATATGTATATGCATTCCTAAACTTGTACCAAAAGGCCGAGGTTAGGATTATGATGTGCATTCCTAGGCTTGTACTAAAAGGCCGAGCCTAGGAGTATGATATGTATATGAATTCCTAAACTGGTACCAAAAGTTCGAGTTTAGGATTATGATGTGCATTCCTAGGTTTGTACCAAAGGGTCGAGCCTAGGAGTATGATATGTATATACATTCCTAAACTTGTACCAAAAGCTTGAGTTTAGGATTATGATGTGCATTCCTAGGCTTGTACCAAAAGGTCGAGCCTACAAGTATGATATGTATATGCATTCCTAAACTTATACCAAAAGGCCGAGTTTATGATTATGATGTGCATTCCTAGGCTTCTACCAAAAGGACGAGCCTAGGAGTATAATATGTATATGCATTCCTAAACTTATACAAATAAAAAGGTCGAGTTTAGATTTATGAACTGCATTCCTAGGCTTGTACCAAAAGGTCGAGTCTAGGAGTATGATATGTATATGCATTCCTAAACTTGTACCAAAAGGCCGAGTTTAGGATTATGATGAGTATTCCTAGGCTTGTACCAAAAGGCCGAGCTTAGGAGTATGATATGTAAATGCATTCCTAAACTTGTACCAAAAGGCCGAGTTTAGGATTATGATGTGCATTACTAGGCTTGTACCAAAAGGCCGCGCCTATGATTATGATATGTACATGCATTTCTAAACTTGTACCAAAAGGCCGAGTTTAGGATTATGATGTGCATTCCTAGGCTTGTACCGAAAGGCCAAGCCTAAGACTATGATATGAATATGTATACCTAAACTTGTAGCAAAAGGCCGAGTTTAGGATTATGATTTATGATATGCATTCCTAAACTTGTACCAAAAGGCCGAGTTTAGGTTTATGATGTGCATTCCTAGGCTTGTACCAAAAGGCCGAGTTTAGGATTATGATGTGCATTCCTAGGCTTGTACTAAAAGGCCGAGCCTAGGAGTATGATATGTATATGAATTCCTAAACTTGTACCAAAAGGTTGAGTTTAGGATTACGATGTGCATTCCTAGGTTTGTACCAAAATGACGAGCTTAGGAGTATGATATATATACATTCCTAAACTTGTACCAAAAGGTGGAGTTTAGGATTATGATGTGCATTTCTAGGCTTCTACCAAAAAGGCCGAGCCTACGAGTATGATAAGTATATGCATTCCTAAACTTATACCAAAAGGTCGAGTTTAGGATTATGATGTGCATTCCTAGGCTTGTACCAAAAGGCCGAGCCTAGGAGTATGATATGTATATGCATTCCTAAACTTGTACCAAAAGGCCGAGTTTAGGATTACAATGTGCATTCCTAGGCTTGTAACAAAAGGACGAGTCTAGAAGTATAATATGTATATGCATTCCTAAATTGTACAAATAAAAAGACCGAGTTTAGAATTATGATGTGCATTCCTAGGCTTCTACCAAAAGGTCGAGCCTAGGATTATGATATGTATATGCATTCCTAAACTTGTACCAAAAGGCAGAGTTTAGGATTATGATGTGTATTCCTAGGCTTGTACCAAAAGGCCGAGCTTAGGAGTATGATATGTAAATGCATTCCTAAACTTGTACCAAAAGGCCGAGTTTAGGATTATGATGTGCATTACTAGGCTTGTACCAAAAGGTCGCGCCTATGATTATGATATGTACATGCATTTCTAAACGTGTACCAAAAGGCCGAGTTTAGGATTATGATGTGCATTCCTAGGCTTGTACCAAAAGGCCGAGCTTAGGAGTATGATATGCATATGCATTCCTAAACTTGTACCAAAAGGCCGAGTTTAGGATTATGATGTGCATTCCTAGGCTTGTAACGAAAGGCCAAGCCTGAGACCATGATATGAACATGGATTCCTAAACTTGTACCAAAAGGCCGAGTTTAGGATTATGATTTATGATATGCATTCCTAAACTTGTACCAAAAGGCCGAGTTTAGGATTATGATGTGCATTCCTAGGCTTGTAAAAAAAGGCCAAGCCTAGGAGTATGATATGTACATGCATTGCTAAACTTGTACCAAAAGGCCGAGTTTAGGATTATGATGTGCATTACTAGGCTTGTACCAAAAGGCCATGCCTATGATTATGATATGTACATGCATTTCTAAACTTGTACCAAAGGCCGAGTTTAGGATTATGATGTGCATTCCTAGGCTTGTACCGAAAGGCCAAGCCTAAGACTATGATATGAATATGTATACCTAAACTTGTAGCAAAAGGCCGAGTTTAGGATTATGATTTATGATATGCATTCCTAAACTTGTACCAAAAGGCCGAGTTTAGGTTTATGATGTGCATTCCTAGGCTTGTACCAAAAGGCCGAGTTTAGGATTATGATGTGCATTCCTAGGCTTGTACTAAAAGGCCGAGCCTAGGAGTATGATATGTATATGAATTCCTAAACTTGTACCAAAAGGTTGAGTTTAGGATTACGATGTGCATTCCTAGGTTTGTACCAAAAGGACGAGCTTAGGAGTATGATATATATACATTCCTAAACTTGTACCAAAAGGTGGAGTTTAGGATTATGATGTGCATTCCTAGGCTTGTACCAAAAAGACCGAGCCTATGAGTATGATATGTATATGCATTCCTAAACTTATACCAAAAGGCCGAGTTTAAGATTATGATGTGCATTCTTAGGCTTGTACCAAAAGGCCGAGCCTAGGAGTATGATATGTATATGCATTCCTAAACTTGTACCAAAAGGCCGAGTTTAGGATTACAATGTGCATTCCTAGGCTTGTAACAAAGGACGAGTCTAGAAGTATAATATGTATATGCATTCCTAAATTGTACAAATAAAAAGACCGAGTTTAGAATTATGATGTGCATTCCTAGGCTTCTACCAAAAGGTCGAGCCTAGGATTATGATATGTATATGCATTCCTAAACTTGTACCAAAAGGCAGAGTTTAGGATTATGATGTGTATTCCTAGGCTTGTACCAAAAGGCCGAGCTTAGGAGTATGATATGTAAATGCATTCCTAAACTTGTACCAAAAGGCCGAGTTTAGGATTATGATGTGCATTACTAGGCTTGTACCAAAAGGTCGCGCCTATGATTATGATATGTACATGCATTTCTAAACTTGTACCAAAAGCTTGAGTTTAGGATTATGATGTGCATTCCTAGGCTTGTACCAAAAGGTCGAGCCTACAAGTATGATATGTATATGCATTCCTAAACTTATACCAAAAGGCCGAGTTTATGATTATGATGTGCATTCCTAGGCTTCTACCAAAAGGACGAGCCTAGGAGTATAATATGTATATGCATTCCTAAACTTATACAAATAAAAGGTCGAGTTTAGATTTATGAACTGCATTCCTAGGCTTGTACCAAAAGGTCGAGTCTAGGAGTATGATATGTATATGCATTCCTAAACTTGTACCAAAAGGCCGAGTTTAGGATTATGATGAGTATTCCTAGGCTTGTACCAAAAGGCCGAGCTTAGGAGTATGATATGTAAATGCATTCCTAAACTTGTACCAAAAGGCCGAGTTTAGGATTATGATGTGCATTACTAGGCTTGTACCAAAAGGCCGCGCCTATGATTATGATATGTACATGCATTTCTAAACTTGTACCAAAAGGCCGAGTTTAGGATTATGATGTGCATTCCTAGGCTTGTACCGAAAGGCCAAGCCTAAGACTATGATATGAATATGTATACCTAAACTTGTAGCAAAAGGCCGAGTTTAGGATTATGATTTATGATATGCATTCCTAAACTTGTACCAAAAGGCCGAGTTTAGGTTTATGATGTGCATTCCTAGGCTTGTACCAAAAGGCCGAGTTTAGGATTATGATGTGCATTCCTAGGCTTGTACTAAAAGGCCGAGCCTAGGAGTATGATATGTATATGAATTCCTAAACTTGTACCAAAAGGTTGAGTTTAGGATTACGATGTGCATTCCTAGGTTTGTACCAAAATGACGAGCTTAGGAGTATGATATATATACATTCCTAAACTTGTACCAAAAGGTGGAGTTTAGGATTATGATGTGCATTTCTAGGCTTCTACCAAAAAGGCCGAGCCTACGAGTATGATAAGTATATGCATTCCTAAACTTATACCAAAAGGTCGAGTTTAGGATTATGATGTGCATTCCTAGGCTTGTACCAAAAGGCCGAGCCTAGGAGTATGATATGTATATGCATTCCTAAACTTGTACCAAAAGGCCGAGTTTAGGATTACAATGTGCATTCCTAGGCTTGTAACAAAAGGACGAGTCTAGAAGTATAATATGTATATGCATTCCTAAATTGTACAAATAAAAGACCGAGTTTAGAATTATGATGTGCATTCCTAGGCTTCTACCAAAAGGTCGAGCCTAGGATTATGATATGTATATGCATTCCTAAACTTGTACCAAAAGGCAGAGTTTAGGATTATGATGTGTATTCCTAGGCTTGTACCAAAAGGCCGAGCTTAGGAGTATGATATGTAAATGCATTCCTAAACTTGTACCAAAAGGCCGAGTTTAGGATTATGATGTGCATTACTAGGCTTGTACCAAAAGGTCGCGCCTATGATTATGATATGTACATGCATTTCTAAACGTGTACCAAAAGGCCGAGTTTAGGATTATGATGTGCATTCCTAGGCTTGTACCAAAAGGCCGAGCTTAGGAGTATGATATGCATATGCATTCCTAAACTTGTACCAAAAGGCCGAGTTTAGGATTATGATGTGCATTCCTAGGCTTGTAACGAAAGGCCAAGCCTGAGACCATGATATGAACATGGATTCCTAAACTTGTACCAAAAGGCCGAGTTTAGGATTATGATTTATGATATGCATTCCTAAACTTGTACCAAAAGGCCGAGTTTAGGATTATGATGTGCATTCCTAGGCTTGTAAAAAAAGGCCAAGCCTAGGAGTATGATATGTACATGCATTGCTAAACTTGTACCAAAAGGCCGAGTTTAGGATTATGATGTGCATTACTAGGCTTGTACCAAAAGGCCATGCCTATGATTATGATATGTACATGCATTTCTAAACTTGTACCAAAAGGCCGAGTTTAGGATTATGATGTGCATTCCTAGGCTTGTACCGAAAGGCCAAGCCTAAGACTATGATATGAATATGTATACCTAAACTTGTAGCAAAAGGCCGAGTTTAGGATTATGATTTATGATATGCATTCCTAAACTTGTACCAAAAGGCCGAGTTTAGGTTTATGATGTGCATTCCTAGGCTTGTACCAAAAGGCCGAGTTTAGGATTATGATGTGCATTCCTAGGCTTGTACTAAAAGGCCGAGCCTAGGAGTATGATATGTATATGAATTCCTAAACTTGTACCAAAAGGTTGAGTTTAGGATTACGATGTGCATTCCTAGGTTTGTACCAAAAGGACGAGCTTAGGAGTATGATATATATACATTCCTAAACTTGTACCAAAAGGTGGAGTTTAGGATTATGATGTGCATTCCTAGGCTTGTACCAAAAAGACCGAGCCTATGAGTATGATATGTATATGCATTCCTAAACTTATACCAAAAGGCCGAGTTTAAGATTATGATGTGCATTCTTAGGCTTGTACCAAAAGGCCGAGCCTAGGAGTATGATATGTATATGCATTCCTAAACTTGTACCAAAAGGCCGAGTTTAGGATTACAATGTGCATTCCTAGGCTTGTACCAAAAGGACGAGCCTAGGAGTATAATATGTATATGCATTCCTAAACTTGTACAAATAAAAAGGTTGAGTTTAGAATTGTGATGTGCATTCCTAGGCTTGTACCAAAAGGACGAGCCTAGGAGTATAATATGTATATGCATTCCTAAACTTGTACAAATAAAAAGGTCGAGTTTAGATTTATGAACTGCATTCCTAGGCTTGTACCAAAAGGTCGAGTCTAGGAGTATGATATGTATATGCATTCCTAAACTTGTACCAAAAGGCCGAGATTAGGATTATGATGAGTATTCCTAGGCTTGTACCAAAAGGCCGAGCTTAGGAGTATGATATGTAAATGCATTCCTAAACTTTTACCAAAAGGCCGAGTTTAGGATTATGATGTGCATTACTAGGATTGTACCAAAAGGCCGCGCCTATGATTATGATATGTACATGCATTTCTAAACTTGTACCAAAACGCCGAGTTTAGGATTATGACGTGCATTCCTAGGCTTGTACCGAAAGGCCAAGCCTAAGACTATGATATGAATATGTATACCTAAACTTGTAGCAAAATGCCGAGTTTAGGATTATGATTTATGATATGCATTCCTAAACTTGTACCAAAAGGCCGAGTTTAGGTTTATGATGTGCATTCCTAGGCTTGTACCAAAAGGCCGAGTTTAGGATTATGATGTGCATTCCTAGGCTTGTACTAAAAGGCCGAGCCTAGGAGTATGATATGTATATGAATTCCTAAACTTGTACCAAAAGGTCGAGTTAGGATTACGATGTGCATTCCTAGGTTTGTACCAAAAGGACGAGCTTAGGAGTATGATATATATACATTCCTAAGCTTGTACCAAAAGGTGGAGTTTACGATTATGATGTGCATTCCTAGGATTGTACCAAAAAGGCCGAGCCTACGACTATGATATGTATATGCATTCCTAAACTTATACCAAAAGGCCGAGTTTAGGATTATGATGTGCATTCCTAGGCTTGTACCAAAAGGCCGAGCCTAGGAGTATGATATGTATATGCATTCCTAAACTTGTACCAAAAGGCCGAGTTTAGGATTACAATGTGCATTCCTAGGCTTGTACCAAAAGGACGAGTCTAGAAGTATAATATGTATATGCATTCCTAAACTTGTACAAATAAAAAGGCCGAGTTTAGAATTATGATGTGCATTCCTAGGCTTGTACCAAAAGGTCGAGCCTAGGAGTATGATATGTATATGCATTCCTAAACTTCTACCAAAAGGCCGAGTTTAGGATTATGATGTGTATTCCTAGGCTTGTACCAAAAGGCCGAGCTTAGGAGTATGATATGTAAATGCATTCCTAAACTTGTACCAAAAGGCCGAGTTTAGGATTATGATGTGCATTACTAGGCTTGTACCAAAAGGCCGCGCCTATGATTATGATATGTACATGCATTTCTAAACTTTTACCAAAAGGCCGAGTTTAGGATTATGATGTGCATTCCTAGGCTTGTACCAAAAGGCCGAGCTTAGGAGTATGATATGCATATGCATTCCTAAACTTGTACCAAAAGGCCGAGTTTAGGATTATGATGTGCATTCCTAGGCTTGTAACGAAAGGCCAAGCCTGAGACCATGATATGAACATGCATTCCTAAACTTGTACCAAAAGGCCGAGTTTAGGATTATGATTTATGATATGCATTCCTAAACTTGTACCAAAAGGCCGAGTTTAGGATTATGATGTGCATTACTAGGCTTGTACCAAAAGGCCACGCCTATGATTATGATATGTACATGCATTTCTAAACTTGTACCAAAAGGCCGAGTTTAGGATTATGATGTGCATTCCTAGGCTTGTACCGAAAGGCCAAGCCTAAGACTATGATATGAATATGTATACCTAAACTTGTAGCAAAAGGCCGAGTTTAGGATTATGATTTATGATATGCATTCCTAAACTTGTACCAAAATGCCGAGTTTAGGTATATGATGTGCATTCCTAGGCTTGTACCAAAAGGCCGAGTTTAGGATTATGATGTGCATTCCTAGGCTTGTACTAAAAGGCCGAGCATAGGAGTATGATATGTATATGAATTCCTAAACTTGTACCAAAAGGTTGAGTTTAGGATTACGATGTGCATTCCTAGGTTTGTACCAAAAGGACGAGCTTAGGAGTATGATATATATACCATTCCTAAACTTGTACCAAAAGGTGGAGTTTAGGATTATGATGTGCATTCCTAGGCTTGTACCAAAAAGGCCGAGCCTACGAGTATGATATGTATATGCATTCCTAAACTTATACCAAAGGCTGAGTTTAGGATTATGATGTGCATTCCTAGGCTTGTACCAAAAGCCCAGCCTAGGAGTATGATATGTATATGCATTCCTAAACTTGTACCAAAAGGCCGAGTTTAGGATTACAATGTGCATTCCTAGGCTTGTACCAAAAGGACGAGCCTAGGAGTATAATATGTATATGCATTCCTAAACTTGTACAAATAAAAAGGTTGAGTTTAGAATTGTGATGTGCATTCCTAGGCTTGTACCAAAAGGATGAGCCTAGGAGTATAATATGTATATGCATTCCTAAACTTGTACAAATAAAAAGGTCGAGTTTAGATTTATGAACTGCATTCCTAGGCTTGTACCAAAAGGTCGAGTCTAGGAGTATGATATGTATATGCATTCCTAAACTTGTACCAAAAGGCCGAGATTAGGATTATGATGAGTATTCCTAGGCTTGTACCAAAAGGCCGAGCTTAGGAGTATGATATGTAAATGCATTCCTAAACTTTTACCAAAAGGCCGAGTTTAGGATTATGATGTGCATTACTAGGCTTGTACCAAAAGGCCACGCCTATGATTATGATATGTACATGCATTTCTAAACTTGTACCAAAAGGCCGAGTTTAGGATTATGATGTGCATTCCTAGGCTTGTACCGAAAGGCCAAGCCTAAGACTATGATATGAATATGTATACCTAAACTTGTAGCAAAAGGCCGAGTTTAGGATTATGATTTATGATATGCATTCCTAAACTTGTACCAAAAGGCCGAGTTTAGGTTTATGATCTGCATTCCTAGGCTTGTACCAAAAGGCCGAGTTTAGGATTATGATGTGCATTCCTAGGCTTGTACTAAAAGGCCGAGCATAGGAGTATCATATGTATATGAATTCCTAAACTTGTACCAAAAGGTTGAGTTTAGGATTACGATGTGCATTCCTAGGTTTGTACCAAAAGGACGAGCTTAGGAGTATGATATATATACATTCCTAAACTTGTACCAAAAGGTGGAGTTTAGGATTATGATGTGCATTCCTAGGATTGTACCAAAAAGGCCGAGCCTACGACTATGATATGTATATGCATTCCTAAACTTATACCAAAAGGCCGAGTTTAGGATTATGATGTGCATTCCTAGGCTTGTACCAAAAGGCCGAGCCTAGGAGTATGATATGTATATGCATTCCTAAACTTGTACCAAAAGGCCGAGTTTAGGATTACAATGTGCATTCCTAGGCTTGTACCAAAAGGACGAGTCTAGAAGTATAATATGTATATGCATTCCTAAACTTGTACAAATAAAAGGCCGAGTTTAGAATTATGATGTGCATTCCTAGGCTTGTACCAAAAGGTCGAGCCTAGGAGTATGATATGTATATGCATTCCTAAACTTCTACCAAAAGGCCGAGTTTAGGATTATGATGTGTATTCCTAGGCTTGTACCAAAAGGCCGAGCTTAGGAGTATGATATGTAAATGCATTCCTAAACTTGTACCAAAAGGCCGAGTTTAGGATTATGATGTGCATTACTAGGCTTGTACCAAAAGGCCGCGCCTATGATTATGATATGTACATGCATTTCTAAACTTTTACCAAAAGGCCGAGTTTAGGATTATGATGTGCATTCCTAGGCTTGTACCAAAAGGCCGAGCTTAGGAGTATGATATGCATATGCATTCCTAAACTTGTACCAAAAGGCCGAGTTTAGGATTATGATGTGCATTCCTAGGCTTGTACCGAAAGGCCAAGCCTGAGACCATGATATGAACATGCATTCCTAAACTTGTACCAAAAGGCCGAGTTTAGGATTATGATTTATGATATGTGTTGGGGGAAAATATCTCATCTTCGGGGTTATTGGCAAAACAGCATAAAGGCAGATAGCGGATTCGAAGGTTCCCAGACGTTCATCTTCGAAGATACCCTGAGTCAAGTTCGAAGCACAAAGATAGGCATTGGTTCAGAGTACATCTTCGAACTAAGGCTTTTCGAGATCTTTACTGCCAGCTAAGATGGAAGATTATCTATTATATCATTAGATTAGTCTTTTACCATTTTAGCCCTATCAAGGGTACCGAATAGTTTCCACTATGTCGGTTGTAATAGAGGGGTAAATAGGTCTTTTCCTTAATATATGAGCCTATAAATACCCCCCATTTCACCCTGTAATAGGGACAGAATACAAGTTATTCAATACACATATTCGAACCATTCTAAGTTATTATCCTTTCGGAGGCTTAGAACAGTTCACCTCGCAAACATTCTGTTTGTTAGTTTCTAATCCACAGAAACCTGTTAGCGTAATCTTTTACGCCAACAATATGCATTCCTAAACTTGTACCAAAAGGCCGAGTTTAGGATTATGATGTGCATTCCTAGGCTTGTACCAAAAGGCCGAGTTTAGGACTATGATGTGCATTCCTAGGCTTGTACTAAAAGGCCGAGCCTAGGAGTATGATATGTATATGAATTCCTAAACTTGTACTAAAAGGTCGAGTTTAGGATTATGATGTGCATTCCTAGGTTTGTACCAAAAGGTCAAGCCTAGGAGTATGATATATATACATTCCTAAACTTGTACCAAAAGGTCGAGTTTAGGATTATGATGTGCATTCCTAAGATTGTACCAAAAGGCCGAGCCTACGAGTATGATATGTATATGCATTCCTAAACTTATACCAAAGGCCGAGTTTATGATTATGATGTGCATTCCTAGGCTTGTACCAAAAGGCCGAGCATAGGAGTATGATATGTATATGCATTCCTAAACTTGTACCAAAAGGCCGAGTTTAGGATTACAATGTGCATTCCTAGGCTTATACCAAAAGGACGAGCCTAGGAGTATAATATGTATATGCATTCCTAAACTTGTACAAATAAAAGGTTGAGTTTAGAATTATGATGTGCATTCCTAGGCTTGTACCAAAAGGTCGAGTCTAGGACTATGATATGTATATGCATTCCTAAACTTGTACCAAAAGGTCGAGTTTAGGATTATGATGTGTATTCCTAGGCTTGTACCAAAATGCCGAGCTTAGGAGTATGATATGTATATGCATTCCTAAACCTAATTGTACCAAAAGGCCGAGTTTAGGATTATGATGTGCATTACTAGACGTGTACCAAAAGGCCGCGCCTATGTTTATGATATGTATATGCATTTCTAAACTTGTACCAAATGGCTGAGTTTAGGATTATGATGTGCATTCTAGGTTTATTTCAAAAGGTCGAGCCTAGGAGTATTATATGTATATACATTCCTAAACTTGTACCAAAAGGTCGAGTTTAGGATTATGATGTTCATTCCTAGGCTTGTACCAAAAGGCCGAGCCTACGAGTATATATGTAAATCCATTCCTAAACTTATAACAAAAGGCCGAATTTAGGCTTATGATGTGCATTCCTAGGCTTGTACCAAAAGGCCGAGCCTAGGAGTATGATATGTATATGCATTCCTAAACTTGTACCAAAAGTCCTAGTTTAGGAGTATGATGTGCATTCCTAGGCTTGTACTAAAAGGCCAAGCCTGAGACTATGATATGGATATGAATTCCTAAACATGTACCAAAAGGCCGAGTTTAGGATTATGATGTGCATTCCTAAGCTTGTACAAAAAGGTTGAGCCTAGGAGTATGATATGTATATGCATTCCTAAACTTGTACCAAAAGGCCGAGGTTAGGATTATGATGTGCATTCCTAGGCTTGTACTAAAAGGTCGAGCCTAGGAGTATGATATGTATATGAATTCCTAAACTGGTACCAAAAGGTCGAATTTAGGATTATGATGTGCATTCCTTGGTTTGTACCAAAACGTCGAGCCTAGCAGTATGATATGTATATACATTCCTAAACTTGTACCAAAAGCTCGAGTTTAGGATTATGATGTGCATTCCTAGGCTTGTACCAAAAGGTCGAGTCTACAAGTATGATATGTATATGCATTCCTAAACTTATACCAAAAGGCCGAGTTTATGATTATGATGTGTATTCCTAGGCTTGTACCAAAAGGACGAGCCTAGGAGTACGATATATATATATGTATTCCTAAACTTGTACCAAAAGGCTGAGTTTAGGATTACGATGTGCATTCCTAGCCTTGTTCCAAAAGAATGAGCCTAGGAGTATAATATGTATATGCATTCCTAAACTTGTACAAATAAAAAGGTCGAGTTTAGATTTATGATGTGCACTCCTAGGCTTGTACCAAAAGGTCGAGTCTAGGAGTATGATATGTATATGCATTCCTAAACTTGTACCAAAAGGCCGAGTTTAGGATTATGATGTTTATTCCTAGGCTTGTACCAAAAGGCCGAGCTTAGGAGTATGATATGTAAATGCATTCCTAAACTTGTACCAAAAGGCCGAGTTTAGGATTATGATGTGCATTACTAGGCTTGTACCAAAAGGCCGCGCTTATGATTATGATATGTACATGCATTTCTAAACTTGTACCAAAAGGCCGAGTTTAGGATTATGATGTGCATTCCTAGGCTTGTACCAAAAGGCCGAGCTTAGGAGTATGATATGTATATGCATTCCTAAACTTGTACCCAAAGGCCGAGTTTAGGATTATGATGTGCATTCCTAGGCTTGTACCGAAAGGCCAAGTCTGAGACTATGATATGATTATGCATTCCTAAACTTGTACCAAAAGGCCGAGTTTAGGATTATGATTTATGATATGCATTCCTAAACTTGTACCAAAAGGCCGAGTTTAGGATTATGATGTGCATTCCTAGGCTTGTACCAAAAGGCCGAGTTTAGGATTATGATGTGCATTCCTAGGCTTGTACTAAAAGGCCGAGCCTAGGAGTATGATATGTATATGAATTCCTAAACTTGTACCAAAAGGTCAAGTTTAGGATTATGGTGTGCATTCCTAGGTTTGTACCAAAAGGTCGAGCCTAGGAGTATGATATATATACATTCCTAAACTTGTACCAAAAGGTGGAGTTTAGGATTATGATGTGCATTCCTAGGCTTGTACCAAAAAGGCCGAGCCTACGAGTATGATATGTATAAGCATTCCTAAACTTATACCAAAAGGCCGAGTTTAGGATTATGATGTGCATTCCTATGCTTGTACCAAAAGGCCAAGCCTAGGAGTATGATATGTATATGCATTCCTAAACTTGTACCAAAAGGCCAAGTTTAGGATTACAATGTGCATTCCAAGGCTTGTACCAAAAGGACAAGTCTAGAAGAATAATATGTATATGCATTCCTAAACTTGTACAAATAAAAAGGTCGAGTTTAGAATTATGATGTGCATTCCTAGGCTTGTGCCAAAAGGTCGAGCCTAGGAGTATGATATGTATATGCATTCCTAAACTTGTAGCAAAAGGCAGAGTTTAGGATTATGATGTGTATTCCTACGCTTGTACCAAAAGGCCGAGCTTAGGAGTATGATATGTATATGCATTCCTAAACTTGTACCAAAAGTCCGAGTTTAGGATTATGATGTGCATTACTAGGCTTGTACCAAAAGGCCGCGCCTATGTTTACGATATGTATATGCATTTCTAAACTAGTACCAAAAGGCCGAGTTTAGGATTATGATGTGCATTCCTAGGCTTGTAGCGAAAGTCCAAGGCTAGGAGTATGATATATATATGCATTCCTAAACTTGTACCAAAAGGCCGAGTTTAGGATTATGATATACATTTTTATGACATGCATTACGAGATTTGTACCAAATGGCCAAGCCTAGAACTATGATATGATGCATTTCTAGGCTTGTACCAAAAGGCCGAGCCTAGGACTATGATTTATGCATTTTTATGATATGTATCTCTAGACTTGTACCGAAAGGGCAAGACTAAGATTATGATGTGCATTTCTAGGCTTGTACCAAAAGGCCGAGCCTAGGATTATGATTTATGCATTTTTATGATATGTATCTCTAGACTTGTACCGAAAGGGCAAGACTAAGATTATGATGTGCATTTCTAGGCTTGTACCAAAAGGCCGACCCTAGGACTATGATTTATGCATTTTTATGATATGTATCTCTAGACTTGTACCGAAAGGGCAAGACTAAGATTATGATGTGCATTTCTAGGCTTGTACCAAAAGGCCGAGCCTAGGATTATGATATGTATATGCATTCCTAAACTTGTACCAAAAGGTCAAGTTTAGGATTATGATATGCATTTTTTATGAGATACATTCTTAGTTTTGTACCAAAAGGCCGAGCCCAAGACTATAATATGATGCATTTAATTCAAAAGAAAGAAGGAAAAGTGGATGGAGAGCATAATTTTTATACCTTAGCAGTACTTTCCTTCTTTAAATCACTTGGTTTGGATTTGAGCAGTGCTTCTCCTTGCTTTCCTCTCGGCCGCGTGTGCCTCTGCAGAAGAGCGGGCTCTCAAAAAAAAACTAGCAGCGCGCGTGTGGTGCTCTCCAAGGAAAAAATGCAGCGTGTGTGCACTCCTCCACAAAAAGAAGCCTGCCTGGTGCATGCAATGGCCCCTTGCGATGACAACATGTGCGGTTAATCCATATGCATGTTTATTTTTCCCTTTGATTAATTAGAATGAAACTAATGAATATAATTAGTAAACACTAATCAAACGTGGGAGAATGCGATCATGGCTTCATGCGCATGCATGTCTCCTTTGTTTCCTTTACTTTTATTTATTGTTAGCAAAAATCTGCATGCAAACTCTAATTTTTTGTTTATCTTGAAGGGAAAAGTTGCCACGCCATTCATGCAAGAAATCCCTATTTCTTTTGCACTCAGAAAATATATAAATTTATCAATTTTATATGGTTGTCATTTTGGTCCATATTTAAAATTCGTGATCAATTTTATTTGTAAGCTGTATAAATTACTTATCATTATATACATCCTTATTTTTATTTTTAAAAAATATATTATAGGAGACTATATGATTGCCACACCAAAATATATTTTCTTTAACAAAAATTATATATATGTCTCTCTATTGATGAATATTTGGTAGCTTAATGAATATCTATTCCTTTATTATCATTGCATATGTACACTTCTTCTTTTTTGACCGGTGTGTATGGTGTCATGCCCATCATATTTATTTTAAATGACACATGTGCAATGTCATATCAATAAATATCATATTTAGAGAGACATTATCATTACATATATTATTTATTTCATATATATGTGCGTGTATTCATATAATTATTTATATCACACATACATGCGGTCATGATACCAAACATAATATCTCACACCATGAGATATATATTGTATATTTTTTATCGACATTGTTCCATATCACACCCATGTAATATTTCTTAATGTAAGTGTTATGATTATACATTTTTTATTTAGATTTTCATGCCATTAAGCAGAGCAGTTGTCATTCATTTATATAAATAGAATGTTTCATGTATGTCGAGGGTGTTGTTATTACATATATTTTTTTAGATGTTTCTATGATACGTGCTAGGTACTGGATAATATTTTATATCAGTAAACAATCACACATATTTAATGTATATTTAATATGAGATTTTTTTATAATGCCTCGTGACTATATATATATTTAAGTAGCTAAAATTAGTGTCAACAGATACCCCCTAGAGCCGTGGATGCAAAAATTGTGTTTTTTTTTTGCATCTGAAGCTCGAAATATAAGTTTATATGTATATGATTATACATTTTATTTCTTCGTACCGGTTTTCTTGTGGCTATATATATATACATATCATGGTATTTTCTGCGGATACAATCCTATCAGGCGATGTGTATATTGCATTTTGAGGCATGGGAAACCATATGTGGGTGCAATATATTACCAAATTTGCTAGCTTTTGAATAATTATTGAGATACTTGAGAGGGATTTTTGTATCTGGAACCAACATCCTTGCTCTTGTGGAGAGTGTGAAGACATGGTCTGATAGCTCAGGCTAGTCATTTTCATTTTACTTACATTCATTATTCATTTATCCTTATTATTATTTTATTTGGACCGTTGCTATATTCAATCAACATGCTCAGTTGTGAAATTTGTACTTTATATGTATGTGTGCTGGTAGTTGTTTTATTTAATGTGGCATCAAATTATTTATATTTCTTTGGATGCAAGTGTTTATTAATTATGTAATCGATCCTCCCTTCATATTATAACAAACACTCCCATTATTTTGGAGTTTTTTTACTACCTACGCACCATATTTATTTTAGGCTAAAGGACCTTCTTATATAATTCTGATTTATTTTGGGCTTATGAGGTTTGGTGTATTGTTCCGTTTTCAGGTTGTATATATACATATATTTCACTAGTGAGAAGCCCGTGCGTTGCAACGGATGCATAATTTTAATGACAATATATAAGTATAACATGATATATTTGCCGAACACATTATTTAGTAATATTGCGACGATAAGAAACAAAATAATATATTATTGTTCAAAACAATACATGATGAAATTTACTAAAATTTTCCCCACATTAAACTTAATAGTAAGGTGCACGTGCGTTGCAACGGATGCATAATTTTAACGGCAATATGTTTCAAACATGATATATTTGCCGAACACATTTATTTAGTAATATTGCGATGATAAGAAACAAAATAATATATTATTGTTCAAAACAATACATGATTAAATTTACCCCTAATTTTCCCCACATTAAACTTAATAATTAGGTGCATGTGCGTTGCAACGGATGCATAATTTTAACGGCAATATATTTAGAACATGATATATTTTCCGAACAAATTTATTTAGTAATATTGCGATGATAAGAAACAAAATAATATATTATTGTTCAAAACAATACATGATGAAATTTACCCCTAATTTTCCCCACATTAAACTTAATAGTTAGGTGCACGTAATAGTTAGGTGCACGTGCGTTGCAACAGATGCATAATTTTAAAGGCAATATATTTAGAACATGATATATTTGCCGAACACATTTATTTAGTAATATTGCGATGATAAGAAACAAAGTAATATATTATTGTTCAAAACAATACATAGAGGTATCATTTCTATATAAAGTGTCATTGCATATTTATAATTACAGATCTGGTATAAAATTATACAATATACTATACAGTGAGCACATATTCTTTTATCTACTCAGTGAGCACTTCCTTGTAGACGATATTCTTCGTTAGGGTGCTTGTTAAATTGATACCCCTATTTGTTTCCGAAGCGGCGAGTATTTTGATATTGCTATGAGAAGTTACACATGACAGAGCTACATATAATTGTCCATGAGAGAACACTGGGTTCGGGAGGTATATTCCAACATGTGGTATTGTTTGACCTTGTGCTTTATTAATTGTCATTGCAAAACTCACCCTAACAGGAAATTGACTCCTCTTAAACTTGAAGGGGAACATTTCATCATCGGAGGGCACAAGGGTATGCGTGGAAGGAAGACTCACTCACCAGCATGTTGTCCCAATACAATTTCAGCATCAATAGTATTTCTTTGAAATGCTCGGACTATCAACCTAGTCCCATTACATAGACAATTGGATGGGTCAAGATTTCTGAGCAAAATCACAGGACAATTAACCTTGAGTTTTAATATATGTGGAGGTAACCCATTTGGCGTTAATGAATTCAGGAACTCAGACGGATAATGGTTGCATGGATCATCGACTGCTCGATCATGACTGTGATAAATCATCTCGTCACCAAGAAAACGTTCGATAAGCTTCATATTTATTGCATCAACGTTCTCATTCCTCGTTGACAAAATAGCTCGAGATGTGATATAGTCTGCATTACTCATGTTTGCACCTAACATTGGAAATACCATATCAATAAGACTATCAATGTCTAATTCTGCACCAGTGTAGGGTACACATATCTCGTCGGGTAAATTTACGTAGTCATCATCAAAGGTCTCTTCAATGCCATTGCCAATCCGTAGCAGGTAGTCTGAAAACCATATATCTGATCGAGCTCTCATGCTATGGACAAGTCTCAATTGATGCATGTTATCCCATAGGTAAGATCTACGCAAGGTTGCGTTTACAATTTGAGCCCTATTCCCCTTTTGTATAACTGGAAGAACTTGTCTGAAGTCACCTCCAAAAACCATTGTTTTTCCTCCAAATGGTAGATTGGGTTTTTCCATTATGTCCCTCATGCTCTTGTCCAACGCCTCTATTGCCTGTCTTTTTGTCATGGAGACTTCATCCCATAATATAAGCGAAACTTTTTGAAGAAGCTTCGCAGTACCACTTTGTTTGGTGAAGTTACACACCGCATTATCTTGTATGCTTAGTGGTATCTTGAACCTTGAATGAGCAGTCCTACCTCCAGGCATGATCGAAGCAGCAACACCAGATGTTGCAGTAGCAATAGCTATCTTCCCCTCGCTACGGACTTTTGCTAATAAAGCTTTGTACAGAAAAGTTTTTCTTGTTCCTCCTGGGCCATCAACAAAAAACACACCTCCACTATTGTTGTCAACGGATGATAGTATAATGTCATAAGCATATCTCTGTTCTGCATTAAGAGAGGATGTGCTCGCTAGTAGCTCATTATCCACCTGTATAGAGGACTCTTCACAAATCTCCCTCACCTCACCCGCCATGGTGTCATATGATTCATCAATTACTGGAAGAGGAAATGATGTTATCTCTTTACCCATTGAATGAAGCAATTTTCTGATATCCAATAACACCATTGTTCAACTGCATATGAATTCATCTGGGATCGTCGGATGTCATCAGACATTGCTTCGAAGTGTGTGTTCCAGAGTCGACGTACATAGCTAGGTTCACAATAAACCAATATTGTAGCAAACAACCTTCGGAGGGACGAAGGCATATGAAAAACTTCAGCTTCAGAGAGGCACTCATCAATGCTGTTATCTGACTCAATAATACCTCTTTTCTCAGCGCTTTCTCGAAATGTAGGGTATACAATACCATCATATGTCCTCAAATCCTCAAATGAAGTAGCACCAACCACATGGTTTAATAGCACCCTCAAGTAGTATCTCTCTCCCTCTGTTGGATGTGCTGAGATGATCCTCCCAATCTGCGTGCTTCGTTCTCTTATTTTCCAAAGCTTACGTCCAGGCAACCACACTGCATTTTGTGGGAATTCCCTATAAAGTAACGTGCGTGCCCACATGTATTGCTGATTTGCCTTGAAATACTCAGTCAACATGGTTCTTGAGGCACCCTATTGGTCGAGAACTTCACGTACATCAGCATTCTCTCTATAGGACACAAGATGCATTCCTGGGAGGTGGAGTTGTAACTGTAGCACTGGTGGCGAAATCCCGCTAAGATCAACTCCAAATATTCTACACAATGCCTCCTGTGGTGTTACCCACCTAGCATCCCTATATTCATTTATCTCATTAATCTCGTGGTTTTCATCAGCTTCATTCACGGACACAGACGCCCTATCATGCCCCTTATAAATATACTTGTAGAGGTACTTCACAGCCTTAATGCTCGAACAAACCTCTGCATTGATGTGGCAGTCATACATTCTTAGAAGCATAGGATTATATGGAACAACACATCTATTGTCTAAGTACAGACCTCTTACTCTTACCCTCTGCCTGTCATCCTTTCTCCTGTAAATAGGGTAAGAATCTTGACCTTGGATAGTTGTGTCACTAAATTGGGATGATAATAGCACTTGCAACTACCATTTTTCATGCATGGACTCTTCCTATTTAGTGGGCCACATGGGCCATGCATCATATGTTTCACTACCATTTCATGTAGCTTCGGGTATATATCCTTATTTGGAAGTTCCACTGAGATAACATTATCATACTCATCGGGACAACTCAATTTGTATGTTGACTCCATGATAAGGAGGAAATGTGCATGTGGTAGACCCCTTTTTTGGAACTCGATTACATAGACTTGTGCTGCAATGATTCATAGGATATGTTTACGAAATAGCTGGAACTTCAGATCCTCTAGCTTGGCTTTAAATACACGCACAACAAGATCAGGACGATCTTGTGGTGTTTGGCCAGGTCTAAGCTCCCTACTTATCTC